>OY735199.1:37747326-37847326 GCA_963457665.1 Thysanoteuthis rhombus | reverse complement strand
CAGCGAAAAAACAGATGAACAGATTGATAAAATGACAATTGACACCACCAATGAATGAACCCCTTCATTTATCTTAAATATCAGGAAGAAAAAAAATAATAGCTTTGTTGATGAATGTCATTATCAAGGGGGATAACTCCTGGTTGAAATCATCAGCGTCCGTCTATTCGGTGGTATGAGAAAAAAAATTCTGCTCCATTATTCATAATTCATTGAAAAGTTCCACTATTGATACAAGTGGTTACAAGTGGTCAATGAATTTAAGAGTTGAAACCTAGTTCAAGTCCTTATACTTGAATGGGACAGGCAGAGCTGTGTAACCTTTGGGGACTCACAGTACTGTGATGTTGCCTCCTATCATTTATGCAGTAGAGTGTCAAGTCTTGAGATTTTGTATTGTGCGTTGTTAATCAATAATACAGTTTTGTCTTGTTCCAGCTTGGTAATTATTTGACTTGGTAAAAAAAAAAATAGTATTTTTATTGATCTCTAGTGAATAAAAGTTCTTTTGTCTCTCCATTGCATAAAATGAAAGCTTTTATTCAGAGGCAGTGTCTCTCTCCTGATTGTTGATGCCTATTGTTGTTTTTATAGGCACGACTCTATGGTATCTCATACTAGCTGACCTCAATGACTTTGGTCTTACACAGACACTTATTGAATGGACAAATTCCCACAGACCTAGTAAAAATCTTGCTAATATTGTTTACTAAGGAATTTCAGTGGGAATTATTGCAAGACACTTGGATGTCATGTGACTTTTACATGATCCAAGTATTATTTGCTGACAGGGCTTATACAAGTTGTTCTATCTTGGGGCAAGTTTACTTTCAGCAAGTGCAAAGTGTTATTTTCTGTAGTTTTTTATTCTTGTAAACTTCTTGTAGAGCATAGGGCTGCAACTACTCTGCTGCTTTCTTTGTAGCAAATAGGGTTTTTATGGGGTGGATTTGCTTGCCCCTTGATTTATCCTCCTTTTTACCCAAGTTGGGAACCCTCTATAACAACTGCCTGGCTGTAGGGGTTTTTTTTCCCCTTTCTCTTCTCTTGGATGGACTGCCATACGAAGCTAAAGGGCTACAATTGCCCTGCTATTTACAAAGGTTCCAGAAAGTTTAGAGTTGCTGACAAGCACTAATTTTCAATTGGCAAATTTCATAAGCTATCTGATCAAGTGTGGAGTGCATGGAGGAAAAAAATACTTGGATTTAGCAGATGGAGAATTTTTGTGTCTGTACTTGCAGGCTCCCCAGGCCATAATTTTCACCAATCCTCACCAGATCTGGACATGAAGCGTATTTTTAATATCTGAATATATTTCAGATTTTCTGAAAAATTTTCTTTCATAGGTTTTACTAATAAGGTTCTATTTATAGTGTGGTTATTATGTAAAAGTCTGCATTGACTTCGAGATAATTTTTGTGTTTTGTCTGCAAAATTGTTGAAATTTAAAAGAGAAAAATCCTAGGTTTGAATTATTTAAGGAAAGTATCAGAGATACTGAATTGAATAATTATTACTAATCACTGACTGGAGGTGCTGGATAAACCAGCAGGTAAAGGTCTGCAGAATTGACTTGGTAAATTGAGTTTGAACTCCTAGTTTGTCTCCTAATTCACATATTGCAAATGGTGCTAGTAAGCAGTAATACAATGTGTGAAGCATACACTCAGACAGCTGAAGCCGTTCGCAGCATAACTGCTTTTCATGGATTTCAAATATTGAAGTGTAAGAAAAATAAACAAACCCAGAAACCAACAGATATTTAAAAGCCTAGATCTGAGTGCCTTGCTGGCTGAGTACTCGTATAAAATAACAGGATTATTTTCGTATGAGTCTGTTATATAACTAATTATCCATTTTAACCTCTTGTGTTATTTTTAAAATGCTGCCAAAATGAAATACTTGAATGAATTTTGGTTGAAGCAGTTCACTTCAAGTATTTGAACCTGGAAATTTTCAATTATTTTCTAAATTGTAGCCATATTTTGTCCTATCACTTTAACATTTTCAGTGCTTCCTACAAAGATTTCATTCCAAAAAAGAGTAAGACAAGGTGATGCTAGCTTACCCAAACTCTTCACATCCTTCCTCAAGATGATCTTCCAAAACCTGGACTGGGAGAACAGAGGAATCAAAATAGACGGCAAATATCAAATTTGCAGACGACATCGCCCTTTTCACAGAGAACCAACATGACCTCTAACAAATGCTAGATGAACTAAACGAAGAAAGCAAAAGAGTTGGCCTACACAAACTTCAGTAAAACAAAAGTCATATGCAACAATCACATCGAGAATAAGAACATAACCGTCAAAATCAAAGATGCAAAACTGGGGAAAGGAGACCACTTCATCTACCTAGGGCAACGAATCTCTATGAAACCCACAAAAGAGGAAATCAAGCAGAGAATTACCCTAGGATGGCGATCCTTTGGCAGAGCAAGCTCAACCTTCAAAAACAAGATGATCCCAATGATCCTAAAAAGAAGAGTATACAACCAATGCATTCTCCTGATAGTCACTTATGGAGCTAAAACATGGAACCTAACCAAGAGATAAACTGAGAAGTATGCATGAGAGAATCATGCTCAATCTCATGTGGAGAGATCATGAGACAGCACAATATATCAAGAAGAAAAGGGGGTCCAAGACATTGTAGAATTTATTAGAAAACTCAAATGGCAATGGTTTGGTCATGTTGTGAGAAAGGCAGTCAACCGATGGACATAACGACTCACAACATGGATCCCCAGAGATCAAATGCGAAACCGAAGCTGACAAAATACAGGATGGAGAGATGAACTAGACAAATTCAGAAAATACTGACTCCGCGATGCCCATTATAGAGAAATATGGCAGATCCTGGAGAAAGTCTATGTCTAACGACAGATGTTAGATGACTGATGATGATGATTCCTGGGTCACAACTGCTAAATTCAAATATCTTCATTTTTCTAGCAGTACCTTATTACTTATGCTTCCCTGGTGTAACTAAATGACCCAGTTTCTTGTTTCATTGGTGGTCTCAAGGAAATGGGTAGCATAATAAGAGCAGAACAAAAAAAAAAAAGAGGACTGTAAGTATGAATACGAGAATATCCCTTTTGATTGGCTTGTTATTGGATTGCATTCTTGTTTGAGTTTTGTCCAGAAGTTGGAAATGAGTAGTGATTTGAAATTTCATTTCTGATTTTTATGAATGAAATTTTCCATTTGAAAACGCTCCTATAGTTATACATTTTGATTTGCTAATATTAATCTAATGTATCTAAGTAATGTAAAAAATTAACCTATGGGATTATCTATATGTACAATCAGCAGATATAATTAAAGATAAATCTTTTTTTGTTTTTGCTAAGTAAGCTTTTTTGTTCGGAAATGTTTTTATTTTTCTTGTCAAATAATCAGTGATTAGTATGATTAGAAAATATATACCTTGTTAGAAACTAATGAACATACATTATAATCTTCGAACTGTTTGATATTAAAATCTGAGTGAAAAGAGTTGAGGATTTGAAAAAATTCTGATTGAAAATATCCGCCCACTTGGCAGGTATTCTTAGCTTGATGAAGGACTACAGCCTTCAAACCTTGAATGGAATGATGTTTCATGAAAGTGTTCCTCCATTGCATAAGTTATATTAAGTACATAGCCAAATTACCAAAGTCGATAACTGAGTATTTTGGTAATTTATGTGAATATCCCCCTTCAAGAAATCCTATCTTGATGAAAAAGATTTGTCCAGAAATTAAAATTTTCCTATTTTCAATAAAATTTGGTGTCTTTTGTATGTTTTGGGTGATTTTGTTTTTGTTTTTATTTTGTTTTGTTTTGTCACAATTCCACATGAATCGTCATGACAATGATAAGGCTCCACCCTAACCTGATCTATCCAGAAAGTATCCAGCTGTTTAGAAACTGTAAAGAGTTGCTGCTTGGTTCCAATGTCATGTGATATTTTGGGAATATAGTTTAAAACATGCCCCAAATTGTATCCCTCCCATGGAACCCTTTTCTTTGAGGAATTTTAATTCAACCTCTGTTATGCCTTTTTCATTGTCGTGATTCTACATTCACTTGCGTACACACACACACGCACTTGAACGTAAAGTTCTTTGATTTTAATTTTTGACTGATTATCTCATTTGTACTCTTTTTATTCAGAATTTGTTTGAATGTTTAGTTTAGATTTTGGTTTGTTGCATTGGATAACCTACATTGATTTTTTTAACACTTCTAAATGATGTTTTATTTTTCAGTGCTATTGTTGAGAAATACCTGCTGGAAAAGTCGAGAATTGTCTCTCAAGCCAAAAATGAAAGGTAAATAGTGATTTCTTGTGATATAACTGTAGATTTCCTAACAGTATAAATGGGAGGCAGAAATCTACAACACTCTTTTTTGAAAAACTTATGGGAGCTGCCTGGAGTAACTATCCCGGGCACTTGACCATGTCTTCTGCTCACAGACTTGAAAGCCAGTACAATTCCACTTGATTTACTTTCTTGTCTCTTTACTTTTCTGGACTGTCAAGTTAAGCGTTTTCCTTTAGTAAATATCTTTGTTTCATTCCCTCCGCCTTTTTGCATATCCTCACTCTGCTTCTCTCACCCTCCCCTCTCTGCTGTCTGTGTTGCAATTTAATTCTCAGAACATCTCCTCTACCCTCATCCTTTTCATTGTAAAATTTTATTTTTAAAGTGTGATGGATGGAAATGCTGCTTACATTATGATATAGATTAAATGTTTAAAGTTCAATGTTGACTTTCATATTTAATGAGCTTAAAGAATACCATTCTAATAGATTTTCCATGTGAGAGGTACAAATGAAAAGTTAGTTATTTGTGTCGCCTCACTTCTTCTCCTGGTTCTTTCAGCTTCTGAAAAAACTTATCTAATTAATTGACGATATCAGCCTATTTGGTCTTCTCTATTACAAGCAGAACAGAAATGATTTCCAGACTGTTTTTTCCTCTGTCAACAGTAGTTTCTTGTTTTTTTTTTCATTTTTCTTTTTCATATCAGTCATGGTTATTCACATGGCCCAACATTTGCAATAATGATGACTAGAAACTAGCCTGAAATTCTAGACTATAGATGTGCAAGTTCTCTTCCTTAAACTTTCAGACATATATAGGGGTGGGAGTGTTTTGATATGTCTGCCAGTCAGTCAGTGGTGGCAATTAGTACTTAGAGATGCTGGAGTATCTAAAAATATTCATATCAGGTGAACTTTTGGAACTCTTCAGAATTACGTAACTTTGGTATACAGGGGTCGTATAGTTTTGTCATGTGCAGTTGAATTTTAAGCTATAAGAAGTTTTTTCATTAGGATAACCTTCCATCAGCTGTGATGTTCCCTTGTAAATATCTGATAACTGTGATGAATATTCCTTTCTCTATCTATCCAGTTGCTGGAAGATGGAATAAAATCCATGTTGGAGAATGTTACTTGGAAATCATACTACGATGTATTTTGTCACATTTACAAAATATCTGTAGAGAATATGACAGGATTTTGAATCTTAATGTTTGAAAGATAATGATCTAGGCAACTTTAGAATATATATATATGTATGTATATATGTATGTGTATATATATATATATATATATATATATATATATATATATATATATATATATATATATATGTATATGTCTGAGTGTGTGTATATATTATGTAAGTATATTACCAAAAACTTTACAAGGTGTGTCCTATATGTCACAATGATATGGTAGGTCTTTGCCAAGGTCTCATCTTGTAAGTGGGTCATTTTATATCAAATCAACAACAGGTCAAATCATGACCATCTCAAATGTTTTTCAAATTTGGTACACTTATAGATGTAGATGAGACAAATTGAATGACTCCTATCTCAAAAAGTTCCAGATATACAGCTGTCTGAACTTCACAGAAAATGTGATCATGATCATCGTTCTTATATGAATATTAATCTGCATTAAAAATATGTTTGCAAGATATATAACTTGACCATATTGTGAGTTATCTAAATTTTTGCTCATGGTAGCAAATATCGAAATCTGCGATTTTGTATTTGAACCAGTTCTGTAAACCACTTGTAGCACCTGTTCCCATTATGTATCCACCATGAAATTTTATGCATATCCTGCCATAAGCCGGACATATTATTCATTGAGCTGTCAAAGGTCTTCAGTTGTTATTTGACTTGTGAGGCAAAAAATTCATGGAATACATTTTAGATCTACCCAAGTACTTTAAGATGGTATATAAATGAGATTTTGATTTTTGAACATTGTCACTACCTTCAGAAATCAACATTTTCGTCAAAGTTCAAAGATTGGTATCTCTAGAACCCTTCAAGCTAGAAATGTTTGACAAATGTCATTCAAATTGTTCCATTAAGATCTATGATTATACCAAATTTGGATGGTCATGGTATTCTGGCCTAAAAGAATTGTTGATTTGATACAAAATGACATAAGAAGCGATGTCACGTTGGCCTGTAATGTATTGGCTGGGGTGACTGCTGATTAGTGCACTGCAAATATTTTTCTCTCCTTTCTTTTATTGTTTCATACACTGCAGTTTTCTCTCTGGAATAACAAATTCTATCCATTCCACATTTATGCCTCGTGGTGTGCTTTCTATGGAGGCCCCCATTGGAGTAAAGTCTTTTCTCTCTTCTCACCCACAAGCCTCTTTCATGCTCAGCTTGGAACCTCTGGTAGCTTTCTTTTGCAACCCTGTCAATGAATTCACAAAAGTTCATGTTTGTATTCACTATTATATTGGTACATAAAGAGATCCTAAAATATCTGAATCGTGAGAGATTCGATGTATGTGTGTGGTTCCTTTTAAAGGCTGAATGTATAAATAGGGATTCTGGGAATTTTGTAAAGAATAATTCATGTATCGAGAAAGATTCTAGGAATGAGAGATGGCAGAACCTTTGGAACTCTCAGTATAAAAAAAAAAGTAGTATTAAATCAAATTTGATTACAAGAAAATAGTTGTTAAGCAAAACTTATCATCAAAGGCGAAGGAAATAAGTTATGAAAATTGAGTTCACTCTGATGGAGCTTCTCGTCAAAGGTGTAAAATATTAGGAAAAATGAAGGTAGTTGTGGCCAATTTGATGTGTATGATTTATAACTTGTCTCAGGATTCTAGAACTAGTTTTTATCTTCTTAGAATTGAATATTTTCTCGAATTGTAATTCTAATAGCTTTTTGACAGTTGTATTTTATATGAACATCGATTTAACTTATTTATTTTTTTTTTGCTTAAGATAAAATATTGTTTTCATAAGATTAAAGAATTTTAGAGAACCAGCCAGGTTTTATTGTTTTGCAAAAATTATTGATTATACTGACTTTACTAAATCCCTGCCCTAATGGACTAAGTAAATTGCTGTCCAAAAAAGAAATCTCCTGTGATTGTTCTCCGGTTATTGTTAGTGAATAATATAATGGTCATTTATTCATGCACATAAGGTTTGCAGTGTAGTCAATAGTTGGCATAGTCTTATGTCCTGACCAAACTTCTGGTTCTAGCTTGGAAAGAATTCATAATAAATCAGTATTCGGAGAGTTTTGCTTGTTTATTTTTCTTGTTTTATGGGTTATTTCAACTGCAATTTCACACATCTTATCAGTATAAAACATATTGTTCATACTTGATGAAAAATTTTCATTACTTAGAGAGTGATTTTTATCAATTTTTCTCGTGTTTTTTATTGGAAAGCAGGAGGCAAATGCATGATAAAACAAACAATCATCATGGTTCTATCCAATTGCAATCATAGTCACTGTTGCAAATATTACTGATTTTCTAATGATGAGACAAAATCATAATGTTGGAAAGCATTATTTATCAAAATTTTTCGGTGAATGTAAACTGAATGTTATATTTAACAATATGTGTGGAAATGTTGAAATAACGAAAGAAACAACAAAAAAAAGAAACAAATAAAATTCTCCCAATACTAATTTAGTATGAATCCTATCCCATTTGGAACTGGAAGTCTGGTCATGATTTCACAATTCGGTCATTTTACTGTAAGTAGGCAAGGTATTGTGCTTGTAACTGCTGACTTTAATTCCTTCTTCATTGTTTTCAAATTTTTGATGCGGTGTTACCTGATATAAGTGTGTCTTCTTGTAAAGATTCAGTGGATTGTTGGAATAAACATTTTGACACTTTGCAATATTTAAAATTTTTTCAAATTTATTCTTTGATAGAGTATCGCAAAATTATTATTAATTTTGATTAGCTTCTTACCTTCATTTTACTTCTACCATGTTATAAAAAGCAACTGAAAATTAGGATGAAGGTAAAAGCTTGTCAAAATTGAAAATAATCATAATATTCGTTTTGCATTTTTGTTTCTTGGCTATTAAAAGAAATACTACAGATTACATCTAGATGAGAAGTTTCTTTCTGCAGTGATATTTTGAGACTTTGCTACTTATTTTGCCAGAGACTGGCTACACCTTTTCTTTTAAAATAAACAGGCATCTTGATAAGGTAACCTATTATACCAGTTGTTCCCCCACCCCCCTGAATGTATTCACTTGGCTCCCTTCCAGAGTCCAAATTTATTTCATTCTATAATAATACAAAAATTCTACTCTGGACATGTTTCTCCCCTGTACACACTCAGGTGAAACTTATGTATCACTCAAGAGGTTTGCTTTCCAAAGATTCTATAGATATTTTGGCATGTCTTCCTAGTCTTAGAGAACTGTCAGTTGCAACTATTCTTGATAGTAAATGATTGAGCTATCTGGTCTCAGGTGGAACCCATAAACACCAAATGGAAATAGATTTGAATATCTTATGAGATTGAGGTCGAGGATGATGGTCTACGTTCTGTTGTTCTATTAATGGACTCTCGGGTGGCTTATGAGTCCCATCTTGGGTTTGAGAGTTCGTTTGCATTTAGTACGGGTAGTTCCAGATGGCAAATCAGCTTTCATTTTTTCTTTTCCTAATTTTTCTTTTTCTTTTCTCTTCCTTCCATTTTCTTTCTTTCTTTCCCCCTCTCTAATTCTGAAAGTTGCTTAGGTGGTGGTTCGCCACACTTCCTGTCAGTGGCATTGATTCTCCCATCATCAATGCTGATGTTACATTCTTTCATGATGGCTTTTAAGACGTTTTTAAATATCTTCTATTGTCTGCCGCTTTTGTGTTTGCCTTCTTTTAATTCAGAGTAGAAAATTTGCTTCGTTAGACATTCGTCTTTCATCCGAAGGATATGACCGTTCCATCATAGGTAGTTCTGGATGAGGAAGGCTTCATTGCTTGTTTTTCGCTTCATTCAGCATACTGATGTTGGTTCTTCTGTCAGTTGATATTTATGAGGTTTCAAAAAAAAAGGATTGGTGGAACTTTTCAAGTGCCTCATTGTTATGTTGTCCAGGTTTCTGATACTCAAGGTTAGGAAATTTGAAATAAGTAATGAATTGGTGTGAATGACGTAAAAATTACTGAAAACATTATGATTAGAATGTCTGAATTTCTGGGTAAGTAACAAACTATTCAAGTAGTTTTGGGGAACATTACTTTCTCTTTTATACCATTAACATAATGTCAGGATCTTTTCATCTACTTTAATTACAAAAAAAATCAGTATACAGAATAATGATTTTTAGTTCCCTTGAAGAAAATGATGCAATAAGAATTGGAATATTCAATGATAATTTGTTCTGATTTTTCCAATATCAAACATGATCCAGTTGTATCAGTATTTTATAGTTGTTACATGATTCTGCATTTAATAATCATTCTAGTGTACCCATATAAAGAATGACAACTTCTTTATCAATTATAGAGGATTAATCATAAATAGTTCAACATTTAAACAAAGAAAATAATCTCTTAAGACTCGCCTGTCCCTTTTCCACCTTTTACAGTGGGTGGATTTGGGACTGCCATACTGGTGGGAGTGGGTCATAGTGTGTAACTGACTGGCTGAAGAGGAGAAAGGAAGTGGAAGTAGGATGTGGGTTAATTCAAGGCTATGAAAATGTTGTACTCCCTTTTCCTCTGTGACGCACCAACCAAGTAACCAACGAATACAGTTTGCTATTATACTTAGTCTAAATTCATTGAACAATCTATGATCTATATACTCGATGAACTGGTAACCAATTATGTGCTATTTGGTTCCAAATTATTCAAGTCTTGATGCATTAACTTTTGTTTGTACCGTACTGTTGCCAACTGTCCTATATTTACATATATATGAGACAATCAAATATTTCAATGCATTGTCCCATATCCCATATTAATTCATAAATGTCCTATATTCTGATAACTTGTCCTAAAATAAAAAAAAACATAAGCTTATTTTAATTGCACTTCATTGAATTGCAATCCTAAAATTCTTTCTTGTGCTGCTTACTGATCAAAATTATATGCATATTGCTGACTGAATAAAATTAGCTGAACTACAGCTTATCAGTATTATTTTTTCAAATCCTATCATACCACAAGGTACCTCAATCAACAAAACTTTTGTAGAAAAATGTCTGTTTTTCAGGTATCTCTACATTATTCCTAATTATTTAAATGTGTTTCTTTTGGAAACTCAAAACAAAATCCAAACCTAAATTCAAAGCATTTTTATGCCATTATCCAGATCCCCGAAAACAGGGGATACTTTGTAACCTTCCTTCTATGTCCTATATTTTAATTTCCAAAACTTGGCAGCCTTTGTTTCAAGGCTGTGCTTATACCAATTCCTTCATTATTATACACTGATTTACTTAGACAAGTGTCCTCCTCTTGGTTGTTGTACACTCAGGCCTTCTTCGGGTGTTTGTCATGGTTGATAATCTTCTGGGAATTCGAAAGTTAACCCATCATTCAATCAATGGGGTGTTAATTGTTCTCATTCATCTGTCTAGGCCAGAGGATATCTTGTATCAGTTTATTCTTCCTGGTTAATTCATCCGTGTTATATCACTTGTCCGTTACATCACTGAACTAGTGTATATAACTTTTTGCACTATCAGACACGAGAATTGAATTTGAGAAGCCCAGTGACTTGAATAACTTATGGATTTTGCTCTTTTAAGGATTTATTCCTTTCTCACTGTATCATCTTAACAACTCTGAGCTCCTTATTTATTTATTTTTTTCTTCATCAACCTGTCGTTTATGAATAAGACTTTCCCTGTTTACATTTGATAACCATATGTTTAAAGTAAGAAAAAACAAACAAAAACATGTTGAATCTGTTCTGAAACAGATACATTACCTCATAATACTATTTATCTCTGCAACATCTTTGGTAGGTTTCTAGTTGCCGTATAGCCTCACTCACCCTGCATGACTAACCAAGACATTTTTTGAAATCTTAAGCAGTCTTTTACAGTGTAGTTTCTGGTGAAAGAAACTTGCTTTAAAGTTAGGCTATCACTATCTTATCAGAACTTTCTATGCTACGTATGTAATGCCAATAATAGAGTAATGTCTATAATGCTGTATGCAAACTAGGTATCATCGCCAACTGACACTGTCTCTTCCCTCCTTGAGCAAACATTTAACTTTAGTCTAAAAGTTTGGCTTGAGGTGGGGCAAGTTGCTTGGTTGATAGTTTAGTATATTCACTAATGTCTGTCTGTCGCTTTCTCTATTTGCCCACATAATATCTCCAAAAGTTCTTGAAATTTTGTGGATGGGCAGGCCATCGGATAAGGGAAAATTGAATAAATTTTGGGGGGAAAATCCTGTAAATTTTTTCAATTAAGAGATTTTCTTTCAAATAATTCAACCAAATAATGATTATCTGATTTATATCTATCTATATGATATTGAATCTGAGTCATTTTATCAGTATGTAATATGTAAATTAGCCAAACTAGTACACTAGCTAGAAGTGTTTTCATCTTGTATTGAGAGCAAAGGCCTCAATAGACCTTTTGGGTCATTATTATTACCTAAAAAAAATGTTTAGTCTGTAGAGTTGATATTTTGTCTTGAAAAAAAATTCTTGTGTGTGTTTTTGTTATTTTTTTATTTTTTATTTTTGAATGATGGCACTTGGAATTGTACTTTTTGATTCTATTTTTTCACTTTCTAGGAACTACCATGTTTTCTATTACCTCATCAAAGGAGCTACTGACGAAGAACGGGCACAACTTCATCTAACAAAAGCCGATGATTACCATTATCTTTCCCAGGTATCTATATTTTTGTGTGTATTTGTCTCGGTCTGATTCTGTCCGTGTGTCTATCCTAGTCACTGTGTTTTTGTGTCTTATATAGAAGGAAAAAAATGATTCTAATTTAGAATTATTCTCATGGAATTGCTTAGTATCAATAATTAAAAACTTTTCCTGCACAATTCAACAGAATTCAGAAAACTGTAGAAGACACAAAATGGAATTTGTATCAAGAATCTAGCATTCTTGGCCAAAGAATTTTCTGCTATAAATGTTCATGATTTTGGTTTGATGGTGCCTTTTAGCAGGATTGAGAAAAAAATACTCAATTTAATCAATTGAGTTTTTAAAAATCTTTTTGATGTATAGAATTCAGAACCACATAAATACATGCTTTGTGCTGATGGCGATAAAATTAGTCCAGCAGAAATAAGCCATTTTGGGGCCTAATTCAGAAAGAAATAAGGCCAAGTTGAATTTTGCATTATTGATAAGGCGGGTTGTTTGCAATAACATCATATATAAATTTCACTTGTATCCAACTTAGTGGGGAAAAAAGTTATGAGAATACGAAAAATAGTTATATTGATCAAATTTCAGGGTGGTCCAAAATTAACTCCCTATTAGGAATCAACTCTAGTAAAGATTGCTATATTTTCATGACTTTTTCCTGTGGGGGTGGGCAAATGAGGATGTGTACTTCTTCAAACTCTAGCTCAAGTGGAGGAGTGCATTTTACATGTTATAGCCAACATACCATTGGACACCCTACAAAGATCTATCGAGTCCATACTGAATCGCTTACAGAAATTGGACAATGCCAGTGCCCTAGTTAAATTTCAACTCAGAAGGCGAATTCTACCATTATATGGGTTGAAGTAAAGCTGGTTGGATTTAATAGATAATAAAGTTATAACCTATAGAGTAATAAATTTTGACATCATGACGACTTCCAGTTCCAGCTGGGATCCAATTTATACTAAATCGGTACTAGGAGAATCTGGCTTTTTTTTTTCTTCTCTTTGTTGTCCTTTTTTTTTCTTCTCTTTGTTGTCCTTTTTTTTCTTTTCTTTGTTGTCCTTTTTTTTCTTTTCTTTATTGTTCTTTTTTTTCTTTTCTTTGTTGTCCTTTTTTTCTTTTCTTTGTTGTCCTTTTTTTTCTTTTTTTTTTTTATTGCGATTTAATACAGTTCGTCTCTATAGGACCTCTAGTTTATAAAGCTAACTTTTAGTGATTTTAAAAAAATCCATTTTCACATGTTTTTCCTCTGGAAAGAAGACAGCAAAGCAACTATGCAACTGATTAATATTTGCAACAGAGAGGATCAAATTGCAAAGAACTTCCAATGATGAGAGATAATTACGGCATTGGAAAGCACTAATTATACTTTTTTTATAACTTTGAACAAATATGTTTAGGCTGAAAGAGGAAATTTCCTGGGTCATAACGACAAAACAACCGGATTTATCTAGCTACCTACTACTACTTTATTTTTACAACAATAATCAAAAGAGACAAACCTGCAAACTGAGAAAATGAGAGAATCATGCTCAACCTCACAGGGAGAGATCACAACACAACACAGTATGTAAAGAAGAAAACGGGAGTCTGAGACATCATAGAATCTATTAGAAAACTTAAATGGCAATGGGTAAGCCATGTTGCAATAATGACAGGCAACTGATAGACATCACGACTCACAGCATGGATCCCCAAAAATCACATGCGAAACCGAGGCTGACAAAATACAATACAATATGATGAGATGAACTGAACAAATTTAAAAAATACTGGCTCCGTGACGCCCATGATAGAGAATTGTGGCAAATTTTGGGGAAGGTCTATATCCAACGACGGCCATTGAAAGACTGATGATGATGAAACTTTTTGAAATTACTAAGAATGATCAAGAAAGTTCTTGTTTAGAACTTGTTTCTGTAAACTGTATAAAATTGGATATATCCGTGTTTTAAAACCAAACACTTTTACATGAGGTAGTAGCTTGCTAAATAAGTCCGGTTGTTTCATTATTATGACCCAGAAAATAGCTGCCTATTTAAATGGCTCCCTCTTAAGGTGTAAAATGTAATATCTATAAGGACCTATTGGTCTCTTCTTCTAGTGATTCAAAGTAGAAAAAAATCAAAAACTGAATAATAATGTTGGTTTGCTCATAAGCAAGGTTTTATGCACATACATACTTACATGCACGCACATGTATAAACTAATACATACGTACATACAACAGGTTTACTGCCGCATACTAGTTGTGTTGAAATAAAAAATTCAGTTAACTCCAAGAATGTCCAGTGAGAAGGTGTTTATATTTATTTATGGATTTGCTCCTGTCTAGCCTCATAATATCTCTAAAATTTGTCAATGAAATTCAGTTGGACAGTGGGCAATAGGCTACGGAAGTAGTGATTAAAATTTGGGACGGATGCATGCTCACTGACTTAGTCATAATTAAAAGAAATGTACACTCACAATCATCTATTTTGAATTTCAACCTTGTTACCAAAATCTTACACCCTCCCAATTGATAACTTCAACTTTATGATAGGTATTTCAGCATAGACTGATGTTAGTCCATCTTTACGTTTTAAGCTATTTGCATTATAGATACAAACTGACATGATACTATATTGGAAAGCTGACCAAATTCTCTTTCCAATGGTGTATTCTTCGTATGAACATTGGTTTTTATATATATATATATATATATATATATATATATATATATATATAGAATCAACACTCCTTTATTCAAGGTTGAGCACTCTTTAAGTAAGATGAATCGTTCATTATAAGCTATATAGCAATGCTCTTCCAACTCTGGAATAGAGCACCCTGGTGGATGGGGAATTGTGCATAAGTTAACATATCCCTTAAATTCATTCTTACTGACAGTCAAGTTCTGCATTGGGCAGGGGTAAAGTTACCTTACTTACCTTCACATTTTTGTCTGTTACTTCTTTTATATAATAGACAGAAATTGATAAGATCGACAGTTGGAAAGGTGACAAAATTTTCCTTCCAATGATATATCATATCATCTGTGCAAACATTTTTTTTTTTTTTTTCCCTAACAACTGAGGCAGGTCAAATTGGCAGCTGTCTTGGTTAACTTGGATCAGATTTGAGTGGATTTAGGATATATTGTCATAGCGTGGCAACCCTAAATGGTGCAAAATTCTGCTTGTCCTTATTTTTTTTTTTTCTTCTAGGTTAGAGCCTATTTTTAATGGACTATGTGTCAAGTTCCTGTTAACTCCTAAAACCAAGCTATACAAGCAAAATTTTTGTTTGCTGAGATACTGTATGTGAAATGTCAGTACAATTTTTTAATCAGCTCAAAAGGAAATGCTATACCTTTGTATGTTAATATAATAGTAATTAATATTCATATTAAGCTTCAACATTGTCTCAACATCTAAATGAAAACTCTTTAATTTCCTATTCATTACAATTGTTGGGTGTGCCTTGTTGACTCTTACAGGCAGCTTATTTTGTTAGTCATTCCTTCATAAAACGTGTGAACTCACATGTTGGTCATTCTCCTCGTTCTTGATTTTAAATTGGTCAAGAGGTTGTCAAAGCTTTGAACTTTTTAAAGTCTTGGGGGTCAATTTTCTTATTAATTTGGAGGCATGTATTTGTTATGAGCAGACCACTTGACATTTGACTTGAATCCAGATGGCACCATTTTGGGGAATTAGTTTCTTAAAATTAGGTGTTAAAGGAACAGAACAAGTCAAGTGTTTTATGACAAACCTCAACTCTTAAATTCATTAAAAAAAATGATTGAATATTATTATCAAGGAGAATAGCTCCTGATTGAAATATTTTGTTTTGATCATTTGGTGATATTAATAAGAAAAGAGAAAAGAAAATTCTGTTCAATTCACAGAAGATTTCCATTATTTTTAATTATTAATTCTATTCATTGTAGAGTTTTACTCCTAATTACAAAAGGTCAATTAAATCAAGAGTTAATAACAGAAAATTTTCTAGGCAGATCATTTACAAGAATCTGCTTATGCTTAATTTTTGAGGTGTGAGTGGCTGAACAGTCAATCAATATCACAGAGAATGGAATCTATGAGCCAAGACAGTTTGTGTTTACGTACTAATGCCTTTTGGAAATACATGAATCCATCTGTTATACCCCACCCTAGCTATGTCTAAAAAAAAATAGAGCAGACTTGGCTATCAGCAACAAGTCTAGGAGATGGACAACTCTGATTCCAAACCACTCTGACAAGGGATGGACTCTATCAGGTTATCTCACCCTTGACCTACCCAATATGGAATTATCTGTGTACCCTAATGATCCTGCACTTGGTTTGAGTATACAAAAGGTTTTACAAAATATATTGCATTCAATTTAAATTTAAAATTCCTACTTCTCTCAAAGAATAGATTGAAGAACCAATTGAAAAGTAATAAGCTCTGTTAATTATACTAGGAATTATGCTGTTTTAGATTGTTGATTTCCATTCCAACCAATGTTTTTTTTTCGAAAGCTTGAAATTGTCAATGGACCATATTAGGCAAAATCTTGGTGCCCTTGGAAAAGAACGCAGGTAAGGTAAACTGTTGAAATCTGAACTATAAATAAGGCAATTATGTAGGAGGATAAAGAACATGTATTCCTCTTCACAAGACTAAGATCTCTCTCCCAGGAACAAGATTGGAGATGTGGTTTTTTTTTTTTGTTTTTTTTTAGTTTTTAGCTGATAGAAATAAACATCATTCAATGGACACTTTCTATCATCACTATGGTAATTTTATTCTTATAACCAATTGAAATGTGGGAGCTCACTAGATTTGGTTAACTGATTATAAAAAAAATGGCTTAGAAAATAAGTGTGTGAGTTCTTGAGCTATACTTATTTTAGATAACCTAAACATTTAAATTTGAGATACATGATGGTGTAGCAGTTACTGTCTTGGAAATGGTATCAGCGGACCCAGTTTTAGTTTTGTTTGAAAAGCTGCTCATGTTCACTAATCCCTATTGGAAAGAAATGCATTTACCTCTCCCTCCAGCTATGGCAGTTGAAGCTTTTTTTTAGTCCTGTTGGGTGTAGAGCTTGAAACTCCACCCCATAAAAGTTTACTGAAAATACAATGTAGCACAATACTCCAAGGAGTCTATAGGAAGAAAAAAAATGAAAACAAATGTTTAAATTATCATTTATACTACATATTTTATCCCTAACCACCCACTTTCTAAATCACTTTAAATCAGAAAATTGAAAATTTTTCTGTACCAACTTTAATGATTTGAAATAGATTTGTAAAAATAAAAAAATTGGAGTTTGCTGATTAGAGTCAACTTTTTTGCGTGTTGTAAAGTGTAAAACAGATGCCATCAAAAAATGAAGATGGAAAAAGTCATCATTTATTGTTAAATATTTCACAATCTGTCCACTTGGAAAAAAAGATATGTTTAAGGAACAAATAAACTAGTACAATGTGGAAGATTTTTTGACATGGTTTGGACTAAATTTCTATTTTAATCTGTAGGATTTTTAAAAATAATTCCCCAGCATCATTCCACCTGTTTAAAGAGAAATGTTTAATATACAGCTTATAGTATTAGGGATTAATTGTATCCCCTGACCCACCACATCTGGAATTTAATCCAACTAAATCAGCGGTTCTTGATATTTTACTGCTCAACGCCCCACCTTGACCTGTCAAATATGTATCCCCCTCACTTCGAAGAGAAAAAAAAAAGTAGTAATTTAATTATATATCATGTGGCAAAAAGAACCACATTTCATTTGCTTTTGCTGTATGATTTTGGCCTTTAGCCAAAACCTGTGCTTTTGAATTTTGATTAATTCACTCTTAAACTCATGTTGAAAAAGCATATTGATATGTGAAATTCAATAACAACAATGCAATTTCCTCATCCTTTTTATACATCATTAAGTTGATAGTAAAGCATTAGTTGCTATGAGATCTATAGTTTAATTGGGAGTTGATAGTATTGTTTTATTAGGAATTAAGCCTTAACATGAGTCAGTTTTGAGCCCAAATTCCAAATAACCCCCAATAAATTCAAATTACCCCATTCTAGCATTGATGCAAAAAAGTAGTGTATAATCAGGCAGGTGAGGAGAGAAAACATTATAATACTTTGTCACACGTAGCATCCTGTCAACAGATTCTTTCATTAAGGATTTCAACTTAATGTGGTTAATTTCATTTGAAATGAATTCACAGCAGGTCTGGTTAGTCACACAATAAAAACTATGGGATGATCGATGAAAAATTGGAAAAAGACTCATCAATGAATAAGTTATTTCTCTCATTTGTTGAATACTCCAAAAGTAAATATGAATGCTGCCAGACACAAACTAAGATCAATTTAAACTCACATCGCAAATTAAATCCATTATTAAAAACCTTTTATGAGAATGATTTTCAAAAAGAAAAAACATAGTAAATATTGAAATTTTCAGCCTCCTACCTTCTTTGGTGTAGCTTTTATGCATGATACATAGTCAGCCAGAGCAATTTAGTAGCTGATGAAACCCATATTGACCATTCTGGTTAATGGTTTTGAGTATTTATTGTCTTTGCTTGAGGGCCAATTGCTATGTGTTTTTAACTGTAAATCTAAAAATATTTTACAAGTAGAGTAATAATGATTAGAATTGAAGCTTTATTACTTTGTCGTTAGTTTCTTCATAAAATGAATGCCAGTATTCTTCTTTTATTCCTACATTTTTATGCTTTAATTACCCAAAATCAAATTTATGCAATCAGTCTGAATCCCTGAATCTAACAAGTTGTATTTCTTTTTGTATAATGGCAGTCATCAGCATTTACACTCATTCATCTATTTAAAAAAAAATTGTAACAAGCAGTATATCTGTCACATTTTAAAAACTAACTACGTTTACATTGAAAAGGGTTGGGGTTGAGAAGGGGTCCTTAGAATGGAATTGCAGCACAAAAAATGGAGAGATAGAAGCAGCAAAATTCAGTGGTTTATCTTCAGTGAATATCTCCATTTATCATACCTTTACCCTGCTTCTATCTCTCCATTCTTTGTGCTGGAATGTAACATTAGATGGTATTGAACTTGCTTTTGATTGTCAGAGTGGAACATTTGGTTAAGCATCAGGGAGAGTTGTTTCAGGCAATTCCTGGAGCCTTTCAAGATACTACAGTTCTTTTAATTTATGCTCTCTAAATAACTCTTAATAAAAAAAAATGAATTCTTGGATCTGCCTGAGATTTAATTCTTCCATGGCCTTCCCTTCCACAAAATGACTTTGAAATTCATCTATTATTTTTGGTGATATTGTGTGGGCAGAGAGACAAACTTGAGTGAATACGTATACCTCTTTCAACTTTGTTGCCAGAGATGAATGTTGGAAAAAAACCTGAACAAAACCACAGTGACCTTTCAAAATTAAAAACTGCTTGAAAAAGTCAGAGCACCAAAAATATTTTTTTCTAGAAAATAGTCAGTCAGTTTAGAATCATAAACAATGAAAAAAAAACCCCAATAAAACAGGTTTAGTTGGTCACTTAATAAAAACTGTCACGTGACCAACGTTTTTTGGTCGCATATCCTGTTGGGGGTAATCATTTAAAAAAAAATTGGGAAAGGGATGATCGATGAAGTTACTTCTCTCACGTTTGATGTATCACTAAAAAGTCTGAATTTTCAGAAAAAGGAGCAGTATCCCAGCTGGAAAAAAAGAATTGGAAAAAAGGGGGTGAACAATGAATAAATTACTTCTCTTGCTTTCTGTTAAGTTTCTGATTGTCTGAATTTGAAAAAAAGTGAGCATGAATGCTGCCGGACCCAAACTAAGAGACTAATTTAGGATAAACTTACATTATAAATTGAACCTCACCACTAAAAACAAAAAAAATGATCTTCTAGACACTAGGTGTAAATTAAGAAATTGATGTGGCTATTAATACTTGTTCCATTTAGTATTCAAACTATATCAAAAATTTTTCAAATCAATAACATTAGTAATAAAATGAGTTAAGGTTTTAAAAAGCATGTTATTTCAGGGTTACAGGTCAAAACGTCCAATTTAGAAAAGATCCCATGATATAAACAAATATATCCAATGCAAAAAGGGCCAAACACATTGAATCCTATGGAGTCCAGTGCAAAAAGAGCCAATGCTTTAAGGGCCAATTTATACGTACATACATGCACGTGATGTGCCTCACACCATCCTCGTATAGCATTCCCTAAAACTGCTTCCATTGTGTCACCTAAATTACTTTTTTACTTTTGTCATTGAAGGGGATGAGTGCCCAGTTTAGCCATATAGTTACATTGTTAGTCCCCTTTTGTAAAACCTTAAAAATTCTTCTTTTTTTTTTTTTCTTTTTTTTTTTTTTTGATACAAACAAATTTCCAGAAGATTCAAGGTTCTAACGGATTGAAAGCGCCACCTAAAATGAAAAACAAAACAAATTTTGGTACAAATCTAAAAGAGAGGGGGGGAAAAAAATGGTAAATTTAAAATTGATATAAGACTTATATTTACTCCAAAGAAAAAAGTTTTGTTTCATTCATTTATTAACTTATCTATGTGGGGCAGTATTTTCTAAAAAAATCACCAAATAAAAATTTGAATATGTGTGCATGAATTTTTTTATGGGTAATAACTGTTTGATGTATAAAATGCTGATGGGTGATTTATTCACGTTTAGTTGAACTGTATTTTATTCTTTGTCTTCTTTCAGAGCAACTGTTTTACAGTTGATGGGGTTGATGAAGAACATGAATTTGCTCGATTGAAACAGTCTATGGAAATGGTAGGATTTTCCTCTGAAAGGCAAAACAGGTTAGCTTCTTGTCTTCTATTTTCATATTTTCCTGCTAACATGAGTTTTTTTTTTTTTTTTTTTCCTTTTTGTTTTTAACCTGTTTCCTTTGCCTCTTTGCAAATGGAATGCTCATTGTCAATAACTAGGACTTGTTAAATGACATTTTCTGTTATTTTTTTTTATTTTTCATCTTTTTTTTTCATTTTCCATTTACATTCAGTATGAAAACAATTGGTCAATTTTTTTGCCTGTGCTTGTGTTGTGAACCTCCTTAAAAAGTATTTTCTGCTGAAACTCAGTTTGACAAGAAACTATTAACTGCTGCTATTGGATTATTTGATGATGGTTATCATCTTTCATCTTAATTATTGGTCATTAACATTGTCTCATTTGGAATTAACTAGTGATAACATGATTAACATGTGCATTTTTGTTGTTAAAACCTTATAATTTTCTCACGTTTGCATTCTCTCTCTGAGGAGTGTTATTAACACTTTCAATGCTACTTGATATTTTAGTTACACTCTCTATTGTGCAATTGTTTCCTTGAGATTACCGAGGAGATGGGATACTGGGTTATATAGTTACATCAGAGAAATATAGGAAGTAAGGTTCTGCTAGAACAAAGATCTTTGTATTTAGCAGTTGTAACTTGGGAATATTATCTATGAAGATCTTTGTAGAAAGTGCTGAAAGTGTTAAAAATGAATTCTTGGTTTTATGCAGACCATATATAGATATTTTGTCTTTTTTTTTTCTAATTACTGAGTTGGTCCCAAGGCCTTGGATGAATATAATCTTTCATAATTCGTAAAAGCTATTCATATCTCCATGATGCTTTATAAACTAGATATTTTTATTTGTATCAAAACTTGGATAACATTATCTCTGAACAACTTTTGCTGAAGTCTTCCAAATCTTTATTTGATGTACTTCCATTATGCCATGAAAAGATGACTTGTTTTTTCTCCGGATATCAGGTTCTTTTCTACAAACAATCAAATCACATTTTTGCAAGTTTATTCATGGCAGTTTAATTGAATTTTTTTTACTTGTGTAACTTGCCAATATTTCTTATGGAATTCAGATTTTATCTTAAAAACTCTGCTCAATAGATACAATTGGTGCTTTATTTTGTTGCATAAGATTCAATTTTTTCTTAACCTTTTAAAATGAGGTGGGCAGAAGTTATAAGCAAATGTACATGCTTTTTCAAATTGTTTTTCTTTAGTCAAGGACCAAATATTGATCTGGTCATTTTTGTCCAGTTGATTGACTTAGTTGTTTTTTTTCAACTATTGCAAAATACCTGGAGATTCAAGTTTTTTTCAGTATGATTTTAAATAGAAGTTAGTTTTTGTTGGTACCTGCCTGACAAGATCTTTGTATATAAGGACAGACAGTAGAAATATGTCCCTTGAAATTAAGAAATGTGGATTACAATAACCTGATGTCGTGAGGATTTCCATTGAGAGAATACTTGAAGTTGCCTTAAAATGGATCTCAACTAGGAAGAGAGAGGTGGAGGATAATGAAAGGTCTCACATGGAGTGAATCACCAACTAATGTGCACGACCAGGTTCAATGATGTATGATTGTGGCCTTATCTGTGAGCTGCAAAGAGTATTAAATCATAAAAAATAATACATAATAGTTTTTGTCAGACAGTAAACTTTACTATTATACTTCTTTCACTACATTTAAATTTGCATAGGATTACAAAAATTTTCTTTCAATCAGTCAGTTGGATATCTGAAGAGAATACTGATAGAAATATTGTAAAGAGAAAAAACTCCAGTATAATTTTCAACATGATAGCTCTTGTTAATTTTTCTTGTTCCCACGTTTCAGCTGATGGATGAAGAAAGCATTCAAGTGTCTGAAAAACTCTTTGGATGTTAATGACTCTTCTCAAAATTATGGGCAACATTGCAACTTTTCCAGTTTTAGATCAATGATTTTTTTACGGCTGTTATTTAGGCCTCTAGGCATTGAATTAATTTTTTTTGATAATCTTCCACAGATGTTATGAACAATTTCCTGGCAGATTTTAGAAGTGTTGCTGATGGTTATATATCATCAAATTGTTGATAAAATTTCAAAAAAATTACACCTGCTATCAAATTTTTGCTAAAGTCAACAAGCACCCCATTCTATCATTCCAGAAAAGTAGGTGACTCTGCCTCTAGACATTCCCTTTCGGTGCCAATTTTCATGAAGTGAGTGTTTTGTTTTTTTTTGTTTTTTTTTTCCATGGAGTTCCTCTTGTACGCTTTCTCCACCTGCTTTTCACCAATCTGAAATATCTTTCAGCCATAAGTTTGAAAGAACATGCTTTAATCTGCATAATCTGATATTCCAAAGCCTAGGCCAACAATTTTCCTTGTCAGTGTTTTTGTAGGCTAGAAGATCTATAAATAATATTTGTATTGAGGTTAAATTTCCAAAATGGAGATTGGATGTTTACTATTTCTTCTCATTTGTCTATCTCTCTCTATATATCTGTTTCTGTCTCTATTTCACTCTCTACCACCATCACCACCACCACCACCACCACCCTCTCTACCACCACCACCACCACCCTCTGTACCATTACCACCACCACCACCACCCTCTGTACCATTACGACGACCACCACCACTCTCTCTACCATAACGACGACCACCGCCACTCTCTCTACCATAACGACGACCACCGCCACTCTCTACAATTACCACCACCACCACCACCACCCTCTACCATTACCACCACCCTCTGCCATTACCACCACCCTCTGCCATTACCACCACCCTCTGCCATTACCACCACCCTCTGCCATTACCACCACTTTCTACCATTACCACCACTTTCTACCATTACCACCACTTTCTACCATTACCACCACTTTCTACCATTACCACCACTTTCTACCATTACCACCACTTTCTACCATTACCACCACTCTCTCTACCATTATCACCACTCTCTCTACCATTATCACCACTCTCTCTACCATTATCACCACTCTCTCTACCATTATCACCACTCTCTCTACCATTATCACCACTCTCTCTACCATTATCACCACTCTCTCTACCATTATCACCACTCTCTCTACCATTATCACCACTCTCTCTACCATTATCACCACTCTCTCTACCATTATCACCACTCTCTCTACCATTATCACCACTCTCTCTACCATTATCACCACCACCACCACCACTCTCTCTACCATTACCACCACCACCACCACTCTCTCTACCATTACCACCACCACCACCACTCTCTCTACCATTACCACCACCACCACCACTCTCTCTACCATTACCACCACCACCACCACTCTCTCTACCATTACCACCACCACCACCACTCTCTCTACCATTACCACCACCACCACCACTCTCTCTACCATTACCACCAACACCACTCTCTCTACCATTACCACCAACACCACTCTCTCTACCATTACCACCACCACCACCAACACCACTCTCTCTACCATTACCACCACCACCAACACCACTCTCTCTACCAATACCACTACCACCACCAACACCACTCTCTCTACCATTACCACCACCAACACCACACAGACGCCCATACATGTCTCCAATTTGCTTTGTCTCTCTGTTTCTCCTTTGATTCTTCCTCTTCTTGGTTTTCATTTATTATCCACTCCCTTGATCTGGTAAGTTTGAATATTCTCTCTCTCAATTTTGGGGGCTTTTGATTGTGGCAATAGTATTGTCAGCTTGAATGTTGCTCTATATTGAATAATTTCTCATGATATTCACTTCAGTTCACATCAATCTAATTGTTCATAAAACTAACAGTGCACAAAATCTTGATGATCAATAGTGTGTTTGGGAAAAATCATTGGATGTCAATTGACTAATTCAATTTTTACATGATGTACGTTTTTCTTGATTTTTTGGCTAGATTATTTTAAATATCAATTTTCTTTTTTTTTTTTTTTTTTTTTGCATGTAGCGTAAAAACAAAACATAAAATCAAAGTTTTACGTTTTGTCAAAGTTGTCAATAGTTCATTTGTTGAAATCTCCATTCTGTTATATTTTTGATCTACAAATCAGAGTACCTATTTATCTTTTAGTAGTTTTTTAACATGCTATCTTTAAGCTCTTCATAATATATTTATGAAATGATGTTTTTGGTAGCCAGTCAAGAATATAATGACTTTCAACTTCTCCTGTAGACATGTGGGTTGTTGTTGCTGTTGCATTGATGGCTCCTTTGTTGACTAGTCTAAATTCTATGCATCATTTTCCACACATGATGAAATGATGCTGATGAACTCATTGACCTACAAGTTGTTCTATCCAATCTATTGGTACTGACTAGACGAAATCCATTCTTTCAAAACCAATTTAGGTATTATATTTGCTTGGAAGGATGTCATGTCATTCTGATCTCGATTACTTTGTGTCTATAAAAGGATTTTGGAGAGAACTCCACACCTATTGCAGCATTTCATATGGGTGGAGAAGTCTTTGATACAGATAAATCTTTTCACGGTGGGTGCAGAAGAAGAATTTGTGATTGGAGGAAGTTTATGAAGCTGCCTTCTCTTATACTGTTTCTGTAGTTTGGAAAACTTTGTAATGCAATTTGTATTCAAGTTACAATTAGAATTAGATGCCTTATTGGTGACACATTATGTGCTTCTGTCAGGCTCAAAAAACCTCTTGTATTTCTGTCCACATCTGTATTGATAGCTGAGATGGGTGTCGGAAAGTTAGTTTATGGATGCATTTATTTCTCTGAACTATAAAGGTTGAAGTCAATCCAATAGGTGATAACATAATCAATTTTTTTTTTTTTTTTTAATATTTGAGTCAGCACCCCCCTTTTATTTACTAAGATGGAATTTGTTTGGATTTCATGATCTTTTGGGGGGCATTAGTAATTCTTTGAATTTACTTGTTCAATTTCTGAATGGTTTCTTTTTCTCCAGTTCGTTGTTCCTGGCACCAAAGATTATGTAACTTAAAATAGTGGTGAGTTTAAAACAAAAGGTTCATACAGGTATAATTTTGAGAAATACATCTGTGAAATACAGAATTTAAAATCCTGTCTTTTGACTTTTAGAACCTAGTATAGTGTTTCATTCAACATTTTGCATTCTTGACAATGTGAAAGATAAAGAATTTTGATCAAAATTTAACTCATCAGAAATCAATTATTACAAACTTATGCTAGCCTTAGTGATCACATTTTACTTTCACTCTCCCTTTTAGATATAAATTGGTTTTGTGGTGATGTGTGCTCACTCTTAAAAAGTTACAGAACTGTGAACACATGTAACATTTGAAAATGATTATAGAATGAAGTACTAGTATCAAAGAACTTCTGAACTCTACAATACTAGCTGCAATTCACATATCTTTTGCAATGAAATGAATTTCTCCAAGAATTTTTATTTGCACTTAGTGTATAGCACTTATTTACTATAATGATATACCATATGTATTTGTATACTTATTTTTTGTCCAACACCTCAGATCAATTAAATAACCAATATTACTACAGGAACATGACCTCCATAATGATAATCTTATGCAATTTTTTAAATCATTCTTGTGTATCCTTATATTTCATTTATGCCATCATTTTTAATGACACTGGTACTCTATAGTCATATTATAAAAGTAAAAGACCCTGAAAACAAAATTCTCATTTTATTTTTTTGTTTTATTCACAGAATTTTTTCTGTCTTGTCTGCTGTTTTGCACCTGGGAAATGTTGAATTCAAGAAGGTAAGCTTATCTGTATTGTCATTTGATTGACCTAACGTCAAATACATTGGGAATGAAACAATTTTTGTTAAGTTTTATAAAATTTGTAAATGCTTCAACATTTGTCTTGCATTCAATCTATACTTTTCATTACTAAAGATGATAGAGAATGAAATAACTAAGTTTCTGCTCATGAGGAAAATCATCATGATGTACTTTGAGGGAGGTGTATGTGTCATAAGGATTAATGATGTGGACAATGGAATCTAAGCTGAGTTTGAACTACAGCTGAACCAGTTTACATTCACTTTACATTAATATCCTTAAGAAAGGCATGAATCTATCTTTTTTTAATTCATGAGTAAAATAGCAGGGCTAACAAAGTTCTTTAGCTTTGGGAGACAATCAGTCTGATGGAGATATAAAAAAAACTTTCGCAAGCCTGCAGACCAAGTGTAACGAGTACGGCACTACCTTGGACAGAAAAACCATGTCAACAGACGTGAGATAGTATGCTGGAGGGCTTTCACAATCGAAAGTGAGAAAAGCCTGATGTCTTTTTGAACAAATGTTTTGCAAGTGAGTAAGAGGTAGGATTCGGGTACTTTGATGCAAGCTAAAATATCTTTAGACTAGTGCAGAATAGTGATCACCCGATTTCATATTCGGACTGAGACTATTTGTTTTCCTCATACTAATGCCTTTGAAAAGACATAAATCCTTTTTTTCTTTTTCCAACTTGGTGTGAAATTGTAGAGCAGACTTGGCTCTATAATCTTGGGGGTGCAACCAACCGAAGAAAAAAACTCAAATATTCAAAAGTCTTGGAAAAGGCAATAGGAAACCACTCCACCATTCCTTCCAAGAACAATCCTGGAAATATACAGTCTGAAGCTGTGGAGAGCCATGATTGCTCACATCCTAAAGGGACATGGCACTTGGAAAGGAAATGAACCAAAAAATTGTCCACTAAATTTATGATTAGCTCCCTCATAATTGTAAAGTAACTGTCAACAGTTGACCGTTGTCTGGCCTTGCTGTATCCCCCACTTCTTCAAAATAGATTTTATGGACCTTGAGTTCTGCAGCTTCATTACATGTCTGCTTGGTATTTAATGATTCTCTCTCCAGTGATTGAAAATCTTTCCTAATCATGACAGCTTTGAGAGCCATGGAAGATGAACTCCCCAGAGGTATGCAGTGTTAGGTCTAGTCTTGTCTGAATCAACTTCTTTATTTCAAATTTCCTCAATTTAACAACAGACTAATGATTTGCTAAAGAACTCTCTGGTAAAAAGCAACTAGGAAACCTGTAGGAGAACTTGTGTATTATAATGATTTTTAATTGTTGAATTGATAACCAGTAAAGTTTATAGATTTCAACTATTGATTGCGGAATGTAACAGAGTACTCATTTCATAAGATTATTATCATTTTTTTAGATTTTTTATACTGCTCTAAAATAAAGGTTTATCCAAATATTCTGTCTTCTCTTCTCTCCAGAAAGGAGATCTCCATCATGATGAATCTGTGGTTATTAGAAATGAGCAAGTTATCACTGTGATATCTGACCTGTTGAAGGTAAGAAAACATTTCTGTTTATTGCATAGTAACAGTGAAATTATTTACCTCTGCCAACGAAGTCTGAAGAGGTATATGGATTCACTCATATTTGTCTGTTCATCAATGCAAGATTTCTGAAGTTATAAATGAATTTCAATGACATTTTGCAGAAGTGTATGCTATAAGGTATCAGAATGAGATATAAGAATTAATTTTTTGGGAGGATCCAGAAAAATTCATAGTTATCTCCCCTGCATAGTTTCTTCATATAAATCGATTTTCATTTGTTTCTATTTTTGTTTTTTTGTCATGGCAATACCAGAGGTATGCTATCTCTGAGTGCTTTCTAGTTTTTCAGAATGTTTTTGAATTGGCTTTGAAATATCTTTAGCATATTCATCTCTTTTGTTATCTATGAATTAAAAAAAATGACTGATCTTGTTTCAGGTGAAGGAGAAGACCCTCATCGAAGCCTTAACCCAGAAGAGGACAGTTGCTGGAGGAGAGACAGTGTTCATGAACTACAAGTTGGAAGATGTAAGTGAATTGCAACTGAAGACTATCTATGTCTATGTGTTGATACCTAATTTTTGTTGTACGCTAACTGAAATAGTTGTGTATTTCCGACTGAACCTGTTGGAAGATTGGTCCGAATTTGACTGTGAACTGAATCAAACTAAACTTAGTAAATATTAATGTAGAATTTTGCATAGAAAATACACCAAAGTCTGTAGAAAATGATTCCCTAGTCATAGGTGAACTATATTAGTTTTTGAAGGCTGGTACTCTACTATTTTTGCTTCGTAAGTTTGACTTGGTATTTATAATTCATTTTGAAGTAAAAAAAAGTTTTTGAAACTGTAAACTGACAGGTACACTATTTTTTATTTTAATAATGAAGGCAAAAGACATCCATATTCAGGCAATTCCTGTTCATAATCTTATCCCCCCCCAATCTATTTCCACTTAAACTAAAATTGTTGTAGCTTGCATGTTGGCCATTTCATCCTTTTGTAGGGCTGTCTGAAGGTATTGGCAACACAGGCAATCAAATACAAATAGAAAAATGTGTATAAATTGAACAAAATGAACTCACTCAAAAATTAAGTTCCCTAATGGTTTTTTTTTTACCCTTGCAGAAAGGGGTGATCACTGAATAAGTTACTTCTCTCGCCTTTTGTTGTGCAGGTGATCATTTGAAAGTCAGAATTCAAAAGATAAAAGTGCAAACTAAAGGATGTATTAGCATAAACTCACATTGTAAATTGATCCCCTCCCATATTGTGGGGGTAATTTTCAACAAACGGGAGTTTTTCTAGTATCTTTAAATTTTCTGCCCTTTAACTCCATTGTTGCATCCTATATATATATATATATATATATATATATATATATATATATCACTCACATAACCAGCCAGGCAAGATTTTCTTGAAAACCAAAGAAACCCCCTGTGTTGATAGTTTTGACTGATGGTTTCTAACAAAATGATTCTATACTCTAAAGGGCACCTAAGTTCAGTTTCTCTGAGGCACCAGGAATCCTAGGGCCGGCCCTGTTCTTTAGAGTAAACATCTTGCAATCAAAAACTGTGCCAATTTTGCCTCTCAACACTATTCTCTTATTTTGCCATATGTTTTCCTGAACATTTTTTAAGGAAGAAAATAAAATATTTGGAAAAAAAAATGAATAGATAAAGAAAAAATAGAAAAAAACTTCTCTCCTACCTATGGGAGGAAACACTCTATTTTTCCAACATGGTTAATGGCTTATTACTACCTTTGTGCTATAATAGTTATTACACTTGCACATCATCATCATCAGTCTTTTATCGTCTGTTGTTGGACATAGACCTTCCCCAGGATCCGCCACAATTCTCTATCGTGGGCATTGCGGTGCCAGTATTTTCTGAATTTGTCTAGTTCATCTCTCCATTTTGTATCCTGTTGGCCTCGGTTTTGCGTGTGTACTCTAGGGATCCATGTTGTGAGTTGTGATGTCCATCAGTTGTCTGCCATTCTTGTAACATGGCCTGCCCGTTGCCATTCAAGTTTTCGTATAGATTCTATGATGTCTCCTGTTTTTTCCTTATATGCTGTGCTGTCTTACAATCTCTCCATGTGAGGTTGAGCATGATTCTCTCATGCGTGCGTTGCATGCTTCTCAGTTGGCGGGTTTGTCTCTTGGCTAGGTTCCCTGTTTCAGCTTCATTAGTGACTATTGGGAGAATGCATTGGTTGTCTACTCTTCTTTATAGTAATAAGTAAATAAATGTAACAACTATTATGGGACAGAGGAAGTATTAATTTTCTAACTTCTATTCTCCTTCATCTTATTGTTTTAATTATCACAACTCAGACCATCTATCTATGGCAATGAGTAAACAGAAGATAAGGGAAAATGATAGTAAGCAATTAATAATGAGGGTTTACAGTATGTTGTCTAATCCCTCTTCTATATGTATGTAACTGTAGCCCTGCAAAAATGGTGCCTGGTAGGCAGAATCAATTAAGTCGAGCATCTTCATGATGCTCTAATTTAGAGAATGAAATAATTCTGAGTAATTTTCACCCGTTACATCATGTTTTAGAATGGGGGTTCAATTTACCATACTATTACTGTGGGAACTGGATCCTAAGCTTATGTCGTATGAATTATTTCTTGAATTAAGAAATTTTATGACGCCAGGGAATTATTTTGTTCTGATCACTCGTTCTTTTGGAATTTTTTGTTCGGGCAATGCTTTTTAAAGGAAGATCTTTTTTTTCAGGTGAGGAGAACAATGGTTTGATTCTCCATGTATTTATATCTATTTTTATTCTGATTTTGCTCTGCTTCTCTTTCTATAATTTTGTGGAAGGGTAAATAAGGGAGTGTTCATGATTTAAGGTGGATCCAGGTATTTTCTGCTATCTCTTCTGCATCGTAGCTATAAGTACACATCACAATATCTCCAAAATTCTCAATGAATTTCAGTGAAATTTAGTGGAGTGGTTGGCAGTGGGCTAAGGAAGTGGTGTTTGAATTTTGAGGAAGTGTTGTCATTACATATGGGAACAGTTTCAGGAATTTTTCACTGTCACCTCTCCTGTATTGTAACTATACACAACATAATATCTGCAAAAGTTCTCTAGGCTATGCAAGGCTCAGGAAGTGGTGTTTAGATTTTGGATGGATCTAGCAATTTTCACTGTACATAGCACAATATCTATTAATGAATTTTAATGAAATTTGGAGGCAAGGTATGCAATGGGCTAACTAAGAAGTGCTCTCATTCTGTGGTAGATTGAGGAAATTTTTCATGGTTAGCCCCTCTGCATTGGTGCTCTATGTACACAACACAATATTTCCAAAAGATTGCAATAAAGTTCAATGAAATTTTCTGGAAGACTATGCAATGGGCTAAAGAAGCAGTGTTCGTATTTGTGTCGGGACCAAAAAGTTTCTATTGTTACCTTCTCTGTATCTTAGCTATATGTACAAAGCATAATATCGATTCAATATCAAATAGGCTAAGGAAGAAATGTTTACATTTTGGGAAGGATGAAGGAATTGTTCACAGTTACTTTTTAGTATTTTCGTCAAAATGAACTACATTGATTTAATCTTTTTTCAGTTCTATATATGATATAACTATGCTACTTAATTGAACCCTCTCTCCATCCTCTAAGCCGTAGACTTCTTGTAGCTCAGGCAGTAAGCACAGCTGGATGTTTACAAGGCTTCCGTAGGCAAAAGGGATGCGAGTTTGAACCTCAACGGGAGCTTATTCTCTATTTCCGATCCGTGCTGTTTACTCATGACTGTAGGTTGATGGCCTGAATTGGAATGTGATAAAAAATAGAGAAATGAAATTAAGAAGGAAACTAGTAGTCAAAAATGAATAATGGTTTACAATACTTTATCCAATAAAAATAGATAGTAAAAGATAATGAAATGGTACTTCAAAACTTTGCTATTGACTGCTCTGCAGTACCAAAGCAATCTTTCTCTCCCCATGAGTTCATTTTGAATCTAGAAAAGAAAAACAAATTTGCTGGTTTTAAATTTTTTTTCCTCCAATCTTATTGAATAATCAAAGACAGATTTGATGGATTGACCATCTTTAGGATTTTGATCTTCAGTTTTTGTAGCCGAAGTAAAAAAGGTCTCCTTGAAACAGGAAGACCGCTTTCACATCACACCTCATCTCAGAGAATTTCTCCCAGCATGACAAGTCTTTTCTCTCAAATCACTGTACACCAATGACATTCTCTGACTGCGGTCAAAACTGAAATCGGGCCATTCCTCACAATTGGTTGCTTATATCACGCCCCAAAAATGAGTGCCTGTATGTAACGTAGCTGTCACAGCAGAACCTGAGAGGGAAGCCCAGATGTTTCTACAGTGCTGCTGTACAGTCTCTTCAGCTGTAGCTGGGCAAGAGGTACCAGGTTCGATTTCATGGTCGGCACTGTTGTTACAGTAACCTAATTTTGAATTCTTGACATGGCACCATGTAGAAATGGTTTGTATATTTTCCTTTTGTTGCAGGATTTTATTTAAATTATCATTTCTGAAGTGTTATCCATTCTGAAATCATATGAATCAAAAGACTTTTCTCTACATTCTGTCATTCAAAAAATGATTTTTTTTATTTTCTGCTCTTCTGATTGAATTTATTTTTCCTGATATTCTCATTCGTTTTTTGTTTTTGTTTCAGGCAATTGCCACGAGGGACGCACTTGCAAAATGTTTATATGGTGCGCTGTTTGACTGGATTGTGTTAAAAGTCAACCACGCCCTCCTCGCCAAGCGGCACAACAGTGAACATCAGGTAGACTTCCCCCCTGCCCCGTCTTGCACCCGGTATGATCAGCCTCCCCCTTACACACAGGCAAGTTCAGGTCAAGCTGCTGCCGCCATTACTGCGACATCATTGATTCCTTCATTTTTCATTAATTTGTTTGGGTTCCTTGTTGCCTTTATAGAGTCTTTCACATGTGGCCAATAATCAAGATTTTCATATTGGATGCCTGTGACGGACAGCTTGTAGTGTATGTGCTCTTCATATGAATAATTTCTTTTTCTAATGTACAATTAATTCATTGTCATAGTCTTAGTTCCCACATGCTCACTGATTTTGCGATGTGTGCACAAAAGGTTAGTTACCTAAAATAATGTAATTGATATTTATACATCGCATATAAATCTAAAAAAACTCATTGATTTTTTTATTCAGAGGAGAAAGAAACTGAACAAAATAGTTCAGAGTACAGAATAAAATCTTAATTAAATACTCTTCAGAATACAATCTTACTTATATTATATTAAAAGATGCAAATATGATTTCATTAGCCATGATAGGCTGATTAACAATTTCAAATTTATATTTGTACAAGCATTCAGTGTCACTTGTCACAAAAACAAGGTTTTTGTGCTCCTTGACAACCAAAAATTAGAGGGGACATTGGTCAAGGGTTTATATTGAAGAATTGATTTCTTTCTAACATCTGCCAAATAGAAAATAGAATGACAACACATGTTTTTATCACCAATAGATAATTATTTGTAACTTATGGGAAGAAAATTTAGAAAAACAAACTATTTTGATGAAGACATGGAAAACTTTCGCTGTAAAAGCATTTAATCATCAGTAGAGGTGCAGAGTGGCCGAAAGGTTAACAGCATGGGGAATGAAATTATGAGCTGAGTTTGAACTCTAGCTGAGATAATGTTCATTTTGCATTAGTGCTCTAGGAGAAAAGCATGAATCAATCCCCTGCCCCTCCAGTTATGTGTAAATACTAGAGCAGATGAGGCTCTCTAGCTATGGCAAACAGTTTGTGAATTGAATTTGCTGAATTGCAGTAGGCTGTATGGCTTCTTGATTTGTTCATTCTCTGATAATCATATCATTATCAACCTATGTTAATGCAGAAAATGTAGACTTCAATTACATGAAGTTGCTTGAATTCATATTGACGTCCTTAATTAGTAGACTTGGTTGCTCCTCTGTCATGCTACAAACGATGCGATGGATTTATCTCCATTTCTCTAATGATCCATGGAGACCTATTCATTGTATCTACAGAAATTGCAGGTTTTAATGAGGGTTACAGAGCTGTACCAAATAATTAATCTTCTTACATCTTATATCTGATTAGGATATTGCTTTTAGGAATACAGAGAAGAATGTTCTGTAAAAGTTTGTGGTTCTGTAAGTGACATTAGAAAAACATTAACATTACAGATCCCTATAAAATCTTTCTGCTTTATACAGAAAATGGATTGTTCAAAGCCATACTAGCATAGTACTTGTCAAAAATGATGTGATATGTTATCTATAGATAAATCTTTTCATCCACCTTTGTGTAATTTTACATATTGGATGTAAACAAAACCAAAGGTAGGCAAGTGAGTAAAGCTGTAATCAGTAGCAGCCGTTAAATCTGTGCCTGCAACTTGCTTTGTTGCTAACTGTAATTCAGTTTCATCCAATATTCAAGCAGGGTGATGTTAGTGTTATAGTCACTTGAATGCTAACCTCAAAGCTAGGTGTTAGAATCACAGCGGGGTTTTATTAATTTTTTTATAACTGTTTGCTTTAGCTTGGATGAAACCAACGAACAAACAAAAGTGACTATGGCTATTATATAATAAGATAAAACTGCTGACATATCTGATGAGTTATCCGTTTTATCAGGTGAAGCATTGTAAATCATTATTATTATTTTGACTTTTTATGACTGACTTTTACCCCCGTCTTAATTTTATTTTCTAATCAACAATATTTACTGACTGACAGGTAAATCAGACTGAGCTAAAAGTTGTGATTAAATGTAACAAGTAAATTATGATGATGGTAAAAATTAGTCGTGTTAATTTGAAATAATGATATCTGATGAGGTTGAGAAAATATTCAGCCTTTCTATAAGACCCACTTTGAATGGGTCTTGTAGTTTTCTGATTGAGATGCTACTTATTTTGTTTACCCTTAGGTAAATTTTTCAGTGGATGCTAAAATAAATGTTCCTAAAGATCTAAACTTAATTGCTATGTTTCTTACCAGTAGAGAGAAAAATAGAGTTGCTTTCTGAACAGTGTGTGTGTGTGTGTTGCTAGGGCAACTTTTACCCTTTCAGTTAACTGTAGTGAAGGTTTGATGTCCAGTCTGGTGGTGCTATTGTTACGCTGTTGTTATGTATTGTCCGCATGAAATGTTGTTTTTCCACGTGTTTTTGTCTACATATGGGTGTATATGAATGTATGTATGTAGGCATGGGCAGCTGCAGAAGCAAAAGCTTTTAAAACCTGTATTTGTTAAAAATTCAGTTTCTTTAAAAAAATTTCTTTTATAATTTTTAAAAAGATTTATAACCTCTACTTCTCTTTTTTTTCTCTCTTTTTCCTCCAAGCATTTTTGAATTTTCTATTTTGATTGAAATGCTTGACTTCATTAACATAATGTACAAATTCCTGATTGTCTAGATACAAATGTTTCACCAATCTATGAGAATTTATTTGCGTAAAATTATAAACTGATTAAAACTCACAATAGGTTCTTTTGCAATTTTTTTTTTGTCCTCAAAATGTACAACTGATTTGCCTTCAAACTTCATTGTTTTAACAATATCACCAACGAAATGAAAAACAAAATCAGACAAGCCTTTGGTCACTATGAAAACTTCATAAACACAATGGAGAGACAAAAACCAAAGTCGAATGGATATGTTTCATGGTCAGCAGGGCTAGCAATAACAATCTTATAGTTTATAGTACAAAGAGGGAGACAGAGAGGCAAATAGGAAAAGAGATGAGAAGACAGCATCCCAGAATAGAGAGGCATGAGGTTGAGCAATGCTTTGAGTCTCAGATCAGAAAGAGATTGAGATAACTGGTTGCAAAGACATCTGTAGTGCCTTTACAATTCGCCAAACTATAAGAGATACAATATGAAAAGTCATGAATATCTTTTTTTCTTGAAGCAGCTATTTTTTTCTAACAAAACTGTTATGGAAGAAACAATAACCCTATCTAAAGGGGTCAGCCATCCTAACTATGTAATTGATGCTATTTAATAAAATGATGTTATTAACATTTTTGACATTTGGATACATATTTCATTACTTTTGCATAGAAATCATCTAATTAGGAAAACCTGAGAATTTTTCAAAAGCAATTTGTCCTTTCTATGTAGAATTTAAAACTTTTAACATCTTACATCGGTTGGAAAAAGGAGGTGATTTTGTTCAGTTTGTTTTGCATGACTGAATAACATGCGTTTTCCTGCAGGATTATGAGCAAACTTTGAAATCTAAGCAACTGTTTTTATGGTTATTATTCACTTACAAATATGTGAGTGGATCAAGATTTCCAGGTTGGGCGTGGGGTTAACAACACCACTCCTGAAAAACATCTTATGAAACTGTAACAACACTATCTTCAAAAACCAAGGCTTCAATAGAAAACTCGAACCAAAGCACTGGCAATATGACTGACCCAAACTGAGAAAAGGAAGAAGCAGACCAAAGACTACCTGGCAGTGATGTTGAAACTGGAAGAGTCTCCAATGGGGCAGAGAACAATGGTGCGGTATGATTACGGCATTATGTTCCAGCCTAGATTAAACAAAAGAGGATTAGATGATGAAATAAATCACAAAGATAAGGATTGTTATTGAATCCTTTCTTGTGATTGTTAGACTCTAAATTAGACTCTGATATTGACAAAACCTTTTTCTTAGCAAATAATTATATATATATATATACATAAATGAATAAAAAATGTTTCATTGTGATCAAGGCCCACTGATCCTAATGGTGGATGAAATTAATTAGTTGCAATGAAGTTATAAACATTGTCTCAGACTGTAAATATCTATCCATTTATGCTCTATTTTCAAACATTGAGCACTTGTATCAATTGTAAAGCAACCCCTGAAAACCGTAATTATATTTTTATATATATATAATATATATATATATATGTATATATTAGTTGATTTTTTTTTTCTGTTTCCCTAACATTTTGCTCTAAATTGTTGTTCAATTTTTTGCATTTCTTCTTTATTCAACCAATTTCTTATGGTAAGTAATGTCACTTCTGCACTGTCCTTTTTTAAGTTCTTTATTTTTCTTTTAGTTGTAATAAAAATACAAATTCAGTTTTATTTGCCTTCGAGAATAGAGATATTATCTAGTTCACTCCTTTCTATTTCTACTCCCTGCATGTAATGTGGCATGACTTAATTTATAACATATTTCATTTTCATTTATTCATTATTAAAATAATTTTTTTATCTCCTTCAAAATAAGAAAACTGAAGTAAACCTTATCTGCACTTAAAATTTTACTGCAGATAACTTTGTTTTTGACAAATGACATTCCCAGGGAACATAAGTAAATCAGCTGTCATTCAAAAAAAAAGAATGGCTGTCTTTGCTAAGAAGGAAGGTTAGAATGTGGTTTCCAGTTGAAATCTTGTTTGTACTGTAAGGACTGATTTATCAAGAGAAATACCCATTAACTGCTAATTATAGAGTAGTCTCTCTTATTTATAGATGTTAAGAAATTGATGTATGATCTGAATGATTGTAAATTGCATTATATTGTATTGGAACCCTCATTTGAAATGATCTTCCATGAATGTATCGTTTGGCATAAGCAACAATAGAATAAACAATCAAAGAAAAAGATTTCCTGCAGCAGTCCCATTTTCTTTGATTATTCATTCTGTTTACCATGTCTAGGCAAGATGTTATACTCATTGGGAAATAATTTCAAATAAGAATTTCAATATAATGTAACATTATTTATATATGTAAAAAAATCCAGGTTCATTTTGGTCACAGCCGATTGCACTAATTTCCCCCTCACGAGTCACAGGATTGTCTAGTTAGCAGTAAATATGCAATCAATTGCTGCGGCTCTGTTTTTAATTGATCATAATTTAAACAAAATATAAACGATCCTTTCAAAATGTTGCTGTTCTGCTGCCTGGATATTTTTACATTATAGAAATGTATTTCTTTTAAAATAAAAATGGCACGGTCACAAGATTCTACTTCTATATTTACTCTTGGTGTTTCTTTCCATTTTCACTCAAGCAGAGTAATAATGAATCGGATTTGTTTTCGGGCACTCCGTTTTGCTTGTTGATCATCTATTAACAGCTTTTGCTTTGTACAAGCCGCCTTAGAATCACTCACTGATGGCTGCCTTATTTTTTTATCATCACACAACTTGCCGACCTCCCCTCACAATGCATTAAGCAAAAAATAGTTTTAGTTTTAAACTAATTCGAATGTTTTTTCTTTTTTCTTTTCTTTTTTTTTTTTTTCTTTTCCTTATTAACAAAACTGTTGTGGAGGAAGTCTGTGCTTCCTCTTTGACAACTGCTTTTCCTAAGGCATTTAGAAGTGAGCAGTTTAACACTTGTAAAATCTTGATATGCTACTGAGACCAAGATAATATCACAAGCCACTTCAATAAGTTTGGTTTAATTATATTTTTCTATGTAGATTTTTTTGATCAACAACCCTTATTTTCTTTTTTTATCTTGTTGAAAGCTCGACAAGTTGAAAATGATCAGGTTATTGAAAATTCTGAATGGTAATTTGCGGACCCTTGATGTTTCAATTCTATGATGTTTAGTCAAAGTGTTTTGTACAAAAAAAATTTACATGTATTTTAAACTGCCTTTTAATTTCTATTAAGTTTACAATTAACTCTTCAATTCGCACAAAGAAAATAGAATGCCAATTTCAAGGGAAATAACTCGTGATTGAAATTATAATTATTATTATTATTATTCTTAATTTTTTAATTTTTTTTTTTTTTTCCCCTTCAATTCACTGATGAGTTTCCCTATTTTTTTTCTGCTGTTTATTGATGAGTCAATCACCAGTGGTTTATAATTTTAAGATTTAAGTAGGATAGCTTTTTCAATAAACATACAATCCTGAATATTTAGTAAAAAGTTCTTTTAACTAAAAGTTTCATCTCATTGTATCTGTAAGTAAATAGATAGCTTACATCATGAGAAATATTTAAAATTTCTGATACTAAGATGATCTACTCTCAACTGTTGTTAAATGGTTTTAAGTTTTCTAAAAAATGTTCATTAATTCACGTGTAACCATTTTCTCACCAGGCTTTGGAAAAGGCACTTCTGAGCAAATCTTAAGATGAAACCATGATTAAATATCAATACTGTGGAATCAGTACACAAAACCTGACACTAACTCCTTCCAACTCCACACATTTTTGCCAATTCTGACTCCAGTTCCCCAATAATTGCTACCGACATCACAGTCCTTTTGAATATTTGTACTATTTAGGAAAACTGATCAAGCATAGGCAATCTGTATTTTCTTCTTCCTTCCTGATCAATTTCAAAGGTGTTTTGTCTGCTTATGGCTGTCAGTCCTGCAAACCTTAGTATTTCTCCTGATTCTTTCTTCCTTCTGTTCAGTGTAGTATCTCTGCTGATGAATTCTGTTCATAAGTTGTTATTCAGAAGATAATTTTATCTTTATTTCAGTTTTTTTTTCTTTGCCATAAAGAGATGACTTCTTTGTTTTAATATTTCTGTTTTGAATTTGAATGTTTTTATGATTTGTTCTAAATTTGATATTAAATCTCATTTTTTATTAACAAATCTTTGACTCTTTTCAGATAATGGGGGTGGTAGCAAAGTTCCTTCCTGTGTATTTTAGTTGTGTTTTTTTTTTTCAATTTTAATTGTTTTAGATCTTATCATAATGTCGTTTCAACCTTTTCAAAACATCATTTTAAATTTCCATGCATAGTAATGCCATAAATTTTTACCATGAACTTAGAGATTTATTTTTCATTTATGTACAAGTGTGTGTGTATATGTACCTCCTTTTGTTTTTTTATCTTTTTCATTTTTTTATGTCTTTTTTTCATTTAACATTTTGTGTTCAATATATTGCTAGAAACAAAGGTCTAATGGGTTTTTTTTATACCTTTTCTGCTCTTCTTGAATCTGATGGTCTGCTTTGACATGTTCACTACTACATAAATTCTCTCAGCCTTGTTAGGAATTGAATCGATTTGTTGTTTAAAGTGTTTTTGATTATTGCCAGTAAAACATCACTTCAGAAAGCAAGATTGAATTTTCTTGAAAATTGTATAACTTAAAAATCAAGCCCTGAAAAGAACATGATGTGGTTGTAGCTGTGGTTAATCAGTAAACAAGTAGATTGATACCCGTAATATCTCTTTTGATCTAACTCCAGATTGGAACTTGCATCTCTTATCCTCAGGAAGCATGCCTAAGGCTACTACCTTATTGATTAGGCAACAAAGACCAACCAGATACAGTGATTCAAATCTAATCATATTTCCTTCATTCTCCTGAAGACCTGATACCATCTTTATGTACACAAGAAGTAATAGTAGTAATATTATCCAAATATTTTTGAAGTATTAATTATTATTTTTATCAGAATTATTGACTTGATTTTTTTTAATGAAAATGTTCTGTTGATTGAACAAAAATTCAACAAACATTTTGAAGATCAGATTGTTAAAAGAATAATAGAGAAAAAGAGGCTTTTGTTTGGTAATCTTTTAGGGCAGTCTTTGATATGGAACTTTTTGTATAGCTTCATGTTATGTTTCCAATTTTGAGATTGTTTATATATGAGTTAGTTTATATCCTGGGTAGTTTTTTTTTTTTTTTTTTTTAGCCAAGTATTACTTTCTCTTCTCATTGGTGAAGATTGAATACTTTTTCAGTTTTTCTCTTTCTCAGTTGCCCTCCTATCTAGATAGCCCAGCTCCAGTTATGTAACCTATGCTCCGGTGGTTGGAAGGAGAATCCTAGGGCTTTTATTTATTTTTGTTTTTTTTCTGTTTGTAGCAGTGATTCTCGAATTTTATTATACGATGACACCCTAGGAAATATATTTGACTTCTGCAACACCAACAGAAAAAACGAAATGAATTTGACTTGCACATTGCAGTAGTCAATGCACAAAACCTTCACATTCCCATACTAATATATCTACGCATCACCCTTTTCATCTATTGCTAAAAAAATTGAGAGATCACAAAATCTAATTATTAAAACCACTAGCTTGATAACTCTGTAATTGAAGTGAGACAAACTAATAATAATAACCATTTAAGGTTCAAAATACATGTTTTGGGAAAATTAGGCAGCATACTATTGTATCGCGGCACACAGTTTGAGAACCATAGGTAGGGATTGGGACAAAAAGAGTGAGAAAATGTCCTTTGTGTTGTAGGTGTAGTTCAACATGTTGTCTGCTTTTCTTTATATGTCAAAAGCCCTCTCTCTTCCTTACTCCCGGCCCTCTCTCTTCCATACCCCTCCCTGTTTTCTCCTGACCTCTCTCTTCCCACCCACCCCTGTTCCCCCCCTGGCCCTCTCTCTTCCCAAGCTGTAACCTATCCTTTGTGTTATTACTAAAAGTTAACATTCAATCACAGATGGGAACAAGCAGAATAATATTATAGATTTCTCCAGTAATATAACAAATATTTTCAGAGGGAAAAAAATATTCCTTAGTGATATATATTCTGGTGATCAAAATATACTGTAAAACGGAGGTAAAAAAAATTGATTATGGTAAGTGAATCAAAGTTTGTGATTTGAGAGACATAAAAAAAGAAAAAAGATTCATGTAATATTTATTTTCAAAAGATGTTTTTGTTGGTTTAGTTATTGTTCAGTGTTATCCAGAGTTTGATGTTTGTTTGTTCTTTGTATTTGTAGGGGAATTCTATTGGCGTTCTGGACATCTTTGGTTTTGAAGATTTTCACAAGAACAGTTTTGAGCAGTTCTGCATCAATTATGCTAACGAACATCTCCAGTACTACTTCAATCAACACATCTTCAAGTTGGAACAGGTCTGTGATTCCTAAAGGGGGCACCATTGCCACTTTGAGGTCGCTGGGAGTAGTGGGTGAGGCGGGGAGGGAGTAAAGAAAAAACTCGTAAAAAAATTTCAAATTAATAACTTTTATAATTGATCAAATACTTCCAGTTATTTTTGTACAATTATGTTTTGGCTATAAGATAGATATATGAATTAAAAAAAGATATTAAATTTTGAATGCATTTACATGTGCTCTTAGACTGAACAAGTTGAATGGGTTGATCACTGATAAGATATGTTCTTTAAAGGGAGGCAGCAGTCAGAAAAGTTTGGGAAACACCGGAACAGATTAAAACATTAGAAATGGAATTGAAACATTCGAAGCAAGGATACTTTGATTTGAGGTTTCATCAAAAGTATTTTTGTTTTCTAATCTTTCTCTCAATCCTGTCTATTTTTTTAAGCTTATGTAATGTATGGTATATTTCGTTTATCCTTGCTCTAGAAGTTTTTTGAATGCTGGTCATCAGGATCTCCTCCACTCTGCATTTTAAACCAATATTTCAAGGGAAAACTTAACTACCTTTGAAACACTTGGATCAATTTTGGGCAGTACAGTCAGATATTGTTTCATTCCTTTCTACTTCCCGAATTCTGCAAGTAACTTGATACACTCTAAGAACCAGTTAGAAATAATGGCTCAAAATTGACAAAATCTCAATACTTATATCAGCCGTTATGTCTGAAACGTAGGTATGACTGAATTGATAATGATATATCTATTGTAATCTGTATAAAACAAAATTATTTCATAATGATTGTTATAATTGGTGTATAATTATCAACTTTTATTTGTTTTATTAACCAGTTTGTTTGTAGTATTCTCACTGTAGTGTTGAAAAAAGAAATTTGATTCTTTTATTAGTTATTTTTTTGTAAACTAACCCTTTAATAGATCATCTTGAATATATTTGTTTTCACATTTTGTGCTTTTATATGGGCATAAAAAGATCGTATTTTTATGCATGCATATGTATTGGGAAAAAAAAAATGAAAAATATGACCCAAAATGAAAAGCTTTGTGAAAAAAAAATGTAGTGGTTTAATACTCTTGAATGATGCCATTCTAGAAAGAAAAAAATTGTCTAAATTGTACCTAAATTTGGGATTTTTTTTTCTTTGTAGGAAGAGTACCAACGAGAAGGTATTCAATGGAAAAACATTGAATTTATTGACAATACTGGTTGTCTTGAGCTCTTCTCCAAAAAGCCCAATGGCCTATTTTGTCTGCTGGATGAAGAGTGCAAGTATGTGTAACATTCATTTAATATCATAAATTCACAAACAGCTAGATATCACTCCTAAATGACTTTGGGACTCAGTGATGGAAACAAAATTTGATAAAATTATCATAAATTATAAAAAAAGTAAATTTTGAAAAAATCACCCAAAGTTGGAAAGGAGGTAACTATGATCGATACTTAACTCCCTTGATAATAGTGTTTGAATTTTCTTAGATGAATTTAAGAGTTGAGGTGAGTTATCATTAATTGAAAGAAATGATTTCAGAGTAATTAATTACTCTCAGTTCTTAGGTATAAAATTACCTAATTCTAGTTTGAAATGTTCAATTTTTAAATTTTTTTCACCTAAAATTTTGATGAATATTGTTTGGAGATATTTATATATAACAATGGTTCCACCCCCAACCCCCAAATAACCTACTTTTTTCAACCCAAATGACCTACTCATTCCAAAGTCTATTGGCTAAAATTTTCAGCGTTGAATCTGATTGGTCTGAAAAGTGTTTACCTACACACTTTGATCGAGGAATGGCCATTCAAAATTGTTATTGTAGACATTTCCAGATATGCAACTTCTCCAATAAAACAGTTCAGCATCCTATTTCTTTATGATTTTTATATGAAATTCTCTGAAATTTCGCTTCAATGTGATTAGTTGAAAACTAGTGCCTTTTTGTTGGAATTTCTCTCAGGATTGGGAAAGTCATGAATTGTCAACAAGAAAAAGAAAATTTGACAGGTGGAACCACTGTTGAATTTCATAAGCTAGCAGCCCCCTAAGGATCTACTTTTATCATTGCGTTTGTGTGTTTGTTTTGTTTTTCTTCCAGTTTTTAAAAACTTTGTATATCTTTGCAGTTTCCCTGGTGCTAGTAATGACACTTTGTTGTCGAAATTCAACCGTCATCACAAGGGCAATCCTTACTATGAGGTGCCCCAGTTGCGTGAAGGTGTCTTCGTGGTTGTCCATTATGCTGGGAAAGTGAAATACAGCACAGTGGTTAGTAAATTGTTGTTTTTTGGGGGGGGGGTTCTTACCTTTTCTACTAGTTCTGCCCAATTTTTGGTTGATTAGAAATGCTTCAGGACATGTTATGTTGCTTTGCTTCTCACTTCTGTCTTAAAAGATGACTTTAAAAAAAGAAAAGTGTCTTGGGCCAGTGATTCCCAAAGTATGTGCTTGGGTGCCACAGTTAGCTCCCTGGGATCACATGGGATATTCAAAAACTTTTATGATTCCAGGAAATTCTATGCGCTGATGCATGGTCATAATGATAGGGATGTGACATCAAACCAACTCCTTGTAAATCCTGCCCATCTAGTGTTGAACTTCACTGTTTCTACTCTGGATGATTATTTGAAGAGGAAAAAGATATATAACTTGTTGAAATTATATTATTTTTTTTACCTAACTAACCTGTGGGAATGCTAGTTCAGTATTTACTGACTTGAGGCCCTGAAAAAATTCTTTACCCCAAAGATTCTGTGATTTAAAAACTTTTGGAACTGATGTCCTTGGCTAATGTTGAGACATCCATCAGTCTGGGATGACTATGGATCCACACATGGAAAATCTTGCTTCCAGTCTCTCCAGGATGCAGACCTGAGCAAGGTTATATAAAAGACAGATAGGCCTGAATTCAGCAAGTCTCCTGTCTCCATGCACTTTGTTGTCCATGGTAAGGGCAAGGACTTTTACAGCTTGATACCAGTGTCATTGCAGTAGTTGCCAGAACAAGACTGAGGACAACGTCGGATCCAATCAGGGATCCTATCTCGATTTTGAATTCAGAGTTGTTGTAGAACTCCCTGAACTAGAGAGTCCAGTTTCTGCTATTTTAAGCATAGGTGGGGTATAGGAGAGATTTATTAATGCCTTTTCCAAAGGCTTTAGTGTGAAGTGAATGTAATCAGCCATGCTCAAAGTTTATACTTGGCTCACTGATTCCATTGTCTGCGTCATTGTGTGCAACTCAAACCACTGATCTAATGCTGAGATCATGTAAGGAAAATTATGGATCTAGATATACTTGAACATCAATTAACAGATTACAAGTGATGGTTATATTTTGATTCTGGACTATGAATCTGAAAATATTACTCTTGAAAGCAGAAAAATGAACATTCGATTTGAAAAGAAATCTTTATCTGACTTCATCTAATCTTTTTGTTACTTGAAATCAATAGATAAATGATGAATTTTTGATAAAAAAATTCTCGTCATCAGAAGTTTTGTCATTTTTTTTTTTTTTTCATTCTGTATGATCAGCCAAGATGAAGGCTGGAAAATGCATTGAATCTGTAAGCAACCCAATGTTTGTTTGAGAAATTTGGTTCACTCTAGAAAGTGGCAAAAAGCAAGCTGAAAATCAGGTGTAGCTGTTGGAGAAGGGGTGAGGAAGTGTTAGAAAATGTCTTGGCCACCAAAAGATCTATAAATAGGGGTTCACCTACTGCATTTCTTCTAAATGTTGGAGAGGGCCCTCAAGCCAAGTCCTTACATCTCTCAAATAGGAATGTATTAAAGCTGTATTCAAGAGATATTGTTAGTTGGATAGAGGAAGATGTTTCTTTTGTTATATTTCTGTTTTACAGGAAGTATTCTATATATTTGCTGACAACACTCTGTAATAGCCTCCACTTGTCATTTATGATTGAAAAAAATCTTTAATCATGATGACCTTCACTTGATTCAATCAAACATTAAACATTGAACTCAAATAGTTCATCTATTATGATTTCCACCGGTTGGAACTCATCTATTTGGGTTTTTAATTCAAGACATCTTGAGACAGTATTTCTTACCTTTTTTGCTTGATTCAGAAATTTACCAAAATTAAGAATTTTAAATCAAAGAAAAAAATTCAAATGAAGAGGAAATAATTTTAGCTACAGAAAGTTTTGTTTTAATCAAGTTCTAGAAATGTTTCATTGAATATGACTTGCTATAATAAAACCTCTTCAAATTTGCAATATCATTCAAGAATATTAATTCAATTGTCAAGTTTAGTAATGTAGTGAATCTGATATTTACAAATGGTCTTGATTTCAGGCTCTAATTTAGTTAACTTCTGTTATAAGTCTCAACGTTTTGTGACAGTTTCTTTTTTGCATCAAGTCATTTGACACTAAAACCACATTCTACCCAATATAAAGATGAGAATTGTAACTATAGATCTAGCCTAACTTGTTAAACTGGGGTATTTAATTTCTGCGTCATCACAAAGCTGCATCTTGGTTCCTCTTATTTTAAATATATAGAGTATTATTCTGTTTTTCTGCAAGTTCTTGACACTTCATGTCTACTTCAGATAGATCCATTAGTCATGATTTTGTTTGCCAAAATGGGAAATCCATTTTTTTTTTTTTTTTTTGCTCTTCACATCCAAATTTCAAATTGCTCCTTAACATATTTAAATTGTCCTTTGTAGGATGTGCACCCCATGTTCAGAATCCCTGGTCTAAGACCTTTCATATTATTTTCTTCTGTAGGATTTCCGAGAGAAGAATTCTGATCTCATCCGTACTGACATAGTTGGAGTTCTCAAGAACAGTAGCTCTGCTTTTGTGAAGGAACTGCTAGGTAAGTTGCATTGTGTTTGCTGCTGACAGTATTTTGAACAGTACTGGACCATTTATCTGGCTTCAAGGAAATAGGAATTACCAAAAAAAGCAGTTATTTCTGAATTAGCTTTTAATTTGGCCAGTCTGGTAGTAGTTTGTTAATTTTCATGGCATGGTTGTCTCCAGATTAAGATTAGTAGATTAATATTAATTAAAGAAATTGTTTCTTACTTTAACTTTTCATTGTATATTTTGCATTCTGTATTTTACATTTTATATGGAGCTTTGGTTCATATTCATGAAAATCACAATTACCTTCAGTCATAAGCTTGTTGGATAAATGGTGCGGTACTTTACTCTTGATCTTTCTTTTCTTTTCTTTTATAAATTTTTTTCTTCTCCTCTGTAAAAGAAAAAATTGTAGATCTAATAAAACAAAATTCATTTCAGCTAAATCCTTGTACTTATTATCTAACAGGTGTTGATCCAGTGGCAATTTTACGTTGGGGTTTGTTGAGGGCATTCTTTCGCTGTGTTGCTGCCTTTAATGCTGCTGGAAAAGCATACCAATTGGCTGGAAGTAAGTGTTTTTTTTTTGTTTGTTTGTTTGTTTGTTTGTTTTTTTTTTTCATTTTTATCTTATTTATTTATTCATTTTTTTTTTTTTTTTTTTTTTTTAGTACATAGTTGCCAGATGTCTTTTGCTGCGCAAGACCAAATTGTATTGTTTAGGGACCAAATAAAGTACCAAAATAATCAATAACTTGAAATCTGTCTTCAGACTTGTCTTGGTGGGGAAATTTTTAAATTTTATTGTTTTTTCTCTATTGAAGTAGTCTTTGGTTAAGAAGTGTAGTTTGAACAGCCACAGACACTGAGTATGTGTATGAGAGGGGATGTGCATACTATTTTAGAACAAGAATCTTTTACATTCCAGAGGGGTAGACAGCTGACAGTGAAAAAACACAAGGGATACAGAAATTAGTTTAAACCAACCACATATAATGATTAAAACCCCCTTTAAAAAAAAAAAATTACTGATTATTTAAATATCAAAAATTCACTTGATTACCTCCCTTGTATAATTGAGAAAAAAAAAAGCTTACAAGAAAAGAAACTTCGTGCTATTTCTATTTTTATTTAGATGCTTCATAGTGTATACAAAAGCAGAAAGAAAAAGGACTAATATTTCCTCAAACTTTGATCCCAATTTTCTTTATTAATTTTCCGAGCAGTTTTGTTTAGCTTTTAATCAAAATGGTTTGTACTCTATATCCTTCCGTATGATGAAGCTGATAATGTTTGTTTTGTTCAGGAAGCCGTGATAAACCTGTGATCAAGCCTGATACCACATCATTTCCACATTATCGAGACAATGGTAAACTTAATGATAATTTACTAAGGTATGTATTTTTTTTATAATGTTTGCTTTGTTAGAAATGGATGAGGATTGTTTAATTCTTTTTTTAATATCTTGAAGCGACTAGATTCTACAAAAATATGGTTTTTGGTTAGTTCAGATGAAATTTTTCTGTGTGAACTACATTGAAGTGTTGAACTTTCAGTGCATACATAATTTTTCTTGTGTTTCTTGTGTACTGATAGTTGCTGTCATATTCGGGTTAGGGGCAGAAAGTGTAATCATGTGTTGAGAGGATCAAATTCACTATTAAATGTATTCTAGAGACAGAAGGATTTGAATTTCAATTCCTAAATATTTTGTCATTGAAATGAACACTGAATTACCATAATTGTATGTAATTAATTACTCAATTACTGTTCATATAATGGCATAGACAGATCACATGGCTGTCAGATAAAACATGTATTTCCACAGGTTTGTCAGTATCTCTCTCATAGGTATCTGAAAATTAGATACCACTTGTTAATGCAGAAGAAACCATCTTCCAAAAAATATGTTGTCTGATCATTTTTTAAATTCTTATTTTTTTTTTTTTTTTTTTTTAAATTTTTCTGTCGTAGATTTTCTTGTAGCATGAAATTAATTTACCATTCTCTCTGTGTTTTTACACCATCTTTAAAAATGGGTGTCGGTTGCTAAATCTGTTTTTTTAGCAAAGTGTGTAAGCTCGCTAGTATGTTTCTGTCTCGTTTTTCAAGTTCTTGTACAGGAGTGGAGTACTATGAAAGCTGGCTGTTTTATATAGTTTTATTTACAATTTTGATGAAAAAGATGATTGTAGAAAAAAAAATATAAGTTGAGGACTATCTGTATTTCATTTTTGTACATTAATTATTCTTCATTTGCCTTTTATTGACCACTTTGATAGAAGAAATGGTTCTAAAACCCTCCGTCATCTTTGTATCAGCATCAGTTATTGTACCAAATAATTTGGGTGATATTTTAAAAGATTCTGTTTTCATGATTTACTTCCAAGGTGAACTGAATCATATAAATCACTTTTCCAAATAGCACATATTTGATGACTCAAAGGTGTTAAAAATCATATTTCCTCGTTTGGCTAAAAAATCAATTGGAGTGTTCACCTAGACTAAAAAGAGAGTAAGTCTACATGATTTATGGGAGTCAGGTATCATCATCATCAGTCTCCACTAGAGGAAAAGATCTGTTTTTGTTTACATAATTAATTATATAGTCATCCTGTAATTATTGTGCTCTTAATTGTAATGTGAAGAGAGGAATAGGTCTTGGATTGTGCTATTTCCTGTAGAACACAAATTGTGCAAAGCTTTGATGAAGATGTTAAAAAAAGTCAACTTATTATTATGCAAGCTAGTGTTGTTGTAGTGGTAGTAATAATAATAACAATAGTTTTTTTTTTAAATTATATATCATTACTAAAATAACTAGGTAAATTTTAATGTATTCATTTTTCACCGTACAGCTAACTTATTATATATTCCTCACATCTATTTCTGGTATGCAATCCTGGGAGTATAAATGAATATTTATTTCCTCTAATAGCATTACATTTTCAACAGAAATTATTATTGAAAAAATATTTTTATAAGAATAAATCATTTTGTATCAAAATTTGTATAAAATTATTCTATATTGTTTCAAATTGATTGTTCATCTCAAGTAAGAAACAGTGTTTGATTTTCTTGATCGGTTTCTAGACATCATAAAACAAAAAAAACATTACTTGTGCATTTGTCCTTTTTTTTTTTTTTTTTTTTTCCCCCCCCTGTTAATGCCTTATAGAAGAGAAGAATTCCCCACTGATATTTTGTACTTTCTATCCATGAGACCTTCCTGTCAGTTTTGAAAAGGCTGATTTTGAGTTTGAGGAAAAAATCCACTTCAGAAAAGCTGTTGTCTGAATCACTTTTGAAAAAGGCCGCCATATTGTGGTACTTTGTGATATTATGCACAGGAATGATAAGTCATTTAATACTGAGTCAGGTATCAATTTTTACAGATTGATACCGTAAAGATCAGAAGGCTATAAAATAAGAGTTCAAAAAAAGTTGTTCTGGTAGTAAAGAATAGAATGTGAATTGAAAAAACATTCTCTAATTTGTTTCGGTTGACCTTTTAGGATCTTTTGATGATTGCTGAGCAAAGTTTTTTACAATGCCACTTGAAGGAAATTCCTACAGTTTATTGTTTTGCTAAGTTTTCTTGGATTGTCTTGTTTCAGGTCAGATTTGCAAAGGACATGCTGTAGTAATTTCGGAAATAAATTATTCAACAGTTTAGAGAGGTAAGTAGATGCCTATTGGATGAACTCATCTTTTTTTTCTTACTCAATATCCTGTACATCTTATATCCCTGTCTTTGTTAATTAAATACTTCCTCTATACAATGTTTACTTGACTTTTTTTTCCTGATACATTTGACTTTGCTGGTCAAAAAATATCAATTTTGAGTTAACATATAATTCATTCCAAATGTATGAACATTTCTGCTTACTTGTTAACTGGATCCAGTCAGTCCTTCAGCTTGTGTGACAATCAATTTTAATAAGCGAGTTTTTATAGGTTGGAGTACAAACCTCATCCCTTACTGCTTTGGCTATTCCACTCCTGGTTTTGAATTCATTGGTGTCTTACGCCTACTTTGTTGTAGGAGTAGGTCATCTGTCTTGCTTTTTCTCTTTTGTATTTTTATACTTGACAACCCTATGACACATTAGGTCATCCTTGGATAGAAAATGATGCAATCTAATCAGAATGATCGGAAAATTTAAAAGCTTGGTCACACTCTGATTTCTGACACAGTAGCAAATAAATGAGACTACTTTATAATAAGCATTTTAATAGTTGTCTCTCTTAGTAAGTAGACCTCTCACTTTAGGCGTACCCACTATATGATGTGGTTTGTTATAGTACAGTTTGTTATATAAGGCGGGTGGTTGGTGGAACCCAACCATTTTTTGTATTTTGCCCAGTCATTCAGAAAATGGCAAATAAGTTGGGTTGAATGCTGTTTTACTACACTGTAATCCTGTTTATACTGGCTCTGCGACACCCATGATAGAGAATTATGGCGAATTCTGGGGAAGGTCTATGTCCAACGATTGACGTTAAGATTGATGATGATGAATTCTGTCTGATGACAGAGGTGCCACAACTTCCACCCCACACTCACTAAGAAATATATTTGACTTAACATCAGCTAATCGACTGTATAGAAATGGAATAAATTGAAAATATTTCAGTAGTTAATGAATGATACTTTTGTGTTATCAACTCTTTCAATGCTAATTTCTATTGTGTTACCCGTTTCCTTAAACCACTGAAACTGTGTTGTACAGTTACATTTAGTTATGACATGGAAGAATGAAAAATGAAATAAGAATGAAGATCTTCAAATGTCACTGTTGTGACCCAGGGAAAAATAAACATTAAAGAATGCTATTTGTTTAAATCTCACCTTGTTTTTATACGATGGACAATGTTCACTTTCTCTCATCTTTGGCAACCTTTGATGTCTGTTGTTTTATTTTTTTTATTTTTTATTTTTTTTCATTATTATTATTATTATTATTATTATGTCTGGATTTTTTTACACATACTTCTAGTTAGTGCATTTAAAGATACTTTAATTCAACATATATAACTATAATACCCTGTTTTGGCTTATTAGACAGATTAGAATTTTAGTATTATGTATCGATGATATAAAAGAGAATGCAAGATGCTGCTATAAAATTGTGTTTCTCAAATGACTATTTCATGTGTATTCTGAGAAAATATGTTGCTATTGATAATTATTCTATTGAAATAAAGCGTGGATGTTTCTTGGATAATGAAGCAAGTTCACTTATCAGTGTTTTTATTTTTCAATGAAAGTTGAACATTTTTGTGATTTAAAGCTGAAGCCCAAGAAATGTCATCACTGATCTGCTTTAATAGGTGTGGCTTCAATTCCAAACAAATGCAGAAACTCGCGGACAGAACAGTTTTAATTATCCATGTGAAGCCATTGGTTGGTTTTCTGATTAATTCCAGTTGTGGTGTTAGCCTTTATATTTTGCAGTCTGAGTAAGCAGGTAATATTAAGTAGTATGAGATAACTTGTTCAGGTCTATTGAAGCACATAATCTGCAGCAGAGTCAAGAGACGAATTGTATTGCTTGATGTTTCTCTGCTCCAAATTATCTGTAATCCAAGATAATATTATCTAAAAATAATCATGAATGAAATCCTAAAACCTCGTTGATGCTATTAATTAATGATGAAAAAGAAATTGTTCATTATTTTTTTTCTTTCTTTCTTTACTAATCTGATGCATGTGCTTTTCTAGGGTTGCATGTGGATTGCATTATGATATATGAACTTATAATTCGTGTTATAAAATCTTTTTTTCTTTTAACCCACAAAGTCACATAATTTTACAGTATTGTGAAATTTGAGAACCAAACAAAGTCGACATCTTATTTGAAACTCTGAAGAAGTGGCAGTTTTAACAACAAAGTAAAATAAAAAAGCAAATTTTAATTATGCTATAAGATTTTCCTGCAGACGTCTCATCTATGCTGCGCAGTTGAATAACAGAATTCCTTGCCAAAGGATACTAGCCTATTCCAACGTCATCTTTGGTGTCTTCTCATAAAGCAAATAATGGAGATGAAGATATAGGAAACCAACAGTATCGTATGGTCTGCCTTGCAAGAGAACAATTTGCCTTTAGATACCATTGAACAATGCCTGGTGCAACATTTATATGAAGGGCATAAAGAGAGAAAAGGGAAATTTCTTTGTTTCTTGGGGTGGTGGTCTTAATTTCAGAGATTTGAAGGAACCAAAACATTTTCTTGGGAAAGTTGATTAGAACATTTTCTTTATTAACTTTGTTGAAGGCTTTTAGTTAACTGACCATTTTCTCCTTATTTATTTATTCAGACTAGTATCTTCATCTTGGTTATTATTGCTATGATGTACTCATCATTATTGCTATGATGTACTCATCATTATTGCTATGATGTACTCTTCATTATTGCTATGATGGTTATTATTGCTATTATGTACTCATCATACCAATGATAAACAATAATAACCGGTGTACTCTTTGTACTCCTTTATGTATCTGTCATACTCAATAACTTTCTCAGAGATCTGAAACTCACCCTTTATTCAATTTGAGTTGATAGATTGTTCTTATTCTATTGTTCATTACATGGGAGGAGATATCTTATATCATGTTTTCCTCGACTGACTTTGTTGTTTCTTTCACTGAAAAAGTGTATATGATTTTTAGCACTAATTGACTGAAATTCAGAACTAAATGACCACTTTGCGTTGTTTGTTCTTTCTCACTTAATGTTGATTACAATGTTACTTGCTTCGTTAGTTTGCAGCTTTTTCTCTTTTGCTTTGTTTTAGTGTCCGGCATGCGAGAACAGGGGATGTGTTACCAGTTAATGGTGTGTCGTCATCTCCTTGTTCAAAGGAACGACCAACGCTAAACAGCCTGCATGATAGACAGCTTCCCAATGTTGCATGTGCTCTCTCTACTAACCACAAATATGCTGCTGTTGCTGCCGCTACTGTACCTTGCCCTAATGAGAGCTTGCGTCATTGCAACCCTGCCGACATGACCACAGAAAGTATACTCACAAGTCCTGTGGAGAGTTTCTTGCCTGAAGCTGATGCACTAGTTATCAAGAAAGCCCATCAGGTTATCATGTAGGTGGTGTTGTTGCCGCAAGTTATTCATCTCTTCATTATCAATTTCTCTCTCTCTCTGGTTCAGAGTGCAAACTGAGTAAGCCTTTCTCTCCAGAAATTCACAGTAATAGTGTAAGCCTAATCCTAGCCGGTGTTTATTTACTTTTATGATTTTATTCTGCTAATTACAATTTATCAGTCCACTAGATTCTACCACAAAGAAAAGAATGTAGTTTTCGTTCTTATACGGCAAAGTATTGTTTTTTATATCTTGACATAAAAAGAACAGAGCTATGCCTGTATATCTTCAATTGGAGTTCCTGAGTTCCAAAAATGGCAACTCCAATCAGAGGGTGACCCAATGCCTGAAGTGACTCCAGCTAATTTCATTATCGCTGAACTCCGCTTATACTAATAACTCTGACAAAGGCAATAAATCATTGGGTCTTCAACCAAATCCTGTCTTTTGACACCTGTTACATCTGATTTGCATGTCAACCCTTGACTTCCGATGCATTTCCTCTTTGTAGGTTGGCTATCAAATGACTACTGATAACTTGCCTTTTTCTAGGTCAGCTGATATTTCTCGATGTTGTAGATCCTTTTCAATGTCCATGTTGCCCTAATTTTTGATGCTTGCTAATGTTATAAACTCTATAAAATCTATTTTTGGGCGTGTCATTATCCCTCCAAATTCACACCCATCTCCCTTTTGATGTAAAACCCAAGTGAAAAAATCCTTTTGATTTAAACTAACCCACTTTCTCTTCACAAAATTTTTCCTCTGTAATCACATTCATATCCCCCTCATATGTGACACCTGTGCTTGCACTGTCAAAACCCTGATCCGGAAAATCCTCTTGTTTTAAACTAACTCATTTTCTCGTGACATTATAATTCGGTCATTTAACTGCTTGACACCCAGTGGCTGGGGTGGAGAGGTGTTACCTGGAACAGCCACCTCTTAATTTGTATACTAACTACAAGTGATTACTGCTAGCTCATAAAATCTACCCACAGTAGGCTTTTCTATCTTCTATAATGATTGCTGAAGTAAATTTATTTACAGTATCTATTAGAACTTCATCTTTTGTATTACCTACTTATATTTCTTATGAAAAGAATAAAGAAGTTTTAAAATATTCCTAAATTGGTGTTTTCTCTTTTATGCTAGATTAAATTTCTACAAAGAATATGTGAATCTATCAATGTTTCTAAAACTGTCAACTAGTAGGTTGGAGAAAAATTTCAGATTTAGCTGAAGCATTTTGATTTTAGTTATCCAATTTAGGGTACCTAATAGAACTGTCAATATCCTCATTTTTTGGTTTGACATCAAACATCTATTTCTTGGTTGTCCCAGCTTTACCACTTGACAAAGGCGACAGGATGGAGGTATTCAGCCTGTTCCAGAGACTTGAAGGGGATAAAAAAAGATCATGGTCTGTCTATGATGTGTAAAGGTCTGACAGCCCACAAGTGTTCAGAGTCTCTGGGGACCAACTTTGTGCCCTCCCCACTGCTCCATCTAAGGAGGTCTGGGTCATCAGTTTTAGTGTTCTGTAACTGTCATCTCCAAAAAGTGTCAATGACATTGATCAGGAGATGGTGTCCCCAATCTGATCTCTTTTGTGTTGTAATCCCTTGGAAATTCAGTGAGGGGTTAACTGGTACTTCGCCTTGCTAGAGGACGACTTGGAATAGTGCAAGGCAGGGGCGTTTAGCTCCCTGAGATCTTTTTAAAAACAATATCGGTTCATGAAGTTTTGACTAATATGAAAAAGAACTCCTCTCACTTCTATTCAGATTGAAGATGATTGCTTCAACTTTATATAATAAAGAATTATCAAAAAATGTATTTTTTAGTATAAGTGTATTTATTTATCTGAATGAAATAAGCCCTTGCATATTTGTTACATATATTTCCATCAATATGTAATACTTGTCAGTTTGATTCAGTTAGTAAGAGACCTGCCTACAAATAACTTGGTCATGATTTCAAATCACGGTATGGAAATGTTCATTTTGTATATCAGTTTGGTTTAACTTAATGAGACAGACAAACAATAGTTTACTTAGCCTCTGAGTTTCCTACTTCTGTACCTCTTTGCCCTCTGTGAGTCACCTGATCCAGATGACCCTCCCTCCCTCCAGCTTAAGATGACAGTAATTAAAGGTTACAGTTGATGAAAGCTTCTTAGATTTTCTTTTTCTTTTCAATATCATCAATATTTCCATCTTATCAGATACAATGCTACTTCATCTATCATAATTATCATTGCACAAATAAACTCTTCCACTTGAAAGTAGCTATTTTGTGAATGAAAATATCTCCTTTTGTAACGATGGACTATTCTACTTAGACAAAATCTGGTCATGTTTTGATAAAACCGCAGATGAAATTAAACATGAGCATTTCTTTACACTATTAACAGCTTTGAAGTAGTGGAATATTAAGTGGTAAGAGAATATAAGAGAACCATTCAAACTTGAAAAAACGCTGGTAAATATTTTTACCAAACGCATTATGGCCTCCAATAGAAGAAAAAAATCATCTCATTGAAATTCAGATGTATTTGAATATTTTTACAAAGAATAACTAATATTATTATATTTAAACTGTAAATTGTATGTGGTTTTGATGCAGTGAGACTTGTCAGTGATATTCCTCGGGTCATTTAGAGTCCTTACACACTGACAACCAAGCCAGGGTTGATCAGGCCCTGGTTTGTGTTCCAACAGCATCGGCCTGCAGATTGCTCCTCCTGATCCAAACAAATATCTGTCCATTTCTTTATCTATTATCAAAATTGGCTTTTCTGCTCCACTGATTTAATACCAGCATCGTTTTTCTACAGCACTTGCCTGATTTGTAATTGAAGGATTAATTGATTTGTTAAGTAGTTGCTTCTCACCTGTTTGTGTTTCTCGATAATCTTCACTCGTTTCAATCTTCTCCTCTGACAGGAAGAACAAGTGTCCAAAGCCCAAATACAGGCAAAATGTGGTAAGTTATCACTTCCTTTCTTGTTTTAGAGATTTCTTTTTTTTTGTAAATGTAGACAATTGTGATAATTGATCCAAAGTCTAAGGTTTTAGGATTTGATTATTATAGTTTAAAGCAGAGTTTCTCACAGTGGTGAATGATTTTCCACAAGAGTTAATGACATTATTTTAAGGGTGAATGAAATTATAGAAATGAATGACTTAATTTACTCAAATGTTTGTATTTTCGTGTACTTGAAACTGTCATTTTGTGGTAAAGTTTCCTTTGCATATTTTTGGGATATTTCAAAAACTTGAATGGAATGAACATTTAAAAAAGAATTTAATTTATGATTTTTGCTTATGAATGAATAGTATATAAAATTATACACTAGGGCGATATAGATGAAAGTGATCAAAAACATGGTAATTTTGTGAAGTGTGAATGATAATGAAATAGTTGAAGAAACTCTAGTCTAAAGTGACATGCTATGACATGTGGGGAAGATTGTATGTATATAAGTTATTCAATGTAATATGAATTCTGTTAAATCAGAATTTTGTTGCTTCTTGCTAATGTTTGTTTCATGTTAAATGGTAAATTTTCCCTGCCTTGAGTTGAAAGTCTAAAAAAAAATGTCAGAAATTCAATTTGAAAAAAAAAAAAAAAAAAATGATCTTTTAAATTAGAACTCTATTAAAATGTGAATATGTGACATGTTTATACATTACTGTCTGCAAAAATTTTGTTTCCTTTTTAGTTTTTTTAATTTTTTATTTTCCAAATTGCTTCTGCTCCACCATTTTGTTATGAAACAAAAGTAAAATCCTTAATGACCAATTTGTTTTAGCTTACAAATGTGTGTAAAAGGCATTATCTTAGTCTGGACATTTTAATTCACTTTTTCCTATTGGCGTAAATAGTTTGATGTGATAAAAAATAGCTTGCCTATAAGCACTTTCCCCCAACCCACATGAATTTATAATTAATATAAAGAACTAGGTGAAAACCAGCCTCTAGGCTGAGATTTTCTGCTAGTTCCTGCAGAAAGCTTAATTTTTGACCTGATAGAATCTATAATATTCTACTTATTCCTATCTGAGATAAGAGTTCATGGATTTGAATATTAATTCAATCATTTCCGATTTTAAAATAACACCACTTGCATTAACTCTTCGAATAAATTCAATTTGAATATCTAGGGAGGGGCAATAAAAATATTAGGAAAAATTTTTTTTTTCTTACTTTAAAAATTTCCAATGGTCCATTGAGTATTCATGCCAAATCTGGTTGGGTGAATCAGACATTTTGTATTATATAGAAATAGATGGACCTCATGCAAACCCCAAAGAAACTTTTCTTTCTCAAAAATCTAAAAATTTCTTACTTTATTTGAGTATTCATACGAAATTTGGTTGCATATGTTTAGGTAGTTTCTATTGAGACAGACGAACAGTTTCCGCTTATAAATATCGATGGATTCTAATCTCTGTAAGAATTTTCCATGGAGTACTGTCAACTTATTGGATTCTTTTATTTATTTGTGATACTGAAGAGGGATAATTGTGTTCTAGTGGCTGAACTCATTGTGTATTTAAGTATTAGGCTAAGATTTTCTCAAAAGGACTAAGTAAAATAAGATCCTTCACAACATTGATACCACTTTCTAGAGTTGAAACCTTTTTTATTAATCTCTCACACAGCAAACACATAATCATAATAACCTGAAATATGACTCTTCTTCAGGCCTACTTGCCTTGTTTAAAATAACTGATATTTCTTGTCAAAATTTTTTCAACTATCATATACATTAATTTAGACTTCATATTTTATACATGTGCTAAAATAGCTATGTACAAAATACATTCAGGTAGTGAAAGAAATGCAAAAATGAATTTTGAATTCAAAATTGGCTTTACAAGGATGTTTTTATTTCGACTCTTTCAAGAAATGCCTCACACTCTTGCCTCAGTTAAATTTGTGCAAAAGTTATGTGCAGAAAGTGCTAGATACATTTCTTTTTTTTAAACTCGATTTTAGCATCTTTATACAGCTTCAAAATTAATGGAAATTGGACAGCTGATTCACGATTTTTAACTTTTCAATATCCAATCTTGTTTCAAAATGTTTTTTAATCTTTGAAGCTATATAAGGATGTTATAACTTTTTGAAATGTCTTACATACTTTTTGCACTCACTGTATTTTCTATACTTTAAATTCATGATTTATGTTTCAAGTTTTTGAGGGTGTACATGAATGAAATTACTTGACCAATTCTCTAAAGGCAACTTTTATCTTTTTCCAACTTTCATTATTTGTTTGTTTCTGCAATTTTTTTCTTACATAGATTATTTCATTAGCAAGATTCTTGGTTGTACAATTTCTAATTTGTGCGTGTGATTTTTTTGAAATTTTTTTTATAGAGTTACAGAGATGTACGGACATTGAAGGCAATTGCAACACGTACGATGATTGGTGGTGGTAGAATACCATTCAAAAAACAACCTCCCAGTGTCAGTGCTCAGTTCCAAGTGAGTTGCCAACTTTTTAATGCTGCAATTTGTTTTTTTCTTTGCAAATAAAATCCTGTCTAATTCCAAGGGACTAGTTCACCAAGGGTGCACCTTCCCATTTCACTTGAAGGGGTAGGGTCAGAGTCAATCCTTGATGCCTGAGATATCCCAAAGGTAAGTTCCGAGGGAACCAAACAATTTTCGTGTGCGGATCCCACAATAAACTTGACCTTGCATCATATTCTTGAGAGGGGAGGCAGATAATTTCTTACTGCTGGTGATTGCTAAATAGGTTACCTATTTTGTGTAAACATTCTGACCTATCAATCTACTCTACTGTGAATTACTGCATACTCTGGTAAAAATTGTCTAGTTCACACATCGACACCTGATTGTTTATACTGAAGCAATACTTGTCAAGAGTAATCATGGAGTGAATGGCACCACAACCTTACAACAATGTCCAGTTTGATTTTAGCAACATGTAACAACCAAGACAGCCCGAAATCGTCCCTAAACATGCTAAAAAAAAAAAAACAAACTCTACTGAAGCTCATTGATGACTTTGCCACAAGATGTGCATTTGCTCTGTACAGATATTTTCATCATCTCATCGAGTTGAACATACCGACTTCCCTGACAATATTCTACCACTTAACTCGATTTTTTTTGTTCAGTTCTGATTTCCTTTCTTTGCTAGTTAGTATCCCTACAGACTTAGTCCAAGTATTTTATGCACTGATCTTTTCCCCTTGAGTAGGTTCCCATAGGTTTAGTTAAAGCAGTTTTTGGTTTTCTCCTCTGTAATAAGTGAATGTCTTGGAAGCTACGGTAAATGAGTAAGAGTAGCATTCCTTGGACAGAGAACACTGACAGTTGCAGTTACATTACTATTCACTATGTTTATTGTTTGTTGTTTGAATTACTTATATGCTGGTAAATTTTTCAAGTGTGAATAGTTTTGTGGGCCTATGGCCTTTAAATCTTGAAGATATTCTAAAGAATTCATAAAGAAGTAAAAAGCCTGCTGGAGTCAAACATCATTGAAACTATCCAGTCTCTGTTGAGAGCACAAGTAGTGGTAACGAAAAACAAAAGAGACTAGTCATGGATTAAACCATTTTATCTCCAGAGATGTGTATCCTTTACCGAAGATTCCAATGATGATATCAATGATAGCTAAGTACAAGCTTCACTTGAAACTAGATCTGAAGAGTGCATATCACCTGGTTCCGCTTCATGAAGCCAATCAACCTTATACAGCCTTCAAAGCCAATGGGAAGCTTTATCAACAAGATCAGATATGTTTGCCAAATAATAAAAATCAACCTTCTTGGTTATCAAATGAGGTTATCAGTAGACTTGACCCTGAAAGGCGGCACCTTCTGTGTGATAATCTCATAGCTTAGAAGATTTATGCGTTAAAAACTAACACACAGAACCCATACTAGCCAAAATGAAGGTTTCTTATTAAATTGAAGCAGGATGCACACATTGGACAAGGATAAACCTCTTGAAGTTGAGATACAAGCCAGTTATGTGAACTTGGCAGTGATATTAAATCAGGTTGACAGATGTGTTGCATTCTGGCCTAGAACATGAAGCCCCTCAGAATGAAATTAACTTCCCTTAAAGAAAGATGTAAACGCTATCATCCAAGCAATCCCAGAGTGGAGCCATTGCTTGAGAGGCAAATGTTTTTTTCTGGTTGCAGACCAGAAAGTTCAGTCCTTCATCTTCAATAAGCATAAAGCTTTGAAGACTAAAGACTAGGAAATACAAGATTCACTGTTGACACATGGAACTCTACGTATCACTATGATATCAACTGGAATGTAGCGTGTGTGTGTGTGTGTGTGTGTGTGGACGAGTGTTGGGATGCAGCACGCACGTGTGTTGTGATATAGCGTGTACGTGCGAGTGTTGGAATGCAGTGTGTAAGAATGAAGAAATGTAGTATCCCTTGGACCGAGAATGCTCTGACAGTTACAGTTGAATTTCTGAATTGTTCACTATGTTTATTGTTTGTTGTCTAAATTACTTATGTGCTGGTAAATTCCTATTTATCTTATTGGCTTTAACTCTTTTCATAAGGCCCTCTCCAAAAATGCCAGTGAATCTTAGCCTGTGAGTTCTTATCACATTTGAGATGTGAAGTCAATCTCCATGCACATATTCATTTGATTTTTGCTCTTTCCATAAGAAAAAAAGAAAATCAAGAGAATTTTTATATAATACTGATTTGAAATGATTAACAATAAATAAGAAAAAATTGTATTTTGTTTTAAAATTAAACTAAATTTTCAGGTTTAAGAAGTTTGCAACGATTCGAACCCCCCCCTTTTTCTTGATTTTAATTTTTTTTATTGCATTTTCTCCTTTCAGTGGTCACTGTCCCGATTGATGGAAACCCTTAATTATGGCAATCCTTTCTTTGTGCGATGTATCAAGTCCAATTCCGAAAAGGTAAGGAATATTCTAATATCGATATGTCAGAAAGGCAAAGACGACACGTCTAATAGATAATTTTAGGTGAATATGAACATATCATGGTATCATATATTATACAGGGTGTATATTTCATTTCACCCTATTATAATTGACTTGTGCCTGTACTATCAGTAAGTAAACCCGGACGCTAATTGATCCATTCTGGTTGTTAAAGTTATAATGTATCAACTGGTCTTTTTTCAGGTATCTATTGCAATTGGTAGCCTTCTGGGAATTTTGAACCAAACCCATTATTCAATTTATAAGAGTAGATTGTTTACATTCTGTTGTCCATACCATGGCTTGGGGGGAAGTTATCTCATATCTGTTATCAATATACTGCTTGTCTACCTCTTCCACTGAGTTAATGAAATATTTACAAAAAGCATGACTTATTGGTTGGTTTGATTTTACTTTATCTCTCAATTTCACTAAGTCATCCTCAGCAGATTATATTGGGAAATTGGAGATTTTAGCTAACTAAAAAATGAAGGTTTTTTTGAATGGTAACTGAAAGATTTGGGGGCAAGAAAGGTCAGATATTATCTTTATCTTATTGGGCTTCGTCATTAGAATATCAGCAATGTCAGTGTGCAATTTTTTTTGTTTTTTTTCTCACTAGTGCAATTATTGCTTACAGTACAATTGTCTAGAGAGAGAGGAATTTATTCTTATAAAAAAACATATAATGAATGAAACTTTAAAATGAGAACGACTATGTGTTCTCATCTTATAACTTATTATTTTGAAAATGGTGAATATCATTTTTTTTTCCCCTATATAGTAATTTGAAAAAAAAACACAAAAAACACATCTCTCAGAATCCTGAGGTTCTGCAGAAATAACTTTGAGAAGACAAGTCTACATCAATCTTGAATCATATATCTAAGCCTCTGAGAATTGAAATTTTGATTTTGTAGTTTTTTATCATTAATGAATGATTTCTTTAACTTTGAATGTTTAAACATTTGGTAATCATGGAGAGTTGGCATGTGAAACCGGCTGAGGGTAAATCCTGTTAAAATCAATTGAGGATTGCTTCCCCTGGGAGTGTTGCCAAACCACGCAAACTTTTTATTAATTCCAAGCTGTAAATATTCATTTATCTTAAAACAGTCGAAGGTGTCACAATGAGAGTGAATTATGTTGTTTCGGGGCAATTGGAAATTGACCGAAAGGCTTAGACTTTTTCCTGATTGAGTTGTGCCAATTGTTGCTTAATTGACGTTGTATCTTGCATTAGGCTCTCATCTTATTTATTCCTCACAATCTGTGAATGTACGTCTGAATCATCTTGACTTGCAAGATTTTTCCAGTGATTTATTACTGAGTGAGTGTACACACTATTGGATCATTGTTATTGTAGGATCTTCAACCATCGCTTGCAATATGCATGCTAGGCAAGATGCATTGTTTTGTCAGTTCATACAGTCTCTTCTCCTACCCATCTGGTATTTTTACTAAGAAACATGGGCCAGAACCTTGCTCAATACCACCAGACATGCAATGCCCCTCTCTCCATTGTCCCTGTGGTATTTTCATTGGAAATATCCACCTTCGTATTAATCAGTTTGCCACTATCCATATCAAAGCTTCCAATCTGTTGAAGATTCAAAGCAAGCCACTTTTCACACAGTTTTCTGTAGAAATTGTACCCTTTGATGCAAGAGCTTCCAGAACATTCTACTTCTATGGGAATTATTATTTTTTTTTTTTTTTTGTGGCAGATTGTATGCCCAATGATATGTCTGTAGGATTATTTGTTTGTTTTTTGTTTTTGTTTTTTGTAAAACCTGCTTTTATGCTGAGTTGATATATTTCTGTAGCAAGTGTTTCTATACAATCTCCTGCCATCCTAATTTTTTCATTAAGCTACAATCATGACATTTCAGTGATTTGCACTTTATGGGTAGAGTGTTTTATTTGGAAGTTGTTTGACAGACTTCATCAATTTAATTAAACAAAATAAATTTTTTCAAGATCACATGACCATGACTAGAATACTAGCTCATTAGCCAAAAAAAACCCAGAAAAGGTTTGCACAGTTAGGCTACAACTTGGCGACTGCTAGGGTAAGTAACCCTTAATTGATTTTAACAGTTACCTCCCATTTTTACTTGTCAATTTTTCATGATTACCAAATTTCTTGAATGATTTTTCTTCTATTTCTTTCTTTCTTTCTTTCTTTCAGGCTCCTTGTCAGTTTGATGATGAGTTGGTTTTGCGTCAGCTACACTACACAGGTATGTTAGCAACAGTGAAGATCAGACAATCGGGTTATAACTACCGGCTCACGTTTGATGTAAGTACCTATTACTTTTTAAAGTCAGATCTTTGTAGTTTTGCTTACTTATAAACTTTGTTTTCTTGAGTGCTGTTTTTTTCTTAGGAAAAAAAAGAAAATAAGTGTTTCTTAAATATTTTTCCTAATCTCAGAATACTGCTTCTGATGTATCATCTTCATATGCTGCATTGTGTGCATATATATATATATATATATATATATATATATATATCCCTCTGCTCAGGATCTTGTCTTAGTTCTGAATTTCCATAATCTGATATAATGGCTGTATTTATTCTCTTGAGAAATAGGATACTTCTAGTATTCATGCGAATTGTACTCTTATGATTTGTATGAATGAGGCTTTCATGAGTGCAGGAAACTTTTTTTTTTTTTTTTTTTTTAAAGATATGTTCATGTTTGTACTGGACAACCCTGTGACCTGCTGGGCCACACCATTTGAGGAAATTAGTGCAATCTTATGTGACCAGAATGAACCAGGAATTTTTACACATTTGCAAGTACATGAATTAAAGAGAGGCTATTCTATGAATAGCATTCATGATTAAAAAAGGTCCTCATAATATAGATAGGGATAAGCATGAACATAAATCAACACTATTATCAAGTTGCAAATCATCCGCATCATTTTTGCATTTTTACTCTTGACATCTTGTACTACCCCACAGTCCTGAGCCCCATGGCACCACATGAATCAAAATGCTTAGTTTAGACTGGATAAAGAAGAAAGAGGAAGTTCTATAAGTGAAATAAATAACTCTAATCATTTTTTCAATTCATTTCTCGCCTGTAACGCATATATCCACTGTTGAGCATGTGTTGCTGAGTTCAGATTAAATTTTTTCTGAAGTTTTTTCCATGATCATTTCCATGTGATAATGGTAGCTGGGCCCTCAATTGGCAATGACTTTTCAATGAACTAGCTGCTGATAAAACTTGGAGATAGTTATCAGAGTGATGTCTGTTTCTTCAGTGCATGACTGACCTGTTTGACTTTGAAGCAGTTCAATTTTCATCAAGCAACCCAGACAAAATTTCACCTGGGGAACGGTTGGATACTGTTGTAGACCCTGAAACTTCAGCTTTCACAACTTTTCTTGGTCCTTTAAAAACCTTTGGGACTTGATGCCAAGCCTGTTGAATATTTCTTTTCAACTTTTCCTGTTGGCTTTGATCAAAAAGATTACAGATCAAACAAATTTGTATGCAGAACACAAAGTGGCTATCAACTTTGTGCCCACCTGTACTTATTACCTGTGAGTTTTTCATAATTACGCTGCATGAATGTCATTGGTGTTTGAATGACCGAGTCTAACTAATTGCATTCAATGTATTACTAACAAACATGTTTTTTTATCATCTTCATTGAGTGTACTTGTTTTTTTAATTATGAATTTATAATAATTAAATCAACAAATTAGCACATCAGTTCAAATGACTACATCACATTAAAAAAATGTCTTTTCTGTTATACTGCCAATTTGCACAACAATCTGTCCAAATGGAAGACACTAAACATTTGGATAAACAAATCAATTTTTAGCCATTTTCTGTTTAATCGGTACAGGACTGAGTTTCACAACAGGATGTCAAGATAGTGTATTTCAGGGGTACATTAATTCAATACGTCGAGCCACAATGCGCTGTTTTGGCTACTTTGAAGTCACATACAGATAAACTGAATCAGACTTTTAGTATTCTATAGGTTGTTAAAGACCTGAAGTAAATTTTTTCGCATTTTTAATTTCAGGAGTTCATTCATCTGTACAAAATCATTCTTCCCAATGGTCTTCTCAGTTCCAAAGAAGATGTAAAGAAGTTCTTGGAAACCATGGATCTAAATAAGGAAAATTATCAAATAGGTATCACAAAGGTGAGTTTAGGTCTAAATCTTTATTCAAATCTTGATTTTTGCTTCTACTTTACTTTTGATCCTTTTTTTTTTTTATATAGAAATGCTGTAACTGTTTGAAAGAATTTGAAAACTATGGCAAAGATACTTGACAAGATATTCTATTCTGCAATTAGGAACATTATATCACCGGAAAAAGGACATAATGAAGAATTGGAAAAATAGTTTTCTAAATAGAATGAAGGGAAACAAGTCACAATACATAAACCACTTGAAACTGACAGTGAAAGTCTTCAATGAATCGCATAAGATATACTGAAACTCTTCTATGAATTGAATTTTTTGAAAATTGAAAAATTCTCTAAATGGTCTAAGTGAGATGATTTTAGTCAGAATTTTCTTTCATTTGAAATTGATATTATATTTTTATCTCTGCCAACAATGCTGTAGAGATATATTGTGAATGGAAAGAAGGACATGGCTGGATACATATATCTCCAAAAGTACTCAATGAAATTTTGTGGAATTTGGGGACAGACCTTTTTCTTTTGGTTGAGAGATATTTTATTTTCAATTTTGTATCTTTCCACATGATATCTCCGAAGGTTCTCCATGAATTTTAATGAAATCTTGTGGACGATGGGGTATGGAAGATGTGGATAATTATTTGGTCAGATCCATGCACAATTACCACCCACCTTATTCATAGTAGATAAGGCATTAAAAGGGTGCCAGATCCATAAGCATTCAATTGTAAATTTTTTCCTAACAGGTATTCCTCCGTGAAGTGGAGAAAGTCAAACTTGATGAGGCCTTACACAGAGCCATTATGGGTCGAGTGATTACTATTCAACGATGGATGAAAGCTTTGCTGGAGCGTCAGAATTTCATCAAGCAGCGAGCTGCAGCTTTGAAGATTCAGGTAAAATGATTTCTCTTCCTCTCTCCGTCGCCTCCTCCTTTCTCAACATCATCCTCATCTCCAAGTTGGTAATATTTTTATTTGTTTGAATTTCTTATTTTTTTTAATTATTTTTTTCAATATCTTTTTAGTGCCACGTGAGACGATTCTTGGCTCAGCGTAAGCTCACCCAACTAAAACTTGAGCGTGATGCTGCCATTGTTATCCAGTCTGCTGTGCGCATGATGAGAGCACGAAGGAAATTCTTGATGGTCCAACAGTCTGTTGCACTTGTGCAGCCCTTCATCCGAGGTTCCCTGACTCGAAGAAGGTAACAACAGTGTTTTGTTAACTACATTAATTGATAGAAGTGAAGCTTCTAGTAAAATAATGTTGTATTCTGATAAGTTGAACAGCTTGTAAAGAATATTATGGTAAAGCTTACATTGTACTGTTTTATAATGGTAAATGTCCCATAATTTTGTAACTCCAGTTGAGTCAGAAAAAGAAAATAGGTAAAGGGATTTCATCCTTTGATATACAGAGGATCTTCACCTTATCTACAATGTCTAACTGAGAATGAGCAAAGTTATCGTCTGATTTTTTCACTTTTATAATTAATGTGCAAACATATATGTAAGCATATTTTTTTTTTTTTTTGTATACAATTTTTGCGCAAGGGTTCTAAATTTTATTTTCTTCTAATTTTATCTCAACACTTATGAGTTATAGAAGCTATGTAGACATTAAATGGTGAGAAAACACTCCTGCATTTGATCTAAAAACCGTAATATTCGTTGATCAACATGTAATGGAAAGTGTATTGAATATTATTCAAGTTATAGAAAAAAGTGAAAAGTTTTAATTGAATGGTCTACTGGGTGAGGTATATGTCTTTCTTTCTCTCTCTGCACAAAATCTCCAAACATTCTCAATGAAGTTTTGTGGAAGGGTGGGTCCTTTTACAAGGAAGGTATGATTAGATTTTGAGATAGATCCACAAATTTTTTTTTCAATTTGTATATTTTTCCATTTTTTTTTTTCTCCATAATGTATTAACTCCTGTATCTCCATATGATATCTCCAAAAGTTCTTGATGAATTTTAATGGGCCATAGGCTAAAGATATGATTAAATTTGGGGGCGGATCCAGGAATTTTCCAATTGAGTCAACTCTCAAATCTTAGTCTCTAATGATTTGAGTCATAGATAATTATAAGTTCACTAGTATTTTTTATTTCTTTTAAAGGATAACAAGATTGCTGGAAGAAGCTCGTTTGAAGAAGATTGCTGAACACCAAGACAGACAATCATCAACAAGTGATGAAGGTGTACTGACAAAGGGTTCAAGTGCAGAAGAATTGGAACTTGATACAGCAGAGCCACCTTGCCGTGTTCACAGGCACGATTCTGAGGAGTACGTCACCTTGTAGCCGGAGTCCATGCTTGCACTGTCTGCTTTTGCTTTTTTTGTTGTTATTGTTGTTGATCCATCCACTCTCATGCATACACAACATATTTGCAATCGTCAGTAGAGTAGGTTGTCAACTGCGATTTGGTCATTTTTTTTTTTTTCTTTCTTAATGGTCTTTTTCATTAATTACACAAAACATAAACATTCTCTTTTAGGTTCTCATTAATTTCACCCTCGCAAAAAGAATCATTTTCTCAGTCTTTAATGAGAAAATAGGAACGTTTGTTCTAAATACTAGTCAAAATACATATTTACTTGAGTGTTAGTTTGGTTATAACTTGAAACTGCAAATTTCCAATTTTGACTTTCTCTGGCATAAGAGCAATGATGTAGCAAGGGTTGTCAGTGCCTGGGGGCAGTTCTGTTATATCTTGGTGCAGGGCATAATTATTAAAAGGCATTATAGACTGGAAGAAATTTTGCACTTCTTCACACCTTTACTGGTGGTGGGGATAACTGCTCCCTTTTGTCTCCCTTTTGCTACACCTCTGCATGGGTCAGGCTTGTTGATCCTATCATATGAATGACGCAAATCTCTATCATTGCATTTCTTTGGCCAACTCAATAGAATTTCTGTTTTATTATGATTGAGTACTACTCAGTTCTATCTGTGAATCTGGGCTATTATCTTGCAATGGATTAACTTGTAAAAGACAAAAGGTTTTATTTTGCAATTGATATTATACTTGCCAGCTCCCACGGTTGATGGTTTAATAATGAAAATGTAAAATAAATCTATATCTAGTCATCAAAATTCCTGTCTTTTATAAATAAATTCTAAATCCGGCAGTGTCGTATACTTGAAACATCAGTGATATCTTGTGAAAAGTTTCAACTACAAATAGTCTTGATAAGAATTATTTAGTTTGGTGGAAAAATCAAGAAAATTTTAGCAAGAAAAATAGTAACGTATTTATGGGTAGTGCATATCTTATTTTTAATGAGTTGTGAAACTTGCAGATAGGGTTGATGATTAGTCTCTATGCCAAGTCTTTATTTTAGTTGATGTGGTTTCTTTGCCCCTGGGTGAGCAGAAGAGTATTTTTCTACACTTCTACTGTGAACCCTTTCCAGATAGACTGGCCAAATGGTGGTGGAATTGTTAGAAACCATCAACCAAAACTGTCAACATAGATTTCTTATGTTTCCCAGCTAGCTGTGTAAGCATTATGTGTACAAGCTGTATCGATGGACCTCGTGGGCTGAAAACTTGAACAATAACTCCTTATGTTACAAGAAAAAATCTTATTTTTTTGAGAATTACTCCCATGAAAAGGTTTTTAGTTTGGGTTCAATATGCAATGTAAAGTATGCTGAATTGATCACTGGGTTTGTGTCCAACAGCATTCATACCTGTTTTTTTTGTTTTTTTTTTAAATTCAGACTTCTTCAGTGATCAATGCTCAACAAAAGGCAAAAGTATCCATTGATCACCCCTTCTTCCAATTTCCAAGTGATAACCCCTGAATACATGCATGCTGCCAAGACATGTTAGTCACATGATGGTTTCTGTTGAGTCTTATTAAAATTAGTTACATGATTATGAGAAAAATGCCTCTACCATAAAGCCAATCAGAATATATATGGTATTGAGGGATTAATTTGAATAGATTACTCACTAATTGGATTTAAATTTAAGTTACTTTGACTCTTCAATTTATGAAACCCAGGATACTGCTTCTAAATGATAGAGGAACTCTTCTATGAATAGAATAAAAATTGAATTCTTTTGTCAATTGAATAAAAATGAATAATTACCTGTAAATTGAAGGGAGGTAACCTCAATCAGTAGATATTCCCCTGGATATTACCATTCAAATTTTTTATATAAATTCAAGAATTATAACTGGTAAATTTCAGAAATTCTGTCTGGAAAAGGTTAATCAGTTCTCTCTGATTTCAGTTAAAATAGTTGGAGTATGTTTTATATCTTGATTATCCACTTTCTATTGTTTTTTTACTTTTTTTTTTATTTCTGTCTGCTCTGTATGAAATGAATTCTCTAGTTGTTTACCTCCTGAATGTAGCCTAAGAATTAAAGAAAGAACAGAATAAATTTTTTGAGGTTTCCATTGGGATATATTATTCTACAGTGGAAGATAAAATTGATCCGTCAAAAAAAAATTATTTCAAATTTCCATTAGTCCAAGTAAATCAGTGTGTAATGATAATTCCTCATCAGAGAAATTGAGGCAAAAATTGAATAGCATTTTTCATTTTTATGTCCCAAGTTTGTAGTAATGGTACTTTCTTGTACTCAATTAGTCTTTTTGAAAAATCAAATCAGCAGAACCATGACCCCTTTCCCCAATTCGCAAAAAAAAAACTGTATGTGCATTAAAATACTGTGGGGGAATGGGCAATATTTACATCCAAGAACAAATTTTTTTTCTTCTACGTCTGTATTAACATGTGATGTTCTGAAAAAAACAAAATGCAGCAAAAAATATATTCCAGAATAATCTATCAAGAGTTAATTGAAAAAATATTGCCCAAAATGAAATGCTTACTGAAAAATTGTTTCATAAACGGGTTAACATAGGAGCTGTCAAGTGCACTCTTTGAATAATGAAATTTTTTTGGTTATTACAATGATTTCACTTCATGGTAGGTTTTCAGTTGGATTTTTGAGATTCTTTGTGGCAAATGAGCATATTGATTGTTTCACTCTTTAACTTTAGCTTACACTCTAATTGCAGCTTATGGGGGAAAATAGTTCTGAAGTTTTATCTTGACTGAAAGAAAATTCAATATTTTTGATTGAGTTAATGCTTTAGTCATCAAATTCTACTTGTAAGTCTGTATTTCTTGAAGATGGTCTCAGTGGGAAAAAAATTCCCAGATTTATTTAGTTTTCTATTTAATTATTTCTTTTTAGAAATCAAAACAAAACTACTGAATTCATTTCAGTAGAAGTCCAAATGGTAGGTAGTAGATATTTTTATCAGCAAAACTGTTACCATTAAGTGGGAGAATCCATTGTTATGGACAGAAGCAAATCACTGTTCATTACATAAGGAGAGATTTGGCTGCATGTAAGGGATTAGTAGGTATCTTTGTGTTGCTTTGTTTTATGTTACTTTTTCATTTCGTGGTTATCTTTCCCTACTACCAACCCCAGATTGTTGTTGTCTACTTTTACCCTTATGTGGAAAAAAAAATCCTTCTCTTCATCGAAGTCTCTTTATACTGTATATATTCATGTTATGTTCAACTCAAGACTGATTTTCGAACCTATAATTAAGGGGTCAAACATTATACGAGATATGCTTTTAAAACATTGAAAGTTTTGGGCTTGTGTTCGACCTACTAATTATAGGTTAAAAAGATTGGTCTCGAAAAGTCAAACCTCACACGATCTTATACAGTAAATGAATTTTTATCTATGAATATCTTCTGTTGCATGGAGATTTGGCTCAGTTCTACCCATTTCACTACTACTGCAACTTGTGCTGCTGCTATTCTTTGATTTCTTTCATTCTTTAATGGCTGTAGCCAGTATATTGCTTTGGTTTGGGGGAGAATGTCCAGCATTGGCAAGAAAAACCTTCAAAAATGAATTAATCTCATGGTTATAGAATTGGTTACTCACTGAAAGAACTAGCCACAAAGGAGCTGCTTTCAAAAGAACTACTAGAAAAGAGCTAAGGAATAGTGAAAGCTGGTAAGAGAAAGGGAAAAAACTAAGGATACAAGCTTTTCTAAAAAAAAGAAAGTAAAGTCATGCATATGTGCATTCTTATTATACTCATGGAGGCTATATGGAATTAAGAAAAAATGATATAAGCCCTGACCTGAGTTATTTGAAAGTATTACCAATAGTCACTTGGCTGTTTCCATGCTTAATTCAAAAAATGTATTCTTGTCAGTTGTTTCTATGCTAAGCAAAAAAAGTGCCTTTTAGCTGTTTTTATGCTTTACTAAAAAATTGTCAATTTTCACTTAGCTGTTAAGTACTATCAATTGTCATTTAGCTGTTTCTATGTTTAGCTAAAAAGAATTATCAACAGTCACTTGGCTCTTCTGTCAGCTTTTTTTTTTTTTTTTTTTTGTGGCTAGCTCTTAACAAACATATTGAATCATACATATCTAGATTGCTTCGGTTTTCAATATAGTTTTGATTACCATTTAGTAAATTACCAGTGGAACCAATTTTAGGTGTAATTTTACTACATCTGCTGGCAAAGAAAGAGTGGTGGATAAATGGGAATAACTGTTAAAACTCTCCATGGTGTTGTCAGTACTGCTACTCCCCCCTGCTCTTCTACCGTGCTACTTATACAGGTGACGTTCACTCAGTGTTTATACTATAAGTTTTCCCATTATTATTATTATTATATTCATTATTATTATACATGGTCTTTTATTCCAGTATTCCACATACAAGACTTCTCGCTATTAAACTGATATTATAGTTTTATTTCTTATTGGATGAAGTATTGTAACACAATATTTTTTTTTTAAATTTTGACTAGTTTTTACTTTCTTTTTTTTAAAAACTCTGGCCATCATTTTACACTTAACAGTGGATATAATCCTGATTGCTCTGTTTACATGCACTTTTAGAATGATGGCCCAAGTTATAAGTTGTCATAAAAACAACTTTGAATCAAGATGAAGGTAAAAACTTGTGAAACTTGATGAAAAAAAATATTGATATTTTAGTTTTTTTTTTTTTGTTTTTTTTTTTGTTCGTTTTTTTTCTAATGCATGCTCAGTTATTACATAAAAAAAACATCTAATCAAGTTGGTATACCCAACTTTTGAATTGTAATCTGGTGTGTGAATCTGTACAATCTTTTCAATCCAGTGGTTCTGAAATTTTCTTTTATGATGGTGCACTAAAATATATATCTCACTTACACAGCATGCCACCACTACTCCAGTAAAATATGAATATACATTGGTATATATTAGGCCATGAATAGAGTATGGAATTTCATATATGTTATTCATAAAACTCCTTTAGAAATGATGTATGAATTATATTATTGTATTAGAAAAAACCCCACATACCTGATTGATGAGACTTGAGCGTTTGACTGGCTTTGCCTCCGCTATATATTAACAGGCACACTTAACAGGTACTCTCTCATTTCTTCTTGAACACCTAACAGTCTTGACCTTTTCTTAGTTTTCATGTTAGTGAGTGTTGAGAACCCTAGATCACACAAATAAGAGATTGAGAACTTACATATAATTATTTGAGCCTTTTTGGATCAGAGGAATTCTTCCCCAATTTTTGCTAAAAAAAATTTGAGATCTCACTTCTAGATCGGCAATAGAGTGGTGGAAGCTGGACAGGCACAAGATTTGAAACACATGTTTGTGTACTTGAAAAAATTTACGAGGCACACCTGTGAGATAATTATGCCATGTAGTTTGAGAACCGCTGTTTTAATTTAGTTCAAACACCAATAGTTTGAGTAATATTTCTTGAGTTTCTATTTCTGACCTTTTATTTCTATATTTGTAATCCCCCCACCCCGTTCTTGTAAGGAGGGAGGTCAATTTACGATGTGAGTTTATCCTAAATTAGTCCCCCAGTTTGTATCCAGCAAAGTTCACTATTGATTTTTCGAAAATTTTGGCTTTTTAGTGATCACTGCCCAACAAAAGGCATGAAAAGTTACTTGTTCATCGATCACCCCTTTTTCCAATTTTTTGATTGATCACCCCCAATATTGCATGCTGGCAAAAGACATTGGTCATATGACGTTTATTTTAGCTTTGAAAACTTGAACGGATTAAATTGTCAACTTATGAATAATTCCAATTTGATTTCTAGTCATGTTCGAATTTTAAAACCACTTTTGTGTATTTATTCAAAAATTGTCATAGTATGTGTATTTGCAACAATCATGGGAATGAATCTTTTGCTTATGTAATCAGGTTGAGAATTGTATTCTTTCTGGAGATAGAAATTGTTTTATCACATTTTGATAAAAGCAAATTTCTGAACCTAAGTATTCTTGTCTTCTAATCATGGTGGTCAACGAATCAATCAAACCCATCACCAAAATACACATTATGGATAAGTTTATTTCCTGCTTAATGAGTGCCTCTGCAGGGTAAGTGCCCTACCTGACACCCCCCCAAAAGGTTATCACAATCAGTATGTCAATCTATGATCAGTGATTTTCAGCCAGCATAGAAATGAAGCTATGAAGTCTTTATGTATGCACTCGTGTTACTTGAGAACTATCCTTGACAAAAAATAGAAAAACAATAGATTGAGACATGCTGAATTTTATCATCAGCACACATTTTTAGGTAGAATTTAGAGAAAAAAAGAATTTCATTCTTTTTTCTTTTCTTTTCTTCTTTTCTTCTTTTTTTCTCTTTTTTCTTTTTTTCTCTTTTTTCCTCTTTTCTTTTTTCTTTTTTTCTCTTTTTTCTTTTCTCTTTTTTCTTTTTTTCTCTTTTTTCCTCTTTTCTTTTTTCTTTTTTCCTCTTTTCTTTTTTCTTTTTTCCTCTTTTCTTTTTTCTTTTTTCCTCTTTTCTTTTTTCTTTTTTCCTCTTTTCTTTTTTCTTTTTTCCTCTTTTCTTTTTTCTTTTTTCCTCTTTTTCCTCCTTTTCTTTTTTCTCTTTTTCCTCCTTTTCTTTTTTCTCTTTTTCCTCCTTTTCTTTTTTCTCTTTTTCCTCTTTTTTCTTTTTTTTCCCTTTTTTCTTTTTTTCCCCCTTTTTTTTCCTTTTTTCTCCTTTTTTTCTTTTGTTTGTTTTTTTTTTTTCTTTTTTTTTTGTGTATCCAACAACTATCTTGCCGTCTATCTGTAACCAGTGGTCAGTCAAAAGTAGGTTGCTCCTGGAGGCTAGGGAGGTGGTATAAACAAATAATATCCATCCATCTAATTTTTAGTTTTCTTGGATTCCTGGCAAATGAATCTATTGCACGCTTTACCACTTACAATGAATTTATTCCATAATAACGTAAATATTTTCATATATTATCAAAGAATGATGTTTTATATAAGTTCATTTTATCATAAATTCTAGATCTACAATAGGTTGATTTTATTTTCAATGAATCGTGAGTGTATACCTAACAAATACATAAAACCAAAAGTTGTTGATTAAAAATAAATTTATTTTGAAAAGGGATTTAAATAATATCCCTCTAAAATCAATACAGTTATTTCATAATCTTGAAAAATATTAATGTGAATTCAACGAAATTGTATTTATTTTTATTTTTTGCAAATAAATCTTGAATACTAAATGTCCTATCCTCATCGGATTAATTTTAGAAAATGAGCCAAAACTAAGTGATGAGTTAGTATGTTCAAGGTAAAAGAAAAATTTTTTTTTTTTTTTAATCTAATGCAGTATGAAAGAAAGCACCATTTGGTAACTCAAGTTGTGAACATTTGTTTTTAGGGATTTTGATTGATGGATATTTTAAACCATTTGGGTTAGTGTAATTCGGGATTATGAACCAAAGTCAGTGTTCTCACAACATTTCGGCTGATCCATTCTACTGCCTTCTTCAGTCATAGAAAACTTGTGTAAAAAAAGAGGGGGGCTCTGTTCCCAGTACTGCCAAGTAAAAAAACCATAGCAGGCAAAATTCTTTTTTTTTTTTCCCCGCCCTAGTAGCAATGTTTGTAACATAGGTTGCAGATGTTTTTAATTCTCTTCTATTTCAAACTAAGAATTCCATGCTGTACCTCTTGAGTAGTAAAATCCTCACTGATCTGACTTATACATTTATTTGACAAGTTGTGTGCTGATTCTTTGTTTTCCAGATAGTACTCCTGAAGGAGGCTGTAGAATAGATCAGTCAAAACATGGGTACAAGAAAAATTACAAAAAGAACGAATTCCATTGCCCAAGAGACTCTATTAGTGTTTATGACCAATCTATGTTTAGGATTATTTTATTATTCATTCATTTTTTAATTATTTTTCAGTCACTCATCTCTATCTTCATTTCTTTTGCACTAGTATTTATCTAGTTTTTTTTTCTGCAGGAGCAGTGGCATTTTGGAAGATTCTGAGACTGAAGCTGTATCAAATACGAAAGGCAGTACAGAAGATCCGATTACGTCTCCTGTGGAGACCCCAGCCTCCCCTGTTAATAACGGAAATTCAGCATTTTTGCCAAAGGAATTTTATCATGGGGACCACCTTGATAAGCGGCCCTTATCAAGGTACATTTTAAAAAATTTTTTTAACAAGTTTTTGGAACAGTCCTGAATGTTTAAATAACATTAAATATCTTAGTAATTGGCATTGAAATTGATTGATATTAGATTCACAATGAATGATTTAAATTTGGGCCTTGATCAGTGATTTCTATTTTACTTATCTATTATTATTTTCATCCCCTTCACCTCAGCCCATTGCCATTTTCCTCGGGACATTTGCTATCATCATTTCATGATTTGATCAATAACCATGATTTTTTTTTTTTTTTTTTTTCTGCCGTAATTTTTTTCTTTTTTTTTTTCTCTTTCTAAAACCAATTTTTTCATGAAATTTCATTCTTGTTTTTGAACAGTTCATTTTTGGATCAACGCTTTGATTGCTCACGTTTAATTTCTAATGATCCGAGGTAACGTACGAGGATGCATGTTATAGGGTTATTTACATTACTACTACTACTACTACTGCTGCTTGGAAAAAAATTATCCATATTTTATAAACTTTTAGATGAGATTGATATTTCTAGGCTGCCCTAATTCTTGATGTGCTTATTTAATTGGTTTGGTTTAGGCCAGCGGTTCCCAACTTATTCCTTACCACTGATTCTTATAATTTGAATGAATTTTTTTATAGACTCTAGGCTTTTGAATGAGTCTGCTTACTCAAGAAGCTTGTGGACCCTGAGAAATACCATTGTGGGCCCACCAACCGCAGAGGCTCCCAGACCTTAGCTTGGGAATTGCTGGTTTAGGCTAAGAGAAAAATGCAGGCCAAATTGCTCTAATTTTTCTCTTCATCAGATATTTTTGGCACAAGATCATGAATTGATTTTTCTGTTTGAGTTTTTTCAAGTTGACAATTGAGTGATTGAAAGGAAATCTACATTCTTGGTTTCTGACATCTTCAGTTAAGATTTCTTCATCTGTTGCAATCCTCAAAGGCTAATGAAATGCTGCTTAACTTTTATCACTCTGTAGGCAACTTTATCTGCTGAGCCAAATATTTATCCTGCAACTGCAGACTGATTACCAAATAGTGTTTGAATTTTGAGGTTTTATTGTCAATTTCAGTTCTACATGATGGAACACATAAGTTACAGGCTTTCAAAGTTATCAAGTGCACAAAATCTTAGTGCTCTTGAAAATTAGAGTGTTAAAGGTTAAATAGCTATCAGCTGCACTTACAAGTTCATTGTATTGCTCTTCAGCAAATTAAGCTGTGTTATGATTGAGAAATGATTCTTGTCTTTATCTCTTATCTATCAATGTCTTTATCAGACTCATCTAAAAGTTTTGAATTGTGAAAATCTCTTTCCCCCCTTTTTTTTTTCTGAAAGATGCAATTTTGCTGTCTTTTTTTTTTCAAAAATTTTCCTGCAGCTCCTCATGTTTTGCTGCATTTTTCCCTTGTTGGCATTCGTTTCTCACTGACCTTTTTATAAAAAAGAAAAGAAAAAAAATCCTCTGCTGTGTTAATCACATTTTTCCATTCTCTGACACTTTCTACTGCTGTCTTTTTCTCTTTCTACTTGGCAGTAATGGATTCTTTATTTTTAATTCTAAATTTACGACCAAATAGAATGTCTGTAAAAATTAGATTATTTTATGATTGGATGATCCCCATGAAAAAAAATTGGTGTATATACAGGTTTCCCTCGCTATCCAAAAGAAAGTCATAGGAAGTTGTGGTGAGATAGGATAGTTGACAAAAGAAAAAGGATGTACATGGCATCTATGTTGGCTCACAAACAAAGCTTAAAACAAAAGGTTAATGCTATTTTAGCTCTTGTTTTTTTTTTTCTGAAAAGTGGTATTTGACAAACTTCTGAAAACAGGGAGCACCAGTAATCAAATTCCATTAAACAGACACTTTGATACATTCAAATCATGAGTTACATTAATCTTCTTTAAAATTATGAAGTGCATCTTAACAAACTTGATTAACTCTATCCAGACTAAATTTATCGCTCAATTTTCTCAGTCATAGGGTTTCTTGAATTTAAATTCACTTATGTGAACGATCTACATAAGTTAACCTCTCTCTACATATATTCTGGTAGAATTATGCAAATCAGAAAATTGAAAAAAAATGAAAAGAAATCAAAAAAATAGTTATATTTACAATATGTTTTCTATAGTGATAAATGGTAATTATTATGTCTAAGAATCGTGTAACAGTAATTCTGATGAATTTTAATGAAACAATAATTTTACCTGCTTCAAACTAGTCATTAAAGTCAAGAATGGCCTGCAAGGCTTCGTTGGCATTCACAAGTCTGGTTGTTATGGTATCAAAATTCGATCATATTGCGAATTTTGAAGGAAGCCCCCAGAGCCAGATTCAATAGCTATACCCCCTTTACAGCCAATTTTTATTTTTAGTTTATAGTTAAACAAACACGAGTTTTTGGTCAGCGATATAAATTGAAAATAATGAAATCTTTATAACTGCCAAACTTTATTTATTTTACTTTCCTTTTATTCAGCTTTGTGAAGCTTTTGTGACCACCACTTGGGTGTCCGCAGAATGATAAAACGCCTTTCTTCATTTTTTTTTTCCCCCCTTCAATATCACTTCTTATCTTCCACTCACAATGTTTTCATGTCCATTGCTTCCTGAAAATCAAAATCATCTCATTTTTCTCTTCATAACAAAAAGTCTTCCCCTCCCTCATCTTTTATCGACTTTTTTTTTTCTATTCATTTTGACTGCAGCAGTCCTTCCTTTTAAAATATATTCTTTGGGTTTGAAAATTTATGACTATTTTCATATAAACTTGCAGAGTATATTTCTCTATAAGCTTTTATATTTTGATGATGATGCCTATTTTTTTCCCTTTAACATCTACTTTTCACTAAATGCTTTTTAAAAAAAAAAAAGAAAAGAAGCTTTCTATAACAGCTTGAGATTTGAAAAATCTTCTCCCTAACATTTCTTGCTTGGATATATCTGCAGATAACACAGTGCAACCTTTTTTTACTTTTTTTTGTTCCTGAGTAATAAGTGTTATTTTCTTGTTTGTGTCCAAAGTACAAAAAATATTGATTATTCCCTTCAAACGTAGCATTTGTGACCAAGACAGTAATAATTTGAAATCTACTGATTTCCAATTAGACGATGGGCAAATTTTCACATTTCAATCAAATGAGAAAAACAACTATTACAACAATATCACAGTCCCGATCATGAAAGCAAAGTGTGAAGGAAATGATTGCCATTTTTTATATTTTTTTGTACATAAACAATTAAAAGATAACGCTCACTACCCAGAGACAGGAATCGCGTTGCATGGTGTAATTTGTCTAGTTCTTCGGAATGTTCTGTTTGAAATGTTTCCTCCTCCCTTTGACTCTTACTGAAACTAATGTTCCTTAAGGAATGGAGTAATCTTCTTCCTTCTCCACTTCATTTGCTTTGAAGCTCTTTGGAATTTTTTCTCGCTTTTTTTTTTTTTCTTTTTTTCTTTTTCCCATTTAAAAAAAAATTTCATTTTATTTTTCTCCTGGAATAGTTTCAAGTGTTCTGAATTTAAAGCATCCCCCAAACATTGACAAAACTCTCCCTACTAAGTTGTAGGTTTATTTTATTCATTTATTTTTCAGTATTTATAAATCATGCAATTTTACAAAACAACAAGCTTTGATTCAGTTTTATTTCACGATGGTTGAAATTTTTTCGTGTGAAAAAAAAAAGTTATTTTTAATGAATTTAAAAAGATCCATTTTTAAATCTATGAGTTTGATGAAATGTGAGGGTCTTTTTCCGTTAGTATTTACCAAATGTATGGAAGCCTGAAAAGAATTTTAAAAAATCAGGATGCATTTAAAAAAAAATTTTTATTTTATTTACTCAAAATATTTGGTTTCTTTCTTGTTATTTTATGACCATTTATTTTAAAGTAAGGAAAATAATTGGTATTGTTTATTAATTTTTTTCTTCTCTTGTATCTTTGACTTGAATCCAATTTGTTTGTCTGCTCTCCTGTTTGTAATTTTTGCATGATATTTTTGGCAATTATTTGCCTATTCACTACTGTTGCTTGCTGGATTACAGTGTTTGAGTTTATTTTTTAAAATTTTTTATCTCTATTTTTTATTTGTTTATCCTGGCTTAGTCTCTCTATCAATCATGTTTTTTTAATAGCAATCATTATACTTTTTACTCATAAACTATCAAAAAATATCACTCGCTTCTCAGGAAGAAAAATTGCATAGCGCAGTGTAATATTTGCTTATATCTTTTGGCACAAACAATAGAGAATAAAATTTTGACTAAAATTAATTTTTCTTTGAAAAAGAAAACATTTATAAACAGCATCTACATTTTTCTTATGAAGAAAAAAATAATACTTTACTAAAATAGTAGGCATAACCTGTGGGATGCTCTGTAAAACTGAATTTTACTTCTGAATAAAAAAGATTGATAAATTGATATTTTTGTTCTATTGCCCAAACAGTTCCCCTATTTCATATTTCGAACATTTTTTTTTCATTGTTCTCCAGAGATGTGTCTATGCAGCTGCTCTGAACAAACTTTCTTTCTTGCTAGTATTTTAGTCTGAAATTGTTGTTTGTTTTTCCCATGGATGGGAATTTTCTCTCGAGTCTTCTCAATACTCTTTTATTTCTGAGTTTTCTGTTATGTATGCAAAAAAAGTATTTTTCTGATCTCAATAAAGACTCTTATAATGCTTCTGACTAATCATTAACACTTTAAATTCTTTGCGTGATCTGAACAGATCACATCAATTCAAACACTCTCACCTCTTCTTTTTATAAGCTCTGAGATGATTATTATACTAATTACATTCTATTTTATCTATTATACAATAGCCTTATTGAATGTTCCTCATTCTGGTTGGAAAAAAGCTTGTGAAAAGATAATAAGATAGGAAAATGTTAGTCTAAATGGAAAACAATGATTATCAGTAACCATATTTGCATCAGTAGATGTGCGTATGTCTTGAAAACCTTTCTTATTGTACATCTCTTTAAAAATGACCTGTAGACAACTTGAAGAGAAACAAAACTTACAGTGCAATTTAGTTGGTTAGAACTTTTTAAAGACAAACAGTTATATCAACTCTGCCTTAATGCTTGAAATTATGTATTCAAGTTTCTGTGTCCTTTGAAGTTTGGATCAGCAGTTCTTGAGAAATCTAATAGGAATGAATATTTCTCTATAATGCTAACATCGTATTGTCCTTTAAACAAAGGATGCTCTGCCTCTCTTGGCGTCGTTAAAATGTTAAATAACCACTTGTAGTTTCTGTAGATTATCTCCCTTTTGCACTTTACCAATTACTGATAATGGTACATACAAGTATTTCTTCCAAAATCATTTTACATGACAATCATATCAGGCTGCACTATAAAGTCTGGACCCTTCCAAAAATGCACCTTTGGAATGGATGCTACACTACATGGTATAAACAGTAATTTTATTGGATGAATTGGGGTTGAACAAATACCAACCTTATCTTTATCGACTTGAATTCATTGACTGCCTGTAACCACTTGTATTGTCAGGGGGACTCTTTAATCAATGGAATCTTTTAAAATAATGGAAATTCTAAATAATGTTTTCAGTTATATTTTAAAATTAAAGTTCCATTTTCAGATCTTAGCCAGCAAAATACACACAAATGAAAGATTGCATGGAACATGATTTGATGCTGGTATATCATATACTATTGAGACTAGAAAATTGTTATGCAATACAGTGTGCTTTTTTTCCTGTATAAAATCTTTTTATTAAGCTTTTATGCAGACCTGATGTATGTGCTATCGGGCATTAGTTGATTGAGTGTAAGTCGACTATGACTGTACTCCTTTTTCATGCATGACAAAAGTTTTTAGCTCAAAAGTTTTCACTATCGAAATTTTCAAATCAACTCCAGCCTTATTTTCTTTTATAAAAAAGGGTTCAAGAAATGGCAAGAGCATTCCAAAGAAAATCTGAATCTTCCATCCATGACTACAACGTAAGTAATAGAGAGTCTTTTTTTCTCCATTATTTAATACCCTATTCTCTTGTATGCTTATATCCTGAAAAATTCATGTTGATGAAATGTTTGATTGTATATCTTTTTTTCTTGTTACTATGATATGTACATGTGCGTGTATAATTACTAAAATTGAAGATTACTAAAACTGCATAATAGAAGGGTCATCCTTTAAGAGGAACCTGTTTTCTGAATAATGCATACCCTTGTCAAGTTGGTCAATTTGGATTCCAACTGTATTCTGCCAGATGACAAGTTGATCCACATCACCATCACCTCACCGGGTTGAGCAAACTCTGACTTCCCTGACTATATTCTACCCCAAGGTTCGTGTTTTGGGCTATAGTCACAAGTTGTCTCTTTATTTACTAAGATTATCATAAACAGTAGTAAATCTTGTTTATTATTTAGTATTCATCTAACTTGAATGTTTGATCTATGCCATTGTGGTCGTCTAGGTCTTTGATCATCTGCCATCAATCAATGTACTCTCAACTGAGTCGTTGGTTGGTTGATACTCTCCTTTATTCACTTCTGGAACCCAGCTGATCCTCATAGATTGGCTTATATGGTTCATTTAGGCTCCCTAAACTAATTGATCTGTTGATTAATCAGAATTTTTAAAACATTTTCCCCTGAATTTTAGTAATTCATTTAAAAAGTCGTTTCTGTTCTCCTATTTTTCAAATGCAGAGTTCTTTATAATATTCCATGTGGAGCCTTCAGAATGAAATGCTTGTATCTTGGTGATTAAAGAATGTAATACTTACAAGAAGCAAGCAGGAATAAAGCAAAGTAGAAAAAAAGTGGTTTGACAGTTAACAGCATGAAAAATGGCAGTCCTTTGTCATTTACTTTGCACCAATGCCCATGGGAAAGTCATGAATCTGTCTATTTTCCTCCTGAGATGGGTTAGATAGCTGGGCAGACTTGGCTTTTTTGTCTTGGTTGACAACCAAACTAGGATAAAAGCAATTCTGAATTCAAAACCAGGAGGGGAATTCATCCCCTTTCCTAGCTATGGGTAAAAGCAGCAAAGGGCTTGGGGTGGGTGAGGTGGGCTTGCCACCCCATAAATCTCTCTTTTCTTAAGATGATTGGCATGCAACCTGAAGGACTGATTAGATCAAACATCAAGAAAAATCTATTTGTTATCACTGAATGAGAATCTTTGTGGAAACAAGATGCTTTGTAAGAGTTTGGATAAGTAGCTAGACTATACCTTTTAGCATATGGTCAGCCCACCTTAAGTTTGTCTAATGTTGATCAACATGCTAAATGCTGACTAAGTTGTGTATTGTGAATAACAGCCATGTGGTTGTTCTGCTTTGTATACTACCAGTCTCGGTGGGTGGATGGGAAACAAAGAGTCACCAAGTCTCACTCAGCTGACATACCTTCGAATAATGCAAAGTTGAAACAGAAGCAAGGAGGGCCTCCTTCATCTGACGGAAGAATTGATTCTGTTGACGCAAAGAAAGTAGGAGGAGGAGGAGGATGCCAAGTTGAAGAGAACGGAAAAAAATCAAAAGCCAAGCCCAAGGCTCCACTTGCTAGACAGGAGTCTCTGTCTGATTTGGTAAGGGTGAATGTCGACTGCTGCTGCTCTTCAGATTCCCTCGTTATTATTGATGCTGCTGCTGTTGCATCCTTGTCTTTGTTCCTTCCTGATGCCTTCTGCTGCATATTTCTTGAACGCTATAACTACTGCTCTCACTTCCTTAGTTCTTGTCCCCTCCCCCATACCCCCAGCCCCCCACCCATGTCTTTAGTCACATTCAGAGCTGTTGTTTCTATTTTCACCTTTTTTTCACACCTTGGATTTTGAAAGCTGGTCTTCAGTCTTTCATTTGCTGAATGAGTTTTCAATAACTGCATTTTTTCAGGTCTCTTTGATCAGATCAAATGTAGACCCCATCCAGGGCCCAAAATTGATTCTAGTCAAAAGTGCAAATTTTTAGATGATACTGTTATGATTTTGTTTCTAGTTCCATTTAAAATAAAAGACAAACTTTTTGGGCTACTCGACAATGTACAGGTTTCCCTTGATTGATAGGATTAATTAATCCTCTGATGTTACCGCTTATATAAAAACACATTAATCAAATACAATAATCAATGGTAAAAATGAAAATCCATGATCAATTATCAACAACTTGATATATTTAAGTATAGCTACTCTATAAGGTACATAATATGGTACATTTAGAGAGAAAATAACAAATGTAATAAATGCTTATTGAATACATCTTAGTAATTTTAACAGTTACCAAAAATTTGAAAAAAAATATCCTTTCAACGAAAAGGTTATCATTGATGAGATTGATGAGATATTTGTTGGCAAAGTGCCCTGACATGGTTTCATCCACATTGAAAATTTGGTGAGAATGGCAATTATTTTCTACAGTTTAGCTGGAAATCTGGATGCAGCATCTTCATTGGCACTCACTGCTTCACTTGTTATTTTAAAATTTTTCATTCCCGCTCTAAATTTAAAATTTTCAAACCACTGCTTGCTTGTTGTGAAGAATACATTGTCCGCTTTATATTTCGTTGATAAGACGTGGAGATAGGTCAGAAGTATGAGATGATTTAGTCAACAATAAAACAAATGAAACAAAGATTGGTTTCTTTATTTCAAATTTCTTAAACTGTATTGGTCAAAATTTTTACATAGGTGTACAGAAAAAATATAACATTGATTAATTCGTGCTGGTCTTAATTTTACTTTTAACAGTTTGTGATAAAAATCAAGATGAAATGCATTTCGGTCAATCTCTCATACATTAGCCAAATTATTTGAGAAGTTTTATTTGAAAATTCCAAGTTTTTGTTATTTCAGTCCCCTCCCAAATGATTATTTCACTGATTATTCTTGTAAGAAGTTGCAGCTGATTCGTTTTGAGCATTTCTTTTTGATTCCAGTCATCTTTTCTGCTTATGAATTTATGAATAGATTGGATAATAATCCTATTTTTTGTCATTTGCTCTGTCCAGCTTGCATAGTCATTTTTATAATTTGTCAGAATAGTCAAAAGAGTGTAACAAACAATGCCTAGAGGATTTGTTTATATTCATCTAATTGAGCATTTTCGATAAGCATTGGGTTCGGCTTATTTTCAGTCTATTTCTGTTTGCAAATGATCACATCAATGTTCTTGTCACAAGAAGAAGTCTCACTTACTGCTGAATACTTTGACTGATTTCTATGGTCACTGTTCTTTAAACTGATAAACAACTTTTTCCATTGATATTTCAGGAACCTAAATTTTCTTAAGCCTTCATATAAGACTTTAAATTTGTTTCAACCTTTAGCACTCTCTAGGCAACTTTGTTCAACAAGTCAAAAGTTTGTCCTGCCACTGCAGGCAATGCTGATCACCAAACAGTGTTTTTGAATTTTGTGGTTGTGTTGTCATGTCAGTCATACATGAACAGACATACAAGTTAAAGGCTTCCAAAGTTACTAAGTGAACAAAATCTTGGCTCCCAAAAAGAGTGCTAAAGGTTGACAACCTGTGGAAATGCTAGATTTTCTTTTGCGTATGCAATGCGGCTCCAGCCTTGTTAACAGTATTTCCTTTTGCTTCTCATTTGATAGTTCTAACCACCTTGTTTGCCTGATGACCTTAGAAATTAGACCTTGATGACCTTCCCCACCCCCAACCACCACTACCTTCCTACTTTCCCTCACCCTCCACTGTCAGAATCCTGTTGCATCCCCTTTCTTATGCATGATGTTTAAAATAGCATTGCAATCTATTGTGCAAGCATGAATTTTTATAAAGTATGACTAAAAAATAAGCAAAAAAAAATACCTCCAGTTTCTTGTGTATTTTTGATATCATTACACTCACAGAAGGAAAAAAAGTACCCTCCTATGTCATATTGCAATGGCATGATTTGTATTGCATTTGATGTTTGTTATTCAACTGGATTTTTGCTTCCATCCGGCTATTTTTCTGTTGTTTCAGTTTTTGAAAAAATTAATTTTTGTTTTTAAAATATCCATTTGTCATGTCTTGTCCATTATCTGTGTCTTGTGTGTGTATGTGTATGTAGGAGGTGGGGGCTGATGTAACTGTCTATGGCAACATTCATACTTTTTTGCCATCATTTAAGTTGCAGTATGAAAATTGATAGCATAAACTCAGAGAAACTTTCTGAGATACAGCAACTCTTATTGATAATAGAAGAAACTCTGGAATCTATTTCAAGGTATTGTACTTGCCAACACATAGGACGCATGACTTACAATGATACTTGGAGGACTAGTGACCACCACTACTTATCCAAGTTTGATAGATGTCCATTTCGAAATTTGGTTGACCCCTCCCCTTCCCCCAATAATTACACCTACGCATTGGATGCTTTATAATATTTGCATAATTTTTTTTTTAAATTCTATTTAGATGTGCGTCTTAAGTGCCGGCAAGTAGAGTATTTCATTATCACTAGTGCTGCTGTACTGAATAAATCATTGATTAAAATCTGAGGTTGCATGACAACTGAATTCTCTTAAAATATCAACTCTAAGATATCTTCTGTATTAATGATTTCCACCAATTTTTTCACTCTGGATTATCAGAAAAAAACAAAAACATTTTTTCCAAATTGTGAAATTTTTTTTCTTGCCTGTTCAAACTATGGATATAATTTTTAAGTGTAATATGCTAAGGAAAAGGGGTATGATCCACTCAGAAATTGAGTTGCCATATTGTTCTATTGTTTTTTCTTTGTACCAATGGATGTGTTACACAAATCTGTTGTTGTTATGAGCCCAATCTGTCAGTCTCACTCAATCATTGGTAGGCACCATAAAGCATGCTCAGCTCCAGTATTGTAGATCAAAAGAGAAGCTCAGGACTAGTACTTCTATCTGATGCAAGTGGAAAATATCTAGTAGATGTAATCATCTCATTTAAGTAATATTAGGACATGAGCGGAGAACGATCATACATACATGCATGCATACATACATACATACATGCATAAATAAATAAAAGTTGCCCTTTTCTCCTAACCTAGAGAGATATTATTTTTGTTTTTCACTTAACCTGCCTTAATTTATCAATTTGACAAGTTTTTGACAAATAAATGAAAAATTGTAAGAGTTTTTTTTTTTTTTTGTAGATTCACATTCCAAAGAGTTTTTTGAATAGAATTCATTTTTGTCATTTTTGTTCTTCCCACAATGTTTCGGGTGATCAATTTAATGGCCACCTTGAGGAGTACTATAAGTATGTTACAAGTGTTGCTGCTATTAAGAGAAAAAAAATCTGTTTCTTACCATATCTTTCTTGACACTACTGGAAAAAGAATCCCTCTCTTACATACAGATTCTACACCTGGAGGAGGCCATAGAATGGATTGGCTTGAAATGTGAGAACAAAATGAATGGGTCAGTTGTCCAAAAAACTCTTTGGATGCTTATGACTCTTTGCAAAATTCTAAGCAACATTTTCTGAAAAACTTCTGGATACTTGCTGCTTAATAGAAACTTCTTGAACCACTTGTAATTGCTCGTGATTGTCAGTGGAACTTGTCAATGAATAGATTTAAAAATAACTGAAATCTTCTGTAAAAAAAAAAATTCCTAATGGTTGAAGGCAGATAATTCCAATAAGGAGTTATTTCCTTTGATAATGGAATGCAATTTTTTTTAATGAATTTAGAACTCGAAAGGGAAAGTCATTGTCACGTCTTTTCAGTTTGTCCAGTTCTTTGTGATGTGGAGCTTTTTAGAGCTTCTGCTTGACTAGCCATGATCATGATGACTACTATTTAGCATGAATTGGTTGAGTGGTCCTTTTACTTTTTCTGATCCATGGCTCACCTTGACAGCTCAAAAAAATTTATATCCCTCTTGCTATAATAATACAAATTTGGTGTTGAACGAGTATCATGATATATTAAATTCTGAAATTTAGCCAGAGTTTTAAATCAAGGAAAATATCTGAATCAATAAATTCTATTGAAAAAAAAATTCTGATGTATGAACACCAGGGCACTTACTAAAAATTTTGTAATTCCTATATGTGAACATCTGTAACCCTATTGCAATCACCTTATTGCTCTCATTTTTTCACTGTTAATGAGTTGAGCTTAAGTTGATATATCTATAGTGAAATTAGTAATTAATAGTATTGCATAATTAGTAATTGTACAAGAAGAAATTGATCAGTTAAGCCTCCATGTGAGTTTTGAGCCATACAACGCTTTGGGCTCTTCACATACAAATTCCAAATTGTATCCCCAATATGTTTAAATTGCCCCCCTTGCACTCTGTTGAGAATCACTGTACTAGTCACTATATAGGGCTTAAATGATTTTGGTCTTGGTGATTTTCTTCCTAACAATACTGGAGCTTTTGTATGTTGTCGGTATTTAAAATTCCGTTTTGACTTTTCACCTGCAGTCATGACTGCTTTACCCATTCAAAATTGGTGTGATTCCTCCCTTGTGTAATCATGTTGCTTTTTCCTCTTTGATTCACTGTCATAATTTCATTGCTAATTGTTGCAGCCGATTGTTATAATTGCCCTAAGATTTTTGGATAATATTCATTAATAATTTTATTCAATGATACGTACATATATTCTTTTTTATTCATTTATTTATTTAAATGTTTCCTTCCCTTGAAAAGTTTTTAACCTCTGCCAAATTTTCAATATAATTATTCATTCTTTGTTCCTCTTTCTTTTGCTTTTAGACCCTTTTAGACTGTTGTCTTTTCTGTTTAATAATAATGTTACTGCTGTTTGTGCATTAAACTTTTTAAGCTGTGGAAAGCTTCTTGCTCATTATTTCTTTTTATCATGACTTTTATTCTATTTGTATTGGTTTGTGTAAAAAAGTTTGTCTTTCTCATCAGAAAGTATTAGTAGTGTTTAGTTTTATTCAACTTCAGCCATAAAGATTGCATTCTATTCCATTGTATTGTGTCAGTTGTCATGCCATTTTTTGAATGAAAATTTGTCAAATATGTATATTTTTCTTTTGTTTCTAATTTTGTTAATGGAAAAGATTAAGCAACATTTTCAGCAAATTGTTCTTTTTATTTCAAGAAAAGCAAAAATGCATCTAAAATAAAATAAAGAATGCCATTTGTGGAGAAGATACTGAATGATCAAGTGTTGAAAATGATTTGTACTTGCTTTACATTACAGACTTTAATGAGTCATCATTGTCTGTCTTTGGACATAGACCTTCCCTGGGATTCACCACTCATCTATCTTAGTTGTGGAGGCAATATTTTCTAAACCTGTCCAGTTCATCTTGCCATCTTATATTCTTGGTTTCACTTTTGATCTCTGGGGATCCATGTTGAGAGTCGTGATGTTCATTGGTTGTCTGCCATTTTTGCAACATGACTAGTCCATTGCCATTTGAGTCTTGTAATGGTTTCCATGATGTCTCAGGTTCCTGTTTTGGCTTCCACTAAATTGAGTAAAAACAAACAAAATCTTCTGGGCCATAGTTATGTGCAATTAAACATTAACCAAAATGTTCTGTGTGTTTTTTTTTTGTCGTTGTTACAACAATGTGGGATACAAGAAATTAATCTCCAGTAATCATAGTAAAGGTTGGTCTCCATCTAAAGCAGATGTTGGGAATAGAGGAGTCCTCTATGATGAGCTCCTTCTGGGAAAGCAAGCAGATGATTGATTCAAAAAAGTACTGCAACTAATTAGACCAACTGAAGGTAGTGATCAATGAAAAGCAACCAAAATTAATAAAGAGGATGTTTTATTCCATTAAAATAATGCTAAACTATGTGTTTTGGGGTTAACAAATATTGTCTTGGATGGGAAGTTTTCACTAATTTACTGCATTCAGCATATATTGTGTATTTGGATTGGCCTTTATTCCAGTTTTTAGAGAATTCTTTTTTAAGAAAAAAAATTCTATCCCCCTGGACAATTTCAAAAGGCTCCTAGGACAGTTATTTGCAGAGAGAAAGTTTTTGGAAGATGGAATTCTGAAATTGGCTGAAAAATGGCAGAAGATAGTGGATCAAAACTGTAAATATGTGATCTGATGAAGTTAATGTCTAAGATAAAAATTTGTTTTTTATTTTCACTTAATAAACTAAATAAACTTTTTGGCAGACCAATGCATGTTAATTTTTAATTTTATTATAATCATATTCAGCAATTGCTTAGCATTATTATGAGAATTTTGGCTTTCTGAGCTTTTCTTAAATATTTTAATCCTTCTGTTTTGTTTTCCAGAATTCAACTTATGATTATTTAAAAATTTCAGAATTTAAATTCTAGAATTTTTTTTTTTGATATAGCTGTTTTGAGATTTTCAATTTGTAAAAAGAATTTTGAGTTGAAACTTTTTTTAGTAAATTTTCCAGTACCTTTATTTTCATCCTTTCTAGCAATGGACTTGCCTTTTTCTTCTAAATGACCGGTTAACTATGACTGTTGGCTAGTTTCACCTTAGTTAACCTTTTAGCACTTGATTGGCAGATATGTTTTCCTGCCACTGCCAGCGACTTTCATAGTGTGTTTGAATTTTGCAGTTGTGTTATCATGTCAATTTCATTAACAGATACACAAGTTACAGACTTTCAAAGTTACTAAGGGCACAAAATCTTGGCACCCTTGAAAAAGAATGCTGAGTGCTAAAGGTTGAACAAATCAGAATGTTGATTTATTTTTGTTCTGGTCTAATCCCTAATATGTGTATTATATCTCATTTTTTTGATTGGTGATTACAGAATATGCCTAAAGTTAGGTGTTGTGTATAGCAGTACACCAAGTCCAATATAGACCAATAAGAAAAAAATAGATATAGCACAAGAAGCCATTATCCAAATGATTTTTAAAAAGAATATTTTATTTTTACAAAAGCTGTTATAATTTCTGTTCCTGTGATCCTTTTGGATTTTGAATGAAATATAAACTTAGATTGATTAGCTAAATCAGACTCAGTTGTTGTGTTGTGTGACACATGAGGCAGTCAAAGTGCTCCACCATGTATGATCATCTATCAGTCTGGTGGTGTCATTCCAGCTTCTGTTCAGGTCATCAAATCAAAGACCTTGATGGCTTGATTTGCAGGTTGTGCTGTGTAGAGCCTCAAACTAGCTGAAGTGCTGTCAGCAAATGGTGGTTTGAAAAGGTAAAAATCTCAATAGCTCCTATTGTGATTTTTACCTTGATTAATGGGTTTATCCAATAACTTGGTTATTTTGTCATGAGTGCCATATTGGGGTTCCTATAGCATCTCTTGGGGGCAAAGGGCTTGTCCTCAAATTTTGTTGATTTGGGTGTTAGATTAGATCAGATAATCAGCGTATTTCTTCACTACTTCAATTTTAAAAATCTTTATGATGCTAGATACATCCGTGAAAGTATGAGTAAAGAATGCTTAAAAATGTTGTGTTATATACCTGAGAGAAAAGTATCTTTAGTAAAATATATTGGATATTGAATTTTGATAAAAATAAAAATTGATATCCTTTACGCATAAGGTTGTTTGTCCAAAAGTTGATTCTACTGTAGAACTCTTTGAAATTCAATGAAAAGTTGTTGTTTTTATTCAAAATAAATTTGTTGATTTAGTTGTGATCAAATTATTGAAATAAGTAGATAGAATTCTTGGTCAGAAAAATCCAAAATATTCTTTCTTCAAACATTTATTCTGTAAAATCAACTTTTCAGACGTACAACTTTATAGGAGGTATCTATTTTCATTTTTTGCCCATCTCTTCACCATCCTTTTTTTCAATCTGTTTCATGCGTCTTAATACTTTGACTATGAAGTACTCCTTGGCTGCACCTCCCCATTTCTCTTAAAGGGGTTGGGTCAGGTTTATTGCCAGGTGCATCCCTAAAATAAGGGTGCTAATGGAATTGGGAAATATTTGTGACCACCCACACTTGACCGTATGTCATACTCTAACCTCATTTGGAGGTGAATAGATATTGCTATTTTCAATCAGCAAATATTGAATATTTTGCTGAAATTTACTTCTGTATTTGCTACTTTATTTGTACTACCATCAGGAATTATCCAAATCATTTTTCCTCTATCTTTTGCCAAACACATTTCTTTTGCTAGTGTCAAATTTGAAAAGAAAACCATTCTTGATATCAATGTATGTGGTATAGTCTGACTATTTTCCTTGTCTGCTGTTGATTCCTTCGCAATGTTTTGCCTGTGAGCCCTTCAGCCTTTTTCAAGCATTCTTTGTTCTGGAATGTTGGATTATTTCCAGGGATGCATGCTCTTTGCCACATTTTTCCTGGCATGTTACACCTGGGTACACAACAAAAACATGAGAAAAAGAAAAACATCAGTAAGGAAAATAGCCTGACTATATCACATACAATGATTAAAACACCCTGCCTAACAAAATCTAGAATAGAACTATTTTTGATGTTTCCAGTGATCTTGGATTGTGTCTTTCTCTCATAGTTGCTTTGTGAAAGTAATGCCTGTATAAATGCTTATTGAGATATGAATATTCTTCTCCCTTCATTTCTTTCTGGAGACCATGGTTATAGGATTGACTCAATAATATGCAATGTTGCATTAGAATGAGATTTGAGTTTTTTTTTTTCTGACAATGCAACCGTAATCTCATTATTTATGCATCATTGATTTGTCGATTGTACAAATACAAGACATCTTGGAAAATAATTTCCTCTTTGTTTTGCAGTCATTTATTTCATTTTTTTGTCACCAGACCACTGCTTTACCACTGACCAAAATTCATAGTTATGTCAATTATTGTCCTAATTTGTTAACCACTTAGTTTTTGGTATCCTCTTTGAAAACTGTTCTATCAACAAATTGTCATTCAACATTTTATAAGATTTTCTTTCATTTATTTTGTAACAGAGTACAGGGTCATGGGGGCACCACAAATGATTTCATCATGAATGTGTCTAGGGCTAGATAACCTTACGGAACCAATCTGTCTTCAGGCTGGTTTGGAATCTGTCATCTGTCTCCTGTCTCCTTGAAACAGAGCACAGTCTGCTCAGCTATTTTATCCATGGATGGGGGAGATGGAATCCTACCATTCCCAAGGGCATTAGTAAAAAGTGAACACAATGTCTCAGCCAGAGTTTGAACTCATTTTGGGGTGAGTTCATTCTCAGTGCTCTTAACTGTAGTAATTTATTCTTCTGGAGAAGTGTTATTTATTTGGAAAGAGTCAAAACAGTTGAAAATTAAACCTTCTTTCCCACTAATTTATTATTAAAGCTATTGAACATTATCATTGTAGCTTTATAGTAGATATGATTGGCATAATTGTTAATAGTGCAGAAAATGGAATTGACAAGCCAAATTCAAACTGACTTAGGCCGTTTACATTCACTTTGCATGTAGGCCATTGGGAAAGACATAAATCCATCTCTTCTCTTCAGCTATGGGTTTTTCTATAGGAGAGAGACAACTCTGAATTAAGAGTAGAAGTTCCTAGGGCAGTCTAACGGTGTCTTTAGCTTCTTGCTGACAACGCCTGAACTGACACTAGTGCCAAGCTGTATTGGCCCTTCTCTTCCATAAAATCAGTGCATGGAGAGGGAAGACTTGCTGCTTGTACAACCACCTCTCTTCTATACAATCTGGCTCAGACCTGTGCCCTATAGAGACTGGAAGCAAGATTTAGTGGGTGTAGATCCAGGATCATGTGAAACTGACAGTGCCATGATAACTTATTGTAGCTTTGATACTTGATTCTGTTATTCCTGCTTCTGATGCTTGCAGGTCAAAGGAATAATTTTGTTCTATAACATCTTAGCCTTGGTCATCTGCTGATGCTTTAACCTTTAGCACTGTGTGGGCCACTTTGTTTACTATGCAAAAAGTTTGTCTTGCCATTGCAGGTGACTTTGATCATCAAATGATAATGTGTTTGATTTTCTCAGTTGTGTTGTCATGTCAATTTCAGTCATACATATACAAACACATTTTACAAGCTTTCATAGTTACTCAGTGTGTAAAATCTTGGTGCCCTTGAAAAAAAAAATACTGAGCTCTGAAGTTTAAATGAACGGGGTTTTTTTTTTTTTTGTTACATTAGACTGTGAACTCAGTTTCTGATTATTGAATTTTTTAAAAATCAGTTTGTTTTCTTAGGATGTCTTGTACCAATTCTTGAAAGTTTTATGCAGAAATTGAAAATAAACTTTGTTCTTGGTGTCCTGGATAAACTGAAGTGCCTTCCATCTGTTGTATGTCTTTTTCTGTATAGAGCAGCTTGTGTATCGTCTGGCTTGATTACTTGTCTGTCTGTAGTAAAAAAAGAGGGACAGTTTGGGTGTGGTCATGTACATGTCATTGGTGTGCTGCTGCTGCTGCTATGATTAACTATTTCTTCTTTAAACTCTTTTTTGAAAATTGGCAGACACCTTCTTCTCACAGTGGATCATATCCTTTACCGTATGATGCTCCCTTGCTGTTGACTATACTGTTGCCGTTACAACACCACGGACTAAAGCATTCTCGAGTATGTTTGAAAAGTAACTGGCATGAAGTAAACTTTTTTTGTCTTGTGCTGCCATGTGTCATACTTAGCACAGAATGTTTTTCCCCAGATTTTTCACTGAAATGTACATATATATATTTTTCATTTCATATATACACACATTTATGTTTGTCCCTCCTATCATATATACTCATCACACATGATCATTCAGTGGAACTTTTTTTGACATACTTGTCTGTGAAAACATTGACATTGGATGCTAAGAACCCTTATCATTTATTCATTTTTTTTTTTTTTTTGGTCACTCATTATGCCATTGATTTTGCTTTGGTTTTTATTTTAAATCGCTAAAATAATGCCAGTGATTAATCGGAACTAGTAAATACCTGTTGCTTTGCTTACAGTATACCTTTAAGGTGTGTCTGAAGCAGTCTGATTATACAGTAGTTAGTAAGGTTAATGCATAATATCCAACTAAAATTCTTGTATTCATTTTGTGTTAAACTTGAAACAACTGAAGAGCTTAGATGTATTAGTTGGACTTTGTCATTAGATTGCATAAAGTGGGTTCAGGTCATTATCCCGAATGAAGAAAAATGTTATAAAAATTATTTCCTTCCACTATATAGCAACTGAGTTGAGTTTTCAGTTCGATATTTGAGATGGGAAATTGAATAAAAGGGGATTCTTACTTGAAAAAAATAATTCACATTTTTTTTCTATAAGTAAATTTTTCATAAATAAATTCAGTAATCAAGGAGTAAATATAAAAAATGTCATTAAATCAGTTTGGGAATTGAACGGAGAAAAATAAAACTTTTGAAGAAGGGCCCCCACTCCTTTTGCAAGAGTTATCAACCCTAGATGGTGTGAAAGCGGACTATATCATCATCATTCGATGGATTTCTTAGGTCAGATGTGCAGCATGGCTTGCATCTTCTGGATTAGAGTTATGTATGGTTGAGCAAATCTTCTTACTTATTATAGCAACAGAAACATTTTGTTTCTTTTTAAACAAATGCTACTTTAGCTATTAGGAGTTCCTGAGCTACATATCTATAATCATATAAATTGCTGCTTTAGACCTCTTTTATATTTAAGCTATAACTAGGTTTACTTTGGAAACAGCTGATCAACTTGATATACACCTGCTAGGTTACATTCTCCAGTTATGAGATAAACAAGAGCAGATGTCATTAGGTTTCAGCCCTTAACCACCTCACTCTCCAGTTGGTGGGTTGGCAGTGGTGACCAAATCATTGTCCTGGCTTCCAGTTTCCCTCCTCTTGCCAACTCTAAATCCAGCAAGAGGCTTGTTGTTCTTCTACCCTCATACTATGATGCCTCTAAATATAAGTCTTTATGTGATACCATTAGTTGAAAAGAAAAATATTACAAATTGCATACATCTTATTAGTTTTAGGCAGGAACACCATTTCTTATAAAGAATTTACATTCCTAATTTGAAAAAAAAGAAAAGCTCTTTGTTCTTGTCTTCAATCGGTGGAAAATGTTCTTTTCTCCGGCAATTAATTCAAAATGAACATTGTCTTCATTGGGATGCAGCTCTTACTACAGAATTGTTGATGGTGAGCATTAGTACAAAAATCCATGAAGCAAATATGTCCACCTTTGTCATCAGAATTCTATAAAATGAACTTGTGCAAAAATAGATGTCTGTGTTTGATAGTAGGTAAAGGTACATAACCTATTTACTGGCACCATTAGTTCTAGAACCATGCCAGATTATCTGTTTTGCTGAAACAACAAAGGTCATGTAAAAATAATTTGATTATACACCTCTGACCACTAATTATTCACATTTCATATGTTTGAAGTTACTAAGTGCGCAAATTCACAATGGTCAAGTTTCCTTAACACTTGCATTTTTTTTTTCATTTTATTATTATATCAGTATGGACTTACTGTATGTTTCTGCCACTACTCATACCTATTCTTTGCTTGGAAGCCTTTATTAGGGATAATTGTCAGTAAGTAAGGATTGAAATTTTACAAAATCGATTAAGCAGTAACAACCATCACAGTTAAGAGATAGCTCTATACACAACACCACTTGGCTATACACTGAAGTTAAAGAGCCTGAAGAAATTTGATGTCTGCTCACAAATTTTACATAGATTGTTGGGAATTTATTTTTTCATGGTTGGTTTATTCAGGCTCGTGTTTATTTTTATCTTCAATAAGGGGTTGCAGAATCTAAAGTGTTTTTTTTTTTTTGTTTTTTTTTAGTAAACATGTAGTTGATGCATATAATTATACACATCTCAAAGTTGAATAGTATTTTGTTTAAGCAAGATACTGAAATTTTGAATGTATTTAACAACTGATTGATACATTGTGCCTTGAGAAAAACCTCCCTTTTGTGTTATCCTTGGTGTGATGTTATCATGATGCACAAATGCCATAATCCCGGCATTTAAAAATTGAACAGTAAAATAACTATCTATAATCAATTTTACCATCAACTATAAGAGACTACCGTGTTCGCTTTTAGTTGATTATGCCGTAGTTCAATCCACTGAAGTCATTCCAAAGACTTTGAAAATGGTACTCAGTCACTCCACCAGGCACTGAGCACAATAAATAGAATTGGGGAACCTCTCTATGAGGCTGAAGAGTTCCAGCCAAAATTGCGTTGGGGATACTGGTTATTGTAAGATCACTGAAGTTGAGCAATATCAAGCCTAATCAGTACCTAGATGGGTGATCATTGGGGAATAGCAGGTGTTGTTAGGAGATAGAATTTTTGACAGGCCTAGTGAAGTGGAAGTGGGTGTTAATAATAATAGCTCGTGTGTATCTAATCTGGCAACACATTCAATGAGGGTATATTGAGATAATGATACATACATACAAGATTTGGATCTTGATAATGGCTAAATGAATAGTCCAAACTTTTGTATACTGAAAAGTTTATCAGCTGGAACAGTCAAGGTTTTTTGTGTTTTTTTTTTTGTTTTTTTTTTTCAAAAATAATTTGGATTATCCATATGCTATTAAAAACTTGCTCACTACTACTAATATCCCAAATGTCAAGATCTCCCCCACAAAAACAAAAAAAAATTATATTGACTTGGAGATTTGGCATTAGTAGTAGATTTTTAAGTGTTTAAAATAGTCAGCCTTTTGTTGTGAAATTCTTTCTGAATGTACCCTGGAGACAAAAACCTTTCTTTGATTGCAACTTACTTGTCCTCCCACACCTCTTGACTCCCCATTTATTGCACTTATACAAGAAAAGCATGTTGAAGCCCATCTGTACCACCTTCTCCCCCATCCCCACGTTTCAAGTGATTTATCAGTTGTATGTTGCATGTAACATTTGTATCATTCATTCCAAAGAAATGGACTGACATTTTTTTTTTGTCTTATAAGAAAATTGCTTCACCAAAAGTTTTTGACATGAAATTTTTTTAGTTTGGATTTTTAGTTTTTAATTTGTTAATATCCTCTTTTCCTATTTGTATGTCTTTTTTCTTCCTCTGTTTTTGAAACGTGTGTTCTTTTTACTTTTTTAGAACTTCCGTGGTCTTTATTATGAAGATGTAGGTTAATCTTTTGTGTTAATCTCTTGTGCACTTCGCTCTTCTGCCTTAGTCTTCTTAAATGCTTTGTTTCACAGCACCTAAGGGAGATCAGATACAGTGAGTATAAAAAGTATCCAATACATTTCAAAAATTTTTTTTTTGTAACGTACTTACGCAGCTTCTAAATTAGCAGAATTTGGACCCTAGATTAAAAAAGAATTATAATTGACAGGTCGGGTTAGTCACTCTATAGAAACTGTCACATGACAACTTTTGCAGCATGCCATGTTAGGATGATCAATTAAAAGATTTGCACAAATGGTGATCAATAAGTTACTTCTCTTGATTTTTATTGAGTAGTGATCACTAAAAATGTCTGAATTTTCAAAAAATGTGTGAATGCTGCTAGACATAAAATAAGGGATCAGTTTAGCTTGAATTGATGATTCAAATACCCCCCCCCATCCGTCTAAAAACTTTTTTTTTTCTAGTCATAAGGAGTAAATGTTAAAATTTTCAGCACTGTAGCTCCATTGGCATGGCTTTTATTCATGATACATACATTGATAACCAGCCAGCTAGACCAACTTGAAAACTGAATTGAAACCTGTGTTAACAGTTTTGGTGTCTTATAAAATCTCCCTCCCATGTTTATAAACAAAAGTGCATGTTTTGGTTAGTTTTTGGAAAGAGTTAATAGTAGAGAGTAGAGGTAGTGTAGAAAAATACTCTTAAGCTTGTCCTAAAACATACTTTAAAAACTGAAGAAACCTATTTTGACAGCTTTGGTTAAGGTTTTCTAACAGGATTGATCATTGATGTTATGTACAAAATCAAATCTTTAGAAGAAATTCTATCAATTTTGAAGCTGCAAGGATGTTGAAATGAATTTTTTGAAATTTATTGGATACAATTCGCACTCACCGTAATCATTGCTACTATCACCCTTTAGGGAGATTCTTATTCATAAATATCTTGGTTGTTGGCACAAGTTTCCTGGCAGAAAAATTATGTTCTAATCTTGAAAATTTCACTTGAATATTCAAACTGGTTAATTGGTATATTTTGTCAGTATAAGATATTTTCAAATATTTGTCAATTTATTGTTATCCAGCATTGTAAACATGGAGTATGCTTTGGCATGTGACTTCTTGCTATCACTGTACTGCAAAATATCAATGCTCTTTGCTTAATATACACCACCACCACCACCATCATCATTAT
>OY735199.1:37584826-37744826 GCA_963457665.1 Thysanoteuthis rhombus | reverse complement strand
TTTTTTAATTCCTGAAGGAGGCTGCGCTGCCTGCAATATCTCCAGAGAAGCAGCCGCACATAGAACGCACAACACTCAATGTTGCTAGTGACAAGCAAAGTAATGACACCAGCACGGAGAAGTCGGTTATCAACAGAAGTCCTTTCCGGCGGGCTCGGAAACATTTTAAAAATATTATGGGTGGTGAGTACAGAGTTTTACAGGGTCTTTGTTGAATCTTTAACGAATTTTGTTTATTATCATAAAGTTGTTTTTGCTTAATTTTCTGAAGAAATAATGTTTTTAATGAAATTTGATTAAAAACTTTTGAGAGATGCTGAAACTGAATTCTAAAATGTTGATTGGTGTAAATGGTATTAATTTATGTATTCAGTTTTCAGAATTTCAATGTTAATTCTTTCACTGGCCCCATTAGTGGACGATGTGGGAGAGCAATACTTAATTCTTTTACTGAACTAATTAAATGGAATGCTTTTTAAATGCTACTGTATTTTAATCTTTTGCAAAATGATATCTGATTCCCTAGTTGTTTTTATTAACCTTATACCTCTGTGTGTATTAAGATTATTATAGGCATCTGTAGATTATATGTGAGCAATCATTTCTCTGTGCAGATAACATGTAAGCAATCATTTCTCTGTGCAGAGAATAGGCATTCATACTTACAAGACCTGGTACAATACTTACTTTCAAGATTCATTGAAACATCTTTATTCTCCCCTGAAGCCTTTTGGTGTTTTAAGTTGCATGAAAGAAATATATCACATAGGACCTGTTTTTCTGTTGAAAAATTAAATATAGTTAAGACATTTTAATTGTGCTAGAACAAATGAAGGGGTTTGTATTCTGATATCTATTTATTGTTCATTGTATTCTCAGACGTGTGCATGTTTTTTTTAAAATAATTCTAGTAAAATTCAAATGTTTGCCATTGTTATGGACATAGTAACTGCATCAGAAAATGTTTATTAATATCACTAAAAGTTCAGATTTAACTTTTCAGATTTTTGCTCAGCCAAACTTCTAAAATTTTATATTGTTAGGTTTTGAGCTTTTGTGAGTGCTTGTCATTTCTTTGACTTTATGTACTTATACATCCCTTGTGTCTTCATTTGGTATCGTGCGAAGACTTGGTCATCTGGGGATGTTGTGGGTTTCATTTGACATCCATTTGAAATGTTGAGGGAATAGGGGTTTCATCAGAAATTGTGTGAAAACAATACTTTGGAAATGTTGAGGGGGGAGGTTAGATCATTTGGTATTGTAGGAGGACTTGACCCTCCGGAATTGTTAAGGCAGAGTGGGACTTCATTTGACATTGTGTGAAGATTTGATTATCTGGAAATGTGGAGGTGAAAGGGGTTTCATTTGATCTTAAGGGGGTGAGACTTCATTTGACTTTGTGAAGATTTGATCATCTTGGAATGTTGAGGCAGGTGGAAGCTTCATTTGATCATCTGCAAATGTTGGTGGGGGAAGGGGCTCAATTCGATACGGTGTGAAAGCTTGATCCTCTGGAAATGTATAGTTCGGTTTGGGTTTCTTCATCTAACATTATGCCGAGACTCGATCCTTTGGAAATGTTGAAACATTGAAGCACACATTGATATTTCCAACATAATGTTTATGAGAAAATATCTTCATTATTAACATACCTTATTCACCAATCTACTTTTTGCAGGTTATCTCAAGCTTCTCTCTCATAACTTTCTATGTCTCCTTATATACACAAACATTCATCTACCTTGATTTATTAAGGTACAGGTTTTTTATGGCTGCAAGTCCTGTGAATGGCCTGCCTATTTTCTAGGTGGCTGTAGACTTGCTGCATTTATATATTGTTACTTTGCTCATTGTATCTATCAATCCATCAGTCTATCCATCCGCTCTGCTAAGGTCCTCCTCACTGATCTTGATCCTTGTTGTGTGTGTAGATCTCAAGGAATCAAAGCCATGCAATGCTTCCTCTCATTTGATGCGACACACAAGGTCCACCATTCAGGTTATGAAGGATAAAAGTGAGTAATGCTTGGCATAGGGTCCATCTGCATCACACAGAAGTCCATCATTACAGAAGTGTACTCCACCCTTACTGTTTCTTCACTTTAAGAAATCCATTTTTGGCATCTGTCAATGTATTATACGCTGTTATTAATTTGCAGTTTGGTAATGGATATGCTTGGTCCATAATAATCACCCCAAACCCTCAATGTGAACATGTTTTCAATCATATTTCTATGCAAACCTTTTGAGGGGAATGAATTATGTATTTATCGGTTTTTCTTTTTCTTTTGAATGTATTGCAAAACAGTCTGTTGCTTATTTTCACTGTCTGTTATTTGATAACTTTTTAACTCTTAGTATCATGGACTGCTCCGTCCTGCTGAATATGATGAGCAAACACTCCAAGCAGTAGTTGTAGAAAGGAAGAGCTCTTTTGGAAAGTATAACAAATGTTATTTCTGCCACAATAGAGTTCTGTTTCTTTTATTGTGTATTCAAAAGCTGTTTACTGCTAGGAGTAGTATCAAGTAGTTTATGGATGAATATCGGCAGTGGAACAGAGCAGTCTATGAAATTAAGAGTTAAATTTGTAGCATTTTGTTGACTTGTCAACCCATTTAACTTGCTTCCATTTCTTAGGAGCTATTCTGTGCAGATGTCAATATTTGTCTTTGATTCATTGTAACTAACTTTATTACTAAAATCTCGTATTTATATTCTATATGAGTAACAATGAAGATGCATAATTTCTGTGTGGCTCTGCTGTAAAGAAGGCATCTAAATATGAATAGCTTTAGATATTTTTCCTTTCCACTTCTAGTTAACAAATCTCTCGGGATATTGAGTTTTACGTTTTTCTTTCAGAATAATTCAATGAGGAAAAAAATTAAATTTTGCAAAGATAATTATGAATTTATTACACAGCCATTTTCATAATTTAAGCTAAAACTGAACTTGATTAGACTGCATATAAGAGCCCCCCTTTTTTTTTTTCTCTAAAGTAACTCTAATGGTTAATGTAAGCTTTGTTGTCCAGAACATGAAGTGGAGTTGATAAAAAAAATATTGATAAATAAAAGGAGTTCCGGAATTTTTTTTTCTTATTATTCCCTACTAAAATAGGGAGGGGTCTTATTTGCCATCAAATAGTGTATTTAAATTTGATCAAGTACTGAGGAATTTCTGAATTACCTTGGATATAAAAAAAAAAATCACCCCTTTTCTTTCTCTGAATTGTGTGTGATTGTGTGTGTGACATTCTAGTTTTGTTTCAGTCTAATTGATATGCTTTTAAATTCTCTCTTAGGGCTTCACTGTTTGGATTAGAAAAAAAGGCCAACTAGTAGACCCATTGTACCATTTTCCTTTTTTTTCGGCATAATTTCTGAATCTCGTTTTGCTAATTGACTGTTTTGGAATTACTGACTTGAATGGTCATTGGTCAGTCTTTAAAGTCGTTCCCTTGATTTACCTTTACGTATTTTGTAACCTAATGTGGAGGTTTCAACATGGATGTGTAAAAGGCAAAATAGCCTGATAGAGCCCATCTTTATTCAGGCTGGTTTGGTATCAGTTGTCCATATCCTTATTAGTTACCAACCCTGGCTAGCGAGCCCAGTCTGCTCAAGTAGTGCTTAGTGAATGCCAACTGTCTCAGCCAGACTTTGAATTCCTTTCTTGATGCCGTTAACCGTCTGGCCACTAGTTTAGAAACCCATTTTAACAAGTCATAGGAATTTTGAGGATTTTATAATAACTGAATCATTTCTTTCCCCCAATACAAATTTGAAAATATTTCTCCGAGGTTGAACTTTGTGTGATTTTCAATGTTTTTAATGATTTATTGGAATAGTAGCATAAATTCAGAAAACATTTCTAACTGAATCACTTTAGCAAAATAATTTCTCTACGTCCAGTTTCCTAAAGACAAAGCCATTCCTCCTTGCTCTTTAAGAAAAAAAAATCATTTAATAATAGGATTTAAATTGTAATGGTAAAATGTGGCAAAGGTCAAACCTTATAAGTGTGAGTCTACATTTGCTACTCAATCAGGCATGCACTGAGAATTTGTATGTGACAAGTATTAAATTATACTTGGCAAATTTAGCTTTGTGGTGGTTCGACCATAATAGTGGGTCTCTCAGTGAGAATTGAATCCACGTGAAGTGAAACCCAAGATAACAACAGGGTGGAGTGCATACCCTACAGAGCATCTGGTGAATTCAATATTTACTTAATATCATAAGTAAAATGAAATCTGTTTTCTTCTACTTAGTTCCTGGCAAAAATTGTTCCTTAACGCATGTTTACCTCTGTTTATTTTAGGTAACAAATATATATATTCTTCAAAGTCTGACACTCCAACAAGTCAATTTTGGAACAACTCCTTTCTTTATAATGGAGGTGTGTGTCTGTCTCATGTTTGTTGTTAATGTTTGTTTGTTTTTTCAATTCTTCACTTCATTTCATGTGCTTCTCTTTTCTCTCATTTCATTGTTGTTCATTTCAGCAAAACCAAATTCCTCCAAGAAAACTTGTTAACTAAAGTATCAAAAAAAAAAAGAATTGTTGAAAAGTTTCAATGAGATTTATTTCTGACAGTATTGATAGAAATTTCACTTGAAAATGCTTTAGATCAATGAAATATTCTCTTGATCCTATTTTTTGATAGCAGCAATATTCAGTTTTTATCATTAGTGGCAAAAACGAGTTTGTTCGTTATAATCGTGCTTTCCTTGTTGTTAATAATGCATTCAGTAATTTCTTCTGTTACCAATGACTTTGATTTAAGGTATTGAATTTGTAGTAAAAATTTGTCTCCTGAAATTTTATTCAGCACATTTTTGTTGTGCCATTTATCTTCATATATTTCGAAAAACTTCAACTCTTAAATTCATGAACCACTTGTGAATGATAATGGAACTCTTCTATGAATGGCATAAAAATAGTGAAATGCTTTGATGAATTGAATAGAATTTTTTTTTGAAGTCATCAAATAGTCAAAGGGAGATAATTTTAATTAAGCTATTTCCCTTGAAATTAACATTTTATTCCCTTCATATGAATTGAATAAAACCAAATATACAAATGAAGATAATAATAGCGTCTAATAGGGCAACAGTTTTACGCTCATTAGTGATTCTTATTCAATGCTTTTGATTTTTAATTTGTAAACCCTTTTTTGTGCGTGTGTGCACATTATTGTTCAGTGATGTTTTCTTAATTTATGGAGTAACTGAGTAGTGGATGTTGACTTTTTTGTCCTTGATAATGCCCATTTATTTCGCAGTATCTCTAATTCTTTTTTGTATCCTTCTGGCCTCTCTAAGATCTTTAGCAATAGTTGTGGTTTGCAAGATAAAAATGATAGTGTTACCATTGATCATTTTCTCCCCAAGTTTCTTCCATACACCAAGGATGAAGCTAATCATCAGTAACCTTTGTGTGTGGTTTAGTTGGACTATTTTCCTCATCTATATTGTTCATTTCTTTCACAACATTTAGACCATTTACCCTTTAGATCTGATGTATTGAATAGAATAGGAGCATGTGTTTCAGGAAGTGATTCCACGTTTCAGAAAAAAGTACACCTGAAGAAGTCCAGGGGGTACATGGCCTGAAACGAAGTGAAATAATGAATAAGATAGATGAGGAAAGTAATCCAACTTTACCATAATTTACTCTAATGAAAAAACCTGGCCGGTCTAACAAAATTCTGACAAGCTCTGTTACCTTCCTCCATCTCCCCACGGATATTGCACACTTCTGCAATCTATGGACTTCTGCTCATGCAGATGAAACAAATGTCCCTAAGAAGATTAGAAACAATTACAAAAAACAGATTTCCAAATGAAAACCAGTCGCATGTGCCAAGCTGTTGTTACAATGACTTGAATGTGACTTGAATGCTGCTGCTGCATGTTCTTTTAGTGCTTGACTGATAGCTTGTCATTCAGCTTCACTGTTCACTTGTTCTGGCATTTTTGTTAAGTGTGGTGCTGCTGTCTTTGTAGTTAGATATTTGGTTGTCAGAAGATATATCCCCTGCCCCTTGCATTTTGCTGTTTAAAATGAATGCTGTTCTCAATCTTTGGACACTATTTTCTGGTGGCTGGAAATTTATTCTCTTCCTTGCCCCCCTCTCGCAGCCTGCTTGCTGCTGCACCCATTTAGTAATATTTTTTAATTCTCTGTTGACCCTTATGGAATCATTATCGTTGTCATCCTCTTGCAGATTGCTGTGTATCCTTTGTGATCATTAAATCATAGATGTCAACCTTCCCTGTGTGATGGTTTCTTGGTTGGATATTTTCATTTTATTTTATTTTTCTTGAAATAGTGGTTTAATTTGATTTGATTTGCTTTCATATGTCTGAGATCTGGTTGGTAATTTTGCAACTCAGTATTTCATTAAAATTAAAACACACAAACACATCACAGCCTAGTTCGTTAATACTTTAACATTCTCCCTGCATAAATGCATGTTAGGTGTGGTTATAGAAATCAGTCCATACATTCATCAATAAAACTCCTGAATTTTTAAAAGCTTTGCTCTCCTCAACTCTTGAATCAATGAACCGTTTGATAGTAATGGTTTGTTACTGGTTCAACCACTGAAATGTCAAAGGGAGGTAACAAGTAACACCAACTTATACAGCTGCTCCTAACATATTAAGGAACAAATGGAAGCAGAAAACTTGACTCTTTTAAAACTGCATGTGTAAATGTAATTATAAACAATAAAATTTGATTTTAGGGTTAGTTTTAGAGATGTTCAATGAATTTTTAATATTAGTTACTCGTGTGTATTCTTTTCAATTTTATAATTATGAAAAAAAATCATTTTTGTCATGAATTGCCACTCCAACCATAAAATTGAATTATATATTTTAAAATTAAATTTTGAACTACTGCATACACCAAGCGTTGCTCAGGTAGTTTGCAACAGATCCTTCTCACCCTCTAGAGTGTTTGATACAACTGCCTGAGTGCATTCACCTAAATTCTCGTAACTTCAATTTGAATGAATATATTATAATATAATAATTTGCTAAGAAAGGCATCATTTTGTTCTGTGTCCACATAACTTTTAACAATTTTCCAAATTGAGTACGAATTGCAAAGGATCAAACATTCAAACCACTGTCATTTAATGATTCACCGAATGTCCATCCCTCTGCATGTACTCAGCTGTAGCAAAAACCTCAACATAAATCCATTAAATTTTCTATGTAATACTGAGACCCTGAGGCTGGTTTTTAGCAAGTTAGTTTTTTTTACGGCCTTTTGACTTTAAGCTGAGAAATAGCTGATTTCCAGAGAGTAGCTAATTTGTATTGTTTTTCAAGAGAGTAATTGAGCAAACAGTGATTAGTTTAGGGTTAGACTAAGAGAAAAGGAAGATGTTATTTCAGAGATCTTTAAAAAAAAAAAAAAATAGAATAATGTAAATTTCACAAAAACTGTCTGATAAGAAATTATGGGCACAATTTTGATCTACAAATCTGTCAATGGGAATGCTTGCCTGCAAATTAGTTTCTGTAAATCAGTCTGGAAGAAACGTTTGCTTTCTTTCCCCCTTTTTTTTTTTCTTTTTTTCCTTTTTTTTCTTTTTTTTTTCTTTCTTCCTCATCCCTACCCCCTAAATAGGTTTTGGGGTTGGGGGTTCCATTTGCTATGTAAGATAGTGCTCGGTAGCACTTATACTTATTTTTTGAAAAATAGACTCCTATATGATCACTGCCCAGCAAAAACAGTAGGAATAACTTATTCATTGATAGATCACCTTTCCCTACCCCAATGAACATGTCCTTTGCTTCATTTGCTTACTTGAATAAAATAGTTTTAAATGGTCAAGTTTTCTGCTTTCATTTATTCCTTAATATGTTAGTAGCAGCAGCTGTGTCAGCTTTTTTTTTTTTTTACCTCCCTTTGATATGTTAGTTTGTGAACTAGTAACAAACCCTTACCTAGCTTGATACCTCTCTCAATTGACAATGGAACTCTCCTGCAAATAGGATTAAAAACTAATGGTATTTCTATGAACAGAATTAGAAATATAACAAATAAAAATGTATGATTAACCTAAAGGTCAAAGGGAGTAACTTTAATCAGTAGTCATTTCCTTCAATAAGAAAGAGTGTATTGTTCTAATCTTTTATGGGGGGGGGGAGCTTAATCAATAGGCATATTTATGCTTCAAACTAAAGAAATATTTTAGTGCATAAATCTTTATATGATTGTAGTGAAAATTTGTATAAGTTGTCAAGACTTCCTCAAGATTTACTCTCTATCATGGGCATAGCAGAGCCAGTAGTTTCTGAATTTGTCCAGTTTGTAAGGCCATCTTACTTTCTGTCAGCTACAGTTTCGCATACACCAACTAAAAACTGAATGAAAATCAGCTCATATGTAATTACGATGCAGGGGAGACAATAGCAGGCTTTAATCTTTGGGCTACTATTTTGAAATATAAAAAATCTTGTTGAAAAATCTCTTGATCTGCCCTAAAAGAATGTTCAATTCTTCCTTACCCCATGACCCATCCTTCCACAAATACTCTTATTTTGTAGAAAATTTTTCAGGTTAATGATGAACTGTTGGATTGTGTTGTTACACCTACAGTTCCCAGATTTGGCCAGAAAGGGAGATAATCCTAGCTTTATCTCAGACTCGCCCAAAACAGGCATTGGAATAGTGTTGAATTTGAAGATCTTGTGAGTCTGGTGGCAGGGGTTCTATAGCAGCTGTTTGAGTCTGTGATAAAGCTTGGAATACCTCCCCATCTGGCAACCTTGCTCTTCACACCTTCCACTGAATTTGATTTTCATGGATATTTCTGAGGAATCCCAATTGTTTATTTCAGTCTTCTTTTTGATACTCGTTCAATTTTAATGAATATTTTCTAAGGTGTGGTTCTTAATCAATCTTGATACTTTGTGTGCAAGATTGATTTGATAACTTTACATTTTTGTTATGCATTTTACATGGAAACATTTCGAAAATAATTAAGAATTCTTGGTTTAGAGTCTAAGAAATCTTATTACTGATAAAATAAATGTATCTAAATAGAAAATAATTGTTTATTGGTGTTTATGGAAATCCTTTCAATTTTTGTTCATTCGTGTGAAGAGGAGCTTTCAAGGTGGTTTTTGTCTATCTTTTAGTTGCGTATGAGATGTAATCATTATTTCTGGCCTTCTGGTTTGTTATAGTGTTTAATTTCCCAATTCTGATACATGAAAATTGTTGTCTAATCGTATTATCATCAGTTAGACTTTTAAGAAGACTTTGCCTGCACTGCTGCAGGTTTAGTATCATCTCTTGAACCCTATCAATTTATTACTTTTGAATCAACAACCAAAAAGCCTTATTTCATTTTTATACTAGAGTGTACAAACATACTTTCAAGGGGTTATGTTTATTTTCTTCCACAGAACTGTTAACCATGTTGTAATAGAAACATTTTTTTAATTCTAAATTGAATTTCATCAGCTTTCCTCCTTTTCCTCGACCCTGGCTTTTTTTATTGATAATTCACTGGGCACTTCCCTCTCCACAATGCTGCTGTTGCCTTAATCACAACCACCAACAGTCATTATGTTCTTTACTACTGTCGTGCAAGAACAAGTAGTACTTATGATTAAAAACAGTAAATCTATTGCTAGAAATAAGTGCTACTAATGTCACATTGTTTTAAGTATTCAGATGATTTTGTTTTTTGTCTGCCTGTCTTTATTTGCTTTACATGTAAAACCCTTCTACTGTACTTGCATTTATTTTTCTTTGCTTGTCTCAATATTTCTTTGATTTGCATTTATTTTGCTTTTTAACAAACTGTTTAAATTTGAATTTTTTTTAAAGCTGTGGATAAAGTTAAAGTACACATGTGCTATGACCATTAAGATACTGTCTATAATTTGAAAAGGGTCATTAACATTCAAAGAATTTTTCGGCGAATTGAGACAATGTCCTTATGAAGATTGTCTCAACTGAAAATTACATATTATACCTGGAGAAGACTACGGGATAAATTAGCCAAAATGTTGTGCGAATAACAAAAACAACAAGGAGTTCAATTGTCCGAAAAATCTTTTGAATGTTTCATGACCATTTTTCTCCAGTTTTGTCTTTGGCAAAAAATGTTCATATTCTCTCATTCTTAACTAAAGGAAGTTGTTAGGACAGATTCTTTTTATCATTGCATACTTCAGTGCGTGCATAAAATCTGATAGGTTGCAAAAAGTTAATTTTAACATAGTTTTACAGCTTCAAAATTGAGAGAATTAGGACCAAAGATTAATATTGATGCAGCAAATAGAAAAATTTTTTAAATTGAAACCAGATTGAACATTGAAAAGTTATTTGCAAAAATCATTGGTCTTGGGTTCGAATTCTGTCAGTTTTGAACCTGCATGTTTAAATAAACTTTTTGCTTTTGTATCAGATAATTGGCTCTAGTTGAGCTTTCTTTGTATATAAATTGCTGTTTCCTCCCCTCAAGACACATTTTCTGCTAGGAGGTTGCTTCTATCACTATTCTAATTGCTATGCCCTCTATTCTGCTGATGAGAGAATTGCACAAGGTTTTAAGATTTCTTAATACCATATTTTCTTCATAGATCTTTCTCCTGAGCACATTTTTTAAATAGTTTCAACTGTTAAATTAATATCAAATCATTTCACTTGTTTCATCAACAGATCAACTTTGCAGATGAAGAAAGAAAATTAAAGCTAATGAATATTTAAAACTAAAAAAAAATCCTTAAACTGTAAATTGTCTGCTTGTTTACGATGAAGCTGTTCTTTCTGTGTTCTACTTAGTAACAGGACAATTGTGTCCTGGACAACTGTATCCTCCAGTCATGTGTGTCCCTGTAATTGGTATCCCTGGATATTAATGTCTATCTTTTTTTCTTTTCTTTTTTTTTTCTTTTTTTCTCTCTTCTTGTGTCCCATTAAATCAAAATTTTGTATTGGATGTAAGTTCTTATATTTTTGTGTCATGAACATTTCTATTTGTATATATTAGATACAATTTTACAAATTCATGTAATTTTTTTCTTAAGTCAAAAAGATTTTTAAGTTTGAACTTTTAAATTCAATTCTTAAATAAAAAAAAATTAATGTCCCCCCTCTTTTCTTCTTTTAAATTTATGAAAATCTTTTGAAAAAATAAGATGAATATTCAAAATTATATCTAATATGAAATGTACATATATTGGGTTACAAATGTCCTTGAATGCCAATGACAGACACACATTTCACCAGGACCCAGTTGTCTGGGACATGAATGCCCTAGCACCATTTTACTTATTGGTGCCTCTGTCTCTGTTGCAAAGACTATGAGGTAACTGATATTGATACATTCTCTATGGCTTGTCTTCAGGTAACCGTAAAGTAGGCAAGAAAGACAACTTGTTTGATGACAACGATGACATAATGCCAGACGACTCCCAAGCAAGGACAAACAAATCCCATGAGAGTAAGTCTAGAGTTTTCATGGGTCACAGAGGCTGAAAAGTGTCTGAGAAAAATGACTATTTCTCCAGGCTTTAAATTGTTGAGAAAAATTTATCAAAATTTGTTGTTTGGAAAAATGATCTCGGAAAAACTGAGATTTCATACCTCATTTTTTTAGCCTGTAAAAGACTTGATCTTGAGTAAATAAGCATTATCAGCTTTTATTTAAGAACTCATTTCAAGTGGTGATTATTTCTCTCATTAATTACATATGAAAGTCATGAAGGAACCACTTCTAATAATGATGAAATAACAGAAAATGTCTGTTTCTTAGAATCTTATTAAATGACAAAGTATATTTGTCGTTCCTTTTATTATCATTGGTAATTATTTCTAAGCATAAGTTATTGCTTCCATATTTGTTGAAAAATTCAAACATTGCAAATGGATTTAACGGCATTGTTATAAATTGGTGGTATCAATTTCTAAAAATTGATTCCCTAAAATCAATATTCATATAAAACAAATTATCGACATTTGAAGATTTTCAAATCCTTTTTTCTTTACTTTCTCTACGGAAAAAGAAAAAATAATATCTGAAAAAAAAAATTACAAGTTTGCCACGTTTTCAAATTGTGAGAGTTCATAGATGGGACTACCTTGTAAATTCACTTAGAGAACAATTTGAAAAGAAAATTATTTCATTGAAAGCCAACTTCATCTCTGTGGCTATTTGAACACATTTCTCCAAACTGTGCTTGAATATTTGCTTGATCGTAAATTGTCCAACTTAGCTGCTCTGTTTTAATTTGAATGGATTAGACATTAAGCTTTATACGCACAGGTCTGTGTTTGTTTGGGTTTTTTTTTGGTATTTTTGTATTTGTATTTTTGTTCTGTTTTTTTTAAGCAGATATTTTTTTTCTTAAAATCTATTTTCAAACAGTAGCACTGGTTGTGCTTGAGACAAAGACTATCTCTTTGACTGATGACAAAAATGCAGAAAATCCTTTTGTAGCTGCAATTGTTGCTATTTTGATTTATGATAATGCTGTTCCTCCATTTGCAATCTGTTGTACTCCTACCACCTTTTGGACATCCATTGTTGTGCTGCTGTTGCTACTTGTACTTTCTTTCTTGCAGCTGGGCCATTTTGGTCTGTCACCATGGCAGCAGTCTCTTGCTTCCTCTGCTACTGCACCTTTCATGTTCACTGCTGCTTTTTTTCTACTGCTTTAAAATCTGCTCTGCACTTATTGGCTGGTGCTCTCAATGTCAACATCCCTGCTGCAACTGCATGCACCAAAGTCTGTGGGATTGGGGGGGGGGGGCTCTTTCTTTTAATGAAAGCAAGGAGAAGCTTCTTACCTGAGTGTTTGACATCAGTAGTACAGATGAATGTTTTTTACCTGTGACCCTCTGAAATGCTTACAAAGTAAACATCATTGTTTGTGATTAGTTGGTCTATTTTCCTCATCTCTGTTGCTCATTTTTTGTAACATGATTAAAACACATGATTTGATGGAATTCAGATGAGAAAATAGATGTATGTTCATAAGTTCCGTGATCCATGGGAGTGGCACCATTCCTTGCAACAAATTTCTTTGATTTGAAGAACTGGAGGTAATGCTTATAAGATTATTCAATTCTTTTGTGATTTGAATTTTGAAAAATAAGCCATTCAGTTTGTCATCTCTGGTTGTCACTCTATGATAGCAAGCAAACAGTGCAGATCGGAAATTAGGAGTAAGCTCCTGTGATCAAAGCAGCTGGGTGTAAACCAGGTTTCCCTTTAGCTATAAAAATATAAGCTTGAATCTCACTGGGAGCTTAACTCTTTATTTCCAATTTGCTCTGAGATGAGGAAAAATAGCCATCAAAAATAAAAATGATAAATATCATTTTCTGATATAACTTGAATTGCTTCCATTGATACTTCAATTTATTTTCTAAGTAAAATCTCAGATCTCTGCATATTCTGTGTTGGTTAGATTGAAAATATTGGAAATTGTTTGGATGGGCTTCAGTATTGGGTGAATATTGAAGCAAAGAACATTATGGAAGTTAAAACTTACAAAATTGATTTTTGTCCCCCCCCCCTTATTATTTTTTTTTTTTTTTAAAGCAATTTATCAGAGCCTTATTTATCTCTTTCTTATCTAGCTTGAAATATTGTTGTGGAAGTATCAAAAACCGCCAAGGACATCTTAATTTCTTTGCAGAAATTTATTTCTGAGTCTGAAGCAACGCAGGCATTGGAATAAGGTCGAATTTTGAAATTGAGCTAGTCTGGGGGCAATACCAGCCTTCAGTAGTGATACTAGGCTTGATGCTGGTATTGAACTTCTACTACCAGACAATTTCCAAAATCAATTCTGTAGATAAAGTTCAGGTTATCTCCGTTTGTAGTCCAAGCTTGCCCTACTCCAGTGAATTGAGATTGATTTGATGCTTTTGTTGTTACTTTCTATTGCAACTCAATTCAAATTGGGTTCTCTTCAGCAATGAGTAAATAAATTAACAGCATAGATTGGAATAAAAAAAGTAAGTTCCAGTTGAGAATCAAACTCAAGACCCTCTATACCAGAGGATGGCTACTCAACCAATGACTGTTCTTACCAATGAACTGCTGGAAATCAGTGGTGAACGTCAATCCAAATCAGACCTTTAAACTCATTCCTTATTCCGATCTCTTTTGCACCAAGTTTGTTACTAACTGGTCGAAAAAGATAAAATGTTGATACAATACTTCATCTAAGACATGAATCAATCAATTTATTTTCCAATTGTGAATAAAAAAAATCCCTTGGCTCTGATTCTTTAATGTTAATTTCTAATCCTGTGGTCGTGGAAATGTTGATATATTTGAGGTTGACATGATTCCAAATATTTTTCTTTTGGGAATACTGAACATAGTATTTTAAAAACTCGGGTAAAGATTTTTTTTCACCTTTTATTTTAAAAAGAAAAAAAAATTATGAAGAAATGCTCACTCATAAGTTGCACACACTGTGAAATTAGCTAAAAATCCATCTATCTAATAAACATTGACTTTTACTGCTAGTTTTTCTGTTTGTAACAATGGACTCTTCTACACATAGGTAACAATTTTGATGATCATCATATCACCTTTGGGCATCCCAGGTTGGGTAAGAGATATATGATCAGATTTCCTCGGAGATGTCTTATCAATGAAATTACCCTTCAAGTAGAAAAGGCATTTGTTTTAGAAAAACAGAAGGTCACGCCCTTTATTGTATAGATAGATTATGCAAGAATATATTTTGGAAAGTTTATTGCAAAATACTTATTATTAGTGTTTTACATAATTTCCCATTTTGCTTGAAATCATTTTTCATCTATTGATAAATTTACCTTTACTGTGAATCTTTATAGTTGGTTTTGATTTGAAATTTTCTGAATGTTCACACAGAATATGTTTGCTATTTTAACAATAGTTGGTATTAACTGTCATGAACTTTGCGACTTAATAGATCCATGTTTTGCTTAAATATATTGAATGATACTTGCTGGATCATTGACTCCAAGGTAGCAGATTCAGCTAGTCAAAGAAATAATTCTCAAAAATATCAAATCTATCACAATATTAATCAATACGAATCTTTTTAAAAATCTGTTGGCAGGAATTTTTTTTCAGATCAAAATATATACATGTTTTGCACTTCTTGTGCTAGCCCCAGTCAAGTTGTTACTGAATGGCAAATAGTTCTCTCATGGAAAATAAACTAATTACTGGGATAATTGCTTATGTCAGGAAACTCATTTGAAAGCAAAGTCGCGTTCCATGCCATACTAGGCATGAGCTATTCTCTCGAACAATCCATGGAGACAAAATCATTGTTTGCAGCTATTGTTTTTCATGGGGTGGGGATGCAAGATAAATGCAAACTGTCAAGCCAGAGTGTAACTGGTTGTCAGTGCCATAAACTGTTAGGCCACCTGCAACTTGAAATTAATTCATCAAATGATTTTTTGAAATATTTGGAATTATTAAACACTTTATAAAAAAATTGAATCTCTCCCCATCAGTATCTAAAAGAAAATGTAGACACATTTTTTAAAAGTTTAATCTTTTGGAATATAAGGGTAGAAAGTCAGTATTTTCTTCAGGGAACAAACATGCATGTCTTTCTGAATACTGACTTACCTCCTAATTTCAAGGGGTTTACCTCTTAAGATGATATATTTAAAAAAAAAAACAAAAAACGTGTGTGTGTGCGCGCGCGCGTGCATGGGTATATATATATATAATACACACACACGCACACATTCATATGCATGCAATAAAATAAAAACAATATCCACTGTATTTGAGTTCTTGTGTTTGTGTGGAGAATACATACTCCATTATATATATGTATACATAATGGTGAAAGTAATTTGACAATGTGAAATATTTGAGAGCATGTGTGTTACATCTCAAAAATCAATGCATTTTAATGAACTTTTGTCAATCTCTAAAGAAGTGCTTTTTGTGCAGAAAAACTGCAGCTGTTTACAAGTCCAGATGTTATATTTAACTGGAGAAAAATGGTATATAACATTTCTAGTGTTGGTTGTTTGGATGAAAGGAGGAGATGAATAAGAAAAAGATGTTTTTACTTTGTTTTTACTATCACAGCTTGGATGAAGTGGGGAAAGTTGATATGTTTTATCTCTAAGGAGGTGTGGATGGATGGATGGATATGAAGGATTGGTTGTATATGTATTTTCTCTTAAAGAGATTTGTATGTTAATGCATGTTTGTCTGGTTATCATGTATTCCTTCTTGTGGTTTTCTGACATTTTCATGTGTTTTAGTTTCAAAATTAGTGCATTTCGTGTTTTTTGACATTTGGAAAATATATATATATTTATATTTATAATTTGAACTAAAGCGAGTGAGACAGACTTGGGAGTAAAGTGTATGGAAGTAAGGTTTATTTATCTGTAAATGTTCTCATTAATGGTCTAGACATGTTTTGGAAGGTATGCCCATCTTCAGTAGTGTGTTTGTACTTATATATATATATATATATATGGGAGATAGAGAACAATAGAATATTTACATTTGTCTCTGAACTTAATCCTATTCCTTTTTCTTGGATGGTAATAAGTTGACCTGTAATAACTATGATCCAAATGATTTACATTCAGAGAGAGGTGATTTTATATCATCAGATAAGCTACTTAAGATACATTTGAAATTGGTTTGTTTTTTTTTGTTTGCTTTTAGTAATTAAGCAGTAAACAACATGTTGGAGTCTTTTATCTTAATAAAAACCATCTTGGATTTTAAAAAAACAAAACCCTTGTCAAAGGACATCTTCATGTAGGATAAAATTACCTTGTAATGTGTGGTATATCCTTTTTGCACTCAAAGTCCTAAACTGAAAATTGGCCCATTTGCCAAGTGCTTTTGGATAATTGCTCTCTCTCCTTTTCCTACTTGAGTAATCAATTCAATGCTTTAGACTTTAAAAAATGAACCTTTTTTTTTCCCCCTCGCAGATAATCTGTCTGGTTTATACAATCTAGATTAGAACTTGTTTTGCATAGGTTTCTCTCAGCCATCAAAGCTACGGTCTTCCCTGATGTATTATGTCAAATCTACTTATTTATCTGGTATAATTATCAGTACTTATTCAGTTTGTACACCAGTTGTGACTTTGATTGGAGATCAAGTGGCTTTAAGTCTCTGTCTGGATGGTCTTTACTATTCCCTGATTTCGTACTTCATCCATCCTCTTCACTAGCACTGTTTCCAGGTGAATCTCAAAGAACCAAGAAAAGAGGATAACATTTTTAAAATATTTTTTTCTTTTGTTATAATCAATTATGAGGTGAATAGATTGGGATCATCTCAAAACAGGTGGTTTGATGGTTTCTTCTTCTTTCAACACTTTCAACCCATAAACAGCTGTACCTGAGCTCCTGAGGGAATGGACTCAAATTTAAAAAAAAAAGTTTTTATTCATTGACTACTGAAATGTCTTTGTCAAATTCACTTTATTTTTACCGTCTGTTTCCTAATCTAATACATCTAATACATATTTTTAGTGGTGGCACCTCTGTAATCAAATAGGCTTATGGTATGTGGTGAAGTTTTGAACTGTGCAGTAACTACCAAAAAGAACAGCTACAACAATATCAGCTAAATCACAACAATGGATTTCATAATTAATGTCCTTCTTTTTCATGTTGACTTTCTTTGCATTCTATTCCATTAATCCTATTTTTTCAGTCGGGCTGTCATGCCATGCTGGTCGTGAATACCAATCTCCTTGCCAAGACGATCATGTGCCGATCTCTCCTCGTTTGTCGCATGCAATTCCTGTGCCCTGTGGCCAGCTGCTGGTGGATGGCAAAGGGAACACAAGGAAGAAGCAGCACCGTAGAGTGATCCGTCATAAGTCCAATGAAGTTAAAATGTCTCCTACCAACTGGAGTGTGGCCGGTACCTCACAGTGGCAATATCCAGAAGAATTGATGGTCACCGATATTAATGAACTGCGATCTCTTGATGAATTCATTTACAGAAAGGTTGAGATTTTTTCCTTTAACTTTTCATTTCATGAACTGCTTGATACGTCTTCTAATTGATAGTGGAACTCTTCTGTTAATAGAATTAAAAATCCTGAAGTTCTTCGGTGAATAGAATAGAAAAAAATTGTGTAGGTGAAAGCAAGGTAACTTTAATCATTAGTTATTCTCCTTTATAATAACTTTCAAATTTTTTCGTTGAATTTAGGAGTTGAATCCAGCTTTTAATGTTGTCAACATCTGTTTCACCAATACTTAGTCAAGTGTAAAGGAAAATATTCCATATTTATGAATTTGGAATGAATTGAATCTTTACTTTCAGCCTGGCTGTTAGAAGTACACATATATCAGTGTATCAAAAGTATTTTTATTTTTGAGTCAGCTCAAGAGCTTGTATGTATTTTTTCTTTTTTTTTTCAAGATTATGTAATGCTCTACGTATGGTATTGATGATCCTAGCTCTTCTGAAAGCTTTTCTGAAAGCGGGTTCTTCTCTTCCTTGCATTTTGAACCATCATAATTCTGGACTTTTTTCAAATGATCACTGTTAAAATCTTTAAACCAATTTTGGCTATATAGTCAGATATTTTTGTTTCCTTCCACTTCCTAAATTCTGCAAGTAGCTTCAACAGCTTTAAGGCCCAGTATGAAATAATGCTTTAAAATTTCCAGAATTTTAATTCTTGCACCAGCTATTATAACAGCTGAAACAAAAGGTGCAGCTGATTAGCATTGATTATTTTATATATATATATATATATATATATATATATATATATATATATATATATAATGATAATATAGTGGAGCCATAGAAAGTCTTAAATTTAAAAAAAAGCCACTTTAAAACTCCATTGTGTAGACCTTCGGGCTACCTATGGTACAGGCCTCACTGGCTGAAGACCTGTAAGGTGTTGAAAAAAAATCCATTCATTGCTTTCAATGCATAAACATTTTTAAAAACCCAAATTTTATATTTATTGTTATGAATGATTTCTTAGTATTATGATTTTTTGTTAAAAATCTGACGCGGTGTATTTTAACTCTTTATTTTTGTCACTTTCATAGATTATGTATCCATGCATTTTTTTTTTTGGTTTTGTTTTCCAGCTGATGGACCTCAGCTTGCATTGTAGCCAAAGAGACACCATCTGTGATATAGTTTTTAAGAGATCATTGAAAGAATTTCATCGTGACCTGACAGCCTCACTTTCAGTGGAAATGCAGGCAAGTTCAGTCTTTATGTATTATCTACATGCATTTTTATTTCATCATATTGTACCAAGTCTTAAAATCGTTTTATTATTTTATATATTTTTTTTGCAAGACATATTTGGAACTTGTAAAATTCTGTACCATTTGTGAGACTGATTGCTTATAAAATATCAATGTACCTGTGCTTTCAAAAATAGCCACATATATCAAATATAAGGATATAAACGTGGATAATAGAAAAAATTATGCAAGGAACCCAACTCTTCTATTTCAATATTCATTAGGTAACTTCTTTTTACTGACAATGTTTATTTAATCTATTTGGGATGTTACACAAAAAAAAAATATGTAAATATACATGGTGTATTATTATGATAGATAACCAAGAAAGTTGTATTTTTGGAAGGTCATGAAAGCCTTATAGCATAATCTAGCTATTAATGGAACTTGAGAACTGAAAATCTTCTCCTAGTGTCTAGAAAAAAATACTCCCCCCTTCCTGCTTTTAGTGGGGGTTCAATTTAGAAAGTATGTTTGCACTAAATTGTTTTTTGAAAATTTTAACTTTTTAGTGATCACAGCCTGACAAAAGCCAAGAGAAGTAGCTTATTCTTTGATCACCCATCTTTCCAATTTTTTAATTGATCATTCCCAACACAGCATGCTGGTAAAAGACAAGATGATTTCTATTGATTAACTAAGAAGACCTGTTATATGTTCATGATGACATGTCAATTGTTGTTTAACGTTTCCCACAATGCTTCTTCTATTGTAGAAAGATGAAGTGACCACCAGATATCGTTACAGGGACTTAATGAGTAATTTTGAGCAGGTGTTACAAGCTCAAGTCAAGAACGTAGGCACAAATGCTGCTTTCCCTGTGACAATGGGTGTGAATGCTTTCCGAGGTTTCCTGGACGAATTTATGAAAGAGAGTAAAGAAATTAAAAGAAAAGAGAAGAAAGAACGGAAAGTAGAGGCAAAAACGGTAAAAAAAGAACGACAAAAAAAAGACTTGCTGCTGGTAAGTCATTGGCTCTTTTTCTTGCGGTTCCGCAAATGGTTCAATTGTTAGAATATGTAGCTGTGACTACCTGTGAACACGTCTTTGTACGATATCGTAACACAAGTTCTTTTGAGTCTACAAACTGGTCTGATTATTAATCAAAATCATATGGGTACATCCCATTTTTGGAAAGTTATCATCTCAAAACTTTGCTCCATTTTAACTCCTGAAAGGTTTTTATAGGAAGGCTCTAATTTTGGATAATGGGGAAACTTGTATGACAATTTGATAATTTTAGAAGCTTTGAATAGAAGAAAATTTGCATTGAAACTTGTGAAATTAGTTTGTATAAAGGAAAACTTGATGCAGAATATGGGAAGAAGCTTTTATTCTCTCTCTCACTCTTCAGATTAATAGGGATTTATGAAGGCGAATTCGGTACTGAAATTTAAATAGAATTGTTTTTTTTATAAAAAGTCTTAACTCTGGAGAGAAACTGTCAGTTATTTTGAACTCCCTCAGATCATAGTACACGTTCAAATGATTGACCCCCCCCCCACTTTTTTTTTTTTTTTTTTTTTCAGAAATTCCTTTCATTTTCAAATATTCTGTTCATATTAGCTGGTATGTACTCACAAGGCAAATCAGTCAACATATCAATGGTCTGGCAATGATCTTCATTGATTGCTTGATAAACTTTTCCCAAATTTTGTTATTCCTAATTGTGGTTGGTTTTACAGTGATATTTCGCCACATTTGAAACAGGAATACCCTATTGAATCTTCTTCCTTAAATGCTTCTCAAAGCATTACAACAGTTTCAACTGCAGTTTTCTCACAAAGAAAATGATTTTATGCATACTCTGCTCTTTTTCTATCAGTCTTTGCTAAAATCACCAGACATCCTTGCAAATACCAGAGGGTGGGGAACCACCAGAAACAAATCTGTCAATCTAGAAACTTTCCATGGTAGACTGGCTCAGAATAGTATTGACTCATGGCACCTAACAGTACTACTACATCCAATTTGTGTGCCACCTTCTAATTCATTTTTTTTTTTTTTTTTTTTTTTTGTGACGTGTATAGTGTAATCTTTTTTTTTAACAGTTTTTCAATTGACAATGGACAAAAGTTATTCGCTTGCTTCCCCAACTGAATTGTTTCCTATTCATAAGTTATTTATTTCTTGCATTGCATCTTACTTGTGTGTTGCTCTTCAAAAATCCAATTTGTTCAATATTTTTTTTACTAGGATTATTTGGGGCATAAGTTTCTCACTGTACAATTTAACATCCCAACATTTTGTGAGCTTTGCTCTACCATCATTTGGATTATGGAAAAAGGCTTTGTATGCCAAGGTAGGAGCAGCTTTTTGTTTTCTTCAGTATTTTGTTGCAATAACTATTTATTAATTGGCTTTCAACAAATGATTAACTAGGACCCCCTTCCTCATCTATTATTTTTCACCAGGTTTTTGAAAGCAACTTCCAAATAATGTTTCTATTTTCTAAATCGTCATAATTTTTTCTTGAGAAATGACAATTAATTTTACTGCTATTTGATAGTTGATAAATGAAATTATGTCACTTTTAAAAACTTGAAAATATTCCATTTTTATACATCATAATTTTATATATACTATTTTCATTACTAATGTGATTGTTATTCCTATTATTTCTTTTCCAGTTTGTAAATACGCCTGTCATAAAAAATGTTGTTTACGATCAACCACTCCATGTAAGGGGATCCCCACCCCTCGCATAACAGATGTAAGTTTCTGATTCAAATTCATTCAATCCTTTATTTTCATAACATTTTTATCATAATCATAAACAGATTCTCTTATATGTAATATTAGTCAAAATGTCTCCTAAGATGTGAATTTAAAATTGCTAAGTATTGCAAACATGATAAAAGTTATGGTAAGTTTTTTTTCTAACAGTTATATCTAAAATAATCATGAGAAATAATTGATCATCCTCTCAAAATACACATTAAATTGTACTTTGTTTTTTGTTTTTTTGGTTTTTTGAGGGTTTTTTTTTCAGGTGTACTATTTATATGTAAAGAGAGGGTCTCATTTTCCAATAGTGCCAAGTAAGAAAACAGTAGTAAACAGAATTACCTTTTCTTTTCTTTTTTTTGTTTGCAGCTGCATTTGTAATGGAGGTTGCAGATGTTTTCAACTCTCTTTGTATAGTAAAGAAAGGAGTTGGAAAAAACATCTGCAAACTAACAAGAAAAATCTGTTTGGTACCACTTTGTTACTTGGCATTACCATCAGAAGGGTCCCTCTCTACACATACAGATAGTACATCTGAAGAAGGGCATAGAATGAATCATCAGAAATGTTCTGGGAATAACTAAGCTTACAAGAACAATGAATCCAATTGTCTGAAAAATGCTTTGTCTGTCAATGATTTTTCTGATGATTCTACACGATTCCATTCTTGTATAGCATATCTTGAAGATTTTAATTGTAATATTTCTTTTATCCCAGGGTTCAACTGGTACACAGATATTTGGCTATCCTCTTGTATCTCTGCTTAGTGAAGGAGAAAAAGTGCCTTTGGTAGCCGAGAAGTTAATATCAGCCATTGAATTGCATGGCCTGTACACTGTAGGACTCTATCGAAAGTGTGGGGCTGCTGCCAAAGTGAAGCAGCTCAAGTGTGCGATTGATGAAGAAGGTGAGTGCTGCCGCCTGTCTTTGCTAGTTTGTTGACATGGATATCTCCATACATCGACGGTACTCCCATGGTTTCTAAATAAATCTTGATTCAAATGGGAAAATTCCCATTGTCAAACTGACATTTGAGAAAGCATTCTGATTACAAAAAATGAATCGGAGAAGCTAACTTTATCATCAAAAGCTTAATGAGCATTTTTATTGGATTGGCTGCCTATATTCAAAGTTTTCTCCGTGTGTGTGTGTATATATATATATATATATATATATATATATATATATATATATATATATATATATATATATATATGAACTGTAAAGAGTGAGACAGACTCGGGAGTAAAGTGTTTAGAGGTAAGGTTTATTAATCCTTAGATGTTAATGGTCCAGACATGTTTTGGGATTTTTTCCCATCTTCAGTGGTGTGTGCTGTGTGAGTATGTGTTTTTAGGGTTTGGTTTCCATGTGGAACCAGAGTCCACTATCTGGAGCTTTGCCTTGTGGGTAAAATATTTCATGAAGGCTGCTCGAGGCATCCTGCTGTGTGAGAGAAAGTTCAGCTAGTGATGAAGTCTTTGGTTAAGCAGCAGCAGTTGGTCTTGAAGAGGGCAAAGTGTGTCAGGGTAGGAGGGAAGTGATGTGGAGTTAGATTTTTGGGGTATTTTAGGGATGGTGTAAATGGAGGGGTGATGAGGTTAAGGAACTACATAGGTATCAACCTTTAAAGTTATCAAAAATGTGTTGGCTATGGTTTGGACAAGTGGTATAACTGGCTAAGGTGAATTTTTCCTATGGGTCTAAGTGATATATATATATATATGAACATTCAACAATCATCTAAAATATCAGAATGTTGCCAAATCCACAGTGTGGCACATGTGTGTTGTACTGCTGTTTGTTTTTTTTTGTTTTTTGGGGGGCATACTTGATAAAATGTTTGTGGACCTCTCTGTCTTTGCTAAAAATATCAGGATGTATGCATGATCCCACTCTGCCTGCTGCAATGGAGAGGTGTTGTCTGTGGATTGAATCCTCATTTATTAGGTTATTTTTTGGTTCCCAATCCACCACCGCCATCACCATCTGAAAGCAGGTCAATGCAGAAAATCTATTTTGATGTGCATTTGTTGTTTATATTTCAGGTCCAGTTAATGTTGATTTAGATGAGTATCCTATTCATGTGCTCACCACAACATTGAAGTGCTTCTTTCGAGAACTTCCCGAGCCTTTGCTCACCTATGACCTTTATGATGATTTCATTCAAGCATCAGGTAAACTTTTAAGATATTCTTTTGGTTAAAGATTTGCTGCTCTGATTCCTACCCACAACATTAGCAAAGAGTCTTGAAGATTGAATTTAGTGTATATCAGCCTTTCCTCATCTTGTCTCTCTTGTGGATGAGTTAATTCAGATCAGTAAATGAAAATTTATTTGGACAATTGTCATCACTTGGTTGTTTATGTTCTCAATGTTTAGGCCATTGTACTCTCAGCCCTTCCTCAGGTGTATTTTTATATTCAGTAACCCTCTCAGAATCTCGAGTTGAGACCCCCATTTTCATTTCATCATCTATGCCCAGGAGCACTGAGAATTGAATTGTGGTCTAGTTAATTGCTTATCTAAAAAATAAAAACTGAAATTATCTCATCAGTAATTTTTTATAGAAATCATATCTTACTTTTTACTTGAGTTGAAAAAAATATGTATATAGTTATGAGAACAAATTCATATATATTAATGTTTATTTTTTTTGTAAAAAAAAGAAATCAAAGAATCTGTGGAAGCTATCCAGGCATTATACGCAGTCACTGAACGTCTTCCTAAATTGAATTATCATCTTTTTGAACGTCTCATATTTCATCTTGCCAGGTAAGGGAAAAACTAAATTGACATTTTTCTCTTCATTTCTATATTGTTCAATTATCAAATGATTCAAGTGATTAATAGTCTTCACCAACACGGTATCCATTATCTGTCTTAATTATGTAAAAACAATGGTAGTATTTAACTTTGAATTATTACCAATTCAGATTGTGGGAGGGGGCAATTTTTTTAATGTGCAAGTCACTCCCAAATTCAAAAATAAGAATAAGAAATACTAAATTCATAAATCTGAAAAATTTGGAAGAAAAAAACCTTCTAAATTGGCTGCACTGCTTTTGATATTTTATTACTTATAAAGTTTAATATACATATCAACCATTTGCACTCTGCATTCGTTTTCAAAGATGCCAAAATTTTGTACGCTTATCAATTTTAAAAATCTGTGACTTGCGTGTCTCTTCATTTATGACTGAAGTTAATATGACAGTACCACTATTAAAATCACTATCATTCAGTTATCAAGTTGCTTGCAGTGGCAGGACAATCTTTTTAAGGTTAATTATTGTTGATGGAATCTGTTAGTGCTGGATGGTGAGGCTTCGAATAAGGTGAAATCTCTATTCTCTGTCCTGCTTCTAGATTTTTAAACAGTAATAATGAATCGGTGAAGAATTTTGAAAACTTGGAATTTGAACGCAATTAATGTCAGTAGTTGTATATTGCAAGATACGTTCACTACCAAGTTTCCTGGCTGATGAGACTAATTTTTGTCTTAAAAAATCCCTCCACCCTTGGTCTTAGCTCTGGAAAGTCAAATTGCAGGAAGAAGTTGGCTAACACTCACAAACTCTTATATGATAAGCTGTTTAATCCTCTAGTGTCTTTAAAAAAAAAAATACCTTGCTAATTGAAGTATTATCACTTCTAGCATCTTATCAGCTGGGAAATATATTTTGTTTGATCAGCATAGTTTGATGTCCATTGCAGTTGTAGCCTTTACATCTTTGGCAAACTAGTCAGTGCTCTTTATGGAGAATGTGTTGAACATTTTTATTTTTTGTATTGGAGACCATTAGTCTTTGTTATTATCTTAGTCTTATATCAAGCAAACAGAACAGTTGAAAATACATCCATCTCATTTTGAAGAATGCATTATGCTATGTATGAAAATCTTTGGAAGGAATGTCTCTCTTCAATGAGCTTATTTTCAATTTGATTTCAGAGTTGCCCAACATGAAGAAAGCAACAAGATGTCATCCAGTGGACTTGCTATCATATTTGTTCCTTGTCTTTTACGAACCAACAAAAAGATGCAAGCCCAAGAGTCTCTGCAACAAGTGCCCAAACAATCCCAGTAAGTCAATCAGCCTTTTGGAAATCAATTGGGGTTTTTCTTTATTGCTGAAATATTTTTTTAAGCTGACAAATGCATTCACTTCATTGTTTCTTCATATGATGAATCCCTTGTTTTTGTTTAGACAAAAAAAAATCATCATATTTATTGCTGGTTTATTAACTCTTAAATTCATAAACTGCTTGATACTGCTCACAACTGACAGTGGAACTCTGGTCAATGGTGTTTTTTTTTTTGTCAATAAAAAAAAAAATCATTTGAAGGTCAAAGTGAATTGAACACCCACCCCTTAAAGGGTAGAAGAGACTTTCTCTCTCTTTCATAGGTTCTATAGTAATCGGAAACTTCTCCCCTTCCTAAAGTGAATGTCGAAAAATTTCACCTTCAATGAGTCAGAAGCTAAGGTTGATGTTTTTTTACCTTCAAGGTGTCAGAAATGAAGTGAAATTTAGAGGTGAAGAGATTAAAATGAAAGGAATTTTTTTTTTACTTATATATATTACCAAACATTGGTATTTCAGCTAGTAAGTCTTATATTTTTTATTTCAATATTTATTATTTCATTAAAGATTAAACTCAACTCCAAATATCACACATTTATACCTATGTCAGTGAAGAAATATATGTATCCACTTATGCCTGTCTTTGAGTACACGATATCTCCATAAATCCTAAACGAATTTCAATGCTTTTTTGTGAAAGGGCAATCCACTGGCTAAGGGAGAATTGATTTCATTTTGGAATGGATCCATGATTTTTAGGTCTAGTTTGCCATATATTAGGACAATAGTCTGAAATATTGAAATCACTCGGGTTTTTCCCAAAAGTATTTCTCAAAAGCTCTGATTGAATTTCAATCCAACTTTGTGGAAAGGTGGTTCATGGGCTAAGGAAGAATTGTTTAATTTTTGGAAGATCCAGGATTTTTTCTCCTGAGAAATATTTTTCATATATCAAGAGGTAAACTGTAGTCCAAAATATGGAAAATCAAAACAGTTACGTCGCCTTCATCGTATCTGTATATGACCTGATTTTCATTCAGATTTTATTTAGTGTATAGCATTGGTTGGAGTATATTCTTATGAGTGCTTTTCAGTTTTCTTTTTGATCTCTAAATCTTTTTTTTTTTTTCTTTAATCATGTCGCACGAATAACTTGAATTGATTTCCAAACCTATTTTCTCTCATTTCCAGGTGTATAGATAGTATAATATCTGAGCAATTGCGAAAATTAAAGGCTACCTTGGCAGACATCAGCACTCTCAGTACCGCCCAAGCAACTGCCAACGATCGACTGACGCATGTTAGAGCCAGCATAAAAATTCCCTCTAAGGTTGGTTCCAACTTAAGTTTTTCTTTATCTTATTTTATTTTTATTTATTTATTTTTTTTTTTTGAAACTGTTTGTACCCTTATTATTATTCCTGGATGAAGTATTGTAACAGGTTTTTATTTTTGTTTTACTGTCATAGAAATGAGGACCCAAATTGTAAGTTATATACAACCACTGAAAATTTAGGTAAAAAAGGTAAAAATTCATCAAATGTAATGAAAATAATGTTTATATCCTTGTCCATCTCATAAGATATGTAAGCCCCACCCCTTCCCTATTTGCTCCTCTGTTTCCTAATGAATCTGATTTGTTATTGAACAATCAACTTGTCCAATTATTTGCGTAATAAAAGTGGTTTCTTTAGAACTGTTTGTTTCTCATTTAAGTATCACTCATATTTGTCAAGTGATTCTTATTTCTAATAGATTCATCCTCCTCAGCTGTGGAGCTTCCTCCTTTGGTGATTCTACATCATGAAATAGATTAAATTGATTTTAATGTTTATTTTTTCCTGACAACTTTTGGCTCATGTCTCATTCTTGGACATTTACGACTTTTTTTTCTAATGACCACATAAATTGTATTCCTTGTCCTCTCATTCATCTTTGAAGGGTCTTGTCTAATATGGTTGAAGATTTTCTTTCTTTCTCTTGAATCAGAATTAACAAATCTGACACATAAATTTGAACAAAAACCGAAACACCAATTTCCCAAATTAGTACAAGTGCTGAATTTACTTTTTTCAGTGAAGTTTCCATTAATCTTAGAAGACATTTTCCCACTTTCGTTTGCGAAAGATTTTCAGAAATATTAAGAATATCTATTCAAAAAGATCTAAAAATATCTTATAAAATTAATCATTTTAAATCAAGGCAATATTTTCCTTATGCTCTCGTTTCATGTTAGAAATTATTTTTTTTCTTTTCCTCTTTAGTCTGGGGATTTACCTGAAGAGGTTTGTCATCCTGTTGTTCCAGTCCGCACCCCTAGCTGCGAAAACCTGGGTGTCTTTGATGCTCAGGCTGAGGCACTAGCACTTTCAGCTCATATTGAGTCTATACAGAAGGAAAAGTGAGTAAACCATTTGTTTTATGTTATTATAACCCTTGGTTGAACAGACTAATAGTTGTTGACAGTTGTCCATTAATTGTGATATCCCTTAAATCCAATGTTACCTGAGTAAGGTCTTTTTTTTTTTTTTCTTTTTACTCCTTTCCAATTCAAAATCAATAATAAAGATATTTTGATGCAAAAAAAAGCCTTAATACAATAATATAAATTTATTGGGATCATATGAAGAATTAACATTCCAAGTTTTCGCCTGAAAATAAAAAAAGTCAACATTCTTACTTTAACGTAAACAAAGTCCATGTGAAATTTCAGTTAAAATTCAGTTAATCAATCTTTATTAAAAAAATTATGAAAAATATTTTTTCATTTGTAGTTTGATATGCTGATCCTGACTTTTGTTTCCTCTTGAAATATTTCATTTTTTTTTCTTTTCATTTTTTTCTTTTTCATTTTTTTTCTTTTTTTCTTTTTTTTTTCTTTTTTTTCTTTTCTTTTTTGGAAAGAGTAACTTTTGTAGAGAAAGCAAGTGAATTATCTGTAAAGTGGGTGACTAATTTACAATTCACGTTTAATGTAAAATTGAACCCCTAATTTGTGTCTGTCTTTTCTAAATTTGTGCATCAGGTGTTGCAATGTAATGTCTGCTAAACATGACACCTTGATATTTTTTTTCATCTAAAACTGCTTCAAAAATTGACTAATTATTTTCCAATTTGGCTAACTTTATGGCTAAAAATTTTAAATGTTCTGATTTATGCACAAAATGAAGTCAAGTTAGCTAATTATTTTTCTAAATAGCCAGATTTTCTTTCGTGGCAGATTTTTATTGACTAAATAGGAAAGAAATTGGCTAGATCCAAGAATATGAATTTGATTAGTTATTTTGCCTAGAAATTTTCCTTGACAAATCTTGTTGGAATCTATTATTAAATTTTTTTTTTTCCGCTTCTAGAGAAGACCTCACTTGTAATTTACCCCGGTTAGAATGTCATCAACTGAACTCTGATGAAGAAGAAAACCCGGGTGTGGGTAGTATATTGGCCAATACTCCTGACTCGAATGATACAGATGAAGTCAATGAAGAATATGCACTCACATTTGATCTTCCAGGTAAGATTTTTGTTTTATTCCATCTCTTTTCACTGATATTTTACTATTTAACTACCATGTATTTCGTGGCTAATAGTATCAGTTCGGCTTTCTTGTATCACTTGTGCTTAAATCATTAACTGCCGAAAGTTGTGGAGAGTAATAAATATCCATTGCAAAATAAAAGCCCTTGTCCATTACGAGATAAGAGCTTTGATTCACAGAGCTGAGTTACCATCAATTACATTGAAACAAAGATTGAGTTATTCATAGAACTGCAATGACTGAAATTTCCATCATTTGCAGTTAATGTTCTAATACAATTACTTGTACTGATCAATATGGCTCAGTGGGAGAGTGCTTGTCTCAGGTTTAGTTGGCCAAGGTTCAATTCACATATCAGAGACAATGCCTCTCTGCTAAGCCGTCTCTATGAGGACTTGGATTGAGGAACCTCTCCTGAAGACTAAGGGGTTATGATCAAATTGCATTGGATACACTGGTTCTCGTAAAATCACGGAAGTAAGTAAAGCACATCAAACCTGGTCAGTATCTAGATTGGTGATCATTATGGAATATTAAGTGCCATAAGCAGAACAAAGCTTTGACAGACCTGGCATGCCAGAAGTCTGTTTTACTAACAACTGCCCATGTGTACCTAACCCTGTGAAAGTGGAGGACAATGATACATATATATATATACAAATACTCTTCAAGTAGAGAAAGTTTGTGTGGATGATGCATTGGTACAAATTATTTAGAGCTGGTTTATTACTCTTAGTTTTATAATGATGATATTTGTCTTTTATGGATTCTTTTTATCTGAAATGGTTTCACTTGGATTTTATTACCTAAACTCATGAAATTTACCAAAAATATACTATGATTATAAGTGTTATTTCAATAACGATCCACGGAAACTTTTAACTTTAAATAGTATTAAAACACTTGTTGAAGCTGCTGTTGCAGATAATCCTTGAAGATTTACAATTGATTACAGTATTTATACACTTTTTTTTCTCTAATGATTAAACATTGTAATATCGAATTTCCTACTAAAATCCATTTCATGTGTGTTCTAAAACCATTTGAAATTGTTGTGTCGGTCTTCATCACAGTGTCGTATCAGGGTTACCGGATTTAGGCTAAAGGTGAAATAATCAGTTTCATCTTGGAGACTTACTCAACAAAGATATTGGAATAGTATTGAATTTATTTCTGGATACAGACTTGTTTGATTGAAGCTGCTCGGGATCAAGAGGTTTGTATTGAAGTTCTGTCTCTACACTTGCTCAATTTCCAAATTCAATGCTGTTCCAATGCCTGTGTTGGTTAAGTCTCTGAGATAGAGCTCATATTATCTTTCCTGGCTAAATCTGGCAACCCGGTGTAATATTCCCCTACTTGATGATCTGTAAAGTACGATTAGTTGATATTGGTGGTTTCATATTTTCATACAGATTTCCAAATTTATTGGGCAGACTGTAACAGTACAGCAGGTATTGATTGTGTCATTAGTGCATGTTTTTTCTTGACACGTGGCCTCGTTTGGTGACAACCTTTCAATTTATTCACCTTGTATAAGTTAAGCACTGCAATTTAGTAATGGTTTTATTTTATTTAGTAAGAAATTTATAAAACAAACATTTAATGGTTTCATGGTTTTATCTTCATTTTCAAGAAATGGCTCAGGAAGAAAAATTTTTTTTTTCCGCTAGGAAAAAAGTATTCTTGATGAAGGAATGTGACCTTTGGAAACTACCATGAAAAGTATAGAGAGCCTTGAAATTGAATATTCCATTTTGGGCTCTAATAATCCATTCTCATGTAGGCCACATTTCAGCTGTTGTCGGGGTTCCAGTTTAGGGGGCAACAAGTATAATTGAGAAAGTATGAAATTTTACAGATTAATCCCTTCCCTCACCCCCATTCTCTAATTGCTGTTTGTCAGCGTCTCATAGACCTTATAGACACCTCGTTTGTTGACAGCATTTCAATTTATTCACTGTGTAAAAGTTGAGCACTGCAATTTATTGAGATGATTTTTTATTTCAGTTTGTTTGATCTTCAAATTTTTTTTTCTATATTAAGAATACAGATGAATAATTCTAGTGAGCAGTCGCATCATTAGGGTTGGTGTAACCAAGTGTAGTAATTCATGGTGTCACCAAAATTATTTAACAAATGTAGCATAGACTACGGGACCTGTATTTTCATAGGATCCTGCATTAAATGCTTGTAAGCTATCAAATCTGATTCCGGGATTCTACATAGGCTCTATTACTGTATTGCCTTCAACTTTATGAAAGATTGGGTGTTTAAAAGTTAGTGATTTCTCCTTGTTTGAGGGTTAGGGAATATTTTCAATACAAAAATCTCATCTCTTCTATTTTGTCAATCACCTTCTTGCAATTATATTCACTTCAATAATTATAACAGTAACAGTAATTATTTTTATTCAAATTTTTCTTTCAAGAAAATGATCGTCTTCGCTATGTATTAAGTCCATTTTACCTTTGAGCTGACATGGGGTAAGATGTTTTCTCATTTGCTAGATTTCTCTTTATTTCTTTTCAAATCTTGACTTTTGTGCATTTATCCCTGGTTACTTGATGATCAATTCATCTGATTGCAACGCACCATTTTTCAGACGAGGGATCATTGCTACTGCAGATTTCTCCAAACTAACATTTACATCTTTTGTCTGGATAACTTTAAAAAGAGTCATTGCAACATTGCAACTTTTGTTTGGACAATCAAATCTTTTCTCCCCATTTATGATGTGGTTATCACCACTTTTTGGCCAATCCATTCTTTAACCTGTGTCAGGTGTATAGTTAAAGTGGCAAACCATTTTCTCTCTCTCCATGTCAAGAAACTGGACGGACCACAATTTTCTTCAGTGGTAGAGGGGCCCCTATCTTGAATTATAAACCTAAAAACGGGCTTTAGAACGAATTGTCCAAAACATTGTGTTTGCAAAATCAAAGATGGAAAGAAGGTCGATTGTCTAAATGAGAGTTTGAATTCATATCTTTGTTCTTATCCCTGGAATCTTTCACAGAAAACGATCTTTCTATTCAGTTGCGGCTTTGAAAAGAACTGCTGTTGCAATGATTGCAAAAGAGTACAGCTGGTTTGAATATTGAAGGTCACACTGCCTCAGGGTCAATTCCAGAAAATCTCCTTCACTAATAACACATGCTGCTCAACATTCTGTCTTCTCTTACTAATACTTGCATCACAAACAAGGATTATTCTTGACCTGACTTGAAAAAAGAACTTTTCTGTTAACCAATTTGTGCTCTTTCCAAGATAGTCAATTATTCAAGGGGTCATCACTCATTAACACTTACTGTCTTTTGTTTATCAAGGTAGATGGCACTGGTTTACATAACAATTGTGCTGCTGTGTTATTGGCCAATCATGGCTAACCTCAAGTTACTACAATTAATAGATTAGCTTCACACTTCGAAGGAGCAGCAGCAATTATAATATGTTGATGAATGTGTAAAGATCAGTGAACTCAGAATTTTGACATTTTCTTCTTAGAAAATGGGATTAAATTGTGTTTTTATTTTACTCCTGTGAATCCATTTCAACTTATAATGAGTTTTAAAGTTTTTAACTCTTTGGATGCCTGTTATTTTGGAATATATAGTCAAAATCATGGATCATCAGATGAATATGTCAACCTTTTTTCTTCTTTTCAATCCTGCTCCCTTGAAAGCTGCTTCTGGCAGCAGTTCAATGCCATATTATTTAAAGAACTTGTATTATAATTATTTGCTTATTCCCATCAGTTTTTAAAAAAATTTTTTGTCAAGAAAATGAATTAATAAACTTATCTCTCTCAGACATACATTTTTATTTGTCAATTTTCATTTGCTTGAATTGATTACGTGATAACCAGCCCCCCCTCTCTCTCTCTAGCCCCCCTCTCTCTCTCTCCAGCCCCCCTCTCTCTCTCTCTCTCTCCAGCCCCTCTTCTCTCTCTCTCCAGCCCCCCTCTCTCTCTCTCTCTCTCCAGCCCCTCTTCTCTCTCTCTCTCTCCAGCCCCTCTTCTCTCTCTCTCTCTCTCCAGCCCCTCTTCTCTCTCTCTCTCTCCAGCCCCTCTTCTCTCTCTCTCTCTCCAGCCCCTCTTCTCTCTCTCTCTCTCCAGCCCCTCTTCTCTCTCTCTCTCTCCAGCCCCTCTTCTCTCTCTCTCTCTCCAGCCCCTCTTCTCTCTCTCTCTCTCCAGCCCCTTTTCTCTCTCTCTCTCTCTCCAGCCCCTTTTCTCTCTCTCTCTCTCTCCAGCCCCTTTTCTCTCTCTCTCTCTCTCCAGCCCCTTTTCTCTCTCTCTCTCTCTCCAGCCCCTCTTCTCTCTCTCTCTCCAGCCCCTCTTCTCTCTCTCTCTCCAGCCCCTCTTCTCTCTCTCTCTCTCCAGCCCCTCTTCTCTCTCTCTCCAGCCCCTCTTCTCTCTCTCTCCAGCCCCTCTTCTCTCTCTCTCTCTCTCTCTCTCCAGCCCCTCTTCTCTCTCTCTCTCCAGCCCCTCTTCTCTCTCTCTCTCCAGCCCCTCTTCTCTCTCTCTCTCTCTCTCCAGCCCCTCTTCTCTCTCTCTCTCTCTCCAGCCCCTCTCTCTCTCCAGCCCCTCTCTCTCTCCAGCCCCTCTTCTCTCTCTCTCTCTCTCTCCAGCCCCTCTTCTTTCTCTCTCTCTCTCTCCAGCCCCTCTTCTCTCTCTCTCTCTCTCTCCAGCCCCTCTCTTTCTCTCCACCCCTTGCTTACTCTCTCTGTCTTTCCCTCCAGCCCCCGCTTACTCTCTCTGTCTTTCCCTCCAGCCCCCGCTTACTCTCTCTGTCTTTCCCTCCAGCCCCCGCTTACTCTCTCTGTCTTTCCCTCCAGCCCCCGCTTACTCTCTCTGTCTTTCCCTCCAGCCCCCGCTTACTCTCTCTGTCTTTCCCTCCAGCCCCCGCTTACTCTCTCTGTCTTTCCCTCCAGCCCCCGCTTACTCTCTCTGTCTTTCCCTCCAGCCCCCGCTTACTCTATATCAATGGCTTTAAAAAGATGCTGAAAATCTCCGGTTGAACCATGAATGTTGACTCTATCAGAATTGTTGCTTCCAATCTATAACAAAAATAGTTCTATTTTTACTTTTATTAAAATTTGCACAAACATAAATTGTGTGAACAGATAAACCCCTATGCAAATTGTTAGCCTACAAAGCTAAGCAAATTGTTAGCCTACAAAGCTAAGCAGACAGACAAATATTGAGTTTCATATATCAATTAATTTAATCTTGAAATCTGGACATTAAAGTACCTTTGAGATAAAAGTCTGAAAAATGTGAAAATCAAGGAACATTTCAAGTTGTAGGAAAAAGACATGAATAAATTCATTCAAATGTAAGGTATATTGATGAGGGAAAAGGATTTACAATTTTTTTTTTTTTCCTTTTAATCTAATTCATCGAGTTTGACAGTATTTGACATCTATGGCGTCATGAGCAAGAGACTTAAAAATTGGAAAAGATTTGGACATATTCAAAACAAAATTGGGAAAGATTTGGACATATTCAAATAAACTTTCTACATCTTGGCAATCTTTTTTACCTGTGGCTTCTGCTAATTGTTATCCTTTTTGCCTGACTTTTTATTTTATATTTCATATCCATAGGCCTGAAATATGCAAAAGTTGCTTTGCAGCTTAGCTTCGAAAAAGTGGGACACATGTTTTTCATTTTTATCTCATGTCTGTTCACAGTTGCTATGCCATTGGCATTTCCTCTCTTCTCACTGCAGCAGATAAGTCATTTGTAATCCATAGTTTTGATCTATTTCTCTTGAATTCTTTCCTGACTGGCTTCCTGACTTGGTCCTGTAACTCTGTACAAGGTTCCCCTGTACTGTACTGTGTTGTTTTGGCACCCATTTGCTTTCTAACTACTTGCAAGATAATATGGGACATGTTGGCTCTTGTTTCTGATCTTCAATTATGAAGAGACCAAGTTCTTTGATACAAATCCATCCAGCTGAAAATTGGATGAGAATTTAGTAAACTAGGATTGACAAAGAATTTCTTCATTTAATTTGATGTGTGAGTATCTCTAGTAACAATTGCCATCACTGACTAACTGATAGGATGCCGATTCAGCTCTTTTCATACATCTATGGCCTGACTTTGATGCTTGTTGATTAAGTGGGATATTATTCAATCATCTGAATGCAGAAATTTTTAAATGCATCATTTTATTGACAAAGTAAAAGAAGATATTGTTCACTCAATAAATTCATTCTCACCAAATTTTTCATGCAACATGAATTCAAATTCCTTTCATTATGATGAAAGATATCACTTGAAGTTCCCCCCACCACCACCACCACCACCAATCCTTAACATTGATCACACGAAAATCCTATGGGTGAAGATGTTCAAGTGATTTCTCAAAAGTTGAGTAGAAATGAAATCTGCATGTTTTGAAATTGAATTTTTACTATTTGTTTAAAGGTTAAAATGTCAACATGTTGCACCATCAAAACAATCCATTTGTACTGGAATGATCTGAATGACGTAAAATTGAATTTTTTTTTTCTTCTTTTAAACTTGTTCTTGGTAGCAGGTAAATGAGGCTGCTTGAACTTGATAGCTTTTTAAAGCTTTATTTTGTGCTTTGCTGCAAGAGGAAGCTTCCTTAAAAATGTCCATTTGAGACACAAGGAAAAACCTGTACATTTTGAATTCACTTTTGAAACTATGAAGCAACTTTTCACCTTCAATGCATCATGTGCCATCACTTGACTTGTGGCATTTTATGCCTGTAACTGCAAAAAAATTGCATGTTTCTCTTTCTTTCCAATCCTTGAATTTTGATTGTTCACCCCTGCCAACAAATTTGGAAGAGGTATATATATTCACTCATGTTTGTCTGTTTTGTCCACACAATATCTCAAAGTTCTGAATGATTTTCATTAAAATTTTGTGGATGGGTGACTCATCAGCTGAAGAATTGCTTTAATTTTAGATCCAGTTATTTGTTTTGTTTTTTCATATATTGAGACAATAGTCTGAAGTATGAAAAATCAGAACAAAACAAACTTTTATTCGGTTTTTACTTTTTATATGGTGTTGGTGGAGGTATGCACTGTCTGAGTGCTTTCTAATCTATATTCTTGATTATTGGAAATTTATTTGGAGAAAAAAATCACGTCTGCTCAAATAGGTGCATACACAATCTATAGGTGTGCATTTATTTGCACATATAATCTTTTCTGAATCAAAAAAACCAAAAATGATGGCCTTGTTCTTTGATTTCAACACATCTAAATGCCATTTAATTTGTGAAAAACAATTCTGAAGGCATAAGTTATCATCTATGCAATTCATGTATGTACTGATATATCCTAGTTGTATAATGTCAGTAAAAAATATAGGATGTGAACTACTGTTTATGAGTTTTGGGGGACCCTAATGAGGGATGGTTGTTTTTAAATAGCATTCTTTCTCCCTACCCCATCCTCAAGGTATGCCTCAGATCAGCTTCTTATGCTAATTGACAACACTGAGAATCGTAAACTTGATCTTAATGTTTTGTTTTTTTTTTCTCTATTTCAGTCAACCCTCCAAGCCGTTTGGTTCATTTGACGAAACGACGGGCAGCAGTGCCCTCCAAACACCGCCCTAAAAGATATCGCTGTAGTTCAACAAAAGGATCTGCTTCATCTGCCAATTATCCTATTCATATCGTTTCAAACCCTGGCTACAGAAGAGTGCGGGTTTCAAATGTCGTTCTCTCATTGGATCGACTTGAAGACGTTGGAGAAGATGAGATTATGGTGTGATTGACCACCAAACTGTTTTCTTATTTGGTGGTAATTTCAGCTTTTAACAATCAACAAAGATCAATCAGAAGAGTGTGTATGTGTGTATGTCTTTTTGCAATACACATGTGTGTATTTTTGTGTGTGTGCATGCGCACACACATGTACATATAGAAGTGAATATGTATGTATGTATGTGTACACCTGGTACCTGGTAGAAATAAGAGTGCATGCCCACATTAAATGTATGTAAACATGTACATAAAACCAATGTGACCCACTAAGTGTGACTGAATACATGGATGGCTGAATACATATATATATATATATATATATATATATATATATATATATATATATAAACACACAGACACACACACACATAATTTCACACTGTAGATGTGTACAAAAAGCCTGTGATGATACAAACTGCCTTTTTTTTATTTTTATTTTCCTGCTTATACCAAACTTCTCAGCTGGGCTTGGGTGTGTTATGTTGAAATGCAATTAGCCCACCCCAGCAGAACTATCACAAATCTAGCATTGGTGGAACAACCTTAATTGGTGAAGGGAAAAATATCCAGGGGTTGGGGGTGGGGAGAGCAGGCAAAAGAGCCTTTGGGATCTAAGGACTGATAAACAATTTGTCTAAAATCACAAAATGATAATTAGATTTGACTTTTAGAGGCTGACCCCTATTATTATTATTATTATTTTATTTCATTTTATTTTATAAGGAAGAGGAAAAATACCTTAAAAATGTCTTGTTTTCAATTTTTTTGAATTTTTATTTTTATATAAATTTTACGTCGAGGTTCGAAAAAAACTGAAACCCTGAGAGTTTGAAAGAGATTCACTTTGGGAATGTCTAGCCAAAATTATTAGATTTGTGGGTAGGGGAGATTGGCTTTTTTTTTCTTTTTTTTTCCCTCCATTTCACAAATCACTTCTCTCTCCACAAACTGAGCATAGCATTATCCAGCCCAGGGGCTTCGTTTCTTGTGCTGTTTTTATCATTTCCTTTTGTTTTTGTTTTTCAACAGGCCAATCCTTCCCCCCCCTCCAAAAAAAAACATATATAATAAAATAAATGAAAAAAACAAAACGAAAACCCCCACATTTGCTCAATTCTCTACATATCTTCTGGACTGGCAATCAGTGCTCCAACTCTGAATTGCCACCGAAGGCTTTGGCTTCTTTATTTTATTAATTTTATTCTTTTAAGTTTACAGGTTCACATTTTGTTTATTACTTTTAAAATACCATGAAGCTTATTGGCTGTTTATCTCTGAAGATTTTAAACAATTTTTATATCACTGAAAAAAAAAAAAGGGTGGAACAAGGGAAATGAACTTGTCAAGTTGTCTCCCTTAATCTAAATTCAAGAGCAAGTAACTCTTATTTTGTTAAACATTAATGAAGCCACTGCATACTAATTCCTTTTCTCATAGACAGAAATAGTATTTTCAAAAACATTTCATTATCCTTTCCTCTCAGCCTTTTTTTCTGCTAATTGCAGATCATTTCTCTCTACATAAAAAATGAAGAACGCAACATGATCATCATTAATCCTAAAATCTCTTCAGTTTAATTTCTCTCCTTTCACCCTCACCCCCGCATTTGGGCATTTATCGAATTCTTTAAGGAATGCTGCAAAGTTTGGCTTTAACTTTGATTTCTTTTTAAAGAATTTTGTGAAAGAAAGTTTTCTCTCAAGATATCTGTGTAACTTGATTTTCTTTCTCAAACATTTCCCATAGAAAAAAAAAAATCAAAATTCAGCATTTTATATTTTCTGTTCATAAATGAGGCAAAAAAAATTTTTATTTATTAATCTAAATTTAGTTAAACGATGATAGCAGTAAAACATCCCCTTCTACATTTCATATCTGTTCCATCTTGCCCTCTCCCTCTCCCTCTCTAGTTGGGGAATTCTATTAAAGCTATGAATGGATCTGTATGTGTGTGATCCTTCTAAATTCCTTCCCAACATAACATAATTTTTTCCCCCTACCAACTTGTAAGGCTTACCTCATTTAAACAACCCAACCTTATGTAATTTTTTCAAGGCAATATACATTTCATTTTCATTCCCCACCCACAACCACCACTTGCCAATTCATTTTATAACAAAATGTTTGCCAAAAGCCTCTAAAAGTCATCATCCCATTTACTGAATGCAATGTTAAATAAAAAGTTCCATTTCATCAATGTTAAATAAAGTTCCATTTCATGTGTCATTGTTGATTTGTTTCTATTTGGGACCATGTCTTTCTCTCACCATGCAGGAAACTCAATGCAGGCCATCAATCTACAGTGGTGGGTAAACAGTGCAAAGTATAAGCTGTAAAATTCAAACCTGTGACTCTTTTATCTAGGGAAGCCTGATGAATGCCAAGCTACCAAAACTCTACAATACAGATGATGAAATCAAACTCTTGAGCCTATTTTCCTTTCCTCAATCTCTCCAGTACTATGCTTGTTCGTTTTTTGTTTGTTTATTTACTGGTAGTATCAGTCAACCAATTATCTTTATCAGTGGTTCACAATAATTCATCTGATAAAATTGAAAAAGATAAATCCTTGAGAATATTCTGTAGAATTATTAACCAAGACTAGAGGGTAACAAAATTTCCCCTGGCCTTTGAGATATTGTTTCAACTGAGAACTAAGTACATTATCAAGAATCAGTATGACTTTTTTTTTCTTCCTTAATGTTAAATTTAGAATATTGGATAAGTCTGTTATTCAAAATGATACAACTTTTCAAGTTTTTTTTTGGGGGGGGGGCATGATTTTATTTATTTTTAGAAAGCTTCAGGTCACCCTTTAGGAATTTTAATTTTTTTGTAAAATTAAGAAGTATAAGATTGCAGTATTTTTGCAGCTTTTCTTTCCTTGTTAATGAGACTGAAAACTGAAATAGGAATGACTGATTAAAAGTCTGGGCACCGTGTAGAAACTGTCACAAGACTGACTTTTGGCAGCATACCTCGTTAGGGGTGATCAACGAATAACTTTTTGTTGGGCAGTGATTGCTAAAAAGTCCAAAATTTTCATGAAACAAAAGAAGGCACAAACTATGAGACCAATTTAGCATAGCCTTTGATCGAAAATTGAACCCTCACTAAAAACTTATTTTGGCAAGGATTTTTATAAAGAAAAAAAGAACCCCCAAAAAACATGCTCTTTTTAATCATAATAAAGAGTAAATGTTCAAATCCTCAGCCTTTTAGCGCCATGTTTTCAAAACTTTGAAAAATCCAGGATCCCTATTTTCTGTATTTACTTTTAATAATAAACTACAATAAAAAGACATTTTTTGCCTTTAAAATCATATCCAGTTAAAATGGATTATATTTATTTGTATTTTAGTAAATGGTACAAGTCTGGGTACAATAATGTTTTAGATAGCTATGCAATGGATGATGTTGCTTTTCTGCTAAAAAATTCACAATAATAGGTTTTAACAGAACACTGATGTGGACCTCTGAGCATTATTTGACAGACCCCAGTTTCAAAACTATTGCTCTAGCCTATATGCATGACACATAGTCAACAAGTTGATCTGGCTGGCTGTTTCTTGTAAATAAAGAAAGTAGCTTTATTTCTCTGAAAGATGGAAATCCAATTTAGATTAAAAACTTGAAGATTTTTGCATTCATTAGTGTTGAGGTATTGCTGAAAGGCAAATTTCTTCTTTTTTTTTTCTATGTCTTTCTCATTTGAAGGCTGCCTTTGGTAACTGATAAACTCAATGTTGTCACCCATAAAACTGAGAACACACTTTAGAGAGAAACCTGATACTCAAAAATTAAATTGGAGCAGTAAAACCCCATGAGCTAATAATTAGCCAAAAATAAATTGCCAGAAAGCATAGACCCAAGATAACTTTTACTGAGGTAGAATTCAATCAAAATCTTCTGTTGTAGCTGACTTGTGCCTTTTTCATTAAAAAAAACTCTAACTCTTCAGCTTTTTCTTGTATAAGTGTGTGCAAGAAACAGGAAATGAAATATAAATTTCAATTTTCCACAACAATGAAAGTGTACATAATTCACGAATGAGCAGGAGTTATATGAAAGGCTTGTTGCTTAGTAACAAGGATTTTTGTACTTATGTTAATAGTTTTGCTGTGTATTAACAGGTTATACATTCTTAGTTTCATTATTCATGTTTTTAAGATGAGAAAAATGTCAAGGGATTTTTATGCTCATTTTTTTATTTTTTTTTATTTTTTTCCAAATCGTTTTCAGTTGAAAAGTGTTCATGATGGAAGCAGGATGAAAAAATAATGAAAAGATTTATGATTTTTATGCAGAAATTATTTTCTCTCAGGTCCCACTATTCCATCTTTATAGAAATATGAGCATTTTTTTCTAAATTATTTCTTGAGATTTATGTTATGCCAAAGAATTTTTTCATTTCTTTTCCTCTTTCAATGTTATGATATACTTTTTATCTTTTGTACCAATACAATTCAGATCATCATTATTATTGGGGTGAGTGCAAATGCTGACCACGTACCCTTACGTTGCGTACTAGACTTGAAATTCCTTTATTCTTCCAATTAGAGTATTTTAGCAGTATTAACCGAGTACAATTGAAAATCTATCTCATTACAAAATAAATTATTTTGAATTAGCTCATAATGAATGTCCATAGAACCCCCACCTTTCTGAAGACTGTATTGTTCTGAAAACTAACAAATTACTGGAGACCACAAAGGTCTTATGGATTGGAACTAGAAAAAATTACCTGCTAACATTCTTTTGTGTTTGATTATGATATTTGCACATGGGTCTGTCTTGGGTGTGCAAGACCTGATATGGAAAAAAGAAAAGAAGTGTGCAGAAGTACTGAAATATCATCCAAAATGCTTATGCATTCAGAAACTATTTTTGGGGCTCATTGGTTAGTGTAGTATTAGGAAAAATATTAAAGGATTTTTTTTTTTTTCTCTCTCTCTCCAATGTTGTCAAATGTGAAGTATTTTTCTCCCAGGCAACCCACAATCCCAGCTAGTATTTCTATTAAGTGAAAATATTTTAAGAACAATTTTGGGGGCACTACATGTATGTCTATTTAGTCTTTGAGTGGTCAGATGTACTGAGGGAGATAACCTCTTCATACTAATTTTGGAGGAAATGAGTTGTCTCCCTTGCATTTGTCTTTTTAAAAAAGAAAGCGAGCTCCAGATGTCATCAGATCACCTCGAAAGTCAGCCTCATATTGCCACTGACCTATGTTGTGGAAAGATATGCCCTTATGCCAATTAAGTGATGACTGCTACTGGGGATTTGGTAATGATTGTGTTTCACTAAAAAGTTCTTAGAATCTTTTTTTCATTTGGAAAAATATTCTTGAAGGAATTTGGCCTTTGGAAAAGTCTTACGGAAATACAGAGCAATAATAAAACCCAAAAATTGTCTTGCAACGCAGGATGTATCTTACAGTATTGAAAATTTGCTCTAAGTGGTTGAGGCAATTTCTTCCCCTGAGAATTGTGTTTATCCCTTGAAAACTTTTATGCTTTACATATTTCATTGGGTTAGGTTTAAACTATATTTTCGTGAATCTAGGACAAGAAAAATTGATTTCCTTTTTGATTGTGAAAACCAAATTACATTAAAAAAATATAAATTATATAAAACCCTCTATTTCAATGCATATTTCACATTGTGGCATCAACCTAATCTCGTGTTTATTCTCTTTATAATTTCCTTAATTTTCCTATCCTTGATTTAGGGTTTTATGGGTCTGTGTCAAAACACACGAGGGTACAGAGGGACAAAAAGTTGAGAACCCCTGCTACATCATCAAAAGATTTCTAGATCATTATTAACTTTTCCCCAATGATGCAGTTGTTGAAGGGAACTCTTCAATTATACATATCTTGTTGGCTGAGCCAGTTTGATATTCTGCCATCAGTAGTTTTGTATAGGGTTATAAATAAGCAGGTATTTGGCATGACTCAATTCTCAGTCCACTCCAATATTTGGTGCTGGATGTGTAAAACTATTGAGACTTTCAAAGACCCAGGAAAGGATGGAGGGAAATGAACTTTCACTATGAGAGTGTATTTGAATTTCAAATGAAAGGGTGTAAAACTTTTGAGTCTTCTTTTTCAAAAAAATCACTTGGTAATTTTAATCTATTCTTATTTTTTTTATCAATTACTAGCAGAAGTTCCCAGCTTCGTCTGTTTATGTATTTAGCTTATGGTGTCATTGCTTTGTCACTCAGTGCCCAATCCAGTGCTTCAGGAGCAAGTTTGTGTGCAATTGTGCTTTCATCCTACACAATAAATGGTTCAGCTTTACTCCTCTAAGCTCAGACAATTTTTGTAATAAAAATAAGTGAAAATATATAAGCATCTTTAAGTGTGCAATTATATTGCAATACCTTGAAATATACAAAACTGCATTAGCAATAACATAATCTTCAAATTTATATTGGTGGTGGCAAATATTTTTGCTAAAATTATTTATAAAAAGAAATACATGAATACAATATAAATTTTACCTGATCATATGACACTTGAAAAAGGTAAATATTAAAGCAAACAATTTTTAAATGAAAGTGTTGAAATATATGAAGATATTAGGCACAGAAGAGCGAAATTGAAAATATATATTTATCAGTTGAAAGTCTATGAAAGGTTTCCTTTCTAAAGAAACTACTGATTAAAAATTAGCAAAAACTATCTTTAAAAAATGAAACTTTTTTATCAATTGGTAGAATAAATTTTTGAGTTAACCTCTTATTTGCTTTGATAAAATAGTTATTGAATATCGTAAAATTTGAGTAAAAAAACATTTTGATCAACTCCCATACAGTCAGAAAAAGTCATATAGGTTATAACCTTTACCTTGGAAAGAAGTACACCCATGCCTAATTCCACCTTCCTTTGTGCAAAAACTGTGGTCTACAATGCAGAACATATGGGCAGACGTACATTCATTTTTATATAATAGATTAAGATGTTGGATATGGAATTTTCAAACTTTGTTCATCTTCTAGAGTTGGGCCAAACTAAGCTCACTCCAATTCATACAATTTTCAGGTGACAAACTGGCCTTTATATCAAAAGGTCAGAAAACGATAGTTTTGATCTTCACCTATGATCTTGTGCCACACTGACAATTGGTGTCTTGGCCACTGATACTTGTACAGTTGATGATATTAATGGGAAGCAAATAGGAATAAGGATACACGTTCAAGTATTGGGTTGAAGTTATTTTAAAGAGACTCAAAATGTCAATAGTTTGACTTGAAGACTCTTAATCACAACTGCCAGAATCCACACGCGGCAAAAGACAAATATTTATCTGTGAAAGTTGAACGTACAATAAGCGCAGGAATGTGTTAGGCAAATGTACATTTACCTACAAAGATAAACAAGAAAGCACTCAAAGAGCGCCTGTCTCGACCAACGCCACCATCACTAAAAACTGAACAATCAAGTTACAGATCCCAGATTATAGTGTGAAAAAAGCTTGAAATAATTATTCATCAGAGGCATGTTATCAATAGTATGAAAACTATCAGTTAATCATATTTATATATTTAGACATCACCAAGGGAAGTAAACAGTGGTCCAAAATATAGGAAATCGTAACACGATTGCCTCCCTTTTATCATCCACCTGATACCGGATTACGCAGAAGCCACGAAGGAGTTTGAAAGAATCATATCATATATAATTTTTTTCTTTTTGTTTTTGATAGTCTTCTCTCTGTCCAGGTACACAAAGGATGTGATAGGTCTATTGCGTCCCGGACAACTACGTACTGGTTAATTGCTTACCTGGACATTTGTGTACAGCATTTTTTTGCGTCCCGGTCATTTGCATACTTCTGCCTCGTTTACGACTTACGAACATATTGACCTAGTTGCGGTAGTATTTTAAATGAATTATTTGCGCGCGTGCGTACTGCAGTATTGTAATGTTTCAAACGATCATCATTATTGAATTTTTTGTATTACTATTTTCTCTTTCATCTGTAGTTTTTTTTTAAAGTGGTATATTGTATGAAGTCATATAATTGTTAATTATCAAATTTTTGGAAGAAAATCTTAATTTTTGATTTCTCCATTCTTAAAATATTTATAAATATGGAAAATTGTTAATTATTATTATTATTTTTTTTTTTTTTCAAATTTCTGATTATTTTTTAGTGTGAAACAGCTATGTATCAAATTATGAAGGTGGGTACTGCATGTGAGGTATTGAGCCTGATTTGTATCCACCCCACCGATCTAGTATTGATTGAAAAAAATTATAATTGATGTGTTATTGTTTCTTGGTGAAATGAATATTTGATACTTTTTCGTCTTCTGAGAGCCAGGTTAGGTGTTATTTCATTATAGAAAATACCAGATACCAGTAAAGTACCGAAATGTTATATTCTATTTACAGTTCATTTTTCATTAAATGAAACTAGCTCTCAACATTATCAGTTTTGATCAATATATTTTTTTTTATCATTATTTAAGTAAAATTACTTTTAATTATAATTAATTAATACTTTACAAGATAGATTTTTTTCAAGTCAAAATGTTAGCTGTAATAATAATTTTCCTAATTCAGTACTCGATAAGTTCGTTAAAGAATAAGATTTTTTTCTTTTCTTCTTATTATATATCAATATTTTTCGCAATAGAAATTAAATAGTTAAATGTTTACTATAAAAAAAAAGATACCGAGAACTCGGAAACGCGAGTTGATACAACATGGCATCATGGAATCACTCTTTTTTTTTCACTCTCTTCATATCTCTCTTAGTAATGTCTCAAATTCAGACACCCTGTTCTGACTAATCGCGATAATCAAGTCAATTCTGAGAATTTGACTATACTATTAATAGTAATGGTTGTTTGAAACATCATAATACTGCAGCAAACACCAAAAATAATTTATCAAATATGCTACTAGAGTTCCGCGACAAACTGAACAAGTTTATAAGTCGAAAACAAGGCAGCTCTCATTTGCCTTCAATTACAGTCTGAGGTAATTATTCGCAAATAGTGGTATGCGAATGACTGGGATGAAAAAATTACCGTAGGCAAATAACCGATACGCAATCAAGTGGCACGCAAATGACCGGTGTGTTGCCGTCTAGGGCGCAAATGCCCTTGCACCACAAATATTCCTCCAGAATTCATCATGGAAAAGTAAACAACTTAGCAACGAAATAAAATATTATAATTTCACTTAGAAAACCATCAGTTGATAACATTAACCCCAAAATCTCATTATGTTATATGAACGTGCTGACACCGCTATCTTTCTCGAAACTTGGGCTCCGTTAGTGATCACCCAGCAAGGGAGACGAAGTTCAGTTTGGAGTATAGAGGATGACCCTGCATCTTCAACTCAGCGACATTCTGCTCAGCTTAGCTTATCTTGCAGGCCACTTAAAAGATTTTAGTATTAACCCAATAATCCTAAAAAGAAGAGTATACAACCAATGCATTCTCCCGATAGTCTCTCATGGAGCTGAAACATGGAACCTAACCAAGAGACAGACCTGCAAACTGAGAAGTATGCAACGAGCGCATGAGAGAATCATGGAGAGATCACAAGACATCACAGTATATAAGAAAGAAAACGCGAGTCAGAGACATCATAATTATTATTTGAAAACTCAAATGACAATGGGCAAGCCATGTTGCAAGAATGAAAGAAAACCGATGCACATCACGACTCACAACATGGATCCCCAGAGATCACATGCGAAACTGAGGCCGACAGAACACAATATGGAGAGATGGACTGGACAGATTCAGAAAGTACTGGCTCTGCGACTGGCCCCGCGACTGGCCCCGCGACGCCTATGATAGAGAATTGTGGCAAATCCTGGGGAAGGTCTATGTCCAACAATGGACGTTAAAAGACTGATGATGATGATGAAGACTTAGGCCTACGTGAACAAGCCTGGGGCTTTCTAAGAGATACAGAATAATACCAAAGGAGAATTAAGTAACCGAGGACCAGATATCCGTGGAGAATGATATTGAAAAGAGTAATGATTTGTGAAGTTAAAAATGGTTTGTATTTAGAAGAAACAATTTTCCATGCAGAGGTTAATAAAATCTGCCTCGTTCATTTATTTCTTCTGTTTAAAACAATTCTAAAAATCATTAAAACTAAAAAGGTATGAATGTTTTGAAGCCTTTCGCGTCACCCTGTATAATACCCAGTGTGTGTTGGTTGATGCCACTGTCATGGGGGAAAGGAAGTATAACATTTTGATTTAAATTTCTCCATGTTATGTTTCCCATTTCTCAACAGCAAGTCATCGCTTCAGGGGGAGTCACCAACTCATCCAAATGTAGGAGAATGGTCAGGCAAGATTGCTTCAAAGAGAATATTTCGTTTGTTCAAAATTAAAACCATTTATGACCAACCTTCTATAATGATTAAGAAAACAGTCGTCGTTTGACGACAAGGGTACTGTGAACTGATTTACATTCAGTTTTTAGTTGGCGCGGCGTTGGCAGAAGTATTCGCTCTCCGGGTGCTTTATTGTTTAAATTGCAGCGTGTACATTTTCACAGCAGAAAATAAAACAAAAGTCGATTGTTTTCACCCGAGTTGAATAAGCAACAAAAAAAAGTAAATAATTAAACAATTTGATAAGAAATATTTCGAACGAATGAGTAGACAGATTTTTTTTTTTTTTTGCTTATTTTGTTCTTTCGTTGAATAAAGCAAAGTTTCTTAAATGTCTGAGATGCACACTTGACGTCTGTTCACAGGCTGGGTTCTGTTACCTCCCTCCACAATCCAAGGGGCGATTGGGAAAGCAGCAGCAACTGGCGTTTGCCTTGTTCGTGAAATAAGGGCAGTTTTAATTGGTACCCTTACGCTGGATTCGGCTTCAGTCGTCCTCTCCCAGGTTCCATATATCACAAGTTTCTTTGTCTCGGCTCTGGTTTGCGATATGTGAGAAGTAGACTTTGAGGCAACAAGCACCCAGAGTGGCGTCACTCACTTCACCCTGCAAAATAAAGGCAGACCATGTTTTTGAGGTGAAACGGTGTCGACATTTTTGGTTTTTATCACGACTGTTTGGCATATCAAAAAAATTAAACAAATCTTCAGCCGAAGATTAAAACCAAAAAGGAACGTTGGAAAAAGAGACTGATTGTTATTGAATCTTCTTCGAATTATAGACAGACCTTTTCGGGCAATTGAACTACTTTCACCAAGTATCACAAGTCCAAAAATATCTATTGCTGTTTTGGTTTTTAAGAGGGACTAGAGACAACCCTTTGAAAGAAGATCATTGCAGTTTGTTTGCATATTTGCGAATAAATGAGATAGACAACCATACAATTAGCATTTAATAATTATCTCCCTTGACAAATCGGTCATTATAATACGGGTAGTCGTGAGCGCAAAGGCAGACCCTAGAATTATTATAATGATTCTAAGGTAAGTACATGACAACCAAATTACACCTTCTTCATATGTACCGGCCGAATACTCGATGTGTGGACGGGTTATTCGATTAGTATCTGTCTGGAGGCTCCTTGAATCATTTCTCTTTGGGCTTTCACAGGATGTTAGTTCGGCTAAATTAGCCAACTAACATCCATGATTAAATTATAAATAAGTCTTTTAATAGAGGATTGTATATCCTCAATTGAAACACTTTTATTGCGAATATTCATGCATGCCTTTCATAATGTCCTGTGATATTATCAACCGTTGATTTTAATTTGCATTCCTGTTTAGATAATAACTGAAAAACTATTCATTACTTGATTATGTACAGAAAATACGTTTGTTTTTGCCGAGCAAAGGGAGTCGAATCTTCAAGCTTATGTGAGCTGGAAAGACCGGGGTTAAGTAGGAGAGATTACCCTCGTTGATGTAGTACCGTGGGAACGCGTAGGATTGGCGTTCCCGCATTATCAAAATACTTCTAAAATTCTCATATTTCAAAAGTTTTCGGGGTTTGACTCATCATTTACAAATTGACTGTTATAAATGCAATGTTTCGTACATTCAAAAAGAAAAAGATTCAGTAATGACACCATTATCGATAAGTGGGAAAAAATTCAGAATTTTAAAATTCTGTCGTTGAGAATCTAGGAGAAACTTTTTTTTCCAAATGTTTTCATCGCCAGTCAACTAAATTGCCAAAAATGTTCAATATTTTGTTTTTAAAAAAGGGATGGGAAAAACAAACTCTCAACACTATCAAGCAACAGGTTTCCAAGGAAGTCAACGATATTTTGAATCGATGTTGACACACAGGGATTTTTCTGCTGAGTAGACCAAGGGGATATCTTGCGGAATTTTCAGCAATATAACGCCACACGGTTGTGGTGTTAGCAACAAGAACGTGCGTTGTCGTCTGCATCAATTTGCAACCTTCCATAATTCGAAATGCAGATCAATTTACATAAACGAATAAATAGAACGAAGTATACGATGAATACACTGGTAAAACCATTATTTCACTGAATTCAACTATTCATCCTTGTTATAATATCAATATACAAGTTTCAGTCGAAGCAAAACAGACTAAAAAATAACGGATTAGTCTGAATAATCGATAGAATTGATGCGAAATCATTTTTAAGAAAATATTGAATGAAAAAAAATATTTAAAAAAAAAATCGCCCTTTAATAAATAAGTATTGAAAATTTTATTCGACTCAAATAATACGCTGATTTTTACCAAGTTATAAAATATCACAGACGTTCATTTCCTGATGGAAATAGCGTACATATTGTTCGTACCTAGCTAGACGGAATCAAAACATCTAGATTTAGATTTTAAAAAAATAAGAAAAACGAAAAAAGAAAACATTTTATTTGGTAACACTGTGTAAAGTACATTATTCACCTTTCGGTATGTCAGTATAGAGGTCAGGTGAATCTTAGTTGTTCGAGTGGAGCTACTGAAAATCAATTTTAAAAGGTGAAGGAAATTTTGCTGAGCAGAAAATACTTCATTTGATCAAAATCCACTCTTCAGAAAAAAAGTTATGAAAGCATGAAATTCCAAGTTTTGCAAAAAATTTGAAATTGATATATTGGAATCTAACTTTTTTCTATGGCCCAAGAGAGAAAAAATGGTGCAATAAGGAAATCCTTTTTCTTGCAAAACACAGTTTTAGTTCAGCAGAACATACGTTTCGAGTTTTGCTGCTAATTTAGCTCTTCTGGAACTAGATTTAGCTTTTTTTCTTTTGTTTAGCCACAAATTCCGATTCTTGCTACTAGCTTCAGATCTTATGTCAAGTGATATTTACATCAATCTTACAAACAAAATATTGGTCCCGGTGAAGTGTAATAGCATTAGTAATATCATAGCAGGTCAAGTTACTGTTGATGTTTACAGACGCTCTGGCCGTAATAACTGATGGAGCTAATTTTTGATACCAAAACAGCTAAATTGGCCTCACTGGAATACAGCAGTGAAATTCATTTTCACTATGTAAGCAGACGCAAAACTCTCTGATCCAATATTTCTCAAATAAGTTTGTGATGATGCTTAAAATATTAAATTTCAATGCAAACGTTTACGCAATTCTGTGAGCTTTATTTATCATCGATTATTTCATCCATGAAATATTAATTCCGTTGTAAAATACCCAGGAGATCGGAGCGTAATTCAAGATAATTAAGAACAAAGCATGGAAAATTCATTATATTAACATAGGGGCTCCGAGGTGTCTTGGTGGATCATTTGCCTGCAGTGAAATGGGGCAATCTCTACTTACCAAGCCGTCGTCAAAACGACATTGTCTACCATACTTAGGAATAAAAAACATATTAACCGACTGAGAAATAATCAAGGAACAAGTTTGATTTAAATGCCATGGTCGCGATCTGGTTATTTTTCGATCATATTTGTCTCGTGACTGACATCCCTAATGTCAGTCTGTGTTGCTGATCGATGCTGGCATATCTAATAAATTTATCAAAAAAACCTATTCCCAAATAATTAAACAGATCGAACATTTTTTTTTCTTATTCGTGAAAAGTAACATTTCTTGAATAATTTCTTGATCACAAATAATATGTTTTTCATAAATACAAATCCTGATTATCTTATGAGTCGTATTCATTTTTTTAAAACTACAAATAAATAAACGAAGGAGTGTTGTTATTTTATTTTTTTTTTTGTTTTTTTCAAGATTAACAGAAGAATAGGGTAATATTTGCAGTTCTGTGACGTATCTAAATTCGACATTTCTAAAGGTTGATATTTTTTCCAGAACTCCACTAGTCAAAAAACAAAAGAATGTCAACCGGCTCAACCGGTTTTTTAAATTTTATACATAGGTTTTATTTTTTTTACTGCCAACCGCTATTGTATTAGCATAATGGCCGACGCTACCATCAGGGCTTCCGGTGATTATCATGCGCTGGTTGAACATCATTAGTTATGTAACTGATTTTTTGTAGACGGTTTTGTTCTGCGAATTTGGAAAAAAATTGCTGAAGTTTGCTTTTGTTTTTAAAACAAAAATTATCCTGCGGACAAACTTGCATTTTTCGCATTTTGCAAGAATAATTTTTGTAGAATTGTGCTCCTTTTTGTGTTTTCAGTGTACAAACATGCACTTTTTAACAACCCTGTCCTTAGTCCTACTCCTACCTTACATCCCAATCCTAGCTAACCCTACCTCCCAACCCTAACTTATCCAAGTACCTACCCGGTAAACATTTGGATTAGGTAAAACTTTACAAAATGCCGACATTCGACAGGAGAGATTATCCACGGAGATGCAATGGCTGCTACTACTTACAGACCAAATCTTCATGACTAAAAGTGGCAGGATTTGGGAGTTTCTTTAATGGAAAAATGGCTAAAATTTGCAGGATTTTCAAGAAATTTTACGGAAAAGGAAAAAAAACTATGAACATTTTATCCAATTTGGAATGAAAAAGAAAAAAACTGATTAAATCAGACGACAGTTTGTCCCAATCAAATAGAGCGTCTGTTACTTTACTTCTCTTCCATAGAATAGAAGAAACGTACGTATCTACTAACCCTAACTTACTAGCTAGCTCTAACCCTAAACCTACTCACTACCCTTGATCTCAAACCTTCCGACCAACTAACCCTAACCAACCTACCAACCCTAATTCTAAACCTATCGACCAACTCTTTCGAAAATAACGTTATTTGAACTTCGGTCAAAAGCCAGTCACTTTTTGCTATTCAAAAAATTGTCTATTGAACATTTTCTCATCAGTAGTAGCATTCATATTAATTTCCTTGCCTTGTTGAATTTTACCTAATCCAAATAATAACCTTAATCCTACCTCCAAACCCTAACACTAATTCTATCTCCTAATCGTAACTAACTCTAACACTAACCCTAGCTTCCAATCCTAATTAACCCTAAACAAAGTGACAGAACTCCCTTTGAAAAAAAGTTTTAAAAAACCTATCAAAACTCTTTCGCGATATTCTCTTTTACACATTTTCCTTTTACACATCTTCGATCTCATCCTCACTAATAGTGCGAAATCCACGAATGCAAATGCAAAATACACAAGTTTTGTTTATATAAGAGTTTTTTTTTTTCATACAATAGAAACAAAACTTTGGCAAAAAATTGCCCATACTCGCAAAATGAAACTGTCTGCAAAACAAAAAACAAAAAACAGTAACATGATGTTCAACGCGCACACGATATCAGCAGAACCCATGGTGGAGACGGCGGTCATTACGTTAATACAATATGCCAGTAAGTATTAAAAAATTAAACTTTATTTCTTTCATAAAATAAACAACTCGTTTTTAGCCGAAGCCGGCTGAGATTTTACCATTTTATGACTAATGGGATATTCCGAGAAAATTCGACCCCTGCGTGGTTTCCACACGTCACGGATCTGCACTATTACCAAGAACAGACTTATTGATCTTTATAAATGTGTAAATTTTTAATTTATTTATTTTGTCAAACTGAAAACTATGTTTGTTGAGAGTTGCTTTGAATTTTCTCTTATTTCCCTCATTTCGTTTTATGGCATTGTCTTGAAATATTACGCTTATCCCTTCCTTGTAAAGTAGCAAATAAACTTATCTCCTAATATTCAATATTTCCTTCGTGAACCTTTTTTTTTCTCTCTCTAATAATCATTGTAGTCATTGATGGAAGGTTTTTATTTTAGAGTACTGGCGTTTTCTTAAAATCATTCCAACTGTTTTCTTTGACGAGGAGGAAATAAATGGGAGGACATGTTTTAGAAGTTGTATAAGTGACATGAAAGACCTGAATAAGATAAAAATGACATTGAGGACGTTTTTTATGCCTTAAAAGAGACGCTTGCAGTGTATAAAACTGAACATTAAACAACTTCAAACAAAAGCATTGATTTAATAATCGTTTTTACGACAGAGGAGACCATAAAAAAAAACAGCAAAACCACCGGCACATCGTCAAATAGATAAGCATCTAGGAATAACTAATAAAAATACCGAGGCCCTAAAGTTAAGAAGACATATTTGAAGGACATAGGCGAAATTCTTTAACAAAATATCAAATGGTAAAGTCCTCAAAAACTTTAGGCTGTGGATGTTAAAAATCCCCACCGTCTCCAACCAGAAATACCAGATAAGAACTGATTAGTCTTGTTTTTTTTCTTTTCAATTTTGAAAATTTTTTTCGTATTTTCCTTATCTATTTTTCTAAAATTTGACTCTAAACTCTGTGGGTAACGTTCTCTTTCTCTCTTTCTTCTCCCCATCTCTCCATCTCTGAAGCACACACCCAAAGAGATCGACGAGATTGAAACTTTAAATTTCTTGAAATGCAACCTTTGGACTTTAACTATGTTGAAAATCTTGGAAAAAGTAAGTGAGAGATATGATCAGACACAAACTAAACATCTAGGTATACGCAATACAGATTCATAGGACCAGTAAGAAAATCACTCACTAGAAAAAAATTATGTACCATATTCCATATCTTTTATCCTCTACAGCGCTGCGAACACCCATACCTACCTTCCAAGAATGGATAGAATGAGTGCTAAGAGCCGGTGGAGCTCTGATGCCACTCAGAATGATATCGACAGTGACCAATCTACCAGACCCTCTTCCAACACGCGGCAGGGCATGGCCTAATACTCCCCATGGTTTGCACAATGAAAATTAAAGTAAAACAAATTGGAGTAGGCTTTCTCATCAATAAAGACCTCAAAGACAACGTGACAGGCTTCAAAGCCGTCTCAGACCAATTAACCAGCGTTATTATTCAACTTTCAAAGAAGTACAAACTGAACATCATCCAAGTCTACATTCCCACTTTGCGATCAACCCAAGAGGAAATAGACAACTATGATGAGTAGAACTCCCTACTCTAAGACGTCAGAAAATACTTCAATGTCATAATGGGAGACTTCAACGCATAGGTGGGACAAGGAAATGAAAATTGGATCAGCAAGTTCGGATATAAGGTATGGAACGAGAGAGATGAAGATCTTGTAAACTTCGCAACGGCTAATGGGTTCAAAATCATGAACACCACCAAAATGGGACCCTATAGAAAGTGGACTTGGAAGAGCCCCAACTACGAAACCAAGGACGAAATGAGATACATCTAATGGAAAAAAATGAAACTGTCATGGACATCCAAATCCAAAATCAAGTCAACATAGGAAGCGATCACAAAATTTAAGATTTACATTCCAGTAAACACCAACAAAATAACATCCTCTCTAATAGGAGTCGCCACTCTATTTACACTAAGGAGCACACAAACTATTGATAAAATCTCAAATGTGACCAGGAACCTCATGGGAAAACGCAGAAATCCCTAGCCACCGACAACAACAAGAGAGAAAAGGAAACGAAGACAGAAGAAGATACACAACAGCAGTCATCGAATCAACTCTCGAAGAAGATCAGGACTTCGAAGCCATAAACAAAGGCCCCAATTCAGGACAGAAACAAATAACCAGAATACTCGAGGAAAATAAAGACTTAACAAGAGATATAGACAGTATTGTCGAACGAGCCCAAGAATTCTACCAAAGACTCTACTCCTCCAAACAAGGACTACAAAACAACGGACAGGATACGCAAGACATGGGCAATCACCTCGAGGATTTCTCAGAAGTAACCCCATGGGAGCCATCAAACAAACAAAGAAAGGAAAAGCCCCTGGACCTGACAACATCACCATTGATCTACTCAATAAAGCTGGTAAGATCATCACTGGGAAACAGGCTATTCTATTCAACTTGTGCTTAAAACAAAGTAAAGTTCAAAAAGATTGAAACACTACAATTGTAATGCTTTTATGTAAAAAGGAAACCCAAAAGACCTCAATAATTCCAGACCTACGAGCCTACTAAGCTGCATATACAAACTTTTCACAAAAAATCATCACCAACCGAATCACGAAAACGCTGAATGAAAACCAACCATGGGAGCAACCTGGCTTTAGAAGAAATTACTCGACCACGAACCACCTGCGTTTGATAAATCAGCTGAAAGAAAAACCAACAGAATACAAGATGCCACTCGCTGTAGCATTTATAGACTTCAAAAAGGCCTTCGAAATTCCTATGGTCATGAAGGCTATCACTCTACAAGATGTTGACCCCGTATACTTCAGAGTACTGCAACATATATATAGTCACAGCGGCTCCTTTATCAGGCTACATAAAGACTCGGAGCCCTTTCAGTTTCAAAAAGGGGTAAGACAAGGTGATACCAGCTCCATCAAACTCTCCACTGCTTGCCTCAAAATGGTCCTCAGGAACCTTGACAAGGAAAATAAAGGAATCAAGATAGACGGTGAATATCTGAGCAACCTCTGATTTGCAGACCACATCGCTCTTTTTGCAGAGAACCTACACGGCCTCCAACTAATGCTAGATGAACTAAACGAAGAAAGCAAAAAAATCGGCCTTCACATGAACTTCAGCAAAACAAAGATCATGCGTAACCATCATGTCGGAAATAAGAACTCAAAGATCAAAATCAAAGTCTCAGAACTGGAGAAAGTAGACCACTACATCTACCTAGGACAACGAATCTTCATGAAACCTGCAAAAGATGAGGAAATCAAGTGAAGAATCACTTTAGAATGGCAAACCTTCGGCAGAGCAAGCTCAACCTTCAAAAACAAGAAGATCCCACTAATCTTAAAAAGAAGGGTATACGACCAATGCATCCCCCTGACACTCACTTATGGAGCTGAAATATGGAATCTAACCAAGAGACAGACCCACAAACTGAGAACAATACAACGCGCACATGAAAGAATTATGCTCAACCTTACATGGAGAGACCACAAAACAGCACAATATATTCGAGAGAACAGGAGTCCGAGACATCATAGAATGCATTACAAAACTCAAATGGTGATGGGCAGGCCATGTTTCAAGAATGGCAGACAATCGATGGATAGCACATCTTACAACATGGATCGCCAGAGATCACATGTGCAACCGACGCCGGTAGAATACAAAATGGAGAGACGAACTAGATAGGTTCGAAAAATATTGGCTCCGCGACGCCCACGATAGAGAAAAGTGGCGAATCCTGGAGAAGGTCTATGTCCAACGAGGGAAGTTAAGAGCCTCATGATGATGATGATGATGACCACTTTCACTTTCGTAAATTGCAAATATGAAATTATTTCCTCTTATAATCTTCTTTAAACTCATATTCCATCCAGCTTTCTTGTATATTTTTCTTGTCTTGGAAACAAACCATGCTTTAGAATAGAAGCGTACGGCCAATTTTTTTTTGGTTCCAAAAAAATGGCTTCCAATGTTCTTCATTTGCAGACAACATACTGTTTGGCATGAGGTCACATGGCATTTTTTCATATCGTATATGACAGGACTTCTCAAACCTTTTCCGCTTGTGACCGCTTTGAATGAGACATTTTTTCTGTGACCCCCAATGGCAAGAAAGCAATAGGTACCAAGACTGTATATAATTAGTCGTTTGTCGTAACCTTACAATAACTCAACGTAAAACAAATTAAGGAAGAATAAAACTTTATTAAAGTAGATTTATCCAGCTGATTTGCTAATGTCAAACTTTCTTCAATTCTTTCAATGTGTTGCTCAAACTGTTTCAGAAATCCATCTACCCACAGTATCATTGAAATCTTTCTTTCTACACATATTTTTATAATTTAATCCTTTCGGACATTTCTGCGACTCCAACAATCTTTACACGACTCCCCAATGAGTCACAGCTTTGCACTTTAAAAGGTCTGCATATATGGTACGTAATATGTTCAGTTGGTAACAAAAAGGCAAGAGGAATGCAGAATTGAAAAATTGTTTATAATGCGATTTTTGCAATAAGTTATAAATAATTTCAATGTGCTTTTCTGTCAGGTATCCATCTCCTACAAATCTCCTCATTTCACTGAAACGCTGTCAGAGCGTTCCCATCCACCAAATGTTGACTATATAGGTCTTCAAGCGTTTTTCTTTCTGAAAGAGAAATCTTATCTCCAAAACACAAAAATTGAGACTTGAAAAATTGTGCAAGGGTTCTATGCACCCTAGGCAAGACTTGAAATTTGCTAACCCCCCCCCCAATCCGTTGTATTCAGACGACTAACTTTATAGTTTGGAATGCGCCTATTGGAATTTTGCTCCCTAAGCCCCTACCTAGGTTTGCCTAATGGACGGGTCAGCCCCTGATCAGGTGGCTTTAAAAACAATTCATTTTGAGCTATCACAACTACGCATTCCTCGGATGATAAATGATTATTTTTGTACTTTCTTGATTAGGTTAAAAATGCATATAAATGAAACAACTCACACCTGATAAGTAAAGTTTTATGACGAGTAAAGAATAATATATGGTTAAGATTCGTAATGTCAATTGCAGTCAAAAACTCTGTTCAATTTTTTTACAGGATCGTTTTTTGTTCTTTCGATCAATAAGACCCCATTACCTTTGGAAGTATCAGATCTGAAAGAAAATCTTTTAGGTTCTGGGCAGGTTGTTCTGTTTACGATTTAAATATAATGCTGGACTGGACCCTTACTTTGCGTCCATCGTATGTTACTATAGCATTGGAAAATTTCGGTTCCTTTCGTTAGAAAAAAATGTTTTCCGGAATTTTCATGTTTTGCAAATACGTTTTCTCAATGAAGTGAAAGAAAATCTGTTTAAAATATCGGTTATGGCATACATTTAGCTTCATAAATACTTGACTATTTAAACAACTGCTATAGAATTATGATCTTACCATTCCGTATGAAGTGTAACACCAGTAGTCGTGTCTATCATGGAAAGCGTAATTTTGGTTACGGCTGATGGTAGTAGTCCGTTTAGGAAAATTAAGAAATGGTTAACTCTATGGGTGAGAAAGGGAAAGAACATTAAATGCTTTCTTTCCCTATTAGCTGTAGGCATAAAAATAGGAAGGCAGCTGACCGGTTAATGATGTCAAATCAAAATAGAATATGGAGGTTGTAATGTCTTGACAAGAGTGCAGATCAAATGCGCATCCAAGGAATTAAGACAACGAACAAGATACAATATAACAATGGATGTATTTATTCATGAATCGATTGTAATTCTCATTAGAAATAAGAGGAGGATGTACCTTCAAAGTTGTTTAACAACTTGTAAAAATAATGTTATTAATAGCTTAATGTATATATGTGTATAATATTCATAAGTAGTTGAGAGTGGTCATATGCGTATGCAGGAAGTAAATTAACTTAAGTGTTGGTCTGTAAGTTAATGTAGGTATGAATGCATACGTATATAGATAAAATGGTTGCTGAGCAAAGTTGTTGGAACAGCCTAAAATCTGTTAAGTGCAGAATGAGAACTGGACGAAGATCGAAGGATGTACGTCAATCTTATAGAATAGGATAAGGTAAGAGCGTGAGATACAAAATCCATTGTCTTCTAGAATGGTCTATATCAAAATCTTAACACTAATTATCTCTGAAAAGAAAATTGCCTTTTTCTAGATTTTGAGTTTTAGATGAGTCTATTTTTAGAACAAATATCTTTATTGTTTTTTGTTTAGGAATAGCTGACTTGTGTGTTCTAGCAAAATATTTCTCCCAATGAAACATTTTCTTACCTGACTGAATTTCTTTGGCATTGCCCCAGACGATATATTCATATGTGTTTTAAAAAACTTATCAGGAGGAAAAACGTGCCATCGGTTAAATGAATCATTGCTTTAAATGAACAAAGATATCTATTTGCTCTAGGAACTTTCTTTAATGCTCATTGTTTTTTTAGGAATTCAGTATTCCACACTATGTGATGAATTGATTAAAATTTCACACGTCAGCAGTGGCTTAGCAAGGGTTATCAGCGCCCCGGGTTGAGGCAAAGAGAGTGCCCTGGGGCAGTTGCACTATATTCTCGCAGTGCGTAAGAGACATAATTATCAATCAACATTCATAATAGGCCAGCGGAAATTTTGCGCCCTTTCTCACCTGCGCTCGAGGACGACTGTCGCCTCTGCCCCCTTTGCTACGCCTCCACGAGTCAGCAGATTACTGGAAGAGTTATTGCTATGAGTTCTGCAAAATTTGGAATAACAAACAGCGAGAACCAGAGTTAGTGGAGAAGGAAAATTGTCAATGTAGACGAGAGAAAAATTCGTGAGGGCAAAATACGACTGAGGACGACAGTTGGAAGAGCAGTGGATATTCGGTTTCATTGAAAGAGACTATAAGAAGCTTCTTCTCTTCCCTGTGCGAGAACGCAGCGCCGTCACACTGGTACCAAAAATAAGAAGTTAATCTTGAAATTTTAACGTCATAAATTTATGAATTCTTCAACAATCAGGGGAGGTAATAAAAATCGAAATAAAGTTTAAAGTCATGTTGAGAAAGCCAACAGGCGTCAGGAAATGATTATATCCAGATGTTGGAGATAAAAAAGGTACAGTGTAGGCAGGTGGTCCCGATTGTAAAGTTCCACATCCTCGCTCTCTCGATGTTAAAACGGCAAACAAATAAAAAAAAGATATACAATTTAATTTATTTAAAGCAATAACAATATAATTTATATATTTGCTTCTATTTTCTTTCAATGATTGTCATATTCCTTTTTATTCGTTCGCCGTTTGTAGACTAGACTGATGGAGCGTGTGAAACTTCACTATTCACTATCAGGAACGCCGTCTCTACATCGTGCCATGTTTAATTTTTTCGTTCTTGAAAGAACTTATAATTTTAACTTTCATTACCTCCCCTCCTTGATAGTTGGAAATAAACTAATTTGAGAAGTTAAAAGATAAAATTACCTAATCAAAAAGCATATTTTATAGGGAAACAATACACATCGACAGTTCGAGAACATAATTCACTTTCTAATGAAGATCTCAACCACCACGCACTTAAACATTCAGAAGAATCTGGGACGAACGACGGTGTTCACACAAAGATCATGGAAAGGTGTTCGATGAATGTGGAAACATGGAATCTTTGGTCTGGTCTGGGAACAAGACGGTTTCTTATCCAAAGTATCATTCTATGTACCTGTTTTGCAGGACGTATCCACCTAAAAAGATAACGACAATTTTCTGCTCACGGCTGCCAAAATGTATAGGAAATTAAATGATGAAAAAGCATATCTCTCTAATTTTCAGATTAGATATACATTTCATGAAATACGTCTGCGTAACATGTTTGGTTTTGTTAGAAATCATTTGCTATTCCCAGATGATGTTTAAATTTGTATCAACCGTATTAATTTATCCTCAAAAATGAAAAGAATCCAGAAGAAAAATCAAACCGGGCTGTTTCAAATCCGTAGTTCAGTAAGACGAACGGAAAGTATGGATCCAGTCCAGCATTATAGTTATATCGTAAGCAGACTCGGAATCTGAACATATTTTTGTTTTCTAACTGACATTTTTTCCAAAGGTAACGGGAGTCCTATTGATTGAAAGCACAAAAAGAATTTCCTGGAGAAAAAAATGGCGATATTATGTAGGTTTGATCTGTAATTACGGTGCAGAACAAGTAATTGAGGATGGATCTGCTCCAAAATTAAATCAGTTCTTACGTAGCCTACGGTCAACACCGAATTTCATTGGAATGCACAGAGAAAATTTGGTGATTTCTGGCAAACAGTCATGGGAGTATACATAAATGTCATTTATTTAAAGAATATCACTCAATCAGAAAAAGAAATCCTGGATCCAATTCTTTCTTACCCGGTTGCCTGTCCTTCCACACAATTTCATTGTAATCCATTCAGTTCATTCATCATTCATCATCAGTCTTTTATCGTCCGTCGTTGGACATAGACCTTCCCCAGGATTCGTCGCAGAGCCAGTATTCTCTGAATTTGTCTTGTTCATCTCTCCATCTTGTATTCTGTCGGCCTCGGTTTTGCATGTGATCTTTGGGGATCCCTGTTGTGAGTCGTGATGTCCGTCGGTTGTCTGACCTTTTCGCAACATGGCCTGCCCATTATCATTTAATTTTTTTAAAAATAGATTCTATGATGTCTCGGACTCTCGTTTTCTTCCTCGTGTACCGTGCTGTCTTGTGATCTCTCCATGTAAGGTTGGGCATGATTCTCTGATGCGCACGTTTCATGGTTCTCAGTTTACAGGTCTGTCTCTTGGTAAGGGTCTACGTTTGAGATCCATAAGTGACTATCGGGAGGAGGCATTGGTTGTTTACTCTTCTTTTTAGGATTATTGGGATCGTCTATTTTTACGGAGATATTGTGTGGACAGACGAACAGATTGACAGGTAGGACAAAATGCATATACCTCTTTCCAACTTCATTGACCGAGGGGAATAGATTGACAAAAATAGATGCAAACATATTTTTTCATTAACATGAATTACCTTGAAAAAACGGAAATCTTCGTATTTACCGTAATTGCTCATGTACAATGCAACGAAAAACATTATGAAAATCAGGGTCAAAACTGGGGGCAGCATAATTGCATGAGTGTAAAGAAATGGATTTCTGCTTTTTCTTTTTCCAAAACTCCTATAGAAACTCTCCGAACATTTTGTGTAATGGCAGTCGATGGTTGGGGAGTACAGTCTAAGGTGAGAGAGAGAGAGAGAGAGAGAGAGAGAGAGAGAGAGAGAGAGAGAGAGAGAGAGAGAGAGAGAGAGAGATAAAGAGATAAAGAGATAAAGAGATAAAGAGAGTAGGGTATCGGGTGGAGACGATCGTAAAACACTAGTGTTATTCGTCTTTCGTCTTTCCTTCTCTTTCTTTTAGCTTTTAGAAAAAATGATTTCTCATACAAATATTCATCCCCTTTCACCCTGGCTGACAGGCAAATCAACAAAAAACCAGTATACAAGTAAATTTGAAATTATTTATATAATAAGATGAGCTAATATTTGTAGCGATTTTACGTTGGCTTCTCAAGACTATAAGTAACTATTTCTGTACTCAGGGTCGCATTGCATAATTCCTAACAAATGCACTTGAAAATGCGTCAGTTTTATTGACTGAAAAACTTGGCCCAGGCTCTGGGCCCTCGGCTGGGTTTTAGTAAGGCTCCCCCTGATCTTGCCTTCCTCAACTTTTCGTTGAATAGAATAAAGTGACTTTTCTTTTCAAGACATAAGAAGGAGTAAATGGTGAAAATTTCAGTACTATAACCCTTTTGGTAGGCTTATACATATTATGTATAACCATCAAGCCAGACAAGGGTATCTGAACAACTAAAGTTTCAAATTTCCATCCTACTGTTAGGTAGTACATGTGGCAGTGCAAACAGTGCAAACAGTGCAGCAGCACATGGCCCCAAGATTGGCGGGTAAAAAAAGTAAAATCTTGCTCGAAGATTCATTCGGTTACATAGAGATACATTATTGACCCATTAAGGACTTAACGTTAGCATCATGATTTTATAAATACTTCATTTTCGTTACGATTTGTTTGAAAATAATAGCTCCCTAAATGCAAAAACAGGACCCCCCCCAATTCATGCACTGGAACCCATCAATGTTAAATACAGCTCTGATTCTGATTCCGTTTTGGGGCTGGACGGAAATCACCGATACTTACATCAAGACAACAGCACCGATCTTAATATAGAAACGTGATTGATAAAATGCTCACGGCCAAATCACGTTGAATACACCGGTTCTGGAACGATCATCGAAGTTAAGCAATGTCGAATCTGTCAGTACCTAGGATGGGTGGCTGTTCGGGGAATACCAGGTGCTGTAAGTTAACATAGTGATGTGAGTGATGCCACTTCGGGTTCTTATCGCCTCAAAGTCTATCTCACATATCTCAAGAGAAAATTGTGATATGGGTAATCTGAACAGAGACGGTTGATGCCGTAACAAGCGAAAGGGCAATAATCATTTAGATGATAAAATAGTGGGTTTGTCTGGTACAAAGCTGCAGCCAAGAGATACTCGACCAAACGCTGGAGTTAACAATAAGGGAAAATAGTTGTATTTAAATTGAATTTATTCTACTAAAATGTTTCACCATTCAGTTTTATCAAAGAAGTAATTTCAATCGAAACAAAATAGAAATATTCGTTCATTTCAAGTAACAAGTCTCACAATATCATAACGCGTGATTTTTGAATTTGCGAAGAAATCGCCATGCTTAAATGAATAATTCAATATTGCTGCATTTGAAATTGTCAACTTAACACATATAGTCAGATATATCATATCCACAATATATATATATATATATATATATATATATATATATATATATATATATATATATATATATATATATATATATATATATATATATATATAATTCATCAAATGTCTGTATATGGCAGCTTACCACAAAAACCACTAGACATGAACCCATGAATTCTTGTGAGTAATTCCCGCGACAGACGGGTTTTTATTCTGAAAATTACCCACCAATGGGTTGAGGCAGGAGGTTCGGTTTCATATTCAAACTCATTTTAAAATGGTCACATTTTTGTGGCTGCTTATTGAAATTTAATTCATAGAAAAAAGGTCACATTTAATTCCCCACTCTATAGCTCTCCCCTCTCTGAATATGTCGGTTCTTACTCTCTCCCTGTCAATGAAAGATACGAATACGCTAACTGTCGTCGTATTTGAAACATCGGCTTTCGCTCTCCTTCTATACATAAGAGATCATCATCATCATCATCATCATCATCATCATCATCAGTCTCTTAGCGTCTGTTGTTGGTCCTTCCCCAGGATTTGCCACACTTCCCTATCATGGGCGTCATGGAGCCAGTACTTCCTGAACTTGTCTAGCTCGTCTCTCCATCTAACATCTTGCCGGCCTCAGTTGCGCATGTGGTCTCGGGGGATCCATGTTGTGAGTCGCGATGTCCATCGATTGTCTGCCATTCTTGCAACATGGCCAGCCCTCCGCAATTTGAGACTTTTAATGGATTCTATGATGTCCCTAACTCTTGTCATTTCTCGGATGTACTGTGCTGTTTTGTGGTCTCTCCATGTGAGGCCCAGCATTATTCTTTCATGTGCACGTTGCATGGTTCTCAATTTACGGGTCTGTCTCTTGGTTAAGTTCCATGTTTCAGCTCCATAAGTGACTATTGGGAGGATACATTGGTTATACACCCTTCTTTTTAGGATTAATGGGATCTTATTATTTTTCAAGATTGAGCTAGCTCTGCCAAAGGCTTGCCATCCTAAAACTTTTCACAAAGATCATCACCAACCAAATCACAAAAACATAAGAGATACCAACACTTAAATAGTCGTCGTATCATTTTATGCCTATTGCACATGGTGAAAAGCTCAATCAATTTTAATAAAATAACAAGCCGAAATACTTCCGTCAATACATATACATATGTGTGTGTGTGTGTGTGCGCGCACGCGTGTGTGTGTATGTGTGTATAAAAAGACAGTCATGAACCAGCTGTTTTGGATCCCACGCGACCATTTGCAATAGACACAAAGAAATTGACGCGACTCAAAGCATTTGAGGTCATTCTCCTCAAGTGGTGGTAGGGTGATTTCGGAATTGGTAGAATTTTTGAGAATCCATCTCAAGGCTGTAGTCGATGTCCACCCCTACCCCAACTACAGAGGCAGCGGTGCCAGCAGACACACACACACACACACACTATATATATATATATATATATATATATATATATATATTTATATATATATATATATATATATATATATATATATTTATATATATATATATATATATTTATATATATATATATATATATTTATATATATATATATATATATATATTTATATATATATATATATATATATATATTTATATATATATATATATATATATATATTTATATATATATATATATATATATTTATATATATATATATATATATATATATATATATCGACGTGGTAGAGAAAAGCAAAGACGAATTCCATCGCCGTGTCAACCGTACAATGGCCGAACTCTTGTCCATCAAGCTAGCAGAAACGCTACTGGATGGACTTCTTCAAGGGCCTCAAGGAAACAGCACGTACTTGACTTCAACAACAATTCATACACATAAATACAGATTCATACATGGTGAAAGATGCTACCATATTTGGTATGGTAGATACTCGCCTCAAAGAGGAAGCTCTTGCAGAACACCCTAACCTCACAACCCTGATGATGTGGGGGGTAGACATGCGAAATAGGAAGAGAGGGGCCTAAAAGACAGAGGTGCCACAGTGATCTGCATAAAAAGAGACATGAGCGAAGACGAGATCGTTGAAATGGTCGAAACGCAACAGGTTAGAATGGTAGCTAATGACAATGATACCGATGAAGCCGGTGAATACTAGGGCCAAAGCCATGGTAAATGTAAAACGAATCCAGCTTTTCAAGAGACCGAAAGTTAAATCAAACGAAACTTCCCATCTGAACCTTACATCCAAGGTAAACAAAACTGAGAAACACAAAAACGAATCGAAATGGGTAGACATCACCATTGGCAGCGTACCTACCAGACTAAACACACTAGCAGCACCTACACACCCATTCACACAGGCATATATGATAGTCACAAGGGAAAGGTAGTTTTAGCAGATACAAGTATCTGCACCTCAGGCTGTCAAGGAAACCTGGATTTTAAGGGGGCGAAACAAACGACACTATCCACCAACAACGGGATGTGAAAAGCAACAAACGTTTACATTGTTGACGGATTTCGGCCGGAGCCGTTACTGGGTGACAACGACTTGGAGTGATTCGATCAACCAGCGATAAAAAATCCTATGAGGAAATAACTCTTCCCCTGAGAGAACTGCAGAGGAAACGTGTCAAATTCTGCTTGGGAGATAATGAACACAGACACTACACTGTCTTTATCATCCCAACAGGAAAACACATTTGTAGCAGACGTGTCCGAAATAGGAACACAAGCCATATTATACAAAAGAAGAAAAAAAAAGGAAAAAAAAGACGATAGAAACTGGGAGCCTATCTACTACACAAATAGGGACATTCACAAAAGGGACCAAAATTATGCATCAGTGGACAAGGAAATCCTAGCCCGGTCGTGGGGAAATGGGAGAATTTAGATTCTACTTGGTCGGCAATACTTTTACCTGCTGGACTGACCACGGACCACTCCTTCCCTTGTACAATAACTACAACAAATCGGTCAGCAAACGTGTCACAACCCATAGAAATCAGGTCTCCACCCAAACCAACTGAGAATCTCTTGATTGACAAACAAGGCAAGCTATGCGTCGATAATGGAAGCAAGATTTCCCTACGTAGTCAACTTTGAGGACTCACCGGATGCGATTTGACTAGTTGCAGCAAAGAATGACGAGGAATATCAAAATTTCATGACTGCAGTATAAATGGAGCAAGGGATAAAACAGACAAACCATCAATATATTACCATCTGTGGAAAGAACAAAGCATAGTTGAAGGCCTCCTTCAAATGGTGACGTGATCTTCATACATTGTGCTATGGTATACTCAAGTTCAGAAAACATCAGATCCCAGTATCAATTGGAAACAAACGCTAAAACCACTGATTATTAGTTTTCTTCTTGCTTCAAGATTTATGGTAATAATTTCGAAACCCCTACCCTTTCCGAGAATTGCTTCGATGAATGCTGTCGAGTATCTTCCATCTTTTTCTCGTTTCTTTTGGATGTTTTTCATTTAGTAAGGTTGCCTTAATCTTTTCTCTTGTTGTTGTCAGTGGTTTGAGATTCCTATGAGCGACTTGGTATTTTCTGAAATTTTGCTGATGGTTTGTTTGCTCTTTGGTTTAAATCCATTGGCGACTTCTATTAGAGAGGTTTTTACTTTGATGTTAATCTCCTTGATGTCAGTATCGTTCCCTTCTGGTTCGGTCAAAAGTTCATATCTGTTTTTTCAGTTCGAGATTAAAGGGTCGGGTGAGTTCTTTTGGTACGTTTAGTGGTTGTACTTTAGTGAGGAACATTTTCCCACGTTCTTGGTGTTAATTTTGATTTTACGTCTTACCATTCTGTGGCCACTCCCTACGTTGAATTGATTTACGGAAATATTTTTGACAGTGTCGCTCTTGTCTACCAGGATGTAGTCGATTTCATTCTTGGTTTCGTGATTGGGGATCCTCCAAGCCTATTTTCTATTGGGTTTCACTCATTGACAAAAATCAGCACATAATCGTTCAGGAGGAAAAGACTATACAAGACTGTTTTAGTATTTGTGTTTTATCTTATTTTTTACTTTGTGGTTTACGTTTTTTTAATTTTGCAGCAAGAGGAGGACCAAAAATGGCACTGATATTCAGCTTCAAAAAGTGTGGGTCGCATTATATTCGAGGTTGCATCTTACTCTAGTAAAAACGGTGATAAATATCAGATTAATAAAATCAAATATATAATCAATAGATATGTTGTAAATGTAGCTCACTGTAAGCCTCTTCAATCCGTCCGTAATTTGCATGTCAGATTGATCTACGATTTCCAGTTGCATTGTGTTTTTTTTTTCAATTAGGTCGACTTCCTAGCGACTTCTACTGCTCTGATGTCCGCTTCCCCCAACCAAATCTAATTGACTGACGATACTTCAGACTTGATATTCATCTCATTAGCGGTAGTTGATGTGTATGTTACAAGTCTACGTCAGGCGATCGAATCGTAGAGGTATTTCTCTCTCTATATATAGATAGATATGGAACAGCGTGACAGACGAACAGACATTTGCATAGAAAAGTGACAATGGTATTTTTACAGTTAGATATATACAAGAAATCCTTGAATAATGCAATTCCGAACAGTCTCCCACGATTAACGCGCATACAATTTTTTATCCATAAAATCGAATTACGCGTCCAAAATTTGTATAGCCCGGTAATTGAAGGCTAATTCAGAATAATTCAGTATTGCGATAAAATGGAATTTTTTTCCACTCCGTTACTTCAAAAAAAAAATTTTTCACAGTAAATTTGTGTAAATAAAGCTTGCTGAGGCCAAGATCTTAAGATTGAAAATGCTGAATCATGTGGATGGCCGCAGGCAAGTGATCTCACTAATACACGTCTTAGCCTTGCAAGGGTGAATTCATAAAAGGGTATTTTTTGGCAAAAAACAAACTTTTGATGTCAGGACTAACATCGGATTAGAAAAAAAAAAAACCCTCGAGTGGATTTCTTCCCAATCCATTGAAACTTTGAAACAGGTTTGTGGAAATACAGCAGAAGTGGACCAATCATTTTGAGGAAGGCTAGAAAGACCTCAAAGATGAGCCAAGAGTGAGAGTTCAGAAAGACCGTTGAGTAGCCATTGGTGCGATAGCTCCAAAAGTTGAGTTCTCACGTGGTCGGGTGTTTTCAATATTAAACGAACATCTAGATGTGTACCAAAAGCGTTGCGCAAAAATAAAGGGCAAAAGGGCAAAATCAAAGCAGTCGTGTCCGGAGGGATCTTCCGGAACAGACTAATTCAAGTCAGAGGTTAGTACAGAAGGTGATGGCTCCTTTTTTTTTCCTTAAAATATTTTTTTTCATTCCAAAGGAATAATCTTGATGGATTTTCTCGAAGGACACAGAACAATCGGCTTATCACGAAGAAGTTTACGAAAAAAAATTAAACCGCATTGGCAAGAACGAACAAATTAGTTGCACCAGGGATTTCACGGCAATGCACCAGTAGCAAGGACTGTCCAACGGGGAATTCGTTGGGAAACCTCGCTACATCCACCATATATCCCTGATCTTACCGTTTCAGATTTCTTTTTATCCACAAAACCCAAAGAACATTCAAAAGGAACTCAGTGTTCCTCGATGACACCAAAACTGCCGATTTGACACGGTGTAAATCGAAGAGCACAGAATCTTTCACGGGAGAGATAGAGATAAGTTAACACCGTCTTCAGAATCAGTTTAGTTCGAAATGAATTATAGTTCCTGGCAGTCAAGAACAGGATTATTTGGACAAATTAAAAAGAGGGATTAGTGACTGGGCAGACCTAAGTTTTTCAGGGACCTAAAAAGTCTCAAGTATGCTGAGAGATCACAAATGTGCCTGAGATGTATGCTCAAACCGTTCGGAACTTTACCATTCTGTTTATTGCTTTATCACAACCCTCCGGTCCGTATATATTTCTCAGCCTTACTCAGGAGTATATCGTACCTGGTAGATCTTGAGTGTCACCCAATACTTGAAAAGTCAAAAGCAACAACAACGACAAATTTGTCCGAATAATTCGAAGAATAATGAGAATGCTTCATTTTAGAATTTCAATCAACATTCATTCAACATGGCAATAATGATGCAGTCGGGGACACAGGGTGGATGGGGATTGGGACAAGGCATTCAGATACCCCTATCTTATCGGTTAAAGCACAAATGAAAACGTAATATCGAGAAATTTCATGAAATAAAAACAAAATCTATAAATAAAAACAACAAACAATTAACCTTGAAAACTAAAAGAAAATACTTTGTTTTTAATCTGATCCAGTGATGTCAAACACATTTACTAGGGAGGGACTAATATCATGTGAGCACACAGTAATATGATTAAAGCCCCCCCCCCCCACTTCCCTAGTGCGATCAGTTATAGTGCGGTTGGATGATGGACCCCAACGTAATATCGCCCACTCACCCGGAACGTAAATTTAGAAAAAAAAAAAAAAGAATAATCAAAAGACGTACTTACATTGACTAAAATATTATATTTCTTCCATTTGTATTTACTTTCCCATAATGTACTGGTGTCCAAGAATTTCACGACCCCAAGTCCTCTGATAGTACCAAAGCTTTCATTTAATTTACATAAAAATCATAATTTTCTAGATTAAAAAAAATTCATAATGATTTTCCATTTCTTCCATAAATATTAAATTTTCAATTTTTTCTTTTTAATAATGCATTTTGAAGTACAAAATATGACTGAAGCGGCAAATGTACCGTGAAAGAGGGCGGAAGGCCACATTTGGCCCACAGGCCGCATGTTTGACACCCCTGAAATCTATTATATTATTTTACAACGATCGACTTTCGGTTGAACTACTTCTTTTTGAAGTTTTATCTTTACCCAGTATTCAAAATGGATCCAGTATACCCCAAATAGACTGGTAGACTGTATATGAGTACAAAATTCTCCAGCTTCGCAAAAGAAAATAAAAAATGTGGGGTCCGCGTTCATTGTCACACGATAATAATGATCTTAATTCTATCTATTCCTATAATACTAAGTCTGATTCGCCCAACCAAATTTGGCATGCAAAATCAATGGAACTAGGGGGGAAGTTTAAAAGTAAAATATGTACGACTTCACTCTTTCATCAATTCAAGTGCTAAAGAGTTATAAATGAAATGTAAATGAGAATGCCGAATCAAATATTAGTCTCTTGTTTTTTAGGTTAAAAACTTGTTTCCTTTTTTATGTAGTTTCTTCAAATTTCCATTTGGACCCCTCCTGTCCATTTGGACCTACCCAGACCCTGTTCAAAATCCTGGATCCACCCCCATGATCACAGTAAGTCAAAGACAGAGATAAAGACGTTGCAAGGTAAAAGTTCTTTAATAATGGAGAAAAGAAATTCAATCGTGAATGATACAAAAATGAAATTCAAATATTTACTTTTAATGTTCGATTTTTTTCTGTTACCGGAAGGAGTGAATGTCAATGACTGCGCATGCGTGTCTCAGTGGCCTTGGATTTCTTGGCTTTCTGAACAACTTGAAAGACAATAATTACTTCTTTTTTTTTTTTTTTTAAATCAGCGGCCAGACTGAGCTCAATTTTTAAGGCAGTCAATTGATTTCGCAACAAGAACATTTGTTCCTGTCTGAAATATTTGCCCTTTGAAAATGTTTTATTTTCATCTTTATAGTCTTTATCTTCGCTGGGCGATCTTTCGTTTCAAGTCGCTCAAAATGGGTGACCGCTCCGACGTGCTGAAACAATCGTCGAAAAATAATTACAGATGGATGGAAATCATACAATGGGCAACAGAACCATGCTTTGAAAATCGTGATATTCGCTTTGTTGATTTCAATGATGTACAATGGCATACTTTCGATCAACGGAGCTAATATGATTTTTACAACGGCATGATCCCATAACCCATTCTATGCTTTCTATCCATCCGTAATAATTTGGGGGAGATCGTTTCATTAACTAAGAGCTGCCTCCGATTTCACCGACAAGACGAAAGGTGCACTTGGTTAAGTATTGTTTTTGATTGGCTTGTCTTCTGGTCATCTTTACGCGCGCGTACTCTCGTATACCAGTCCGTGAGGAGCTGGGGAAATCAGTTATTCAGTAGCCATCAAGTAAACGATGGTCAATCGAGTCTCGTATCAAGTAAAAGCCAATTGACTACAACAATGTTCTTGGTCATACAAGATGGAAGAACGTTCAAATGATCAGGTTTTGAAACAAGCAACTGATTTTGAATACTTCATTTACATTTTGTATTTATCGTTCAATTTTCTTTGGTTATAAAAACACCGCTTATTTTTTTCATCGGTGTATTCCAGACGGTGTTCGTCAAGAAATGTCTCACCTCAATAGTTGTCTCGGACCGACCGATCGTTCTGATATAGACAATGAACTCAGGTTCGTTTCTACGCCATAAAGTCTTGGTAGAAGTGATGATCACCGTCAGTTTTGAGACATAATGAGGAGCAGCTGATATGCTAAATGCACTTAAGGTTTTGTTTTTAGAGATTAGATCCAATTGGATCCAGATCCGATTCGTTAGAGCAAGATTTTGTGTCGTCTGTTTAGAGATGCAGTATTAAAAAAAAACGGTTAGGAACAAATCCTGTCCTTCCATTCCTTAGCATTACAGCACACCAGTGACAACGTTTTTGCCAACTTTTGCGAGTTGCAATGACATGTGTACAGCGGTGGATTAACCATTAGGCTGAGTAGGCTTAAGCCTAGGAACCTGGGGGGAGGGTTCCCGGAAGAGAGAGAAAGAGAGAGAGGAGCACGAGAATGAAGAAAAATCATTTAATTAACTGTACACGTAAGTATTTTAAATCCTGTAATTGATTCATATAGTCGTCGTTGGCGGCTAAACTTGTTTCGTGTTAGCTAGGTCTTTAATTGATTCATATAACTTTATGGTATTAAGCATGTAATTCATTACACATAGTTCAACGATATAAGTTATCTAACGTGATTTAATGTCACTTTTTTCGATTCGATTCGGGGGTGGGAAGGGGGTCAAGGCCAATGGGTCAAGTTCAGGGATCTTACTAAAGCTCAGCCTAGTGACGCTGGTGGTACAATATCTGCCACTGCATATGATAGAATAAATCAATAGAGAGTTCTCAGAGTTTTTCTCTTTCGCTTGTCGCTAACGTTTAATACATTTTCTGTAGAACATTGATTTAAATAATTGTTTGTAAGCGTCGCTGAAGCGTCGGTTCATAAGTCCGTAAATGAGCGGGTTGAAGCAACTATTGGCGTAACCGAAAAACAAAGAGATGATATCCGCACCTCTAGGCACTGGGCCCGTGCAGTAGAGGCTGCACAACATTGTGATACAGAAGGGTAACCAGGAGACGAAGAAGACGATGATGACCACCAATAGGGAGAAGGTAATCCGTATTTCTTCCCTCCGGCGGCGTAAATATCGCGAAGGTACAGCGCTAGTCGACTTCCGACCGGTACCGGTAAATTTCACCTGTGATAACGAGAATGTCTTTTTCATCGGATTCGAGCGTTTTTTGCCTGAAATCTTTTTATGTTTCCGATGCCGACTGCTGTCCGAGATGGTGACCCGCTTGTTGCGGCACGACAGCACCGGCATCTTAGAGGTGGGAAAAGTCCGACTTTTTTCTCTGCTGGGAGCCCTACGGGCCCAGCAGCCACACGGAACATCTCGGCCGAGGGATCGACCGCAAAGCGAGCAAGGAATCATCTCTTCGTCCATCTTGCTACTAGAATCCGTGGTAGCACTCGTGCACCTAGCAAGCTGTCTTTCCGATAGAACCGCTTCTTCGATCTCCTTCTCTTCATCAGCCTCATCACCACCCTCATCTCCGCTCCCAACGATGGATTCCGTTTCGAGCATTTCGTCTGAAGATCGCACAGAATTGTTGTTCTGGTTTTCTGTCTCGCTGCTCAGCTCGGAGACTTTGCGTTGCAAGCACGGGCTGGAAATACTGTCAACCGTTGAAGGAGACATCTCCCCTGATTTCTGTTCGTCCCCAGACGATTTGTTGTTGCCGTACCGTACACAATATCCGTTTTCCACGCGGTCACTACCCAAGTCGTCCTGGGACTGAGTCTCGGGTGAACTTACGGTCAGAATTGTGTCGTAGGAAAGATTTCGATTTTTCAAAGAACCGTTCAGGTTGGGAGACGTGCCGTCCAGATTGTCGCCCGATTCACTCTCAGGGCTTGGAGAAAAGTTGAATTCATTTATATTGATCGTGTAAGGTCCTACATTTCTTTGGGTCGGGGGCGATCGGAGCCCGGACTCGATCGGATTGTTGTCCTCTTGTAAGTCTTTGGAGCTGTCGCATCTCTTTATGCCTCTCTTCTGCAGTTCAATACTCTGCTTCAGGGTTTTAGCGTAGTCTGTTAACTTTCGTGCACACAACGGGTCGACTATTAGACGAGTTCCGTTAGCATTGAATGCCTTCAGCTTTTCTGGAATGTCCGGCATTTGAGAACTGGCCGAGGGAAGGTCTGACTGTGGATTATCGCTTTCCATATCAGCAAAAGAAGCGCTTAATCTCTGGTCGAGGCTCATCAAGCGTCGGTTGCTCTTCCGCACCGACTTGATGATCCGGACATAACAAAAGGACATGACGAGACACGGCACACAAAAACAGATTCCAATCATGAAGAACGTGTAGCTCTGAGAGAGTTTCCAGTTACAAAAGCAGAACGACTGATTCTTGAGAAACTTGTACTCCCCCCAGCCACCAAGGGGAGGTGCTGCTAGCAGTAAGGAGACAACCCAGACCACTGAAAAGAAAAGAAAAAAAATTAGTTTTTTAGGCCACAAAAATAACAAATGCAGAGGATGCCACTTAGAATTATAATTTGGGATAAGATCATATAGATAATGATAACTGGCTGGTAAAATTAAGCAACGGATATCGAAATTGGAACGTATATATATATATATATATATATATATATATATATATATATATATATATATATATATATATTATTGTAATTTTCAATTCATTTTAATTAGACAGTTTGGAACTGATTTTTGAGAATAACCGTTTGAAAACATTATATTAGTCAACAGCTTGAGTAATTTCCAAGAAATTTAATCATCATCATCATCATGTTCATAAATGCTCAAAGTGTATCTCTGAAAAATATTCTGAAGATAATGTAAATAAACATCGAAATAACCGTTTGGTGGCTGTGTTTCACATTTCCCACCAGCATCAGTGGTCCGTATTCGAGCCCAGATAAAAATTGAGATTTTTTATGGTGATTTTCAAGGCAGGTAGGAACAACAATCTTCGTATCCCTATCTGACAATTGGCCTTGGGGTCAAAGTAAACCTAATTATATTATTATTATGTTTATTAATGGACACTTTTTGATCATCATTCATTCTCTTCATATAATTTCCTTTCTTCCTTCCCATCCTTGCAATGTAATGAACCAGAGCAAGAATGGGAAAGGATGCTTATGCTTGAATGGGAACAAAAAGACTCAAACTTCACAATAACTATGATAGATTCATTACTTCTCCCTCACACGCCTGGGGCCTAAAAATTAAGTGGTAAACATGGGTTGAGGAAAACTTTGGTCTCAGACCATATCAAAGAGAGCTTTGGTCTCAGATCATAACAAAGAGGCCTTTGTTTTAACGATCAGTTGAACTCATTTTACGACTGCAGTATTGTTTTGCTCACGTTGGCGCCTAAGATTATTCAACTCTGTTGCTGTTATCTTTAATTAGCTTCATATAAACCTTTCTGTTCGTTCAATAAACTGGAACAGAACAACATTGACTGGTCATAAAGTGACTTTTGTGGTATTCTTTTCATGGGACTGAGAGCTTCCAAGTACTTCTAATAGGATGAAACAGTGGAAAAAAGGTATGGCAACACGGGCAGTCACTCAGGGGCCATGTGTCTCAGACAGTCAAAATCAGAAAATTCCTTGTTCTTTTTACTCTTACATATTAATTTTTCTCACGCTAAAACGTATATGACCCCAGCTGTTTACTGCACTTAGTTTTCCAAGACAGTGACCAATCTAGATATCGACCAGGCCCAACGTTGCTTAACATCGGTGATCGTGAAACAACCGATGTGTCCAATACGACTTGTCCGTAACACGTATATCAGATGCTGATATTCAAGATTCGTTCATTGACAACTGAAATGTTTCTGTCTAATTCATTTAATTTTTACGCCGACTAACCGTACACTCTTTCATTATTATTTGAATGTTTACAGCTACGTAGAAGCAGGAGGGTAAACAAACAGTGGAACATTTCCCCGTAATACCAATTGTTTATTCAAATTGTGCCCCATAAGTCAGATATATTTCTTGGTGTGTCATTATACAATAAATCTTGAGAACCACAGCTTCACAGAATAAAATACTATGCACCCCACCCACATACACCCCCAAACAACCAACCAACACACACACAGAGCACACAAAGAATTTCCTCTTAGGTTGCTGAATTTGACCGTTTCTACGATTTCCTGTTACACTCAGAGAAGGGTGGAGACTATGCGAAAAAGAAAGAGAAAGAGGAGAAGGAAAGAGGGGGAGACAAAGGGAAAACAGGGGAGAGACATTTCGATATGCGAGAGGTAGAAAGAAAAAGACAAAGAAAGAGAGAGATATATATTTGTATCTCAGAGGGAGAAAGTGAGAGAGAGAGGAAGAGGAGACAACTCTCAATGCGAGTGGGAGAAAGACAGAGAAAAAGAGTGAAAGGGGAGAGAGACATCTCTCTATCCGAGAGAGAGAGAGAGAGAGAGAAAGGGGAGAGATATCTCTCTATATGAGAGATAGAAAGAAGTGCAGTGAGGGACACAAAAACAAAATTACCCTCAATAAAAAAAGGCATTGTACGAGAGGGGAGAGACACGTCTCCAAAATGTAAAGCATAATTTTTAAAAATTCTCGTGTAAAATATTTTGCGGTTTATAGAACTTGCACATGTGTTTTGAATCCGTGGGAAAAGAAGTTCTCGAAGAGAAACAGGAAAGGTCTATGCCCCAGCCCCCCTAAACAATGACCCTCAACATTTTCTTTTTTTTATTTCTTCACCAAACTTTTTCATTTGTCATTTCTCAAACAAACGAAAAAAGGAACATTGTGTTTTTTTGTAACTTGAAGTGGTTTGTTCTACTTATATTTCCCCCAAGCCCCATTTTATCCCTATTTCATGTCGGAAATGTTCGTGTATAAGTCGATAATGATTTTGACGGAAAGATATTTGATTAATGATTTGCTTCGTTTACAGGACAACCCTATGGGTAGTCCGCTAAAGGATCCATTATCAATATCTGGGGGGGGGGCAGAGCTCTCCTCAGGTTCCAGGACCATCTGTCAAACAGGGATACTCCACAGATACATAGACAAAAATTCATTTTTATGATTCCAGTCAATATCCCCTCTAAATGCGTTAGGGCTCCAAGGGACCATATCCCACCTCCTACTCTTGAGAATGATTGTTCTGAAGCCACGGTTGGTTAGTCTGAATTAACGAAATTCAACAAAATTTCCATAAGCATGAGCTGAGAAAGAATTGATTTAGACAGATGCATGATTTTTTTTCCGATTGAGAGATATTTTTTGGTGAGACAATAGTCTGAAACATTGAAATTCGAAACCAAGTCCAAATCACTGAGATCAAGGAACCTTTGCATATATATATATATATATATATATATATATATATATATATATATATATATATATATGGAAAAAAAAAGAAACAAATCTTTAAACGATCAATTTTGCAAAATACACAATATTTGAAGTTGGGTAAAGTGACGGTAACCGAATGAAAGATAACTAATACATGATCAGCAATGCAAATCAGGGTTGCCAGTTGGTATTTTTCAAGACCAAATACGAGAAAAACTGTCACCGAACAAAGCTATTTGGTTCCGATAATAAAGATTTGGTAAGTAAATATTTACATGAACAATAGGATAAAGATATGTTTTTTGATCTATTTTGGTACCGAAGCTACTTGATTTGGTCCCACACATATTTGGTCTAGTGTAGCGAAAGACATCTGGTAACCCTGATGCAAATCAAAACAGTTGAGTTCGTCTTGAAATGAGACTGAATTTCGTCTTGGTGTTTTTAGAAAATGCTGATCTCTCCAGGCAGACATATAGGGTGGAGGTGAGGGAAGGGCCATTGTCGATAGAGATTTAACCTGCAGTTTCCCCTAAAAATAGCAATATCCAAATGTTTTTATTTAATCAACGCACCCAGATAATCTAAGCGCTGCATGCAATATGGCGTCACTAAATAGCCCGCAGCTTGCTCAATAAATCGCTGTTATTAGTAACTGCAGGATTTGGGGATCACTGGCCGCTGATGACAAGAGCACCTTATCAGAGTCAACTACCAAGATATAGATCACACATCCCGAGCATTAAATACTAGCATTAGAACTCAAAACATATTAGGCATTACCAAATGACAGGTGATAGAAGTAAGTAGTGCCCTTACGTTGGCTGTAGCTTCAGCCCTCCCTGCTTGTGCTCCACACATTCCATTACTACTTACGTGGCCCGTTTGCGATATGCGAAATGGACTTTGAAGCGACCAGCATCACTCATTTTACACTATGCTATTTTACTCGTAGCTGATGGTAAATATAGATTCATGCCTTTTCTATTTGATACGAAGTGAAGACAAACTGTCTCAGCATGAATTTGAAATTGGTTCTTGTCCATTCGCAGCACATTCCCAAATGTTTAAATGGGGAATTATCTATCTCCCTTTGGGGGAACAATGGCATCAGAGACAACAACAAAATGAGGATCCTCGCCTAAATAATTCCTGGAGTGCTTTGTCTCAGAATCTTTACTTTTCGAATTTTGAACAGTTACATTTAAACTTGAAAAAAAACCCATCGCCTACATTTGATTATCTTTCATAGAAAAATGAAAGAAAATTTCATGCAAACATTAAGGAATCATATTAATATGCGTTAAAATACTTCACCAAAATGATTAGTCCAAACCCGTAGGAATTACACATGTGTGGACAACTAATATTATCTATTACCTTATGTTTTTGCTTTCCTCTCACTCTTTGCCTGTATCTTCTCGTTCCCTCTATTATTCCTTCCAATCGTCGTTTTCCTTCTATGTTTTTATCTAAATGTTATACAAACATAGATCAGTTTCAGATGTAAAAATCCTATCCGCCCACTAAACTTTCTTTTCTCCGCTCTCCATTACTATCCTTTTATTAAACTACCTAACTTTTTTCCTCTCTTCTCTCTTCTCTCTTCTCACCGGAATCAAACTACGTAACATTTTCTTCTGTCCTATCTCTCCCTACACTCTTGTTAAACTACCCATCTTTCCTTTCTCTCTACTCACCCTTCTTACCCTCTCCTTTCTCTTTTCTCACTCTCCTAATTGTCTTTTCTCCCAGATCCCTTCCTGCTCTATTAATAAACAATTCAACTTTGATATCTTCCCTTTCTCTTCCCACCCTCTCATTAAAATCAAAGCGTAAAATTCATACTCAGGAAGTTGAGACCAAGCATAATGATATTATAGATATGCTTATTCAATTTCAGTCTTTTGATTTGATATTTGACTAAATGTTAATTCACATCACGACCTTCAAGAAATTCCCTAAAATTTTAATTTTCAGACATTTATTCCAGTTGCAGAAAAAAAACTCAATTATCCGAACATCAATTAACTGAAATTCAGATTATCAGAACAAGATTTCAAAGTCCTGAAATTGTGTTCAGTATAGCTACCTTTCCTATGATCAGATCAATTATCCGAACAATCAATTAACCGAACGATTGTTTATCCCCGTCCGTCTTGTTCGGATAATCGAGGTTTCTCTGCATTTCATTTGACAGTCAATCTTGGACACCGGGGGAAAATATAAGCCGCTCAAATGAAAGGGCGAAACAAGCTTGGTTATGTCATTGTTAAGCATTTGAATGAAAAGAGGACCTTGGAAAAAATAAACATTAAAACCAAGCCTTCGTATTTATCTTTCCCTGCGTCTAAAGTGTTCGGATGGTGTTCCCAGAGGCAGATAAATCATTTGGCTGAGAAGGTTCGAGCCCGGGGAGTGAGTGGGGCCGAGAGAAAATAGAAAATGTTTAAGTGTAAACGTGAGTGTTTTGAATGATATTTCAGTGCTTTTGCATATATTGTTTTTTGATATCTGGAGTATCATAAACACTGTTTTGTTTTATGAATTAGGCTCCAAACACATGAACATTTAGAAGTGATGCTTTTAAGACTTCATACAGCAACACATAGTATACATAGTACAACGATATAGATTATCCAACGTCCGTTTACTCTATTCAACGAAGTGTTGGGCAGGGGGCAAGGTCTGGGGTAGCCTTTCTAAAGTTCAACCTAGGAGCCTGGTGGTAAATAATCCGTTACTGTGAACAAACCCCATGGTGATTCCGAGGCACAGCCAATTCATGGAGCCAAAATAAAAAATAAAAAACCACGCCTAGTAGACTCACTGGTTCCACAGAGGCTGCTTACTTAACGGAACGATGACAGCTAGACGGGAGAGGGTTGGTAATTATTCGTCTCCCATGAGGACGGAATGCAACACAAGGTCGAGATTAACGAAGCGTCAGGGCGATCCATGAAGCCCTTATTAGTGCAATGGAGAGATTTTGTCTCGAATAACAGATTCCCCGTGACTGGATAGTGTATACTTTTTAAGGCCACAGGACGGATCAGGGGCCAAGTAAAGGCCTAGCAGACCAAAAGTTTGATATTTCTTTCTAACTTCCAGTTTTGTGAAACTATTGACAACTAAATTGCTTTTGAAAGGCATCGAAGGAATTATGAATCGATCCCAATCCTAACATTGAAAGGTAGTTGAGGAGCAACCGGTGAATATCGAACTCACATTTAATGATTGGTGACAATCATCGCAATGAACTCATCTACATGTATTTTCATGTGCTCACACACATACACATGCATACACACGCATTATACACGTGGGTGTGCGCGTATGTGCATCGTGTAGGTTATTAAGTGGGTAAGAGCATGTATGTATGCATGTACATACGTATGTATGGGTATAAACAATTACCAGAGAAATATTGTCCTTTAAGAGTTTCATTTTTCGAAAAACCACAAAATACCCGAGGGCAATAGGAACATCATTGATGATATGCCCTAGCGCATCCTATGTATGTATGTATGTATGTATGTATGTATGTATGTACGTATGTACGTATGTATGTATGTACATTAAAGGGTTTTTTCTTTCCGAAGTTGTCACTGATAATTGTTATCATTTAAATGTTTTCTTATTCAAACAAAATATATTTGTGGGCAAAACAATCGTCAAGATAAGAGACGAAGATGGAGCTTATTTCGAAAATTCATTATTCTAGCTGTTTTTTTCTATTTCTTTTACTCTTTCAAGACAAATCAATTAAGGTGTTTAATGTCTGATCTAAAATGTCAGAGAAGACTTCTAAATGAAATCAATGGGACGTATATATATATTCCAGCAGTCATAAAGATCCCAGGATTTATGTGCCAAGGGTCTTGAAAAGGTTAAAAGATTTTTTATGACTTTTTCAGGTCAAAATAGAATATCAGAGAGAAATTAATAACAAGAAGATTGTTAATTTGGCAGGGAACATTGGATTTATGCTTCCTAGGGACATTAGTGGGAAGATAAAATCAACAGCTTCGATCAAAATTTGAACTCACTCAGCTGATCTCATTTTCCGATAAGAGAAAAAACAAAATACTATATACTTTCATCTTGATTTTTAGTTTTTTTTCCATCGGCACTCAACTGAGACCGTCAATTTATAGCATTGAGTTGATTGCGAAGAAGAAATAAAGCAGGAGCTCTCGGTGAGACTCGAACCCTCGACTTTCTTTCCAGAGAGGAGACTGGTTAAACTCATCAGATATATCAACAGCTACAAGAATTTCCTTGGCTCACGGAAGTCCAAATCCTACCTTTGAACCTACCCTCATCTCACGGCCATAGAATGACGGCCTAGGTTAAAACGACTAAGGAATTGAAATGAAGATTAAGATAAAATGCAGTAAAATATTAATGCTTTACAATATATCGTATATAAAAATCTAAAAATAACATAATTGATCAGTTTTGATTTAAATTAACTCAAAAAATCAGAGAGCTAGGCACTGCTTTTTTAACACAACATTCGCTGAAAAGGATTTGACGTTTTATATGAATGGTTTTCGGTTAGCCTTGATGCAATGGTTCTCAAACTGTATCTCCCAAGTGTGCTGCATAAATTTTTCCAAATATGCAAACGAATTTAGAGCCTTGAACGTATCAAGTGCAGGCATTATGTCTACACAGTTTCCGCCACAGTCTAGTAGGTTTATCGCTAGAGCTAAACCTTTTTAGCGAATTAGGGAAAGAACAGGAGTATGCTGATACAATAGTTTCGTGTATTAATTACTGAAATGATTTCGTCCAATCATTTCATTTTTACTATCTGTCTACTTACAGTACACGCCTTCATTACTTCTTCAAAGTTTACAAGTATTTCCAGAAGAGTTACCTGAACATATATGTAAATTAGTTAGTTTGTTCATCTGCTCATGTCCCTGATACAACCTAATGTACGTAGTGGACTTGCCATAATTTGATACATTCATGTCTACGTGATATTATGAAATAGGAGGGAAACATGATATTCTGTCGACATAACAACGATCATTACGTGATAATTTCCATGTGCCAAAAGAACGCTGTGTGAACAGCGAAGAGAAAAAAAGAGAAAATAATCTTTTATTGAATGAGTGAATGAGTCAAACTTTCCTCCTCCTAACTGTATCCAATTTTATAACAATCAGACAGTGGTAAGGGGTTAGTTTTTTTTAATAACTACATATTTTTTTCATAATGAATTTCATTCCATTTTTTCCAAAAAACCGACATACAATCTTACTTTCCCTGTTTTATTTCTTCTATTTTTTTTGGAAAGGTCTTGGAAGAAAAATGAGATACGAAAATTGAAAAATTTATTGTCTTGGCTAAAAATATGGTATATGATTATATGTTTTTTCACATGAACTATTATTTAACTTTTTTTATGATTAAATTAACTACTACATTGCCTTTTGACACTGCCAGTTAATACATAAATAATGCAGTCATATATATATATATATATATATATATATGTATGTATGTATGTATGTATACATATATGTATATATATATATATATATATATACATATATATATGTATATATATACATATATATATGTATATATATACATATATATAAATATATGTATATATATACATATATATATATATGTATATATATACATATATATATATATATGTATATTTATACATATATATATATGTATGTATATGCATATATATATATGCATATATATATATATATGTATATATATATACATATATATATGTATATATATATATATGTATATATATACATATATATATTTATGTATATATATACATATATATATACACATATATATATGTATATATACATATATATATATATGTATATATATACATATATATATATGTATATATATACATATATATATATATGTATATATATACATATATATATATATATATATATGTATATTTATACATATATATATATATATGTATATATATATATATATATATATATATATATATATATATATATATATGTATATATATATATATATATATATATATATATATATATATATATATATATATATATATATAAAGTTAAGTTCGGTATCCCAGTTATGGCCTAATATCTACCAGTGGATATTCATACTTCATGGAGTAAAAAGTTGGTGTGCCGCATAAGTCATATGTATTTCAGAGGGTGCCGTCATACAATAAAGTTTGAGAACCACTGGCTTGATGGGTTTGATTGTTCAGGTGTTTCAAGGTCTGGCATTGAAATCGGCGTGTTTGATTGCCTTTTTAGGCAGTTATAAAAGAAAAACAAACAAATGTCAGAGTTAAAAGAAAAAAATTCCTGTTTGACTGACTGGTCGGGAAGGGGGGGGGCGAAACCAAATCTATTTTGTCAGTTTCATCATCTCAAGTCAAAGAAACTAAGTTGCTGGAATTCTCTACAGGCACAGATCCAAGGGTGGGGGTGAGGGTCCAGGGAGTCTGAAATCCTTCCTCCTCCTCCATCCTACAATACTGTAAAATATTGAATATCAGGGAAAAAAGAAAGACAAACTCTTTGAAGGAAAAAAGTATTGTCAGGGTGAGAAATGTCAAAGGATGGCAAGTCAGTTTGGATAGAAAAGAAAGAGAAGTAAAGAGGGACGGGTAGGAAAGAGGGAAAAAAGGACAGGGGCAAATCGAATCATTTACTTCCAACTCTGGAGCACTCTGGTGGATGGGAAATGTGCATAAGTAAATATATCGCTTAAATTCAGCCTTACTGACCATCCAGTTCTGCGTAGGGCAGTGAAAAATGCAAGACTCTGGGGTCTGAAGCGAAGGTTTTGATCCTACCTCGTGGTACCGGATGGGATAATGGAAAGTCTATAGCCGCACTAAAGAGTTTTAATACGACGAATGGATGATCTAATTATATATATATATATATATATATATATATATATATATATATATATATATATATATATATATATATATATATATATATATATATATATATATATCAAATGTATTCTTCTTCAGTTCATATATATATATATATGAACTGAAGAAGAATACATTTGATCTTTAGAAAGTTAAGCTTAGTTTGATTCAAGGCCACAATAATGAGGATCGAAGCATTACAAGCTAGCTAGTTAACCATTTTTATATTGATTAAGAAACTAAGGATTTCATGAAATCATTGAAATATTTTACAATAGCGCTGTAACATATATACTTAGAATAATTCGGTGCAAGACGACAACATGATCTAGCGATATTACTTTGCTAACCATCGCTCTGGGATTGACTTAGTAGATGAGTGATTTTCAATCTTTTTCATCTCACGGAACAGTGAACCAGGCGCAAGAATGGTCGAGGCACACCATCAGTATTTAATGATAGATTCGACCATTTGAAAGGAAATCATGGTAATAAAGTGCTCATGAGTTGAGCTAATAATTTATCAATTTTATTAACAAAAGTATATTGCTGATCGCAGTTTTCAAAAGATTTCGAGAGTGTTGTGCATATTGGTTATTACTGCACACTAAGATACGAGTAATGTCAAAAAAGTATTGAAATATTATTGTTGTATCCATATTGAAAACACCGTCCTATCTCCACGACACTCGTTCGAGGAGAGATCTACATCCTTAAAAACACTTGCGGCACATCTACGGATGCTTTGCGGCACACGATTGTGTTGCGGTAGATGGGTTGAAAATCGGTGCTCCAGATTGTGTGTGTGTGTGTGTGTGTGTGTGTGTGTGTGTGTGTGTGTGTGTGTGCATGCATGAGTGTTTGTGCTTTATGTATTTTTACATTGGCAAATATAGATATGCATATGAGTATAGAGAAACACAAATATCGATAAGTGTTCTTGCATACATATTTGAGTGTGTGTGAATATGCATGGGTATATGCACTCGCATGTACGTGGATACATCAACAATTCTGAGACCTAATGATAAAAAAAAGTTCTTATTTTACACAACAAATGTCGATTTCTTTTGAAATCCTCACTTATCAATACACTAAACCCCATGTTTTTCCATTAATCACATAGATCCAAGATGACACAGGGGAAATTGCAGATCAAAATTCTGCTGATAGCTGTGTCAGGTTACGGCCTTACCGATCCCCCAACTCCCAACCGATGTAAGAATGAATTATCAACTCGTTACTTGACAAACAGCCTTGTGCAAAACCAAATGGCTTCTAATCAGGTTGTAGCATTTGGTAGTCTAGGGACACACAACTCTAGATGCTGACGTCCTAGATGAATAGTGTTAGCACTGCATATTCAGTGGACCAAAGGAACGAAATTTCACGTAGGAAAGCCAAAGTGTGATATTAGAGATTGAGGCTGTTGACGGTCTCTTTCGATTGGGTCAACAGAAGGCACAGGGCATCCTGGGTAAATGCAGCGATAAAAAAAGGCGGGAAAGGTCACGCAGTTGGCAAACAAGAGACGCCAAGGAGCAAACAAGATGGTGTTTGACGTGTCAATTTAGACGATGAGTTGTGTACATCTCTGAGTCTTGAGCACCTGAATACACACAAACACAACTATAAACGGAGACAGGAATATGTGTGCGAGTGTGCACGTATGCACACACATACACGTATATATGTTCACATTTTCCATCTCTGTTATCTATCTACCAATCCCTTATCACATCTATGTTCATATCTATCTATCTATCTCTGGTCACATCTATGGTCATATCTATTTATCTATCAATCTCTGTTAACATCTAACCCCCTGTCCATCTCTGTTCATATCTATGTTCACATGTTACTATCTATGTTCCTATCTATGCCCTTATCTATCAATCTGTTAAATGTTATTTGGGCTTGATGCTTTCCTGGCAAGCCTCATAATATCGAGCTCCAAATTAGACAATGGCTGTCGGAGGTGATTTTTGTTGCGATATCAACTCTCTTCTAGGATATTTTTCAATGGAACTTCATTGCCTGAATCCACATCCAAACATTTTCTAGGAAAGACAATAACAAATCTCTGGGCTTCCCCTCATGGTGTTGGACATTTATTTGGCAAATCACTCTTGATTCAAAATCATTTTTGAAAATTGATTGAGTTGTACTTAAAGCAGACGAAAAATTCAACGTTGAATCTCTCTTGGGGCTTCCCTTCACTCATTTTTTAGTCTATGACCTCTTAAAATGTGCCAGGACCCCCAAGAAGGATTGGTCTAGGAGTATTTGGCTGCCCTGGTATTATGGGTGAAGACTAGCAAGTTAGTTTCGTTAACTAAAGAATTCTGTCATTATTGAATGTTCCACTATTGTTGCTTCGGGTAAGACAAAGCTATAGTTAAATAGCTATGTCTGTATCTATCAACACATAGGAATTCCTCGGTGAGTGATCAGAGAGATAAGGGAGAGAGAGACAGAGAGGGGAGAGAGAGAGGAAAGAAATCAGAAAAAACAATGAGAAGTTGGGGTCTGAATGGGTGGAAGAATAGCTGTATGAATTCCACGTGTAGAGGGTGGAAAAGAGAAAGATATAAAGAAAGAAAGAAAGGAAGAAAAACAGAGATAAGGATGAAGGGCAATAAAAACCCTGATACTTGGATAGATAGAGTGGTAAACGGACAGTAAGTAGATAGATAAATTGATAGATGCGAGTAGATAAAAAAAATACAACGTCCAACTGTTGATTGACTGCCAAACAAATGATTTTAAAAAGAATGATTGCAACAAATCTGTCTTTCTTCTGATTGACAGACAGACAAAAATAAAACGACGTGCTATTGGTTTACAAAGAATAAAAATAAAACAAATATTCTAAAGATGTTTTGACATTCTGAAATGAGCCAATTCCACGATTACAAATATTTCGAAGAGTTGATCCTTTTTCGCTGCTTTTCATTGCAATGCTAATCACGTTGCTTATGTGATGTTTATCATAGATGAACACATGAAAAAATTAGCTAAAGATTGCCAAAGCTGATAGAGTGTTCAAGGTATAATTCAGGAAAAGTTCGACTCCAGCTCAACAACACTTTAATGATACCACATTACTTCAAATGTTTTCAATCGATATACATACATATATATATATATATATATATATATATATATATATATATATATATATATATATATATATATATATATATATATATATATATGATCCGACGGAATGATCATGAATTGCCTAATATTATATAGAAAAATTTATTTGAAATGATCCCCCGTCGTTAGACAGTTAATGTATCACTTGGCTTAGCCAACGTAAAAAAAAGAATAAACCAAGAAAATGGTAGCACCATTTTCTTGAATTATTTATTCTATTTACGCTGTCTAGGCTAAGTGATGCATTAACCCCCTAACGACAGGCTATCATTTCAAATGAATCTTTTTATAACATAACGTAATTTATAATCACACACACACACATATATATATGTGTGTGTGTGTGTGTGTGCGTGTGGGTATCATGCTATTCAGTAAAATTCATATCAACTAATCATTTCTTTGCAGACGACAGTTCTTGTTCGTCCTCTCTGTCTCTCTCTCTGTCTCTCTCTCTCTCTCTCTCTCTCTCTCTCTCATTTTGACGTCTATGCATTTCTCTCGTTTGGGTTATATATTTAAAACTAAAGGCATCCTTAGTCAGAGAAATTAGTGCAATCCGATGTGACCAGAACGAACTTGGATTTTTAATGCATTTGCGAATAAATAGATATATAAGGGAGACTACTCTCCCTTACGACTTAATTGTTGTCTCTCCAGACAAAGTTTGACAGACGAACGGACACGCTGCTGAAGAAAACCGGAATAAACTCATAGTTTAAGACAAGACTTGAACCCGCATCGCATACCTCAATAGCTCGTTTTTCATGACAAACGTCTCAGCCAACGAGTTTGATATGAAGCTTCTGAGAAAACAGGTACAAGAAATCTAATCAAAATATTTGTAATCTTGAAACAAATATGTCCCTCCCTCGATTAACAGACAGACAAACATTGGGGGTGTGAAAAACTGAAATGATTATTCTCTGTCGATGGGTGACAGACAGACAGCTCCATTAGCATCTAGTAAGTAATATCATATTACTGTATGTAAAAGCTAACGTCACTTTTTGTTTGTTGGTTGGTTTCTGTTACACTAAAGTAAACAGAAAGGCGGAAGATGTAAAGCAAAGCTTTTTTCTGTGTCCTTGCGTACGCCAAATCATACTGCTGTGTGTCAATGTGTTCACGTCTCCATCACTACTAGTACTACTACTGTTGTTGTCGTCGTAGTAGAACAGAAAACAAACGTAGGCATCTCTGATTTTTCGTAAATGAAACTGATGCTTTCCTCATGACAAAGGAAATTCGATTTTACTTGATGAATGAATATTTGTGGAAAATCGACAGAATAAATTCGTTCGATAAATGCTTTTTTGTTTGCAATAAATACATAAATACTTAAATATATGTTTGTAAAATTTATCCACCTGTAAATAATCCTTTTATTTTAGTCTGACACTAGTAAGAGCATAACTAGCGTACAAGTTATGTCTCTCTCGTCGGTTATACACATTGTTCAACAGTGTTTAAATATATTTGGTTATAAGAGATTAGTGTGTGAATGTTGTACAATCAGCTATAGAGGAAACGGTACGGTCAGTATGAATTTAGGAAGGGGTGTAATTTTAGACGTAAAGTTTTTTGGCGGGGGGTGCAAGCACTTTAATGGTGTATTTTTGGTCATTCAATTTACGTATTGACAAAGTACATGGAAACCTCTCCACTGTTCCTTAATTGAAAAAAAGGGCGAAAAGGAATGTTTTGGAAACGTTTTGATAATAATATTTACACAAATCTTTCTGCACTCAGAAAAGTGAAACTCTTGTTTGTATTTTCAGATAAAACCCCACGCGATAAAGTTACTTTCGGCGTATTTTTTTGGCAAACCACGCAGCCAAGAGGAAGTCAGAATGGCCTCATGGTGGGTGACGTTCAAGTTGGGTTCTTGGACCGATAGTCAGGTTTGTAACAATACATTAAATCAGCAAATGCACTTGTAAAAAAAAAAGCATGAATATCAAAACATCTGATATAAGGCTGACCGACAATATACACCAGTCCTGGTACGATCACAGCAATTGAGCTACATTGAATCTGACCACTGTGTAGAAGGGTGACCGCTTGGGAATATCAGGTGTCGTAAGCGAGAATAGTGAAATGAGTGACCCCACTCGTAACCTCTTAATCTATATCATATATCGCGAGCCGAAACAGGAGAAACGTGAAATGGGAAGCCTGGGAAGGGACAGTAGGTATGTTATCCATTGTGAGGGCACTAGTTGGCTCTGATATGAAATATTTAAACCCGTTTTTCAATAATGAAGAAAGTCCTTTCCTTGCCTCTCACTCCATTATCATCAGATTATTTGAATTATTCGTTTATTTCTCACGAATTGTTTTTATTCTGTTTAAATAATGCGATCACCATAAAAGTGGCTAGCCTTTTCTCCAAGTAATTCAAGAAAGGAGACTATATCTCAGATTTATATCTCAAGAAGTGCATACCTCTACCTACGCCACATACTAGCTAAAAACTGTATGAAAAACAGTTGTTTATAGCTACGACGATGCAGAGGAAGTAACTGTGTAAATCTCGATTTTCACAATTTTTGACTATTTTTTACACTAATTTTACTAATTACACCTAGTTCCTAATCCTGGACCCACCTTCAAAATTTCACCATTTCTTCCTAAGCCCGTTACTCACTCTTCTATAAAATGTTATTGAAATTTATGGAGAACCTCTGGTGATATTGTCTGGACAAACAGACAGATAGATACGAGTCAATCCGTAAACCTCTTTCAATTTCGTTACATCTTGGTTCGTCTTTTTCTTGCTCGGAATCTAAACAATGCCCGAAATACTTGTTTCAAAAGACCACAAAGCAGAGACAAATAGAAAGAAGAAAAAAATAAAGAAAACATAACAATATTGTCTTTGGATAAATAAATCCGAGAGACCCAATCACTAACCTTACCTTATCAGAAAAAAAAATGCAGCCAATGTTTACGTTTCTTTCAAGTATTTGGTAAGCGAGTTTCAACCATATTATTCTTGTGTCTATTGGGTAAATAAAACTTTCTTTTTTAGACTTGCAGTAGGTGATAGGTCAACAGGTGCGACCTTTTCGAGTATTGGCCGGTCACGGTGCAAGTAAAGAATATTTAGCTTTACGATTTTTTATGAGGCGTTGGAAAAGGTGAATCATTGAGTCGATCTGTTTGCTGATTTTCAATGACATGACCCTAACCTTAAATGTCCCGTAAAACATGACAGAACTATTTATGTATGAATAAAAAATATAAATATATGCTTTAGTATTGCAAACAAAAATAAAACGCACATCTCTGACGGAATTTATTTTTTCTATCAATTTTCTAGAATTTTTTTACATTTTCTAATGATTTTGAAAAAAAGGAGGCAGCAGGATTGTTAAAAAAAAACGTAACTGAGACATCATCGTCACGAGTAGAAGTGGTAGTAGTGATATTACCAGCAACAATAATTGCCTGAGTACTTACAGCGAAAGAGTTTGCTGCTTTTCTGTCATGCTAAAGCAAACTGAAAGAGTGGAAGGGATAGAGTAAACACACAGATGCATTATAGGCTTCTATGAACGAGTAGTGCAAGAGCAACAGAAATACACAAAATGGGGCAATAGTTTTTATATAATGAGATAGAACAAATAGGACATCATTCAAATAAACACTTTCGGACACTCATTGAGAAAGAAGGTGTGAAATGCACCCGTTGTATGGTGACTCTTAGTTTCACCGACCACTGATAGTGCAAGAGGTTCGATCCTAAACAGGAGCCCTCTATTGTGGCCGTGAGCCAGACAAAGATTATTGAACATCTACGGAAAGGCAAACAGCGTAACGGTCAGCGGCTTGAACAATGGAATCTGAGAGCCGAGTTCAAGCTCTGGCTTGGGTTATTTACGATCACTTTGCATTCATAACCAGGGGGAAGGCATGGATCGATCTCTTACCCCCAACCTAGCTAAAAATACCACGGTCGACCAGACTCTGTAGCCTTGGGAGCAATCCAGTCCAGAAGAACAACAACAACTATAAAATTTAAAAGCCGTTGAACAATCATGGCTATGCACGGTTAAAAGCTGTGGATGAGCCCGCTTCGTGAAGGGATATAAGACATCGCTCATTTTTTGAAGAGATATGGTTCGTAGCGACAAACACTGTGGTCATGTACACACATCAAACCGTGTGAATGTCTACATCCAGCTCATATGAACACTTATAAACAAACATATTGTGTATTTACAAGAGCAAGTACATACATCAATTCATAAACAATTCACATGTTTGTAAGTGCACAACTATACATCTACGTCTTCCTTTTCATATCTTGATGTGTCTATCCAGTTACATTATATGGAAGCATGTATACATTATAAATGCAAACAGGATCTAGACGTGGATACAAATAGGTGTATTCTGTAACAACCATCTAGACACTGGATATCTGCTTATAACCGGACACCAACCTGCACACACACATACACACACGCGCGCGCCCGCGTGCGAGCGCATACACACTCATATACTCACCGTCAACGTCCGACAAAATGTCATTGTTGCCTTCTTTGTCAGTTTTCAAAGTGTGAAAAACTACCTCAACTTCCTGCCCAATTGCATATGCAACCAGAAACTAAAGAATGAGATTCAAGTACTTAATTTTCAAAAAGAGGGTGAGAAAGAAGAAGAAGAAGAAGAAGAAGAAGAAGAAGAAGAAGAAGAAGAAGAAGAAGAAGAAGAAGAAGATTTCGTAGGGCTCAAATATATGAATGTATAAATATATAACAACGAAAACCACAATAATGGGTCAACAAGCAAAGAAGCAATTAAGACAAAAATAGTAGCCATAGAAAAGAAGATGGAGGTCTTTTTCATGAATTAAGGAAGAGCTCAGTGAGTACAACTTTTAATGTACCGAGCTGGAGTCTCGCTCTCAACTTTCAAATCTTCGTGGAATGTAGAGAAGGAAAAACGGAAAGAGAAAAACAAATTCGTAAGAAAATAAGAATTTTATAGTGATATATATATATATATATATATATATATATATATATATATATATATATATATATATATATATTGATAAATGTCTAACTACAGATTTTTCACCCCATTTATAAACAAATATTCAAGAAAGGAAATCTGTGAAACTCACGAAGTTTTGGTCCGATCCAATGAAATATGGAATAGGATAAAAATTCTTTTCAGTGCAGAAATTCTGAGTGCATGTGCTTATTTACGCACGTGTATACATAAATGAATCTATCTATCTATCTATCTATATATATATATATATATATATATAGATAGATAGATAGATAGATAGATAGAGAAAGAGAGAGAGAGAGAGAGAGAGAGAGAGAGCTGATATAGATCATGAATGAACAAAACGGGAATTTGGGGTTGAGACGGCGATTTAGCATTACCGGCGGCTATTTTGCTCAATAGTAAAAGCAATATTACGTTGAAGTGGCTATCCTATCGGTTGCAGGTACGATTCCGACAGCAGCCATATATATATATATATATATATATATATATATATATATATATATATATATATATATATATATATATATATATATAAATATATATATAAATATAATGTTTATAAGTTTATGTACATAGAAACGCTCTTGGACTGATTCATTTATTAAGCTTCATAAAAAATTCGTATCTTTTCAGAAATCTTTTTCCGTTGGAAGTTGCGTATCGCCATCCTGTTATAAAACCTGTCCAACCAACCAACTGATATCTTTATCTGTCTCAGGACCATCTCTGGCTTTCTTGTCGGTATTTGGTTCTCCAGAAAGGGGACCTCACAGAAAACCTGATTGCCGAAGACTCAAATCTTGCATCCTCCATGTTTGTCGAAATTATAATGATAATTGATATTGAATTAACTTTTTGTGGAACAAAGAAAAAGGACCGGAAGAAGTTGGGCCTGAGAGCAAGAACAAAAGTTTTGAGAGTATACGTCAGTTGGAAGATATTTTAGTGCTTCTGCTTATCTTATACATATAAAACTCAATGCCTATCTATCAGTTCCACAGTTTTGCATGCAGGAAGCTGAAATTTGGCCTAGGGATACATAACGTAGGACATAAGCCCTCGTGAAGTTGAACCCTTGAGTTGATTCGATGTCAACAGATCATTTATAGTCATTTCAATTAAAGTGATTGTAGGCTACAATTTTACGCCTATGAAGCTGAAATGTTCACTGCAAAGATAAAAGGATATAGAAGATTGACTTCGAAGGTCATTTGAGGTCAACAAAGGTCATTTAGGGTAATTTCTAGCTAATTGAAGGAATTGTTGACTTCAATCTAAGTAACCTCAAATTTGGTATAGCTGAATATCTTTTCACAGCGATGGACATGGACTATGTAATGTTGACCTCATTGGCCATTTGAGGTCATCAGAAGTCATTTCTTTTCATTTTTGGTTCTCATTTTCATCACAACGAATGTAGGCCACAATTTTGCACATAAATTAAAACTTGGTGTAGGGTACATCTTTTTATAGAACGGGGCATGAGCTATGTGAGGTTGGCCTCAGAGGTCGTCTGAGGTTACACGAGGTCATTTCTAATTTTTGTGAAGAAAATGTAGGAGAAACAACTCATTTTCCCAGCGTATATCATCAAAAAATGGTTAAAAAATGGAAAGAAAGAAGAGTTATCTTCTTTGAGGAATTTTGTCTTTTAAGGACATTCAAAAGGTAAATATGTGTAATATCAAATAATATTTTGACGAATTTCAAAAGTTTCATTCCATGTTTTTTGTTTCAATTCCATGCTTTTTGTTTTTATAAGTATCATTTTATCATTTTCAGGTAACTTTTTTTCATTATACTCATGTGTTTAAAAAGATATTCGATGTTATTCTACTTTATCAAAATATTTGCGGGGATTCCCGGTGTTACCCGCTGATGATTACCCAAAATTTGACAATACATTAAAGAAAGATATCCTCCAATATACTTCTTACAAAACACAAACCACTGAGCCAAAAATGGGTTAATCGGGCGTTACTTTTTTCAATTGAGGTATTGCTCAACCCGGAAAGGCCCAAAAACAGTCGCGGGCAGACTCGTGCACAAATATTTCAGTCGAATGTTTGCACAAATTTGAAAGTAATGATTTTTTCGCGAGTAATTTGTATTAGCTTTCGATCGATAAGGCCTAAGTTCCCTCACTCTGAGAACAAATAAAAATCAAACTTTTACAAGAGGACTTTCGTTTGGAATATAACTATCATGTCCAGGGAGTGCGCGTTAATATTCGATCAGAACAAATATTTGTGGACGGGTCCACCCGGGAGTGTCTACTCCGAGTGTGCAAGATCCCAAAAATTAGATTAGCACCTAAATTCATTATAAGATATAAGATATAAAATAGATAGGATTTACAATACGATATATATAGCGATTAACATTTTTTTGCACGTATTTGTGCTTAAATCTTGTTTTCTATTGGAGAGTTTTGGGTATTTTTGTTAGTTGTGTAAAATTCATAATCATTTTCTAAAGCTGTTCAGTGATTTAGCTTACGATAAAATCAATTTTTTTCATCATGCTCAGTTTTTACCGAAAACATTTTTAAGGTGTCGGTGAGCACTCTTTTCACGATAGCAAGAGGCGAACCACACCAAGATCTAAAAAAAAAAGTCATTTCTCCCCCGGCAACAAAGATATAAAATATCTCCCAAAATCAACTGATTATCAGATTTCAATGAAAATTTCATCATTTGTCAATTTTGAATGAATTTTTTACAGAAGGGGGTATTGCGAGAAAGAGTTGTGGAAATCAACTCATTTAATTTTATAAAATCTCTGTAAAACATCATTTGTTGCTGTATTTGTTGTTATTTTCCTTCGGACAACACCGGGTATCCCTGCTAATATTTTATAGATGATTTATGAATTATGATATTTCTACAAGTACAGTATACATAGTAACCCGATATAAGTTATTTAGCGTGACTAAACGTCACTTTATTCCATTCAACGAAGCGGAAGGCAGGGGGTCAAGGTCAACCTAAGTTCTTTCTAGGGGCCCGATTGGTAGATAGACCGTCACTACTACCACTAAGACCGTAGTGTAAGATTACGGAATAAAGTGTTAAAGGAAAAGGAAGAATTAGTGGAGGGAAGAGGAGAGGAAGAATTGAGAGAAAGGAGGAGGAGTTGAAGAGGACAAAGGGAGACAGAGAGACAAACAGATAGTGAAGAAGACAGATAGGAGGAGACGACCATTTAGATAGAAAAAAAAAACTCGCACATAATTAATTAATGTCGATTGGTACAATTTGATGCAATCGCCTCCTCCGTGAAATGGACCAAATCCGAAGGGAAGTAAGTGAAATGCCGGATGGATGGGCTATATTTCATGAGCTCTGATCGTATATAGATGATAAACAGAAAGAAAATAGAGTCTCTTTTTGTTTGCTTTTCATTCGTGATGGACTTCAGTTTCTTACGAAGGATTCGGTTTATTTCAGTCCGTTCATTTGTATGCAAGGCCGTCTGCAGCAACTTTCATTGTGGGTCAGGGGAGCAAAGGGTATGCTCGGAATATATCTTTTACACGACACAATGTCTTTTACACGACAGGTGGGAAAGTCAGATTGAGGAGTGAGGTGCATTTGCCTTGTTTTGCGCCTCCCCAGCTTACACTCATGTTGGAAGGTCTTCAAAAACCAATGAAATCATACGACACACAGGAAAGTACAGCAACAATAGTTTAAGAAGGGCACTTGGTACAGAATCTAAATTAGAACTAGATATTTTGATAGGAGGTGCGAGTGGCGTAACAGCGTGGACTATGGAATCGGTGATCCGAATTCAAACTCTGAGGCTGTTTACGTTCACTTGACACTAATGCACTTGGAAGAGGCATAAATCCCGTCCCTCCTTTCTATGGCAGGCACCTGATTTCTATACTTTTTTCAATTCGTTTGTTTTTTTTTTTTGGCGTTCTTTATTTGGATTTGAATTATTACTTATGTAGCGTTAATTGATTATCTTATAAATATACAGCGTTCTTCCTTTAAAAGTAAATTCCTGCGTACAATACTTACTATCTAAATAAAGAACTCAAAAAACGAATAATGTCCATTTTAAAAGGCATTGCAATGGAACGAGTAATTCAATTAGAACATCCTCAACAGAAAATCAGAGAATTGTGGAACAAATTTGCTAAGGGTTGTTTCCCCCAGTATAGAATTTTATACTAGCTTTGTTGAGTGAAAAAAACTGAGCACTTTATTTATAAATACATTTCACTTGCAGTATTTATGTATATACTTAAGTGACTGAAGTGACACAAAAACATTTTGAAAAGGTTTTTTAATGTTTAGTGTTCAAAGTTGTAAAGCTTCCTAGACTATACGTACATATATAGGTATATAATTTCATACACACATACGTGACATTCTTATACGATGAGTAACATTTCCCAAGTGTTCACATTGATTGTGGTTTTATATCCTGTGAAGTATGTTCAGAACCGGTTCTTCTTTAGAGTCGTAATTATCAAGAAGACGAGTCTGGCGGTCATTTTGCCACTTTTATTGCAATTCCTGACAGGAACTGAAGGAACCTATTAGCGTGTCTTGAAGATTGCTTTTATAAGAAGATATTTTAACCTTTAACTTTGCTGGTAGAAGTGGATATTTTCAACAAAAAAAAAAAAATCCCCAACTTCACTTTCCTGTCTCTACTCTAGTATGTCGGATTTTACAATTTCAACACTGCTTCGTCGTTATTTCAACTTGGAGCTTGGTTTTGATTCGTGTGTCCTTTAGTATTTATTTATCTGCAAATGTGTACAAAATCCGGGCTCAATAGAACCTCTAAATTTAATGTTCGTTTTGGTCACATCTGATGGTACTACTTTTCTCTCAAAGGGTGACCCAGTTGGTCGTGGGGATATCCTAACCTTACCAATTCATTATCCGATGATACAGGGGTTTAATTGTCAGGAATGATCATCAAATTTTGTGTGATTCGTAAGATTCCGGGCTATGAACACAAAGAAAGAAAGAAAGAAAGAAAGAAAGAAAGAAAGAAAGAAAGAAAGAGTGAATCATCCAAATGCTTTTCTTTTTTCCTTTCTGTCTTCTACGCACCACTCCTAACATATAACAACGACTCAGTTTTCTTCCTTTCTTCCTTTCTCTGTTTCACTCGCTCTATCTCCCAAACCAGTTATTAAACTACCTTTCTTTTTTGCCCGCTCATTTTTCCTTTATTAAAATGTTACTTTTTTAATTCTAAACATTGACTGAAAAAAAGATACGTTGTTTTTTTTTTAATTCAAAATGCTGAATAAATAATAAAATAAACCAATTCATATGCTGTTGACATGAAGTAAATTTTATGCTTTTTCTGGCTTTTAATAACGAATTCATGGTTATTGCCTCAACATATTCATATTTCATATTGCAAAATAGTTAAATTTACTAAGAGACAGGAAAGAAGGGTAGCTTTGGGGCACCAGTGAGAAATATATGACCATCTTGGCTCCCAACTAGAATTGTGCTCCATTCAATATATTAGGGTGTATCACAATTTTTTATTCATATTTTACAGACCTTTATTCCAAAGCTTATTTTATGAATGCATCTAAAGACTATCAATGATTTTACCTTCAGCAACTTTTATTACAGGTGTTAAAATTGCGGACACCAACATTGACATTCTAGTAATTCTGTGGTATTATTTCAAACTTGGTTTCAAAGCTACCGGAGTTGCTCACAGAATTCGGAAAGCGAAAGTAAGGGAAGCATTATCTGACCATGCTGTCCAAAACTAGTTCAAGCGTTTTTAGTGTTTTGACTTGCCCCATGAAATAAGACCCAGAAGTGGACAATCAATTACGATGGTTTAAAACTCAAGGTAGAAGGGATCCTGACCACTGGCACTCAAAGTACTCAGATGAGCTAGGATCATCGAAAGATACCAAATGCAGAACATAACGTATGCTTCGAAATCACGCAAGAGCTCCCGAGAGATTAAAAAACGAAAATATTTTTGATACACTGACGTCCCTCGATATAACATGGTCGGCAATATTAGGCGGTTAGGTCATGGACTCAAACATTTTTGTCAATGTCATCGCCTACTCGTACATAAAACTCTTCATTATCCACGGTCAGATTAAACAACGTGGTTGTCTTTCTTGGACTCGACGCCAGCGTTTTAAAGGGGGGCTACTGTATTAATATTCCTGAAAGAGAGAGGAAGTACGATCTCGAAGTTGAGCAACATCGAAGCTGGTCAGTACCTAGATGGGTTGTCATCAGGGAATACAAGGTGCCGTAAGCACGTTGATCATGCAGAGAGCCTGTCGTGGTAATCACAAAGCCAAAATCCCTCCCCTATGACTAGCCTGGCTGCAAGCGACGAGAAATGAAAATGACCCCAGTATTACGACCAGAAAGAGAGATATCAAAAAAGAAAACAGTGTCTACTTACCAAGTCCCATTAGAATAGTTTTCCGAAAGGTGAACATCGATTTGAACTGAAGAGATCGGCAAATTCGGAAGTATCTGTTGATGCTAATTGCCGTTAACGACATGACGCTGGCAACAAAACTGACCATATTGATATATCCGAGGACAACGCAGGAAATCTTGGAAAATGGCCAACTGCCGTAAAAAATTGCATAGATGGTCATAGGCATATTGACCACAGCTACAACAATGTCCGATGTAGAAAGGCACAAGATTAAATAATTAGAATTATTCCGCAGAGAACGCGTCCGTAGGATGATCGTGCAGAGTAATGTGTTACCGGAGAAGGCAAATATACAAATACAGATAAGAAATAGTCCTTCGTAAATCCGCATGTCGTCAGATGTATAATCCGCCGACGTCCCATTGGTGGTAGGTAGGAACGGCTGGGGGGTCTGCCCGCTTAAAGCAGTCCACCTGAAACAGGTACAAATAGATACATGTATAAACATACGTATATAGCAATGGTAGGAATAACTATGGAAAGATAAATATAAGAGATAAAAAAAAAGTCAACATGGACCCGAGAGTAGACCAAGAGTAGGGTAAGAGATATCATAGAAGTGATCAATTGACAAAAATGGAGTTGGTTGGAGACATAGCACAAAGGAAGATAACTGATGATGTAAAGGATTGGTTGAATGATGCTGCAGTAGAGGAAGATCAGTCAGAAGATATGGAGAAGGAAGAGTTCGTTGGTGAGACATGGCAAATATTAACACAGTCACGGTCGTCATGGGACGAGTTGGAAAAGGCTTTTCTCCAGCAATGGACTTGAAATAGTTGCTGCTGCAGCTGACGATAATGATATAGATATATATTCCATATGCGGCATATGTAAAAATCGAACCAAATTTATTTGGTTAAAGTACTAATGCTAATATTGTGTATATTTGCACCTCTTAAGGGGTACAAAGGGCTCAGAAAATGTAACCATGATATAGACTACTGCGCAGTATAACAACCTCATGACAATACAAGCAGATTGCTAGACCAGCTATCGAGCATTGCTGATATTTCCATCAACATGCCTTTGTGAGTTAATATTTCTAGTGCTTCTGAGAATTAAATCTTATCAAAGATCAAATCCCAAAACACCTTTACATAATCTTTGTTGTGCGGTTGTTACAGTTTTATCTTGTATTAATGGACTTATTGCCAAAAACAGGCACAACCATCACGCAATCTGATTCATTCAAAGTATTAATAATAATGTATCTTATGAAGTCGGAAGAGTAACTTTTGGATAATTCCTAAACCTTTCACTAATATAATTAAATGGAGCTTTTATTAAAACCAATATGATTTGATCAATTTCCGATTTTTTTAGGGGTGCATGGGAACCTGTCCAAATATCAAAGGAGTACAGAGGAACAGAAAGGTTGGGAACCCCTCCTGTAGAACATGTTTGAAATTCTGAACTTGAAATATGGAAAAAAAATCGATCACACCTCTAGTTTATTAACGGAATATCGATTACCATGAAGCGTGTTTATTGGATTTGAAAGAAGAATTTCCCTTCTCCTAAACGCGTTCGTACTCGAATGTTGATTAATTTTTAACATATCAAAAATAAACTACCCAACTGATTATTATTCATTTTTTGACAAGTATTATTTCTCATCTTATTTTTTTCAGTTGCAACGAGTTCACAGAGCGAATCATGAATAAAGAATAAGCTCTCGGTGATATTCAAACTCACGGCCCTTTTGCCTAGAAGAGCCTATTAAACGCCCAATTGCTCTTGTCACCTGGGCTACGAGAAATTTACTGCTTGACCGAAGATCAAATCTAATTCTTAAGCCTACTATCAATTGATAAAAAGCAACTAAAAATAAGATAAAATAATATAGGAGTCAAAACATTCAAGATACTGACTGACAATGATAATAAATAAAACATAAAATGATTATTTCTTTTGGTCAGTTTTTTAGATTTTTGGTAGAGTAGACTACTTTTGGCAAGAAGGTGTGCAAGACTTGAATTGGTGATGATCACGATTATTAATATTTCAAAGTAAGTCAGAAGGCCTGAGATTTGTGGCGAATGCTTACTACTGTTTTAATTAACGATACCTAGGTCTTACAGATATTTTTTTTGTACCCGGTATTACAAATGTTTCCTACACTGAAAAAAAAGATGTTGCTTTAAAGGAGTGAGTAGCACCGAGCTGTATTTTGTTGTGGCACAAGTGTTAAAATAGCAAGAAGATGGTTATTTCCGTATAGTGTTGGTTTCATTTTTCCAGATAGCGATGGTTTACTTCGGAAATACGACTTACATGAGTCATCTGATTCTAGAAATTTTAAATTTCAATTCTTTTAATAATTTCTCAGGGTCATAGATAGGGTCGGGGTTGATGGTATTAAAAGAGAAGATTTCGAAATTTGAATAATTCAAAATTATTTAGGATTAGGGTTTGGATCGAATTTAATGTTAAAACCGGAAACAGACATTTTTATTGCCAAAGTTAATCGAAAATAGCCATTTCATAGTCAGTCAACATTTTGACTCATCAGAACAAGGATTATCCATTCCGAATACGGAGAGGTCCAAGCTTTATTAACCCATTACCCGTGGCAGGTGGCGGAGAGTAATATATATACATTGCAAGATGAATGCCCTCGTCCATTGCTAAAGATAGAACCAACTTGGCATCAATCACAAAAATTGGAAATTTTATTGACTTAGCAATAGAACTGCAAAGACTGAAATTTCCGTCGTTTGCAGTTAAGATATTAATGCCAATAAACGTTTGTCAAGAATTGATACTACAAATATCTCTGGTGGTACTAGTAGTTAACGTAAAATTTTGTCAGAATATTTTTCATTATGGCAGTGAGCTGTGTACTTGCAAAATCCATGATATCCTTGAAAGACCACTCGATCAGCCAAATTGAAGCTGACTCGAAACGTAAGTTGTTTTTTTTTTTGTTTGTTTTCGAATATATAAAACATTACCTCAGTGGTTATCGAATGTCGATCGGTTGCCAAGTTATTTCATAAGTAATAGATACGCTATAAGTGAAAGACACGTATGAAATTTCATCTGGAGCGAAAATGATACCCAGAATTATCAAGAAATATAAACACCCGAAGTTTCGACACGTGCTCAGTGGATTCTCTCATTGATTTTGACATATCAAATACTATGAGCAATATCAGATGATAGATGACTTCCTCTTGTTAACTGGACCAAATGATAAAAAATGGATGGTTGAAAGATTGTGGTGCGCCAGTATTCTAAACGGCATGGATTTTCCTGTCTTTAAAATCAGAAATTCTAGAATTTACTTGGGTTCGAACACTGGTCACTGGTTCTAACTGAAAAATACGTAGCTGTCTCAGTCAGTAGGCAGACATGTATATGTGTGTGTGTGTGTGTGTGCGTGCGTGCGTGCGTGCGCATGTATTTATCGATATATACATACTTTCACGGGCATACACATACACACACACACATATATATATATATATATGTATGTGTGTGTATATATATATATATATATATATATATATATATATATATATATATATATATATATATATATATACCCGTGTGTGTCTGTGTGTCAGTGTGTTTAATTTATTATACAGGAAGACGTGTAATAGTTTATACAAATGAAGATATTTACCACGCCACTAAAGGAAGTGCAGTTTTAATGGAAACATTAATATAATAATAATTATTCAAGAGATCTAATACAACCAACGTACCATGCATTACATTCGTTTTCATACCATAATTCATATTATTTATCGATGTATTATTATAGCAATAAAACGAGGAAGTTGTCAAGAAATACACGAATAAAAAAGAACAAAGTAAAAAACAAAAGTATCTTCCTACCAGAGTGACAGGCCACATGTCAAATTGTTTGAATTATTATACTCCATTTAGAGACGTTATTCATATGAAAATCTCAAGTCACAATAACTGAAATAAGAAAATATTTGCTCCCCCGAAGAAGTTAGCGTATGACTTGTTAGTGAGTCAAGGCAGACGATGACGTGACGTCACCCAACGAGCGTCGTCTCTCCTTGCAATCTCAGTAACATGAAACCTCTAGTCTAAGATACAGACAAACACCAATCGGCTAGATTTGGAAGCCATCTTGTCATTCACATTATTCAGTAGACCATAATATTTAATAAGACGGTTGGATCAACGTTTTTGTGCAGGGGAGGGGAGAGTTGTCCAAGTGGATTTTGAGCGGGGGGGGGTCCAAACAAATTTTTTAGCAGGGTGTGGGGGGTCAAATGGATTTCCAAGAGGCGGGGTGGGGTCAGATATATTTTGAACAGGTTGAGGGGGCTTAAGAAATTTGACTATTATGGCGTTTGTCTTTGTCAGCGATTAAGGAATTCTTGCGTATGCAGTGAATTAAAAAAGAAAATGCTCCTGCCGCTCTCCTTCGAGTTGTTGTCCATCCTGGTCCTCCCACGCACACCCAGAGGACCTTACTGAATGTTGACCAATGGTAACGAGAGCAAAGCCGAATCTGGGTGTGGGTCTGGGACCGGTAGGTGTGACGGGGTGAGGGACCAACCCTAGTTATGTCGGAAACTGCAAGTACTTGACGCATGTACTTTAGCGACGGAAGTACTTCCCTCCACCTCGTCAGCCACCCCCAACCTCATTACACGTACCTTCGCTTGCCTTAATAACATTGGTTTCCCGCTTTTTACAACCTTGTCATACAAGTTCCCTTCTTTCTTTATTTCTTCACTCATTCGCAAATTTTGTCTGATCTCTCCGTCCCGCTCCCTATCCGACCGCTTCCCGTCTTCTATATTTTTTTAATCTCACACCACAAAACGTTTCGTGCCGACATCACAATTCCAAGAATGTAATTATCACTATTTGAAGTTGACCTTGGTATTGATATTCACTGAGCTTAGATTGAACTAGCTGGTACAAAGCCGCAAATGTGGGACACCCAATGAATCGAACTCATTAAGGTGAGACCCAAGACTTTGAACAGGAAGGGACACAAATGGGATAAATTGGTTTTGCAAATTAATACGTGAAAAAGAAAGCAATTTTCAAACATCAAAATATAAGAAAGTAATATGCGATCCGGCATTTTTCACTTACATTTGAGTCATAGCTTTTTCAGAATTGACAAAAGTAAAAAGATTAATCAAAGAAATTTACGATAGAACCAAAACCAATAAAAATTGTAATAATTACGAAGAATAATACGGAAGACATCTTACTCATATTAGATGATAAACAAGATAATAAATTTTTGACTCTAAGGTTAATTTATGATTTCTTGAGATTATTTTGGTTCCTATGCATTACTCAAGGCAAACCCCCCTTTTCTTTGGAAATCAGACATGGGTTGTTATAAAAGGTTTGAACCCAGAAATGATATCTAGGACCTTCAAGGATTACAATCTGGGTGCACAACCTGGTCAACTAGCCACTAGAAGTCTACGAGGTGGGTCCAAACAATGCAACGCCTGCTGTGAAGTACTGCTTTTGGTGCCAATGCTAATTCAACTCGGTAATACCAGCTTCATAAAAAAGTTAGTAGTTAAAATTATCTCCATTAAGCTTCGTGAAGATCCCGAAAGAGAAAACCAAAGTGACTAGAACTCTGATCAGCCTCAAGGTAACAGAAAGACATTAGTTATTGATGCTGGGTACGCCATGCGACACTGGTCTTTTCAGAGAGGTGAAACATTTGGAACAATCGCTGAAAGAAAACAAAAACCTGCTACCGAATGATGTGCTTGCTGGCCCGGTGATCAGACATCCACTATGATTGGCTGTAAGTAAGGAGTTTCTTTTGCATTGGCAGTAAACAAAGCAAACCATTTGGGTTACCTCTGTGAGAAATGGTGTGTGAATGAGCCTGCTCTTGGCTCAACTCGTCTCTACTTGTACTGTCTAGAATGAAGGGGTTGTCGTCCATTCCAATGACAACAACATCATTACCATTTTCTTATATTTTGGTACAACACACTCCAGAGATCTATGAGAGCTGTGGGTGACCAGCCCAGAATGAATACCTGCCTATCCATGAAATGCCATAACAGAGTCGTGCCATGCTCTTCGTCCACAATCTTACTTTTGGTGGTATAGGATACCACTATTTATCCATATTTCACTGGCAAGAAGCATAGTTCAAGAGCAGCATCTGGATGTACCAGTACTTGTCAAAAGAGTTCGGTGAGAACCCCCGACGAACCCCTCAACCGGGCCCGAAACCTGATCACTTTGAGGATTCTGATCTAGGTAAACTGGAAGCATGTTGGTTCTCGAAACACAGATCAACCCTCTTAAAGCTCCTCTCTCAAACGAGAACGCATTTCTCCTGTTGTCCTGCATTTGAAAAGGGCTGATCTGACAACCATAATTCCATCTACATAGCCAGCCTGGTCTGTGTTGATGAACACTACAATATAATGTGGCTGATAGAAGGACTATTCCTATGCTACATATGATGCCACTGACAGGTACTGGCAGGTAAATGCAGTAGGATACAGTTCACTGTAACGCTTAAGAGCAATGGCGGCAGCAGCAGTGACTTAGATAATCTCTAGAAAACAAAAACTGCGTTTACTTTGGCAAATTGACTCATAATAGCTGCTAAGAGACTAACTTATTACAAACCTACATTGTAATTACCCACCCCCCTCCAAAAATGTCCAATTTGGGGAAAATTTTTAAAAAATGAAAAACAAAAACAAAAACCGTCTAGACATAAGGAATAAATGTTGAAATTTCCTGCCTTCTACTTCCATTAGTACGCTCAACGCACGCAGAGCCAATACAGTTGCCAACTCTTGGGAATGGAAGCATGGAACGAAGAGAGAAGGTCGGGAATTTCGTACGATCCGAGGTTGGTGACCACTGAGCTACATGTTTCATGCTCACGCGCAACACGCGCGTCACGTGATAAAAAATGTTCTAGAATGAAATATTTTGCAAATTTAGTGCAAAATTATCCCTGCTTTTTTTTTTTTTTTTTTTTGTTTTATCTCTGGAATTTCATATTTCATTGCAATTCTAAATTAAATCATTAAAATTAAAGAAAAGTTCTAGATTTTCTCAACGTCCACCAAAAGAACCAGATTGCATGAAAAGAAATAGATCTGGTACGAAAGAACCTGATCCGGCAGCCCTGTCGCTGTACAACGAATTTATCTTGTCTTAATTTCTTGTTATTCATTCCTTCCTTCGATATTCCCAACCGACTAAATCATGATTAAATGATCATCATTCCCTACAGTTGTATTTGTCAGTTGTTCGTGTCCGATTGTGCGCAATGTTCGTAATTGTAAGCCAAAGTGTCGGGGTTTAGGGGGTGTCAAAAGTTGTTCACGGAATTTCAATTTCGCGAGTGGTTTTCGCCCGATCCCTTGCGAAATTTGAGGGACTACAGTACATTTACTGGTGAAGATTACAGTTTATTGGAATATGGGAGTTAATATATGATATAGCACAATGCGTTGAAATAAAGGATTGTCCTATTAGATATAAGAAAGTTGACAACACTAATGGACAGCCAGCCAGCCAGATCTACTTAAAAAACGAAGAAACCAGTGTTCAATTTTGTTGACAATTTTGGTTAACTTCTTTTAAATAAATCATGTCTCTGTCCTCCCATTTGTCCACTGACCATCGTTCTGGTGATGTCTGTGGCTGTGCAAGGATTTGCATAACAAACTGTGCGTGAATGCTTCATTTTTTCAATCTTTTTAAAGTGGTCGTTGTACAAGGATGATTCCACTCTCTAGGCCTCCAAAGTTGTTTCTCAATGGCACCATGGTGGTTTTTTTTAACTACAAGAGATACCAAAAAGGAAGGAAGATTTTACCGACAGTTTGTTTGAAAGCGTATAGAATTTCAAAGATGTTCGTTCGATGGCTGTAAGAGAATTCAAAGTTCGAAGGATTTCGTTGTCTCTTAAGGAGCATCATGAGCTAAACACTTTGGGCAGGACTCCAGCCTACTCCCAAAACATCAGCATCTTCTAAAAAAACATTTGCAGGCGTCTCTGTTGATAAAAAAAAACCCTGTTAGATAATTTTTTGTTTGTTTCCTTGACATGACCGCGCAAAAAGAATCCTTGCTCTTCACATACGGATTGTAAACCAGAGGAAAGCCAAAAATAACGAGAAGAATGGGTTTGATTACCCGAAAAACTCTTAGAATGTTAATGAGACTTCTCCGAATTATAGACAGTATATCCGGCCTCTTCTGTTTCAGATTCTCTCCTCTACCTCTTAAGATATGCACGCAAGTGTCAGCGATGAAAGAATAACAATTTTCTAGCGTATTTCATTTCCGCGAAAGGAAAAGAGGGTGAGGATTTCTCACTGGGATAATGCGAAGGATTTTCTTTCTATTTGAACGATTTGTGTCAACCATTGATGTGGTCTTGTTTAGCATTTAGGTGTGGGAGACGGGGGGCATCGGTGGTGGAAGATCGAGCCCTCCTGACTTTATTAAAAGGGCCAGCCTCCCATGACACCTTCCAAATACCTTGGCCCCCGAGAATATCACTACATGATACGCATCCTTTTGTAGCCAATCCTACCTCGACATCAGAACGAAAAGGATCACCCTGAGAATTGACAGGATTTAATGATTTCTTCCACCCTTTCTCTCTCTCTCTCTCCCCCCTCTCTCTCCCTCTCTCTCCAAATAACTAAACATCTGACAATACAAAAATAAATTATTTTCTTCACTAAATATCTTCTTACACAACAAAACCAGGTGGGCGGAATGGCAAAGGACGAAAGGGTTGTACGATCGAATCTTGGTATGGGGGTCACACATACAGGGTTGCACGCATAGTCGGTTTTATCAATGTAGTTCGAGCAGCTTTTCGTGTCACCGATTTGAATATGTTAGAGCGCAAATGATTGTAATTAAGATTCCGATGATATGAAATTCATAAAACAATACATTCCAACCCTAAACGATATTCTTTACAAATAAGTCTAGTTTAGCATTATAGTTACACTGTGAATAAAAAAATCTGAAGGCTTAAAAAAATTATTTTATTTCTATGTTGTTGACAGAAACTTAATTTACATAAAATTTTTAAAAGAAAAAAAAAACTTCGTTGACAATAAATGTCAATTTTAACATTAAAATGGTAAAGTTCATAAAAAGGTGATGTAAATTAGACTGAATATTGAGCAAAGCCCGAACGGCTATCGTAGAGTTTCATTGAATAAATTGGAAAAGAAATTGGTCAGATTCTTTTATAAAGTCCTCTCTTCTATTAAAGAATCTTATTGTTCACTCTCTCGTGACCGTCAGGCAGACCTGCTAGGATCATTTGTGCATACGCACACACTCATAGTTATAGATAAACAAATATATATGTATATAATGGGAGTATTTTGAATGATATTTTAGCGCTTTTACATAACACTTACAGTTCAACAATATAAGTTATTTAACATCATTAATTCTATTCAATGAGGGGCAGGGCAGGGGAACAGTGTCAGAGGGGCCTTTTCTAAATCCCAGCCTTGGGACCGAGTCGGTAGTTTATCTTTCACAGCCATAATGTGTTCAAGCGATTGGGTTCATTTTAAAAATATGTTGAAATTGGACATGATAAAATGAAATTATCCTCTAGGCATTAAAGATTCGGGGTATTAATCCTAGTTGATGCATTGACTCGGATTTGGCTTAGTCACCTTTCAAGTATGTAAATACGATGATCTTGCCAGCGGCCTGAGTATTTTATCAAGATGAACTCTAAAACAATCTCGTTTTCATCAATGGAATCTCATCGGCAGCTATCGGTATAATGCCAGCCAGGGTTGCCAAGTTTGATATTTATAGCTAAAATTGTTTTTTCAAAGTGGGTAAAAAATTAAAATCGGTTAAATTTTTCCATTTCCAGCTAACTTTATGGTTAAGAGACTAATGTATATACATGTTTAAAGACCACACCGAATAAAATATCTATAAAACTCTAGATCAAAATTAATAAGAATTGTGCATTTACTTCCATGAAGCGTACTAATCAATTTAAAGAAAATGACCAGATTTTTGGCTATCGTAGACTTTAATTAGCTTAATCAAGGAAAAAATCACTCAGATCTAGTCGAAAAATGGTTTATTTGGCAACCCTGATTTAAGCAAAGAGGAAGGCAGATTCTCTGAAATAGAATGAGTATTCAGGAAAGAGGTTTGGGGATCGGTTTCAGAGATAAAAATACTCAGTAATCGAAAATGCCAACCATTATGGAGAGATTAGATTGAATCGTAGATGTAGATGAGTCATTCAGCGTTTTTCAGGGTGAGTTGCGATCATCACGTCAATTTAACCCTTGATATCTGGGGCGACTTTGTAATATTTACTTTGGAAGTTGATTCAGAATTAATTTACCAAATGAATTAAGATTATGTTCTCACACACACTAACATTTGATTTCGGACAATATGTACGTATAATGACATAGCACCTGTCAAGTTAATGAAACCTGATTTCGAATTGTTTCAAATTTCTTTTGAATTCTTGAATTCTGATTTTTCTCGATGGACTTCAGATGTGAACTCATAGTCTCGAATACTATGGACGTTGATTTAACTCAATTTCTTAAGAGCACATATCTCTGCCAACGCCATGGTCACTAAGAACAGCAAGAAAATTAATTCACGACTTGTTACGATGCAGGGGGGGGGGTAAAAGAAATCCTGGATCCTCCCCAAAATTCAATCAATTCTTCCTTAGCCCATGGCTTACTCTTTGACGGAATGTCATTGGAATTCATTGGGAACTTTCAATCATACTTAATGACGTGGATAAATAGCTACGATGCATGGGAAGAAAAGATTCCTGGGTCCAGCGTCAAATTCAATCACTTCTCCTTTGGCTCATGGCCAACCCGTCAACAAAACGTCATTTGAGTCACTTGAGAACTTTTGGAGACATTGTGTGGCTAAACAGACAGACACGAGTGTATACATATCCTGCTTCCAACTTCGCTGGTAGAGGTAAATAAGAAGTAAAAAACCAAGGTCGAGAAGACGGGCCTTTCATACCACTGTAATATTGAACCGGCACCGGGATGCGGTAGAATGTACTGACAGAGAATCTATGTCAGAGAGTACAAATTGGGTCACACCAGTCAATTACTCCCGTTGATGGGTGGGGGCAGAGTTTAAAACTTTGGGGGTGATTATTTCGACTGTCTGATATCAGACTACGAAAAAATCAAATAAAACTACCGATCAACAAAACCAATCGTCGTTTGTCAACTCCGTTGATAATTCCACATGCCATCATAAATGGATTTAGGGGCTTAGAGCTGGGATTCTCAACTATTTGGCTCCTCGGGCCGGTTTGATATTCAGATCATTCTTGCCAACCTGTTGACGTGTGTGGGGTAATCACGAGACAAGATATAGATAGTAAGTTCACTATGTCACTTATAAGTGGTTAATACACTCAAAAGGGAAAGATGCAGTTGACTCATATCCCTATATCATATAATTTCCGCGTGGTCCAGCAGCACATCCTTCGCGACCGATTACAGGTCTGCGGCCCGGTGGTTGGGGCAGGTAGGTTAGAGCAGTGCCCCCTTTTTCTTTAAATTCGTTCGAATAACTACTTTTTGTGCTAATACTTGAGTACTATTTTTCCTTGAGTTTTGTAGTTATTCTTTTTCTATGATCACAACTAAACTCAGGCCGTCGATCTACGGCTATGTCTGAACAACGTGATTCGGAAATAAAGAATAAGCTCTCGGTGACACTCGAACTAATGCACCTTTTGTCAGAGGGAAGCCTAGTTAAACGCAACACTAAACTACGAGAGCAAAACGGCTTGACAGAAGATCAGATCCAAGTTGAGGCCTTCTCTCAATATTTGTTTTCGTTTCAGTACTTGTAGTATCAATAGAACAATTATCTTTTTATTATTCATCTTCATTAGATGGAGTATTGCAAACGATTATTATTATTATTAACCAATTTTCCTTAATCTTAACTCGAAAAAAAAAATTAATTAAAACCCAAGTCTACGGTATTGCGTGAGCAGTTGTGACAATTGTAGACCATTCTTGACTCTAACAATGAGTTGAAAGCGGGGGGGTTTGGTGTTACATTAGAATACTAGACTTACTGTTACACGACTCTTATATTATGCATTTTTCGGCAGTTTTACTGAAAATGCATCCACCATATATTCTGAGCATAATCCCACTATTATATAGATATAGTATAGAGAGCAGTGATTCCCAAACTTTGAAAGCTCGAGGATCCATTCTATAAAGGAAATATTGTAGATGGTCCTATCCTCAACATATAGTCCTTATAGAGTAATAGAACTTGAAAAATCATTCATATCTTGAATGGATGATATTCATTTGTATCCTAATATCTGGTACAGGTCTATGTACAATAATTATGTCCTTTGTTAGCTGTGTAATGGGTGACTCATCCACTGGAACTAATATAACGGGAGATCCATCGCAGAGCTTCGGTCGTTGTGTTCTAATTCGCGATAAATCGTCGATCCAGGCTTATTGCCGAGCTCAGTTGTCGTAATTTTGTTTGAATTCGTGGTATTAATTCAAATTTCCAACTGCAGAACCCGGTCGTTTGTTGACGGACCCCTCGGACCGTACTTTCGAAACCACTAGCATAGACGAGTTGACTTGTGTAGATAACTACAAAAATTGAATTTAAATTATTTTAAAACTGGTACCTTGTGTATGTAGATCCAAAATTGAATTTAAAAGTTTAAACTGGTAACTTACGTAGGTAGATCGCGAATTGAACTTGAATTTGTATAATTTTAAAGCTGGTAAATAGAGGTTTGAGTGGCCGAGCGGTTAACGTCTTTGGGAATGGGATCACCGGAGGAGAGAGTTCGTGTTCAATTCGCATTAATACCCTTGGAAGACGTCCCCAGCTCTTCCAACATCATAGGTCAACACTGCAAGATAAACTCCCATGTCTTATACTTACTAGGGGAAGACCTACGCCCAACGACGGATCTCAAAAGGGTGATTGAAAAAAAAAAACGGAAATTTTAGAAATTCAGTATGACAAGGGTTAAGGAAAATGTGTTTCGTCAAATGAACCATTCCATAGAAGCTGGTTCCCTATGGATTCAGTCAGATACTTTACTACAGAACTATTTCCGCCACTCGGGCCGCATTCCACTTGTGAACATTGTTGTAGAGAGAAGCTCCTCTCCCCCTCTTGACGGTGACGACAACGGCCCTCCTTCTGTGGAATTACGCACATATAAGACACTCCTTTCTTCCCGTTGGGTAAACATCTTGAACACTTTTTCCCTCCTGTTCCCATGTGAATCAGTCGCGTTTGATATCTCTCTCATATCACCGATAACAGAACAGGTCTCTTTTTTTTCCCCCGAGGGTCGTCATAGCGTCTCCGTTAACTCAGTGTTGAATCGCTATCGTCGGGTGTATTCTATAAGGAGATTTTATAAGCTGACACAGGCATTAGCAATTTTGTCCACAACGATATTTTTGTGCAGCCGACTGTTAGATGGATTCCATCCCTAGATCAGAATAACACTCGACCATCTGTATTAAATATGCACGTTCTCATCTCTATATTCTAGAATTTACCCCAGAACACACTCTTGATGACGTAATCGCAACACCAGACTATTTCTCGGAATGGTGGAGTCAGACGAACCACGTGGGCGCTTACCGTATGTGCATTGGTTAGCAAGATCGTCCTGTAGGACAATTCGCATGAATAGAGAGTTTCATACTCACTGGGTTCCCCTCAACTGCAGCTTTGTGCCCGATTCAACAAAGCTTAATAAACAATCAGACGAATTAGGAATCATGTATAGCTAGAACTAGTTAACTAATGAATTAATTAATGATACTGACTAGCAAATCAACCGTTGAAAAATAAGCTTAGCTAAGTAAATGGGCAGTACTATGACTCCTGATGCTACTACACAGATGATCGATTTCAAATCAGTCCAGAATAGGTTTCGATCTCCATTACAAACAGCGACAGAATACTCTTCGGGTAGACATTGCATCTAAATTATGGTCATTTACTGAGGCCTTCTTAGTCTGACACAAGGCCAATTAATCTCGCCAGTTTTCATTACCAATGCTTTAAAGCGACCATTGTCTCCTTTCTCAAGGGCATTAGCACGAAGTGAACACAAACTGTCTCAGCCGATCCCATTCTCCGTACCGCTAACCGCTCGGCCACTGACTCCTAAATTTCAATACCCTTGTTATAACTTCCATAACCGTTGCTCCTGCTTGCATGATGACGACACCAACAATGGTAACGAATGACAGTGAAAAATCAGGTAGATAAGAAGGGGGAGGAGATCGCTAGTAAGAAGGAAGAGGATGTAAATATGAAGGGAGGGGAAGTAGGAGAAAGGTCATTGAAAGAAAAGGATGTTTAGTAGTAGAGAGGAAATCAACGGACAGAGAAAGATGAGAAAGAAGCTACCATCCTCAACGGAGTACAAGTTTTGCACAGACAAAAGGTCAATAGAGAAAAGGTTACTTCCAAGTGTGTCATAGTTCGTTATATCAGAGCTCTAAGCACTTGCGATGGGGGTAAATTATATACAAACAAATTAAAGTTATACCAAAATTAATACTCCGCCCAAATCTTAATTTTTTTTAAATCAACCTAATTAACGATGGCAGGAATAGATGAATTAATGATTTTAATCGAAGATTTGATAAATTCTTCGTCTAAAGGATTCGTAAAGCACATTCAATTTTTGATCTATCTTGATAGAAGAATTTTTAAATTAAATTTTAAAAAAACTGAATAAATAATCTCAGTAATCATAAATTAACTTTTTTTTAAAAAGTATATTCTTTTATTTTTCGTCTAATATAAGTAAGATGTATTTCATCTTATTCGTTATATTTTGTTAAATTTAACTCTTCTGTCAACGAAGTCGGAAAGGTATGTATGTATTACCTTGTGTCTTTCCGTCAGTCGTTACACTCAATATCTCCTGAATGAATTTCACTGAAATTCTATGGAAGGTCATGGACTGAGTAAGAATTAAATAATTTTCGAGACAGATGCAGGAATTTTCTTGGGTTGCTCTATGGCATAGGCAGATGTTTGAGTACTTCCCAGTTAGTTCTGTGGGAAATTTCTCAGATTAACTTTTATTAATTTCAGTGTTAAAAAGCTACATCTCAACATATAATTTTTTGTTTCTGATGTTTGAAAATTGTTTCTTTTTCCAAGTATTCATTAAAATTTTTTTACATCAGGATCTTAGGATTATTCCCTGCTCAAAATCCTGGATCCATCCCATGCGCATGTTGTGTATAATAAGGTCGATTTTTATCCAGTTTAGATGTAAATTGATCCGAAAAGTGCCAAATGAAACCAGCGCAAGCAACAACCGAGCAATCGTCAGGATTTTTGGTCAAATAACATTTCGTTTTTGAAATCTAACCGATTCCGGGGTTGTTATCTGTCGTGTTTTTTCCTGACATTTTAGCAGTCACCCCACAGAGAGGAATTTTATCAGGGGTACAAAGTTTCCTTCAGGCCTCCTTCATTTCAGTCATCCTATTTTTATCCACTTCTATCCAAACGTTTTCGGGGATCATACATATATGAAGAGTTTAAATAAAACCTCCAAACCATTTTATTCGACTGGTCTTTTACGAGCACCTCTTCCATCACTACAACGATATCTCTTCTTACCTTGCTCAGTTCACGTATCTATGTTGATTTTTTTCTCTTAAAGCACCCCCACTTTTCTTTCTCTCCATTTCAAGGTTGCCAGATCAAAATGATTAAAAGTAGCGCTATATTTTTTATCGATTGGTACACGGTTTTTGGAGTATTACATATTAATACATAGAGTACACTGTACAATTCTAATGGTGTCATTAACATTACCATTGCATGTATTCAATGAAAATTGCGATGATAGGATAATTTACCAATATTCAGCTCATAAAGCATAATTTGGCTATGCTATGTTTCCACTTATTCATAGTTGAAGTTCATCAAGTTTTTATTTAATATTCAACCAGGAATTGTCATGTGAGTGCGAGAAATATGATAATTAAAGATAATTTTCTTCATGTTATCTTTAGAAGGTGATTTTGTAACTTAATAAAGACCTAAGTAAACAATCATTTATCACATTCACATTGGTACCCCAAGTTAGCCTAGCTTATTTTCAAAGTAGCCCAAAAAGTCGTAAGTTGCGATGATAAAAATTTAGCTTTTATAATTAGCCCAATTCACTACTTGTAACCCGAACTGGTAACCTTTAATTCTCAGCTTATTTTCCAACTATTCTCTCCCACCATTTACTGTGAAAACCTTCATACTCACGCGATACAATTTTAATGTGCATGGATTTTTACAGTAATCTGTTTATAAACAAAGACACTAATAGTTTCTGCCGAAAGCAGACAGCTCCGAAAAGTATGCCTAGGTCAGTTGTTCTCTACCTTTTCAAGGTTATTCCCCACTTCTGTAAATAGGAGGTTGTCCCCCCATCCGTAAGTTGCAACAAGGATTTCAAATGATTATTCTATTCGACGTATAAGTAAACAGATTTATAATAAGAATTAGTTTCATTTATAATTGCACAGCTGCTGTGGGTGTGTTCTTCGAAGAAAGCAAGCAAAATAGTTTGAAACTCCATTTTACAAAAAAAAATTCTGCAATCGTAACTGATCTCGTCGTTTTTACTACTAGATCTTCAATTTGGGGATCTGTCATTGAGAGAGCATGTTTAAAATCATTCTCAACTTGGAACTTATTCAGACCTTTGGTTGCACAGTTATATTCCATCGTGCAACACACATCCCCACTACCCTGGAGCCAAATCATTCACGAAGACTTTTATTTTCACCTAAAAACCTCACCCGCTTGGATTACCTAAATTCTCCTTAAGGAGAGGATTTCCCCTCCTTTCGTTAGAAAACCACTGGCCTAGGTGGTATCAACTTTGTGCTATCAGATTATTCAAATATTTTTCTTTTGGAATAAAAGTCTATACCGCTAATTTCGATTCTATTTTGAAATGCCCCCACCCTGCCTCAATTAATATCAAGATTATACTTCGGTCATTCTTTATTTGTATTCGGGTAGCCCTATGCCAAGCGCACTTTTCTTTTCCATCATTTTCCTCCCGCCTCTTCTTGACCTTTAAGGACGAAGTATCACGACAATTATTTCAACTGCCCGGGGGTCTTTTATAGTTGGGTGGCTATCATTATGGTTGGCCTTCGTTTGTCATCAGCACTGAGATGAGTTGTTGACAAGAATGGAACCAGTGACCTATAAACAAGAAGGAATCAACTGACGGGAGGGGAGAACAGAGAAGATACTCTTCGCCTGCTAACCTTCTGAACCCCCAGGGACCAATTTGGATTCTGTTGCATGTTTTTCGAGGTGAAGTGGCTTATAACCATCAGAATTTTCAAGGGAATAAATCTTCTAAATGGACCGACAAAATCACTTTTCTTCTCTCTCACTGTCTTCGGCGACTTTTTTTGCTATGGTTTCATACGCGCAAGCGTGCGTGCGTGCGTGCGTGCGTACAAACATCCACACAAGCACATGGACACTGACACACATATACGCATTGACATACGAAGACGCACTTACACAAACATACATGCATTCAAATTCACATATAAACACACACATATGCATGCATACACACACACACATACATTAGTACGCACGTATGCATACCAACTCATTTCTAATAGAAATATATGGATGGATATTATGTGACTTCTTCTGGTACGAAGATGAGTTGTGCAGCACTCCAGCTATGGTATGTGAGCCTAAATTGCAAAATATTGCTCAACAGCATATGCTCTTTCACACACATATATAAACATAAACACACAAGTACGTATGCACATACATTTAGGTTCACTGAGAGTATTTTTATGCGCATGAGCACATAACAACTTCTCTCTATCTCTGTCTCACTCTCTCTTTCTCTCTCTCTCTATAAATATATATATATATACATATATGTAGATGTTTCATTTTAATTCGTTTTTAAGCTGGAAATCATTTGGTATGAATAGAGATATATTGAAAAGTACTTAGCAAATGTTCTTTAAGTGTCAAGTGTGCGGTGTTTGCACAATACCAGGAAAGACTTACGGATGCGAAACATGGAGATGAACTGAGAGCTAACTTAGAATCGCACGAAGACCCATGGAAAGAGCAACGATAGGAATAACTCCAAGAGAAAGAGATCGACATGGATCAGAGAGAGGACTAGAGCGAAGAACATAATGCAAATACTTATGCAACAAAAATAGAGATGGGCTGGGCACTTAACAAGAAGAGGTGACGGCAGATGGAGTAAAGGACTAACGGATTTGTCCCCACGATACACTAAATACAGAAGTAAAAGACCAGACACAAGATGGAGGGATAGGATTACTAATAAGACACGGCATAGATCGGTGCAATCGCGGTCGTCATGGAAGGAAATGGGAAAAATGATGATAAAAGGGGCGAATACATAGAAGGACGCATACTCAGGAGTAAATGTAAAAATAATGTTATACAAATCTATATAATAGACTCATCATAACTGTCATAACATACGCATCTATTTACACTATTGGTGCCTTGAAGTAGTGGACTATCCAGTCCCAATATCTAATACTGCAATCACTAGGGCTCTTTCCAGCCAACCTCTTCTACCATCTGTTGCACTCCCTTTCTTTCTGTATGTCCTGCCCACCTCCACTCTAATCGCCTCATCTCTCTTTCGTTTTTTTTAATTTTTCTTTCTCCCAAAGCTAATCCTCGTAATGCTCTTTCCATTGATCTCTGTGCGATTTTGTCAATTTCGATGCTTCTCACCTCTACATCATACCTGGTACTTGACATGAACCGCACCCTCTGCATTTCAAGCATATTGACAAGGTATTTTCTATTTAACTTATTTTAGGTTTTAGAGTTTTCAAAGATTTGGGTAAGATCGATATTTGTGGGCTGATGCACCCTTCCTCTGCACTCCTTCTGCCACCGGGCCAGATGAATGGAACATCTAGAATGAATGAATAGACTCTAATGCTAACTACTGCTCTGCGGTATTCATTGAGAGCACGATTGCTTTGTATTAGCACTACATGAAGGAATCTTCAACACCTAGATCTAAAAACCATCAAGGAAAGAGAAAGAAATCTCTAACAGGTGAATTCGTACCTGGAAATGGTTGACTCGAATGAGTAAATTAGTCCAAACTTGTGAATGGAATTATTGAGAGGAATCAACGATGCTATAAAAAGGTTGTAACAAAGTTTCCATCAAAATACTTTTATATTCCTACCTACCTACCTACGCTGTACTTAATTACTCCCAACTCATCTATTGAATTTACTGTCACAAATTACCTTACAACCTGTGCATCTATGGAAGGTTTTATCAGTACAGGAAAATTCTATCTATGCTCGGTTATGACAAGAGTCATAATCATGATCAACATCAACATTGCGAATCATGATCTCCAGGAGTTGTCTTATATTCTTGCAACATGGCCTGCCCATTGCTATTTAAGCACCCTAAAAACTTCTCGGATATCTCTAACGCCTGTATGCTCTCTAATATATCATGCTGTCTTGGTATCTTTCTGTGTGATCTTTAGCGTGATTTTCTCCAATGAGCCAGTATTTAGCTACTGACAACTTGCTTTTTGCAGCTAAGACATTTCAAAATTGTAGAGAAATCATTTCAAAGAGTTCATTTGACAATTGAACTTGTTCATGTCTTCCACGCGATGTTTTGGTCGATTCATTCTTCAGTCTTCTTCAGGTGAAGTATATAGTGTCCAAGATACACCTGAAGAAGACTGAATAATAAATTTGCCGGAACGTCATGAGAACATAAACAAGAAGGAATTTGATTGCACGGAAAAAAACAAACTCTTTGAATGTTGATGACTCTAATTAAAATTAAAGACAGTGAAGAATTTAGTTTCAGCCTTTTCTGTATTCTGTAAAGATATTAATTACTTATTTAAAACCCATAGAGATATGTATCGTGTGGACACAAATACAAACACGAGTGAATACATATATCTCATCCAATATTGTTATAAATCAGTTTTTTAATGTGTACGTTGATCGTATTTAACATCCCTTTTTCTTTCTTTCCTTCTTTCTTTCTTTCTTTCTTTCTTTTTTCAAACAGATTATAATGTCTCTTTTGGAATTGAAAAGTTTTCGTTCGTCGGGTGAACTATAGAATAGTGGTCCACAACCTTTTTGCCTGGCCCTTTTTTCAGAATGTCATCCTCATTTCCAAGACTGTCAGAGTCAACAGGTGCATTCTCCACTAACAGCAACAAAAGATCAATATTGAAACAGTTTGAATCTGCTTATTCGTAGCCCCGATCCTCCTGGAACCCTAAAATTCCTCCTGAGACGGGAGTCCCCCTGGTTGAGAACACCTCTGCTGTAGATGCTAATTTCACAGGCCCGTCGATTCTCGAATCTCGTTCTCTAATCAATGTGCCGTGACCCACTGAGTTGTTTCATTGGAAAAGATCTTGGTATAAAAAGGGTAACTGCTAGAATCCTTTTATGGGTTTCACACAGGTTCACGAGGTCAAGTGACTCTCCGTCATGGACCCATTCGTGGGGACCGATGAAATACAGGTTAAAAATCGTATAAATGGGGCATTCCTCGCCCGAAACACGATTCATTTTCTTGATTTTTCTCCTTATCGGATTCCTGATCCAAACTTTTACAGCAATAACATCAGTGGGTAAAGTACCAGGGAGGGGGTAGGCCAGTACCAAGGGGTTGGACAAGTACCAAGAAGTGCCGAGGAGGACAAGTGTTTTATCGCATCGTAGAATTTAATCATCAGTTCTGTCAGAATACCCCCCCTTACAACTTGTTTGGCATTGAGTTAAGGGCTCCCGTCACCCTCCACCCAAAGGTTTATTTTTTTCTTAATTGTACTTCGCGTATGACGGTGGGTCCCGAAGGTAAACAAGTTACTCCATTAACTGATCTCACCTCCGCACATGGATAACAACTCAGTGGTTTTGGGTGTCATGAGGTCCATGGTTTAGAGTCTGGTGCTGGGTAGGATCATTGACCCGAATTTATCACTGAAATATAACAGCTGCTATGGTAGAGGTTAGCGCACTTGTCTCGAAGGTCTTTAAGAGTGAGTTCGTTTCTCACTGGGGGGGCTCCATGAAAATTAAAATCAATGGTTCAGACTCGGAGTTTGGTCCTAGATGGATGAAGATTATTGACACGATTTAGCGCTTTCGAAGCTCTTCGACAATGAGTTCGATTATCACTGGGGGCTCAAGAAATAGTATTGTGTAATCCAACTATAATCAACATCATCAATGATAGGAACCCTGATCAGAGAGGGGGACTTGTGATGCGAGATTGAAGGTTCAATTCCAAGTATCGGCATGGTCAAGGATTATTCCTACAAAATCCACTACAAAGAAAGTTGCAGTTTGGGCCAGTCAATAAGACGGAAGGTTTACAAGGATGTCTGGGGGTCTATCGTTCACTGCAATACATCTTTAATCTTCTCTCTTTATGCAGTCTAATTATTGCAGTGCCATTTTTGTATATTTTCAGAATTACCTGTGTGTAATTCTCGTTATCTCCCTGTTCTCGCATTTAAAGACTACCGTATGTTTTACCGAGTCAAATGCTTTCTCATAATTTACGAAAGCTAATAAAAGTGGTCTGTTGTATTCTAATGACCTAGTTTTTATCCAAGTGGCTAATAATCTGAACTTGGTTCGGCTGAGTCCATAATCCAATCCAAAAACTGTGTAGGTAAAGCTCATTTACAAAAGAGAGGTAAGTGTCATTATGGTATGAGTCCACTTTCTCCGCGCTCAAACCAACCAAAGGTTGCAAAATCACGACTATCCAACTTTTCCTTCAGTGTCCAGACGAAACCGCTTCTCCCGTGCCTGTTGCATGAGGGTAGAGACAAGCCAATTTGATATGGACTGAACGTAACCGAGGTAACCGATCCAACTTCCAACTGACACGGGACGAAGAAACAAACGAAGGGCGAAAGACAGACGGAGAAGAGTGTGGGGATCGACCCATTTAGGCTGAATCCTTCAAATCCGTCCCCCAATCCTTCCGGGTTTTTTTTTTCTTTTAGATCAAATCACGTACATTCGAGTTCGCGTTTGCCTTAGTGTCAACATTTTTTCAAGAGAATATTTACTTCCCTCTCATTTAGAAATTTAATATTCATTTAAAGAAGCCTCGAACCTTTGCAAAAAAGACGAACACTTTCAGCATGTCTCCTTCCGATTTCATTTATTTACTGCAGCCTGTGTGTCTGTCTCTCATTACAGTATCTCCTAAAGTCCTCAATGAATTTCAATGAAATTTTGTGGAAGGGTGGGCCATGTGCGAAAGATATTATAATGGACAGATAAGAGTGAATACTTAGATGTATGGAAAGTTTGAAAGATATCTCTCAATCGAAAAATAATTTTGGGGTCCAATTCTTCCTTGCACCATGGCGTATCATTGCAGAAAAAATTATTTTAGAACTTTTAGGAATGTTGTATTAATATATAGATACGATGGGGGGAGTAACTGTAAAAGAAAATTCCTGGACCCGCCACAAACTTCAGTAACTTCTACAAAATATCATTGAAATTCATATAGAACTTCTCGAGATATTGTGTGGATAACAAGCAACGATGTGGGGAATATAATAGTGAGAAACCTTGATCCGCACTAAAACGTAATCACTTCTTACATAGCCCATGATACATTTTTCCAGTTCATTGAGAACTTTTGGAAATATTGTGTGGACAGACAGTCAACGAGACAGACAAATGTGACTACATATACCCCTTTTGCAGACAACGTTGGAAGAGGTAAATAACTACCAATAGTTAAATTGGCAACGAAGGCATTTCTGGATTGTTAAAGTTAGGGTTAGTGTTGGAATTGATCACGTTAATTGTTACATTCAATGGATCGTTCATTTGTCAAATAAGACATCTTCCTTCACCACAAAATGTTTTTCCGGTTCAAAAAGGAGTATTTTTCAAGGTTTTAGGAAGTGCTCTTTCCCACTGTCTTTTAAATAGTAGCTTTCTCAGAATTCTCCTTCAGTTGTTTACATGGCTAAAATTGTCGCTTTGAGTTTTCTTGATTCTACAGAAACGATGATTAGTTAGTATGCTTTTAAAAGTGCAAGTAAATCTGACCAAGTTCTTGGGAGATTTTTATCGAAAAGTGACAGAACTGGTCAATGGAAGGGTTCATTGCTTCAAATGGTGGGTAGGAAATATTTTATCAGCTGTATTGTTACCATTAAGAGTAACAGACTATTGTTACGGTCAGAAAAAGTTACTATTCTCATTCACAAGACTTTCCGGTCACTTTTTTCACGGGAAAAAATCAAAACAAAAAGTCGTTATTCCAACATTTGCCCGGACAATCAAACTTATTCTTTTTGATACTTTTTTTTTACCATAACGTTTCGGCGAATCAATATGAAGGCCTTCTTTTTTTTTTTAGGTGTTCTACTTGTATGCAAATTGAGGGGCTCTTTTTTGCATCGTGCCAAATAAAGCATGGTTGCAAGCAGATTCTGTTTGCTACCATTTTTTACTTGGTGCCGCCGCACTACCGAAAAAGCTTGTTCTTGTAAAGGGATAGTAAAACTGGAAAGGGTAGTAGAATAGATCGACCAAGGTGTTGCAGAGACAACAGAAGCGGAGAAAAGAACGGGCTCATTTGTCCGAAAAATTACTCTTCTTAAAATAGTACTCCGAACAACTATTGGAATGATAATGACACATTTCAAGAAATCAGCGAATAATTCAACACCGTGAATGCTTATAGAGTCTAAAACGAATATTCGCAGCCCCCCTCACACACACAAAAGCCAAAGAACAAATAAAAGATCGTTGTAGCGAATGATTGAACAGTCATATGATCGATCAGTAGGTGTAAACTGTAGAGCGATGGTTACCAAGCCAGTCTCGCTGATTGCCAGTATAATGAGTTCGATCCTCAACGAATAAAATCGCTGATCATGACTGATTGATCTAAGGGTGTGCAGAATTTCCCATTTGTCAGTGGATGTTACTATTCCAGCAGACCCACTGCAGTGAAAATAAATTTTAAAAAATTGGAGGCAAAGAGTCTCTAAGAACCTGGCGAAGTCACTGGAGATACAGGGAATCTGGAGAAGACCTGACCATTCACACGGCGGCTCTACTTAAATCAGCAAGAACACTGAGAAGACCCCCAGTAATTGTAGGTTGTACCCATCATTATAGGGGCGCTTGGAACAGTCCAATGAGTCTTGAAAAGAGGTGGAACGATTTGAGATTTGGGGAGGAATTGAACCCATTCAAATTACATTAGTTAAAATCAGCCAGAATAGTGCGTTGAAGGGACTTGCTGTCACTTAACCTCCAGCGACGACCATTATGTAAAAATTGAACGTATATCAAATAATATGAATATTATTGGCTATATTCAGAGGAAAGGCAACAATAACAAAATAGCACTGATGATGTCACTTCATCCTGAATGTGATGGGGGAAGGGCTCAGTAGATCAGGGAAGGGCTCTTATGCTGTGACTTTCAGTTTCAACACGGGGAGCTTGCTCGCCACCACCACCAACACATCATCATCAACATCAACATCAACTGCAACATCTTCATTTGTCATCAACCAATAATAAAAGAATGCCTATGGTTAACGCTGTAATCATATCACCTATACAAAAGAGTTGTTCGTAAGTAACTAAAGAAGATATATAGTGTAATGATGAAGGGTCAAATGATGAAAGTGCTGGTGATGATAGGAAGTTAGCATCATGGGGAACGGGGTTGACGGTGTGTTGTTTTTAAAATCACCCATGTTATTAAATCGAGTAAATATTCTTAGTTGAGCCTTTCTTTCGATATGGTATCACTTGAAAGGAAAAACTGAATTCTTTCCAAATTATGGAAATATTAGTCAAGGAAACTATAACCTTCCTTTAAATAAATATATGATATAGTTAAACACCAGACAGACAGACAGACAGACAGACGGACAGACAGACACACACACACACACACACACACACACACACACACACTCACACACATTGTCTGAGGACTTCTCTTTTCCATGTATGTATATTATATAATATATTCTATGTGTAATTTCTCTAAATAAATATATAATATAAATCATATTATATAGTAGATATTAGGTGATATATATTATTATATATATTATAATAAATATTGAATATATCATTATGTATTATATGATACATAACACGATCATTACTGTTCATCGCAAATAATTATAATAATAGTAATAAGCAGCATGCAAAACAGATATTAAAATAGTAAGTAAAAGTAGAGTAAGTAAAAATGTTTACTTACGACATTTCTGTCATATTTGTTCCTGTGGCGCTTGATGAATCTCTTCTTGATAGGAATTCTGTCATAAACAGACGACACTCCTCAATGACCGTAGGACATAATTTTTTTCCTTATCCAAAACTGACAACACGGACTCCGATACTCTCACTCTCTCTCTCTCTTTCTCTCTCTCTCTCTTTCTCTGTCTCTCTCACATACACACACTCACACACAATCTTTCACTCTTCTCTTTCTCCTCTTTTCACTTGCACTTTCTTTTCTCAAAATCGATTTATCGATCTTAATTTCACTTTTTCCAATAGTTCGATTCTTTCCTCTCTTTTCTTCTCCCCCAACCAAACTGATGACCAATGTCAGCTATAAATGAAATTCCTGGTATCAGATCGCACTTTTTCGCTTTGCTTGTTATAATCTAATTGATGAAGACGAAGAAGAAACATTCCAAAAGCCGTAGCCATCAAAATCCGTCGAGTAACTAAGTTTCCTCAGGTAGGTATTAAGTCTTCCAGATCCGTTCGGTACATATACAATCGGACACAAACAATTAAATGTCGCCCCTCTGTCGTGAGTATAACCGGGACAGTGGTTGCGATAAATTGTTTCAACACGAGCTCCAATTCATGAAGTTGTCGGCTTGGGACCAACTGATTAAATCCCCGGAGAACTTCGAAGCATCCAGTGGCTTCAGACACTAGTTGAAGACAAACAAACCAAGCCGGCTTCTTTTTCTTTTCTTTTTTTCCGAAGGAGAGTCGATCCCGATTCAGTTAGTAGTCAGAGTGGACGACGAAAGGCAAGGAGGGACAAGAGGAGCCGAAGTTTGAAAAGTTTTTTTGTGGTCAGTCATGTCCGGACACAGATGTAGGTGCGTCGTCATCGTTTCATTCCTACAACAACGAGTTAAACATAAACAGTCGACCGAATTAAGTTAGTGTAGTATCCTACCGAATGTCAGGAAGAGAGAGAGAGAACAAGACCCAGAGAGGGGGGAATATGGTAAGTAAGTATAAACAAGAGAGGGATACTAAAGTCTATACTCAAGTTAAGGCTGTAGACGGAATGTGTGTGTGTGTCTGTGTGAGCGTGAGACCGTTTGTTTGAATCTGTGTGTGTGTGTGTGTGTGTGTGTGTGTTACGCGCTTCAGGCAGGAGGGAGCCCACTCACTTCCTACATTCTGAAAATCTCAGCCCTGCCCTGCCGGGCCGTACATCTAAGTCGATCCCCGTCTCCACGAGACTCGTGCTGGTATGTGTGGGTGTAGGGTAAGCGTGGGTGGGTGACTTTGTCTTTTCTCTTATTTTTCGCCTCGTACGTTTATTTGTCCACAATTCTCTCGGGGGGGAATAAGCAAGAGACCAGCCTAGATTTAAGACAGCAGACCATGTTTACACACACCGGAGAAGGTCTATGGCCGATAACGAACCTTAAAAAGGCTGATGAAAAAAAAGTATGTGTTGTGTGACATTGTATTGGCCACTTATTTAAAACGATCGATCCAAGACCGAATTTAACATTGATGGGGGCCCAGTACATGGCATTTCTTACGGCCCTATTATTTATTTATTTTGTATTTAGCTCTATTTTCGAATAAATAAAAACGAGAAAATGAAATGTAAACTAAATTATGAGGTTTAAATGCAGAGTATTTTATGAATTGATATATCTATACATACTGAAACACCGAAGAACATTTTTTCTTTCAACACATGGTTGATGACGGGGTATAATCTGGAGGCTCTCTTCCCTAGATACTTCCCGGACTAATCCTGACTAGAAACTCAACATTTCAACAATCTCAAACCTGACCAGTAAATAAACGACGGAGAGCGTGTTTTAATATCGAGGCCTTTCTTACCCCGCATTCTGGGTATTTAGCCCTTTTTTTCCCTACCGGTACATAACCCCGATTCCCCCAAATTTAGTCAACATCAATGTCAACGAAAAAGTTTTAAGGATCTATCATAACTCTTTTGAACTCTCAAGTGAATATATTATTGATAATGCTAGGGCAGTGTCCGTTCGGACTTTATGGTTTATGGAGCAGTCTGTCATAATAGTTATGTAAAATAATTCTTCATCCGTCATACGGGACTACCAAGTATTTCGGTTACTTCTCTTAAGAGTTTTCAATTCAGATATTTTGTACATAATTTTAGGTCTATGATTTTAGATAAAATACCAATAATCTGTATTTTTTCATTTGATTTTGTTAAATTTTTCGAGAATCAATGGTCCCCCCCCCGCAAACTCGACGCTTCAAACTCGACACTGCACTGCCTTTATTGCTGACTAATGTATCGGGAGTATGTCAGCAACATACAATGGCCACACACTCACATATATACACAGATTTACTCAATTGTAGTAAGAAACAGAGGTCGAAGTAAGGGGAGTGCTAGCAAGCTCAAACGACAGTCGAAAACAGTCCTAAAATCAGCTCATGATTTAGTAAATGGTAGTGACTTGCATGCGATATTTTTAATCATAACTCTTCTGACGCAATCTCACGATGTGTGTATGTGTATGTGTGTGTGTGTGTGTGTGTGTCTGTGCTAGCGTGCGCGCGCACGCTGAGTTTAATACACACACACACACACACACACACACACACACACACACACACACACACACACACACACACATAGTCTAGGGTGAGTGATACATTAACCGTGCTGTGACACGAGATCATTTCAAATAAACTTCTTATAATATAACGCAATTCATAATCACTCTGTCGGATCATATACATCCATTTTCTTGATGCACATACATGTGTGTGTGTGCAGGTTTGTCAACATGCGCTGAATCTTGATGTGCGCTGTGTGTGTATTTGTATTTTTTATATCTTCGTAGCTTGTTAACACTATATACCAACCCAGATCTATATTTTTACCAATGAGTTGCCACATTTTAGCTGAACCAATAAGATGATAATTACCTTTAAAACACATGTAGGATAGTGGTTCTCAAAGTGTGGTCTACAGAACACTAGTGGTTCGCGAGATCCCTGTGAGGGGTCTACGAAACAAAAATAATTTTGAAATAAATCTAGTTTCTGAAAACTCGTGATGGCTTATTCTTACTATAATTAACAATTAAACTCTTTAGGGATCTGCTCATATTTCCTGAGAACGTTAAGTGGTCCTCCGAGAAAATAAGTTTTAGAACTCTTGGTGCAGAAGAAGCAAGAGAAAATTGAATACGAAAAAAATTAACAAATAAAAAAGACGAATCAAAATCAGCATAAATCATAGATACACATACACTTCACGGTTTTGTTTTTATTAACACTCAACGGATCTTTCTTCAACGACGGAGATTCATGCTGATTCCGTGACTTCGGGATTACAGACTTGCAATGCTTATCTCATGTATTTGTAAAGGTTTTCGATTACCAAGATAAGAACTGTGTCGCTGGTTTCTGCCCTGAACGCAAGTTGTCGTTTTATTGAAAACTGCTCATTATTTTACGTGTCTTCAATGATAGGCCTCTTACACAGAGGGATTCGCTAGGAACAAACGTAAAAAAATAACAAAATTATATGAGTCTTCAAGACTAGACCCTTTTCATAGCCCACCAGAGGGCTTTTCTTAACTGTGTCATTCATCAGTCTCGCGAGACTATGGATCAACAGCCGGAAAATTTTGCTTTCAGTCTCTCCAGGGTGCAAGTCTGGACAGAATTGGATGGAAGACAGTCGGTTGCTCATGTAACAAGTCTCCCCTTTCCTAGCAGCGATATTGTTCCAGGGAGAGGCATAGGCTGATACAACCAGTGTCGTCACAGGAATTACCAGAACGAGACTGAAGACAGCGTCGGACTGTCTTCGGGACTCCAGAGCTCCTGTTTTGAATTCAGAGTTGTCCTTCTCCCTGATTGGTTGCCTCCCAAGGCAAGGGAGACAGCATGGGCGTCCCTACGGAGTTGCATTTGCACTCACTGAAAAAAAAGTACAAACATTTGTATAATCTTCTCCTTTACTTTAAAAAAGCCAACCTTTCTGTCATTTTTTTTTCAATTGTGGACAATCGTTTGTATGATAACGAATAATACTGGATGATCATTTACGTGACACCAAAGTATTGAGTGACAGCGTCGATTGATTTTTGCTCTTCCTTTTTGTTTTAAACTTACTATGGCAAAAGTTCAACGGGTGCATCCGGTTTCATGACAATTAGAACTTGAAATAATGAGACGCAGTTATTTATTTATTCATGTCGTTAATAGCAACAAACAAAACAAGAATATCATCGTTAATCGTAATAACAATCAAAACATAATTTTTTAAAAATTCTTTTTCGGTTCCCAAACCACTTCGAAGTGATGAGAGACAGACAACACGTCATTACTATGTCACACGAACAGCTAAAAATATTATTTATTCCAGTATAGATTTTTGCTATGACCGTTGTACGAACCAACATGTCTGACGAATAACAACGTCGTACAACGGTCAGTTGTCGAGTTATCTCGGTGCACACACGTGTGTGCACACTCAACCCCCCCACACACACACACAGATTATAGTAAGAATATTTACTCCACGATTTTGATTAACCATGTCTTCGAAATAGTCTTAAATAAAATGAAATTTATTTGCAATGAGCTATGTAAAAACATTATTTCACCGTAATACATGCTTTAATCTTCCTCCTCTTCGTTATTCTGTAAATTCAGTTTCGATTTGCGAGGTGGGTCTTTTTCGGATTAACTTATATGTCTAGAGCAATATACTCCAAACATAGCTTATTTCAACTTCAAGCTTTATATTCGTTGCTATTTCTTTTAAATATCTAAAGGAGATATTAGAACAGCTTTTATCAAATTTTCATATTTTCCAAGCAGATGGGCAATTTTTATATGGAAGAGGTAGCAATCTTTGAATTCTTTGACCCTAATTTGAGCAAAAACGATTCAAATCTTTTTCTGGTTCAGCAGACTTCTCGTATAAGTTTTACTTTTTGGCTCGATGGTAGTGTGTGTTGACTCAATTGCTAAACGTATCACATATGTACTACAGGGACATATATTGACGTATTGACAGCCCTTCTTGGACTATTTTTACAATTATACCCCTCTACAAATAACAGAATTCTAAAATTACTTACCATGGTTCGAAACTTTGTTTTTGAATGATTTGTTTTATTCCTTTGGGCTTACAAGAATTTTCTTTTGAAAATTCCGATTCTCACTCCGTGCTCTTTCAGAAACAACCCATGGAAAATGTTGACCCGATCACCTTAATGATAGCGCAATTTCAAAGAAAGAATAAGCCTTCGTCGAATGTATCTTTTTGTGACCTCAACCCGGAAAAGTGACTGGGGTCGCCTATGCGAGATCGCCCTTCTATTTTACCTATAGCTGGGACTTCTTAATACAAATGTCGAAAAAATCAAAAACACATTTATCCTGAGTTCGTTTCCGACCAAGCACTCTCCAAATTTTGATTTGAGCTTCTCGAGATATTTATTTTGAAAGGTATCAGGTAGTTCATCAAACCTATCTAATGAGATGCTAGAAGTGATGACAGTTTTTTTTTTAAATAAATTAGTGCCGACCATCACCTTTGTATGTGATTTGCAATGGTTTTATTGAGAGGTTCAGATACTCTTCAAAAGTGATGAAACGCTGCTGCCGGGGCCTGTGGATTCAATAATAACAATAACGGTTATTGGTAACCTATTCCAATGGTAAATCCAAGTCACAATGTTTCTGATATATCGTACGCACATTATATATATATATATATATATATATATATATGCATAAGAATTTCAAGGACATATACCCGATGGATGTTAACATTTCGAGACTCTCACACTCATTAGCTACCTTCCATATAAAAGAGTAAGAGGCACGAAATGTTAACATTCACCGAGTATATTTCCTTGTAAATCTTGGTTTTTAATAAATCAATAGCTCTATTCACTGGGTTAAATATTAAGCGCTGTGATTAAAGATTGACAACGGATAAAATTTGTTTTCATTCGTTGTCTGTTTGTTTCGAACAAATTGAGTAAATATATGTAATGTATGTATATATCATATACGTATTATATGAATATATTATATAAGTGCTATTTGAATATATTATATATATATATGTTGTGAGCGTTAATGGTCCAGTGAAATATGGAATCAGCTTTCAATCTTCAAAATCTATCAATTGTAAGACAAATTTATCCATGAAAGTTTTAGGTACGGGTTCTATTTACGATGTAAAAGTAATGTTGAACCTTTACTATCCGTTCGTCGGGGGATATCCATGGATGTGAATTCTTCTTTCTCTTGGTGTTTATGCCAGTTTTTCAGTATTTGTTCGAGGAATCTAACTCTAACCTGGCTATAAAACGTTCTTCTCGGTGCGAAAACCAAAACCTTACGTCTTATCCTAATCCCAACCTGAACGCAACAATAAAACGTGGACACAATTTTAAATCCGATTGTCCACTTTACTAATGTCAACAATGACTACATGTATTTTCAGTTGATTTTGAACGTTTTAGAACTGAGTATGCAATATATATATATATATATATATATATATATATATATATATATATATAATTTGAACTATAGGAAGTGAGACGGACTCAGGAATGAAAGTGTATGGGAACTAAGTTTATTTATCCGTACATGTTTTCATTGATGGTCTAAACATGTTTCGGGAGCTATTCCAATCTTCATTTAGTGTGTGCTGTGTGTGTGTGTGTGTGTGTGTCATATAATGGTTATAAGTTTACTGTGGAATAAAAGTCCACCACCAAGAGCTTTGCTTTGTGAGCAAAAAATGGGATCCCATCTGCCTATATATATAGATATATATATATACATTAGTGTGTCATCCACAGACAGCTGTTTCGATGTATTATATCTCTTCATATATATATATATATATATATATATATATATATATATATATATATATATATATATATGTATTGTGTGTGTGTGTATGCATGCACGTGTATGAGTTTATACCATATGAAATACTGCATCTGCTTCGGTCTTTTGAGTCAGAAATTACTCTTCTTAATATAACAAGTTTAAATAGGATTTCTTTTTGTTTTCCTAATTAAAGAACCAATTGTGAATTTTCAAAACAATGTTTTATCTAGGCACTTGTGCACACAAATACATTCTGTTTTTCTTATTAAAGGATGGGTTGAAGAAATGTAAACCACGTAAAATACATTGCCTCATATAAAATAGCCCCTCACTTTAAGCCATTAATCCATGTCACATAATTTTCTGTATCAACGTAGTGTGTTTTTACGGTATTTTTTTTTAATACTGGGAAAACAAAATACGCTTTTGTTGCTTTTGTTGACTTTTTACCCAAATTGAAAATTGAAAGATCTTGAAAAGCAAAACGTTTGTGCCAAATTCTGTTACAAATTTTAAAAAACTGATTTAAATTACAAAAAAAGCAAACTTATCGTATATTTCAAAAAGCCTACGGAAAGCGTCGTCTGTGCCGTACGCAATGCTACGAATGGCAACAGCGATATATATATATATATATATATATATATATATATATATATATATATATATATATATATATATCCACCTCTGCGTGTATGTGTATGTCTGTGAATTAACTGCCAAGCAACGCAAGGAATGAGTTAGTAAAGGAAGCCCAAGTACACACCCGCAAGATCACGTTTTAAGTTATTCATTATGTATCATTTTCTCGTCATCTGACAGTGTTGTACACAGAGGGCTTTGTTGTTCTCGGGGTGAACAGTGATAACAAATAGATATATAAATAAAATAGAATGAAAGTAAAATTTCCCAAAATTCTTCTTGAGTTTTATCAGAAGCAATTATTATGCACAGACATAGGAGCAGTTTCACTTCATCATCATCAGTCTTTTCGTTGGACAAAGACCTTCCCCAGGATGCACCACGTCTCTCTATCCTGTGCGTCGCAGAGTCAATACTTTCTGAATTTGTCTAGTTCGTCTCTCCATCTTGTATTCTGTCTTCCTCGGTTTTGCATGTGATCTCTGGGGGTCCATGTTGTGACAGCCATCCATTGAGTCATGATGTCCGTCGGTTGTCTGCCATTCTTGCAACATGACCAGCCCATTGCCATTTGAGTTTTCTTGTAGATTCTATGATGTCACGGACTTCCGTTTTCTCCCTAATTTACTGTGCTGTCTTGTGATCTCACCATTCGAGGTTGAGTAGGATTCTTTTATGTGCACGTTGCATGCTTCTCAGTCTGCTGGTCAGTCTCTTGGTTAGGTTCCATGTTCCAGCTTCATAGGTGACTATTGGGAGGACGCATTAGTTTTATACCCTTCTTTTCAGGACTGATCGGATGTTCTTGTTTTTGAAAGATGAGCTTGCTCTACCGAAGGGTTGCCATCCTAGAATGATTCTTCGCTTGATTTCTCCTCCTTTTGAGGATTTCATTGTCCTAGGTTGATGTAGTTGTTTTACAACAGTAATAATTGGAATCAATTTAGACTAAAAACGCGCACACGCACACATTTTTGTATACACTTGATTGTCTGTGATCGTTGGCACGTCTGGCAGTGGTAAAAAGAAGGACAAGGTAAGACAAATAAACTTGACATCAGCAGTAGCACCAGCAGCAACTACTAGCAGAGAGCGGCCGATTCATTTTCATCAGATGAAGCTATTAATCTAGGAAGGTACAAAAAATTCAACTTAGATGTGACGCCCCTGTAAAATTTGTTTGTAAGGGAATACGACACCAGAAAAGCGACATTGACAAACGCTTACCCTAGCAGAATTGTATGAAGCAAATCAACTTGAAGTAGCATCCGTGAAATATGCCAATTCTACTAACGCTGGCAAGATCAATGCACTCAAAATAACATTCGCAACTCATCAGAGAAGATAAAAGATACAGGACAAAGAGAAATAGGTTATATCAGAAGAAAGTTCTGTTACACGGATGCCTTGCTCAGGTGGTGAGACACGGATTGATGCTTTCAGTTACAAATGGCTGAATTACCCTCCTTCTTTGAATTAAACAAGGGTGAATTCTGAATGCGGAAAAAAAAACCAATCAAACTTTTTGGAGACTTTACAGGATAAGTTTGTTGATTCATGAGTGCTATTGAAAGAATTGCCTGTTTGTGGCGCATCTAAGTCAGTTCATATTATCGGTGCAATGTTATTCATCCAACGTTTAAGACTCTATGCGCTATTCTGTTTGTGCAACTCCAGAAGAGATACAAGGACAAAATCCTAAGTATGAAAGCCATCGACTGTCAGGAGGTACATTTCATTTATAACAGGTATGACTATGGCCTAAGGAGTTGTAAGGAGTATGAACACCAACGACGGGAAATGGACATCGTTCCTGCAGACACTTTGGTCATTTTTGCATGGAAAGCATTCCTGTTAAACCAAAAGTAATAAGGCAACCTACTGTCATATCTGTTGTCATGTTGGTCAAATGCTTCTTTTCGTCGCAGTTTAAATCTTGAACTAGGAATATGCCATTCGTGATACAAATAATGGAAAAACTGTTGTTAATGAGCTGCATTGTCATATCAGCGAAGAAGCTGATTCCAGAATTCTTGTGCATGTTGCAAAGTGTCCTGATGAAAGCCTCGCGGTCATTCAGGCAACTGAGACAAACATAATACTGCTATCATGATAATTTTAAACAGTTACGGATGGAAGAGAATGGCTTTTCCCTCTCCATTCGTGACTTGGTATAGTCACGAAGTGATGTTGTTGGTCAGGACGCTTTGCAAGTTACTGACGTCCTACTTGGTTTCAATGTTTTATCAACCTGCAATTGTGTGAGGTAACCTTCCAGATAGGATAGGACAGAATATATCTAAATTGACCAGATCAATACGGCAATATATTGGAATCTGAAATTGAGCTATGAAAGTTAACTGAAACTATATTCTACCATCAGTGTTAAATCGAAATACTGTATAATGGACATTTTTTACACTGTAGATGTGTCCCATGCCCCCACCCCCCGAATCGAGCACACGGGCAATGATTCTAATAGTGGTTTTCACATGTGTTCATACGTAAATATTTTGCCATTCAAAACATTTAATTAAAAGATGAATCAAGGACCAAAACTTCTACGTGTATCCAAAACACAGAATTTGTTTTTCTGATAAATACCCCAAGAAACAGCAGTAATAGCGAGGCAAGATGTTTATCAACTCAAACCCAATGTCTCTCAAAAAATTAGGGAGGTGTAAAGAATATAAATGTAAAAAAAAAGAGTTTCATAATACCATTCTCAAAGTAGCAAATTTGGAATGTGTTTGATTTTAGAGCTAGATTCTTGGCACAGTCGACACTGTGACCTTTTGACCTCTCCTGACTCCGAAGACTATTACATATCATTTCAAAGCTGACATACCAACAAAAAAAATCGACTCTAATGAATTTCTAGCAATCCTATCCAACTTGCTGATGTTACTTTTCTGGTGTCCTACATCTCTACAAACATGGTTCTGGGATCAGAAAATTGATAGCAGGGATGTTGTTTTTTTCCCCACATTTTTGGACCTTGTATCCCAGACTATATTGTGAACCAGCGCTTCTCAGTCTGTGTTGAGTTACCTCCCGGGTTCGAGTAAGGAATCTTGAGATTTGCAGAAATATTCAGAATAATTATGTAATTAGATTTTTAAAACATCTTTACACAGATATTTACTTCAATTGGTGCGTATTATGAGGTGACTCAATGTTATTCAATAATTTTAAGTATACTAATGTCGTTTCTGATAGTATTTTTCCACAATAAACAAGTAAATAAATCCCCACTGTAAACCTTTATCATAAATTTTTGATTACTGTTTACTGTCATCTCTTTTTTTAGTCGATTCTAAGCTATGATTTCTCTTACAAGTAAGAGCAAAAAAAAAAAAGAAAACAAACCCCAAAACATTAAAAAATGTTTCCAATCAATTACACCTTGGTTACTTTAGGATGAGTGTCAGTTGCTAAGGAAATTTTTTTTGTCTGGTGGTGGGGTACTATTTATGATGTAACTATAATGCTGAACAAGAAATTTACTTTCTGTCCATCGTACTGCCGTCCGAAATCTTTTTTCCAAAACATGAAACGTTATCTATACATAAAAATGAAAAAATCCCTGAAATAATTCATTACATATCGGAAGTGACCTGAATACTTCAAAGTCGTACTTTCGTACAGCTGACGTGAAGTAAGGGTCCGTGTCGGCATTGAATTAATCACGTGAGCTGACCTTACTCTGGCAAACTGAAAATTTGTATTCTTCCAAAACTGATGCTTTTTAAAACGAAACGGAGGTCTTATTGGTTGATAGCACCAAAAATCTCCAGAAAAAAAATCTTCTATAGTTTTCCACTTTGAGTGGTTGAACGAATGTTAAACGTTTTTAATCACAATTTAACCCAGACCGTGAACTACAACACCCAGTAAGCACCGCAAATCAGTAGTAAAGAATAAGCTCTCTGTGTAAATAACCCATTTGCTGTGTTTTGTACGAAGAAATATATCAAAGAATATAATTTCCATTGTGTTGTCAAATTTGAAGTTATTTTCCCTCTGCCATTATACATACATATGAAACTTGCTAAGTAGCGGAGGCAGTTGCTTGTTTTCTACCGGGTCCAGTGGTTGATGTTCAATCTCAGGTAAAGGCTTAGATACCAAATGCTGATTTTTAAGAAAAGCAAGAAAGCATAACTCATTCTTCTTACACAACCTCTAAAGTTTAGTTTAGCTAACATCTATCCACCTATTGAACAATCGTAGCAGACTATCTTTCTGTCTATCTATTACAGTTTAAATCGCCTTCCTCTCTTCAGGTTGGTTTGGTATCAGACTTGCTTGTTTCCTCAAATTGTAACTCAACAAGGGTAAAGAGCCCAATCTGTCCTATTATTTACCCATAATGGGAGGCGATATATATATATATATATATGCCTTAATGGGTATCAATGCAAAGTGAACACAAACTCAGCAGGGGTTTGAACTCGGCTCGCCGATTCCATTTTCAATGGCATTAACCCCTGCGCCTACACAATGCTATATCAACTTCACAAAATGTATGACTTAGAGTCATTCTTTTAGATTGTCAAATTAGTTCTGAGATCATCTCCAACGTACTAACATCCAGTTCTAAGACCAGCTCTACTCTCAAAAATATTCGTAACAAATCTTTTTCACACCAACTGAGTCAGATAAGATCTACATATGAAAATAACCATTATGTGTGCACACATGCGCACACACACGCACACAAACACTCATATATGCACGAATTCGCACTTTGATTATCAAAATTGTAACTTGATTTTAAAAAACTTTCGTATTTAGGGATAGACTCTTGAACATTTTCTGAGTCGACAGAGTGATTCGTATTCTTATGCCTCTATATCAAAAAACCTTATTGTCGTTGATTGTAGTAACATAAATTTTCCTAAATATAGTAAACGGTATTATCTTTTCACATACTATATTCATATATTCATATCACCATCATCATCATCATCATCTTCAGAGGTGGAGGAATAGGAAGAGATGGAAGACTTTTCCCACTCCTATCGCACAGATGTGTCTTCTTGAGCGACCATGTTGCTCCACCTTATCACTGGTCGGTCCTGGGTTCTGGCCTTTGTTGTCTCGTTGAGGTTCTAAATGTCCTGGCCATCTGTGTTGGGCGTGCCAGATGGATTGAACTATACAAGTGACTCCTGTTTGATGTCTTATCCGATTGCAGTCTCGGGGTGGGGTTATTGTATAACATTATCCGTTCCATCTTCCTCTTGGCTATAGCGAGTATCTCTGCTTGGTTGGCTTGGAGTTGAACAGTTTGAGGCTTACGTTTCTCTCCTCTTTGGTCATTCTCGTTTTGCTTTCCGAAAATCCTCTTTATACGATTATATTATTTATTTATTTTATCTATTTTAGCTTTATTTCATTGAGGTAAACAGCCACCGGTAATGCAAATGCCCAAATAACTGTCTAAACTCCGAATTCTTGTTTTTGTTTATTCACGGTCTACATTTGCTCCATTTGTTTCTCTCAACGTGGACTGTTATGTTATTACGTGTGCTCCAATGAATGAACGTCAGTATGAATGTAGATATACGTTTATATGCATATATGTTCTTCGTTTTAAACCATAATTCACTCCAGACATTTGGACTAAATGCAACCACGACCTGTCCTAAGTACTGGCGGAAACAGAGGTAGTGAGTGGCCCAGTGTACCAAGTGCTAGAGGTGCATGTCATGGGTCTGAGACAGAAGTACTTTTCAAATACAAAAGGAAAATGTGAAAATAAGTAAATCAATCAGAATAAAAACAGTAAAAAAAATCTCTAAATTTTGGTGTGAATTTAGATATTTCTAGAATATTCTCACCCAGTTATTGGCTATTGGAGTAACCCTTTATTCCTATGCATTTATTTTTCTCACAATAAAACGTTAATAAATAAGATGATAGTGTAACGTACACATGGAAGAATCATGTTCAACCTCACGTGGAGAGATCACAAGACAGCACAGTATATCAGAGAGAAAACAGGAGTCCGAAACATCATAAAATCCACCAGAAAACTCAAATGGCAATGGGCTGGTCATGTTGCAAGAATGACAGACAACCGATGGACAACATGGATACCCAGAGATCACATCCGCAACCGAGGCCAGCAGAATACAAGATGGAAAGACGAACTAGACAAATTCAGATTGTATTGGCTTTACAACGCCCACGATAGAGATGTGTGGCGAATCCTGAGGAAGGTGTATGTCCAACGACTGACGTTAAAAGACTGACGATGATGATACTTCGAAAGGCGCCGAAGTTCAGCTTGCCCGGGATACCAGGAACCCTAGGGCCGGCTCTCAGCACAATCAGACTGTTGTCCTACAGCTTGCTTGAAATGCTTAGATAAGGAGTTTTCAGTTGCCCCAACCAGTCTGTCGATGGTAACACGATTCCATTTAGTTGAAATCTGTGTGCGACATCGCGGCGTTTCCAACTTATCTCCATTTAGTTTTCGTGTCTACGTCTGGCATGATTGGCGAGGTTTCTTATCGTCTTCAGGGGACGAGAGGCGCTCAGGGACAAAAGGCACACATTTCTGCCTGTGTGCGTGTAAGAGAGAGAGAGAGAGAGAGAGAGAGAGGGTGAGAGAGAAAGAGAGAGAGAGAACTAAGTAAAGACACACAGATTGGTCATTTTCTTTATATCAGGAGGCAATTCATATTTATCCATGTTCAAACCATTCATAAAATTAAAACTGTTTGACACACAGACTAGAATTACCCACTATTAACAGACAATAGATTATGTGGAGATCAGCGTTGTTGAACTGATTGCAGTTCCATCTTGTTGATCGTATCTTCAAGCTTGAACCCAGCGATCTCTATAGTCATTATCCTCCCACAATCCTCGGCATTTCACTGCCCTTATCTCAGGACACGCATTATTCGTAGGTTTTAATCAATTTAACTTTTGCATTTCTTCTTTCGTCTTTGATAGATGACTTTCTTTGATTTAGAAGTCTTCGTTTACCGTAAAAGAAAGTCTCCTTTTGAGCCAGCGATTCTAAAACTTCAATGTATGATGGCACATTAAGAAATATAATTTGGTTACGCAGCACACCAACCCTTTTCTAGATAAGAGTATGAATACATTGGTATATTCCATGAAGATTTGTGCGTTCGATGGAAATGTTTTGCTTTTGATCACCATCCCGTTTCCAAGGCATCAACAACCTTACCAAATTACGATCTAATCATTTACCAAATTTCTGATGTCATGCAATGTGCCCCATTACAGTAGTAGGGTGAGCCTTTACATTAGTGCTTTGTTATGAATAAACTAGTGACCAGCGATTATCATTATCATCAAGGTCTGCTCATTAAGAGATTAATTGGAATCACGTAAAATTCATGAAGCTAGGATAACTCGCCAGATTGCAAAAACAGTTGCCAGATCTATCGATGCACGTTCAAAACATCAGTTTTAAGAGGGATTTAGTCAGAGATGCAGAGTGGCCGGACAGGTAACGGCCCGGGGAATGGGATCAGTGAGACGAGTTCAAAATTCTGCATAGACAGTTTGTTCTCACTCTGTGATAGTGCCTATGGGAAAGGTATGAATCTAGCTCTTTTCGCACTAGCTATGGGGAAATAACAGACTGGGCTCTCTGGTTATAATAAGCAACCAGCTATATCCCAAACCAGCCTGAAGAGGGATGGGCTCGCTTAAGCTATTTCGCCATTCGCACACCCATGATGAAATCATTTGTTGTACCCCAACAACTCTGAAACGGGTTACGGGATAAGTAAAGAAATAGATATTAGATGGGATCTTTGATCGATTTTTAAGGAAGCTTATTTACATAAACTGACAGCGGGTTAGATGCAAAGGGTTTCACATGAGAAAGAAATTACAGTACAATGTTCTTATTCAAAATGTCAATTTGAAAAAGAAAGAAGAATTTCTCAGATCTTTAGTTTATCTCTTTGTACATTTAACAGTGTGATTTTTCTTTTTGCATCTCTGTACGTAAGAATGGACGCTTCCTCTTTAAGGTAACAATTTTGCAGATTAAAATATATCCTACGCATCATTGAAACGATGGAATCTTCGACTTGAGTTTAGTAGTTTCTTTTCTAAAAAAAAAATAATAATCTCAGTAATTCTAATCTATCGTTGAATCTTTTCACGGGGATTAACCAGTGCTAATTATATCACAGAGGCTCATTGTAAGGCGTCATAAATGTTCAGCAAAGCCATTAGAGGAAAGAAATGAAAGAATTTCGTTTGAAAGAGGAACGCGGATAATTACTTTCGTACGACTATAAAGGAAAGCGACGAGGCAAAGAGAAAAAGAATTTCAACTGAAAGAAAAAATAGGAGGAAATAATTTGTGTTTTCTTTGGTTCAACGTGATTGTGTGCGTTGGTCGACGTGTACATACGTGTGCCTCCTGTCAGGGTAGATTCGGGGTGCTTGCTTAGGTGGTGCCTGTTAATATTCCCTGTTGGGCTTTGTGGGGCACATCTGGATGCTGTACAAGAAACAATGACTCAGAATATTAAGCTAATTTCTGCCCGGCTCCCCCTGGCACCCTCTGCACCCCTTTTTATTTTTGTATTGCCATAAACTCGCACCCCCTGTGATCCTGCTCGACTTCTTCTCCCCACTCACATCCTGTTGAGCCACTTACACCCACCATTCCGTTTTCCTCGTGATTTGCACTGCATGAGATCATCAACACATTTCTGAAAACCTAATTTTACTCTGCGTTGTCTTGTTCTGCGTCCCGTTTATTTGTTCTGTTCAAAATGGATTGCTTTTGAAACAAATTGTCACAATATGGACACGTATATATATATATATATATATATATACACTTTGCGATAGTGTTCTTGGGAAAGGTATGAATCTAGGTCTTAAATCTGACATTCGTTTCTCTAAATATAGACAAGATGTTTTGTTTCAGTGCATTAAATGAACGCATACTGCCTCAGCCGGAGTTTGAACTCGTTTGCAAAAAGGTTCTTCATGCCCTAAACTACTCGGCCACTCGCATATCCAAGTATGTAACTAAAGAGCTAATAATAAATTCACTTGATTTTGTGCATAAAACTCAGCTACTTCCTGCATGAGGCCTAAATGGGACCTCCTAATATTAAATCTAATATTAAACGATTATTTACCTGTACAGTTAATTATATATATATATATATATATATATATATATATATATATATATATATATATATATATATATATATATTGAAAAAAAAGAAAATTTAGTAAAATATCCCAGCTATAATTCGATGGCACATCAAACATATTCATTTGGAAAAAATGAGTTATGCATCCTTGATTCGATCACAAGACTATCCAATTAAAAGTCGATGAACTTGACCATTCAACTACGACTGAGCTGTCGATATCCTAAACAAAACTTGAGCGTACGTTCTGAAGAAACTGTGTGATCAGCAGCAACAGATTACTGTAGTATTGGTAGAAATATTTTTAAAAATGTGTAATGAACGTATCATGCAGACCGTTTGCCATTTACGAATTCTATTTTACTATTTTAATTTTGAAAATATTTTTTTCAGTCGGCAATAAAAAAAAAATGCAATTCAATTTTTCTTTTTCAAGGCTTCCCTACTATAAAATTATGAACGTTTTGGGGTTTGTTTTTTTTTTTGGCCAGACTTTAAAAAATGCCTTTTTTGCTTCCAGATCCGCGGAATGTTTAGGAAATATAGTTTAAAACCTTCCCCGCTTTCTTGGGGTAAGGTGCAATTTTCAGGGAGAAAAATTGTTTCAACCACACGGCAGATTTCCGTTACTATGCAATTTGAAAATAAGACAATTTTCGAAGAGGAAAAACAAGTAATTGTCACAGGGTCACTATGATTGGGTATCCAGATGGGAATGACATCACTACACGAGTTAAGGATGTGCTACAGAACCTTTCAAACTATCGCACTTCAGCAGGCACCTTTGATTTCAACATTTGTCCATTGGATATCATGATTAATCTCCCAAGTGTTAAACTAGAGACAAGCTAAGCAAAAGGAGGAGGGATGAAAACACCCCAAAGCTCCCAATAAAAGGAGTTAAAAGCTGGATTAATTATAGTTAACCCGTTGCATTTCTACTGACATTATACAATAACAAGGATATATTTGTACATACATGAATTACGTAAATGATTACATTAATTATTCAGCCTTTGCAGTTGTTTTTCTCCGATTAAGTGGTGTTGCATGCCTATTTATTGCAAATTTCTCATGAAATCACTTTAAATTTTGAAGGGGGCCTCGCAAGGGGCCAAGCACGTCGGGCCCCCAAACCTCTAGCTATCTCTAGCAATGCTACTGCGCTTGACACATTCACCAAATATTTGCCTAATTACATGACATTAAAGCGAAGCTTGGCGTGCAATTCTTGTAAGCCAACAGTCTAGTAAGGTTGTTGGCGGCAAACAAAAAGGCCCTAAGCATCTTGCAAACAAATGTTACTTTGTTTATTTCAAAACTTTCATGTGGCATTACTCAACACTGATTGAGGGTGTATTACACTGAAAAAAAGAAAGAGAATATCCACACAAAATCCAAAAGGTTTACACAGATTAATACCATTCTCTCCATACATGGATGAATGGCTTAGTTTTGGTAGGGTTTTCCACGACAATAAGGTCTTACACGGCAGGGCCTGCACGAGAATAGCCCATAGGCCAGCGCAATGGTGTTTTAAAGTGAGGTGCAGCATGCACACTATCAGCTCCACCCTTTAAATCGAGGGTTCGGATATCCCACCAAGGTGGAAAGAAAGGAGCAATGTTCCTAGGTCGTAGTTATTGTTGGAATTCTATTCTCCTGTTAGATGCTCGAGTTAGCTGTAGATGTCAGCCACCTCAGTATATATACATACACACACACACACACACACACACACACACACACACACACACACATATATATATATATATATATATATATATATATATATATATGTATTATTCGAACTTATGGAAACTAAGTTTATTTATTCATACATGTTTTCGTTGATGGTCTAGACATATTTCGAGGGGTATTCTCATCTTCAGTACTGTGTGCTATATGATAATACCATTTAATGGTTTCAAGTTTTCTGTGGAACATAAATCCACCACCAGGAGCTTTGCTTTGTGAGCAAAAAATGGGATCCCATCTGCTTATATATATATATATATATATATATATATATATATATATATATATATATATATATATATATATATATATATATATTGTATGCGTGCTTTTGTGTGACTTGATACATGTCTTTTGCGTTTTTAGATGGATTTTTCTGCATAGCGATGCCCTTGGCATAGGTCACAATTACAAGTATCATTCCATGTGTCATTTCATAAATGTATGAGATGCCAATTTTATGTTGAGATATGCGATGAACAATGCAGTTGTGTATTTTTTTATTTTTCGGTGTGTTTTCTGGATGTTTTCACACGAAAAACATCAATAAAAGAAAAAAATACTTTTGTTCGACAAGTTGTTACTTCCACGGATTCCCACGTTTAATAAAGTCAATGTTGAAGATGACATTGTTTTTATTTCATTTTGAAGAGAACCGGCTGAGTAAGGAGTCGTCTGGCTACTCCACTAAGGAGGCTCCAACTGGACCGATTTCATGGGGAAAAAACGCATTCCATGCAATTTTTCAACCTAAATTGTCTAAAGTTCCGGAATGAAATATTTCCGTTATCCTATAAATTATTCGGATGGACTACTTCCTTGCAAGAGGGAAATGTGACACAAGGTCGGTTTAATGCGAGGATCTTCACACCTACGTGTGGGCATCTTATGTTCATTGGGCCTTGTGTTTCCAAGCGGTCACCCATTTCAGTACTGTAGTTCATGCGAATTATTAAGTTTAAAAGCAAATTTTACAGTCAATATTGAAGGTTTTTCTTTGTTTCTTTTTTTTGTTTGGTTAGTCTTGAAATAAATAATAGAGCAAAAGAGTCTTTTTTCTTCAATTGTAAAAATGCGATTCTTTCAGCAAAAAATTTAAACACTGACAATTTGTTAAATTGTGAAAGGTTACCCATAGAAGTAAACTAACTAAAATAAATATATCCTTGCTTAGATATTGTGTAGTCACAGTCACATGTCACTTATATGTATGCAGACTGTAAAAAATTACCTGTGTTACGAACATATAACTTACAGCCTACCATAAATTATATAAAATAAATAACAAATGAGTTAAACACATTAAATGCTTTGATTTTCACTTATTTACTCATGTAACCACGCCTCTTTAATGCAATTGCTGGCAATGCATCAAAGGAAAGGAAAACGATCACGATTAGAAATTAAATGAAAATAATAGAGCAACAGAAAAAATGATGAAAGGACTTTAAGGCATTTAATTTAATTATTGAAATGTACAGGGTATTTGGATAGATGACCAAAACCAGCGTAATATGCCTGTTAACCAAACTTTAGTGTTAGAAAAAGTTCGAAGCCTTTTCAATGATTTAAAAGCTGTCCGTTCCACAAATGAAGGGGATAATGATGAAAACTTCGTTTTGCGAGTTGGGGTTGGTTCAATCGTTTGAAAGGGATTCCTGAGTTACTCAGTGAAGGATTAACTAACTAGTAAACATTGCATATGCTACACGCCACACATTTTCAAGGGCCTCCGTTCTGCATTTGCTCTCTTGCCATAGTACTATACTGCCTTCAACTTTGGTGAACGACTGGATGTTTAAGGTGAATTTTAGCCGATGGTCACCTTTAATTGAGGTTATTATTATAAAACGGTAATTAACGGGAGAGTGATATCTGTTTGAGAATATACGACACGTAAATGCAAAGGTATCTGAAACGGAAATCAGAGCCGCTACACGAAGATCAAAACGAAAACGAAGTAATACTATAACTAAAGTCAGTCATATTTGTCGAATTATCATGCTATATAGCAAATGTAAAAGATTAATTACTTCACCGTACAAGGAAGAAATTTATATGTTTTAATATCTATGTGTATTTTTCATTATCTAAGACCCCTTTCAAACATATGCAACAGGCCCCGCACTAGCTTGAGCCGGTCATGGACTAACGTTCAAGAAATAGATTTCGTTCGTAACCTGGTATGTATATGTGCGTGCGCGCGTGTGTATGTGTGTGTGTGTGTGTGTGTGTGTGTGTGTGTGTGTGTGTGTGTGTACTGCATGTAACAATTCCGACTTACCCACAAATCCGACGGACTTATAAATGGTTTTAGTTCATAACCTAGGGAATGTGTGTTTGTATGCACTTGTGTACGTATGTGTGTGCGTGTGTATTTTTATCCTACGAATCTGTATCGACATACGCATAAATTCAACTTGAAGACTGACTTCCTGCATGCATGTGTGTGTGTGTACATGTGTGTGTGTACATGTGTGTGTGTGTGTGTGTGTGTGTGTGTGTGGTAAATACGTATCCCGTCTTACCCACATATCCGGCTTGAAGACAGACTAAGGAATAGATCTCGCTCGAAACCCTGAGACTGCTTGTGCCTTTTCTCAGTAGCTTCTATCCTCAATCAGATTTTCTTATCTTCTTGCTAGCCAGGTTCCAGGATGCTTTTTTTTTTATATTTGCCCCTTTCCTCGATGTAGTTTAACCCATTCACGTCCTTCGGTTTCAGAAAAGAAAGGGATATTTTTTTCTGTTTTCTTAAGCGACACTCTCAACAACACAGCGGGAAGTTAATTGCATTTACTCTTAGTGACTTATCTTCAACTCCGTTGGATATTTCTAGGCATAGAATGATAGTGATAAATTACAGGAGAGAGGGAGAGAGTTCTTGGCTATTCTCCTCACCCGGGCCCATGTCGGTCCGAGGCTACTGCTGTTTTTGTTTTTTCTGTAGAAAGTAGGTTTTACAGGATGGAATTGCTTAGGCCCACGCTCAACACTTTTCCTTTACACAGGCTTGGGACTGGCAAAATGACCCAAAAGAAAAATCTTGGTGGTGTGGTTGCCGCCCAATGCACCACAAAGAGATTATATATATATATATATATATATATAAACAAACGACACACTCACACACACATACATTCATTATTTATGGTGGTTTATTTGAGGAAGTCAAATCAAAGATGGAAAAATGCTAATTCAAACAATTTTGTTGCATAAGTTCAAAATGGGGGCAGACAGCATCTAAAAGTGCTTGCAATATCAACTAAGTATTTGGCCAGCTCACTATTGGTTCAACAAATTTTGAAACGGAGATGAGATCCTTGAAGATGTGGACATTCTTCTGTGATTGATGACATCCAACTGAAGGCCATTATTGAAGAAGACCCAAACAAAACAATTCAAGTGGTTCCAGGACAACTAAACGTCAACCATTCAACAGTCGTTTTACATTTGCACCAAATTTGAAAAGCAAAAAAGCTCGAAGATTACCATGAATGAAAACCAAAGAAGCTTGCATGTTGCACGAATAGTCCTGCAGAAATTGAACGAACTTAGCTAACTCACCAGACCTCTTTCCGACTGACAAGACACGTTTCCAAGCATTTTGACCACTTCCTACAAGGAAAGATCTTCAACAACCAGGCAACAGGTGAAAACATCTTCGAAGAATTCTTTGGTTCCACGACCACAGAATTCTATGCTTCTGGATTAAGTGGACTTGGTAAAAATGTATGGTTCATTATGAAGGTTCATTTCGATCGATAACTTTGATTCCGAGCTGACATATACTGCTTTAAAGTTGATGGTGAAAAACCACAATTATTTTTGCACCAACCCTAAAAAAAGCTCAGTCTGCGCTTCTGTTCAACTCTATCTGTCACAGTTTTGGTCGTTAACAAGATTAAAGCACATTCATTAAATAGCAGATTATTCCGCCAACTGTCAAGATAACGAAGAGGAATTTTTGCAATCTGTTGATAATGAATTATGCAAGAAAATTCTTTGTCAGCATGGTGTAAGTAGCTGCAATTATGATAAAATCTATGTTGAATTAGCATCTTCACGGGGACAACTTAGGTTCATTAAAAGCCAAAACCATTGTATCCACTTTCATCAGTAAGCTGGATCTGTCAAAACAGAATATTGGCCGAAGCGTTATTTATCAGTTTCCCTAGCATGAATGAGGTAGAAGATTGTTATTCCAACCAGGATTTGGAAGATTACTGTATGTATCTGTAGTCAATGAAAAAAGATTTTTGGAAACGCATTGAGGATCTGATTGATATTTTTATTTCTATGTGGGTTATCAATTTATTCATTTTCAAGGATCATCACCACCACCACCACCACCATCATCATCATCATCATCATCATCATCAGATCAGTCTTGTAACGTCCGTCGTCAGACATAGACCATCCCCAGGATTCGCCACAATTCTCTAGGCCATGTTGCAAGAATGAAAGACATTTTCAAGGTTGAAAAACATTAAATCGATTGGCAAGAAGAAATCATTGACCTGCTGAATGATGAAGCAAAACAAATCTTTGATCGCGAAGGATATCATGGAATGTGACTGCAACAGTTCTTTGGGTGAAAAAACTGCCTTTCAATGCTTATTCCTTTCTATAGCAAGTAGAAAGGGGATTCGGTGCCGCGAAACGTTTTACTTATGAAGAAAAGAAACCGTTTAGAGATTGTTGGTCGTGCTGACTTGTGACTGTATGTGCTAAATCTCGAGCTAGTTATTTAAAATGTATGTTGTAACTACTCTTTTATGTAATTTGCTTTTTAATAAATCTTTTCAATTCCCTTGCAAACACACTTAATATGATAATGAGCACCCTTTTGAGATACGTTGATGATTCCATGAAAAATACTCACATACTAAGAGCCCATACGAAAATTCCCCACAGACAGAAGCCTAAAGTCATAAATGCCCACAGGAAAAAAAAAAAACCTACATGAAAATGGTACAAATAAAATGAAAATTTGATAAAAAATAAACATTAACTGAAAATCATGTATCAACATAAATCGGGCGTAATTGAATTATTAAAATTATTTCCAGAAATGGTATAAACTCTGATTAGTCCTTGTTATGTTTTTACTTTGAAAACTACCTCAAGATATGATTAAAATTAGCAAACAATGCCTGAAGGATTTATTTTGATTTCATTAATGTGTCAAATAAGAGCTAGATCCAACTACACAATTGCTAATTTGTCCCCACTGCGGCTATATTAATGTGAACCGTATTGCTCAATCTTATACTGTGTTTGAAAATTTAGCGATAAATTTGATTAAATTATGCGTGAACAATGTTAATACATGATTTTCATTTGATAACTATTTTTAATAGACCATTTACTTTTTTACGGCCGCGAATAAATTATATAATTTTGATCAATGTTTCCGCTGCGCAGATTAAGACGTTCAGCTGGTAACTAATCCATCTTGCAACGACTATTTTTCAAAACTATAAGTCAACCCGCTCCGATCGAGTCTTGGACAGGGAACATATCATTTCGCCTTATTTTCCTTCCTTTTTTTTTTGATTTAAAAAAAGGGAAAAATCGATTGAAACTATTTTCATTTCTTAGCAGAATGAAAGAGGATGAATTTTGATATCTATTCCAAATAAATTTTGAAAACATACGATCAAAGATATTTTTATTTAATTTTTCTTTCTTTATAAGCGAACTGTATTTATAATAGAATATTTATTGAATAAGAAATGAATTTAAGGAAACATATTTCGTGATCAAAAGTCAAAATTGAACATAAGCGTCTGTATGTAAAAGAATTACATTAAATTTTTGTTAAATTGAAAATAGATTTGATAAAACATTTTCGTAGTCAAATGTCGAGATCTAACGCACGCGCTTGATTGTAAAAAAATATCACATCTTCTAACACGGATATCCTCTGAAGTTTGTTTGAATTGAATGATAAAATCTATCAACTTTTATTGTTACACATGAAGATGAATGTGGACTTTTTTCTGCGTGGGCTTTTTCCCGTATGAGATTACTTTCAGTGTGGATTTTTTCTCAATTGCTTTTCATTGTGGTGAATTTTCGTATGAGTATCTTTCCGACCATCTTCAATGACATATTTACTGTAACGTTTTCCTTATAAAATCTCTGAAGTGTACGTTGTTATCTTCATAATGGCAAGCTACTGCATGTCTCTAAAAATCTGTGTACCTCTCATATCTGAACTGATATTCCCAGTCTGTCACTCATCTAGGTACTGACCAGGTTCGACGTTTCTCGACTCCCATGATCGTTCGAGAGCCAGTGTGTCCAACGCGATTCGGTCGTGCTCACTGCATCAATGCGCCCGTGAAATTTTACCGAGTTATAAATACTACTGTCACCATAGTCATTAATAACAAACAGTATAATCTCCCAAAAGTAATTTCCTAACACACTGATATTTCAACACAATAATGCTTTCATAGCGTTCCCAACCCGACAACCATACCAACAACACCACGCCTTCATCGCTGTGATCACTACCATCGTTTCTACCATCAACACCTACTCCCAATCTAACTTCAACATATAGCACCAAGCGAAATCCACTCTGTTTACCCAAATCAACACCACCACCTCCTCACCCCCTCTTTCTTATCTCGGCCAGAATCTCAACGTCTCAATGTGGAAGTGATTTTCTATTACGGACGTTTAAGAATTCGTTATGCTTTACAGACAGCCATAATTTATTCGTGGACCCTTTTGTTAGTTCCAACTTTTCCCCTTGGCAGGAGACAAGGCACTTGAACTTTAATAAAGTTGCCTACTTTACCTAGTGGCATATTTACGGCTATATCCCCCACTTTTTCTCTCTCGCTCTCTCTCTCTCTCACGCACACACATACACATATGTATATAATTGGATGTCTGAGTTAATGTTTGTATGCACGCCTCTATAGATATTGGAGAAAAGAAAGTCATCTTCAGCAGGCCAGGCCGACGGTCCCGAGGGAGTGGGCTGAAGGTCATTCAACGGAAGAGGGAGAAGAAAGAAAGAACTGGCAAGACTGGTGGTTCTGAGAGGCTGGACAAAACGCTGATCGACTTGACTAGCCTTTTTCCGACTTGATCAGACCAATTTTTTCCAATTTATTTAATAAAAAATCTACGATAGTGCTCGTGTGTCGGCGTGAAATTTAATAGAAATTCTGATAAACTCAAATTCTTTTCAGTTGACAACAAAGCTCTATTTTAAAGATGTTTATTTTTTCCAAAGTTTTTCTCCTTTTTTTCTGTTAGCTTTCAATCATTTCTTATATCGTCTTCTTCAAAATATTTTCAAAAAAAAATTGTTCTATCTATTAACCTTCGTATGTTGACAAATCAATAAATAAATGGGTTTTGCTCAACATCCAATTTGATATACTCGCCTTTTTTTATAAACTTTCCCATATTTAATGCGAAAGTTTACAATTATTGTCAACAATGTTTCCGGATAAGTAAACATAATTAAAATCTATAATATCAAAGCTGCTCTTCAAAATGAAAAAAAATACCGTGTATGACTCAAATTCGAAAAAATTAGATAACATTTTTTCAAGCATCCAGGAGGAGTTATTTACATTTTAATTATAATACTGAATTTCATCATAGGGAAGTGCGCCTTCGAAATATTCGGTTACTACCATTAGGTCCTTTGGGTTACTTCCTTATTTGTAAAAAAAAAATCATTTAGTCATCTTTTGGGGGAATGTAATTTGAAAAAGGTAATAAAATATTTTATCAGATCATGGGGGCCCTTACGTAACTTGATCCTGCGCCTTACTGGGCAAATTTGTACTTACATAGACATGAATATGAATTCCCGTTGTCTTTAATTAGAACTAATATGAAAACGAGCTCGTTCATGTTTAGGTTGTACCCGTTTTATTGACGACTTATGCTCTCTTAATGACAGAGGAGAGTTTGCAAAATCGTATAGAAATATATACCCTAAGAATCTTGAACTGGTGTGTGAACATAACAGAATGCAATCAACGTTCCTAGATTTGGATATTATAATGTCTGTCAGTGAATTGTTTGATAAACAAGGCTCATTTCCGTTCCATATCTTACGTATGCCATTCCAAACAAGTAGAATTTCATCTGATATATTTTATGGAGCTATGTTATTAAAATATTTGGGAATAACTAGAGCTACTCTTAGAACTATTGATTTTATACCGAAAATTGTTTCCTTAGTTGTAAGAATGATCAATCAAGACGGTAAAATTAGTAAGATTTTTAGACAATTTGATAAAGCCGTGACCAGACATTCTGATTCCTTTGAAACTTATCAGCTTGACCATAATGAAACAATAACGAAAATTGAAGATTATGTTGACGAGAGTATAAAAAATGAGTAAAGTGTATTCAAATATATCAATTCGCATCAATGTTAGGGTAATTAGGTTACCAATAAAGATGGACCCAGTTTTTGTCAGTGTGAAAGATTATTTTATTGACTGGAGCCAGGGAAAGGCGAAGCATTTGACATTGGTCCATTTAACTGATTGATAGGTAGTTGGGTGGGGAGGGAAGATTGAAGATGGAATACCATGTAACTAACTGTTCAAGTATATAAATGGAATAGCCCATTGAGGTGTTGCTACTTGCTGGAAAGTGGTTTTGTTTCGTTTCAACCATGTATATAAGAATAATCTATTTGATGATTTAAAAGGAAAAAAAAATTGATGGAATGCGACGTATTGAATGATATACGACGTGAAAAATTAACTTTAAAGCTAGTGGGAAAATTGAATATGTCGGTAGAGAATCAACTCGAAGTAGTTTTTCTATGTAATTAGTATTCTCAAATATGATATAAGTTGATTTGCATGCAATCTGAGATTAAAACCGATACATCAGATTTGATATCCACATGGGAGAACATCCAATAGAAGTGACACGAACAGCGAGTCGCGTCTGTTATTATACTTACTAATCCCTCATCATTGGAGACGTTTTTCAGTTAATCTACGAAAGTCCTGTTTCAAAAAGCTTAAATGATGAGTAGTATGAAACGACATCTGCGTACAATGAATAGTGATAAAGCCCTATGTAAAATAACAAACTTCATGTATGATATATATTAAAATCATTGCTGAAAAGAAGGTGGCGTTTGATCAACACTGCTGGGATACCATGTCAATATAACTGTTTTCTTTCTTAAAATCACCGAATCGGTTACGCGATAGACAACTTATGATCCCAACAAGAGAAAATTTACACATAGTACCGTGATAACAAGGGATATGTAAAACATTTTAAAAAAAAAACAAAACAGAACAAATGTACATAAATCACAGTAACGGATATTGGGAATTATGTAACATAGAAAAAAAATTGAAAAAGGTTTTTAATATGTTCCGAGTTTAAAGCTGTAAAGTTTTCTAGACTCTATGTGGGTGCTATTAGGGTACAGCCGTCTCGGTCAGATTTGAAAATGCAAAAATTTACCTGAAAATTTACCTGACCTTAAATTGACCTTTAGAGGTCACGAAATATTATCGCCATGTGTTCATATTGGGGTCCTTTAGCATACATTTTCAAAATATAGGGTGCAATCCTTCAGGAGTCTATAACATATAGAGTTAGGAGCAAAGAAACATTTGTCCTCATTATAGAAATAGATACACTCTGGTTATTACCCGCGAAGAAACTCACTGACGTATCTGAATATCTATGAGATGATTTTTTGAAAGGATATATTTATATAAATGAATTATAAATTGCGTTGTTATATAGAAACTTATTTGAGATGATTTCCCACCGTTACACGGTTAATGTATAACTCGACCTAGACAACGTAAACTGAATAAGCAATTGAAGAAAATGGGTCTGATACAGGAAATAATTGTTTATTCTATTACAGTTGTCTACGGGCGAGTGATACATTAACCGTGTAACGACGGGAAATCATCTCAAATAAGTTTCTATATAATATAGCGCAATTCATAATCTATTCTGTCGGACCAATCAAGTCCATTTCTCAATGCATACACACACACACACACACAAACACACACACATATATATATATATATATATATATATATATATATATATATATATATATATATATATATATATATATGCAGGTGAGTGTGTGCATGTATGTCAGTCTCTGAGTATATATATAAATATACATACGTATTGATGTGTGTGTACGTGTACATGCGTGTTAGCGTATAATCTCCGGAAATATATATTCATATACTTATTTACTGATATACACTCATACAAACATACGTGTATGTTTATGTACATACATACACGTACATATACTCCCACAGATACGCAATCATTGACTTACAGGCGTCAAGTCTTCCCCGAAATGCCCCTAGTATCTGATGTCTTTTGACCCTATAATGATTTAGCAATTTCCCTCCTCCTATTCTCCCCCTTTGCTCTGTGTGAAATCGTTAATGTTGTTTGCGACAATAAAGGCAAGCAATTATTTCATTAACAACTCTATGGCAATTCGACGCGATTAATTTTGGAAACCCCAATGAGGAGCAAATTAGCTGTTAAACATTTTGTAGAGAATCACACTACAGGCGTGAATCTGGGGGTCGGGATAATCTCACCCTAATCGGGCAAAGCACGATTTTTTAAAAAATAATCAAATATCTAGATCATGGATCTTCAAAGTACGGGTCCCGACCAATTATTCGGTCGCAAGTTCCGGCTGACTGGTTCGCAAGTTCACAATAAATGAATGAATGGATAAAGAGTGAAAAAATATTCATGGCAATAAAATGATTAAGATTTGAAATATGAATAAATCTAATTATTATTATTACCTTATATATATATATAGATAATTATACCTTATATATAATCATATATCATATTACGTTTCTGTTTATGCAAGAGGGTGCAAGCACTATGCATTTATACATAATTTATGTCAGTGGGTCGTGAGGCTACGGCATAGAATTAAACTGGGTTGCGATCCAGAGGTTTGAAGAAGCTTGAGCTTAGATCATTCGTTCTCAAACTACGCGCCGTGGCACAATACTGTGCCGCAACTTTCTCTTAAGTTTCCCCACACGATTTTTTCCAAATACGCAAATATGTATTTGGAGCCTTCAACCTGTCAAGTATGGTTATTATGTTCCTCTTGCTTCTTTTACAGAGTTACCAATCAAGTACTTTTATCACTGGAATTTGTGAGATTTCAACCTTTTCAGGTATCAATGATCGGAAAAGTAATGCTCCGGCATTTTACTCTGGTGTCCAGAGGTCAGAGCTTGCGCCGGTGCAAAGATGTGGCCGACGATGGGTTACTCGGCATTGCAATGCACAAGAGGCCTAAGATTCATCCTGTGGCCCCAAGTTGTCCCAGTCTCGGGGGGAACAGTGCACCCCGGGCCAGTGCCGTCCCATTGCACTAAAAGTGATGGGTCGGGCTTCCCCTGACGCCTTCGCAACATTAGTTGCGGGGACTGAGGTAGTTTTTGCTGAGATCACGTAGTTGGGATCCCACATTAACAATGACCTTGTGTTACATCTTGCTCTAGAAGCAGCGCAAGCAAATACGATACGATGAAAGGAAAAAGGTGATGAGTGCATATGTCAGAATGCTGATATAAAAAACTATCGTTCATTGACTTTTGAAAGTGTTTTGTCAAATCCGTTTGATTTTTACAGTTGGTGTGCCGTGTAACATATTTCTCAGCATGCTGGCCTACAATTAAGTTTGAGAACCAACGATCAAATTAAAAGAATTCTATAAATAGAAAATAATCATAAATAATTATAAATTAACCTAAAAACAATTTTTTTTTCATCTAATATAAGATGTCTCCCGTCTTACTCATTACATTTTTTATTCATTTGTACTGGATTAATTTCTTTTTTACTTCACTCTTTTGTCAATTCTAGTGCTAAATAGCTCCGACTCAAATGTAAATAAAAAATACTTGATCACATATCACGAATGAATACAGGGAAAAGAAACCGTCTTTTAAACATCAAAAACAAGAAAGTAATATGTGATCCAGCATAGAGAGAAACTCACTAGTTCAAGACTGAAGCATTTATATAAGAGTTTGATGTTTGATTGTCTTTATAAAAATGCGGACAGTCATTTCTGGTGTTGGTTATCTGCTACCAATGTCTTCAAATGTACCAATTGACAGGCAAAAAAGCAGAGTTTCTTAATGCAGCAAAAGTAATTTTCCCAGCAATCATATTGCCGAGCTGAAGCCACAGAGACTTCCTAGCGGTCAAATTACTAACGGGAGATCAGAAAATGGTGGCACAAGAGACGATGAAAGTGAAAAAAAGGAAGGAGATATTTCAAGCGGTTTCGATTGAAAAAAATGTTTTAGTAGTAGGTTGGCTACTTGGGGCATTTCGCCATCGGCATTTCCTTCCTTTCGTATCAAAGGAAATGCCAAGGCAGCTATCGTTGCTTGACTTGGGGGACATAGCCACCATAACTCACGACCATTACTTCCCAAGTTAACCCCGGTCAACCATTTCCGTAAGGTCGTCAAGAATGATGACATGACTATCCAAAATGAAAACCAAAAGGAGGATGCTGAGTGGGAGTCTTAGAAATTGCTCTTAAACTTTCCCTGAGAATTAACATTATAGACCATTTCTCTTTGAAAAATTGAGTTTTTGAAACCGAAATCATAGTTTCTTGAATTCTAATGTTTATATGGGAACGACTACTTAAGACGTTTACGTATTCATGGAGATGGGTATGTGTGAAAGCTTACCGCCATATATATATATATATATATATATATATATATATATATAATTTGAACCGTAGAGAATGAGACAGACTCAGGAGTGAAAGTGTATGAAAGTTAGGTTTATCTATCTATCTATCTATCTATCTATCTATCTATATATATATATATATGAATTGCGTTATATTATATGGATTTTTCTTTAATGATCTTCCGTCATTACACAGTTAATGAATCATTTGGCTTGCTATTGGACCATTGCATTATCGACGGCTGTTTAGCTCAATGATAAGAGCTACGTTGAAGCAGCTACCCTATCGGTCGCAGTTTCGATTTCTGTAGCAGCCCCATTTTCTTTGATTGTTTATTCAATTTGCGTTGTCTAGGCCAAGTGATACATCAACCATGTAACGACGGGAGATCATTTCAAATGAGTCACTGCATAATATAAAACAATTTATAATCATTCTGTTGGATCATATATATCCATTTCTCAATACATAAGTGTCGCGTTCAAAGAAAGGAATAGACCAAAAATAAAAGAGATGAGAATTCGGGGTGAAAGCAGTCATTTGAACCTTTGCATTACCGGCGGCTGTTTAGCTCAATAGTATGAGCAACACTAAGTTGAGGCGGTTACTCTATTAGGTGGATGTTCGATTACTGTAGCAGCCCCATTTTCTTTAATTGTTTATTCTTTTTACGTGCAATAGCGGGAGGTCATTTCAAATCAGTTTCAATATAATTGTAGTCATTCTGTCAAATTATATATCCATTTCTTAATAATAAAAATGATAATAATGATAATAATAATAATAATCATAATATATATATATATACATATATATATATATATATATATATATATATATATATATTACGTAAATTAGAAAAAAATTAGAAAAAAATTCAATAAAGTTCGTCTGTTATTTACATATATATATATATATATTGAGGAAACAATCCTTCATTTGAACATATACTGATGTAAATAACAGACTTTATTGAATTTTTTGTGATTTTTTTCTAATTTACGTAAAAACCTCTTATTGGTGTTTCTAGCAATATATTTCAGTCACACAATTAATTATGATTACACCAGTGGAAAAATGACGACACATAAAATATAAATATAGAATTATGATAAAAATACTACTAATTACTTTTTCAACATCACTATCACATTTTCCTGATAATGACCGTTGATGGTCGAAAGATCTGGAACCTCCAATTTTGGAACATCTTTTCTAAAAACTTCGATGACAACAATAAAAGGTTTGTATGCATACAAGAAAAAATTGTCAATTTGTTTGTTATTTTTAACAATGTATTTATACAATGTATATACTAAATATGTATGTATATATACAATATATATATATATGTTTACATATTATATGTTGATGAAAGTAACGATTGGAATGAAGGGAAAAACTTGAGAAAGCTGGTTACATCTCAAACATTTTTCATTATTAAACAGGCATGTTTCGATGCATTTCGACAGGTGCCAGCCATCTTCTTCAGAGAAAAACTTGCAGCAGTACAGGAAAAATTTCCTTGTTTACATGTTTGAAAGAAATGGGGATATTTCTGTGTTGTTTGGTTGTTTAGTTGAGCAGTAGGGTAGGTGTTTGAATCTGTGGAGGTGAGAGTCAAGTTTTGTCTGAAATAAGAGTCTATGGTTGATAAGCTTGTCCTAGATGAGAAGGGTTGGTGAGAGGAGGGGTTGGGACTAAAATGGTCAGTACTCAGGAAAGTGGGATTTTCTTCTAGAAAGGATATCTAGTGTCTACCATTTAATGGATAGGAGTTGATATGTGAAAGGTAGCATAGAAGTAGGATGCATTGTTTTTCTTTTTAATCTTTTTAGTTGATGGTGGGTGAGCCTTCTTTTTCTCTCTTTTGATGGGTGATATGTGTGTGCTTATACTATTTCTTAAATGGTCTGTTGGCTGTTAGCCAATTCCTTGTATGGTAGGGTTGTAATGTGTTGTATCTATGTTTTAAAATCAATGCATTTAGAGAGATTGCAATCTAGAAGTGATCATTATTGTATGGCATTGGGGTATAAAAGCAGCTTCGATGCAACTGCACGTCGAGGAGTCATGAATATTTTTGATAAGATGGGCTTGGTGAAAGTTGAAGTTGCGGTTGTGTATTATTATGATCAACCAGGGCGTTTGTATTTTCATTCTTTGAGATCTAGCATCTGCTTTCTCTCAAGTTTTTCTCTTCACCTTCTAATTGTCGCTTTCATCAACATTCTGTCAGATAACTTCACATCAACAATGAATATATATGTATATACAGAGAGAGAGAGAGAGAGAGAGAGAGAGAGAGAGAGAGAGAGAGAGAGAGAGATTGAAAGAGGGGGTTGATAATGTATTTTTCAATTTGTAGCAGTACAAAAAGAAAGAAATACAAAACAGATTTTATCCATTGCTGATGATGATATGTAGTCACAGTGCCAAAAATATATCAGAGTAAGTGGAGCTATTAATGTATAAAAATAATTCTTATCTTGCTCACACTCACACAAACACACACACACACACACACACACATATATATATATATATATGTATATATGTATATATATATATATATATATATATTAGTGAGTGTATGTATATGTTTATATATTTATCTCTCTCTATATATATTATTAAGAAATGGATGAATAATCCGACAAATAATTATAGATGCGTTATATCACTTTGCAACTCCATTTGAAATGATCTTCCGTTATAACACAGTGAATTTATCATTTGGACTAGACTGCAGAGATAGAATAAACAATTAAAGAAAATGGGACTGCAGCAAGAATCGAACCTATGATCGATTGGTAGTTGCTTTAACGTAACGTTTCTTTTACCATTGAGCTAAACAACCACAGGTAATGCAAAGGCTCAAATAATTGTTTCAACTCCTAATTTTCATTTTGTTATTCATGGTCTATATCTGCTCCATTTGTTTCTTTCAACGCGACAATTATATTACTAAGAAATAGATATGTGATCCGACAGGATGAATATAAATCATGTAATATCATATAGAGAATCTTATTTGAAATGATCATCCGTTATTACACGGCGGATGTATCATTTAATCAACTTAACCTGTGTATGTTTCCTTACCCTAGACTCTGTATCTATTATATATATATATATATATATATATATATATATATTGTTACTAATTTCTCTAACGTAGTTAAAAAATGCCCCTTCTTTCTCCCCTTCCTCCTTCTTGTAAAATTCAAACTGGCATTTGTCCAGTCAGAATCTTCTTCATTCTCGATTCATTGACTTTTATTTAATTATTCATTCACCGAAGCAAAAAAAAAAGTTGTAAGAGTTATATGTATTCTCAGGCGTCTGTCTATCCATCTGTCTGCTTGTCCACTCACTATCTCTAAATGTCTTAATTGAATTTCGATGACATATTGTGAAAGGGTGGGTCATTGTCTAATTGATAAAATTTCGGGGTGGATCCTGAGTACATATATATATATATTTTTAGATTGAGAGATTTTTTTTATTTTCCTCCATATATTTATGCATCCATTCATGTCTGTCCACGTAATAACCCCAAAAGTTCACAATGAATTTCGAAATCATTTTATGGAAGGTTGGACCTTTGGCTAGGGGAGAATTGATTCATTTTCAAGACAGAACGATGAATTTATTTACAATTACTACCCCATTTATCATAACTATAAATGAACTGATTTCATTGTGTCAGTGTATGACCTTGGTAGAGATATGCGATCCCTGAGTGCTTTCTCATTGTCTTAGAGATACACACAATTACTCATTAACCTTGCGACACGCACGGCCTCCTCTCTCTTTTCCTTGGATATGGTGCGAATTAAACAGACAGACGATTATGGACGTTGTTAATTTGCTTTCTTAGTTGACATAAAAACCAACAAAAAGGACAAAAGGAGAGAAAAAAAAAAGAAATCAAAATTTTCATACAAGTTTGACCGGCTGTTGTTTGTTCGAGACCGCAAGAGGCAGGTCGTTGGAAACTCCTCCAAATAAACACCCCCATCACCAGAACGCTATCCCTTGCCAAGTCGAACACACATTTGCTCCAAGCACACAAATCGCCTTCGCTCCAAGGCAGCAGCGCTATTTTTCATGCCTGATATATTTTTTTTACAAGTTGCTATTCGTGTCATCTTTC
>OY735199.1:37569826-37579826 GCA_963457665.1 Thysanoteuthis rhombus | reverse complement strand
TAACTAAGTAAAGTTCTTACCACTGAGCTACTGGGACTTACTGACACGCGTCAGTCCAAATCAAACCTTTAAACTCACTCCCCGTCCACGATATCCTCTGTGCCATATTTGTTATCCTTAGTTCATTAAGCGAGCCACCCTTCTGGTGTAGAAAACTTGATTCTCACTTAGTATTTTATTCCGATCCATACTGTTTATCAATTTACTCACGACGATAAAAAGCAACAACAACTAAGATGAAGATTTACCTTCATCTTAATTGTTGTCGCAAAAATTGCCATAAATAAAGGTTTATTTTTTGTGATTATTCTTTTTGTTTTGCTTCTCCTAATTCCTAAGAGAGGATCTCAAATTATTTAACTAGGGTACTAGAAGGTCTTCAACATAAAATGTTTAACATCCGTAATTAGTGTCGACTAACTGATGGAGGGGTTTAATGGTCTACCAACACGGATAATTGAATCGTTCGAGTTCCGGTCAAGGTTGTTTGCATTCAATTCACACTAATGCTCTTCCCTCTCTCCATCTATGGGTAAATAGCAGGGCAGTTGGGGTTTTTAGTTTTGTAAGGCAATCGTTCTAAGAGAAGATTTGTCTGCCAGAAGAAATAAAAACTAACGTAAAACATGCTGGCAACTGAAAATGCTCATACACCACAGGGAGTCTACAGGAATGACCTAAACGAATCGATATAACCAAGAATGGAAACACTTACACACACACACACACATATTTATATATCCGACTACATTTGGAAGATATGCATGTACTTTGTTTTTATTCCACTCGGACTTTTTATAACCTAATTTCTAAATGATAGAGGCTATTCATAAGGTACAGGTCACTTTATTGATGAATATCATTTCAGAAAAGATTACACAAATACTCACAAAAATAGACACACATTTATTTATATAAACCAAGTCCCTGTCTGTCACTAGCTCAACCAAATTTGGTATGCATACCTAGTGGTCCCAGAGGAACAACTTGGCCATCTGGTTTTGAATGAAGGCGTATTGTTGTAATGTTACTTTGCTTTTAAACCGAACTTTTCCGACGATTGAACTAGTTTTTTTGTTATTTTTTATGTTTCCACAAAGTTTTGGTCAATATATTCGACGTCTCTCTCCGGGAATACAATTCATACGTTAGGAGAGGGACCTTTTTTTGGTGTCGGTGGCAAACAGTACGTTTTTTCTTCGTTAGGAGCAACATTTAGAACGTGTGTTGCATATATTTTCTGCTCCTTTCTTTTTTGAATAAAGGCAAAAACAAGGTTTGTTTTTTTTTTTTGCTTGGCGTACTGGGAAAAGCACCCATCTAGACATATATGTGTAGCACATCTAGAGAAGATCGTAGAACTAATCGGCTGGAAGGTAGAGAGAGCAACAAAAAATGATTTTTTTAATTTTGTCCAATCGTCCGAAGAAACCGAATTTCTCCCTTTTCGGTAGAAAAAAAATATTTGAATTACTAATTTGTCTTAAATTATTCCGTGGATCCAAGTTATTTAGTATTCTTTCACAAATATTTAGAGATGGTAAAATGCGAAAAAGCAACGCGAGGCAACGATAAACAATTATAATAAACATATATAATTAAACATATATGATCTAAAAAAGCTTTTATGTAGAGGTTTGTGTTGATGGATTAAGGAAATTAGAGATTGAGCTTTTAATTGGGGAATTACTACCGGTAATAAATGATATCTTTGTTTCGCTTCTCGTTACTTCTCACTGTTTCCCGTTGCTTCTTGTTTAAGCTAAAGGGAGTATGATTTTTTTAAATGCTTTTATACAGAAGTTTGTTGTGGTTAGTTGAAGAATTTACGGTTTAGGTTAGAGTTATTAAAAGACTGGAACATTTTTACAGGTGATGCTTCACTTCTCGTTACTTCTTGCTGTTTCTCGTATTTTACGACGACCCTACAAATATTCTCCTAGCAAACCTTATCATTCTCCTGACGCCATAGAAGGAAAGAGAGCCCCAAACCAAGTTGGCAGGTGTGAAGGGGTCCAAACACAAAAGTTAATTAATGACACACCTGCAGGTTTGACACATCGTCGTGTTACCAGAGAGGTCGGGGGTACGACATGTTACTAGGTTAATGATATGCATTGTTTCGAATTAACATCAAAACAGAAATCTCAGAGTGAGGTAAGTAAAGTAGTTATATCCTTGAATTTTAAAATTCCAAGACTGACGGCTGAGAAAAGGGTTTCTATACGCTTGTTTATATTTAGAATTTGTTTCATGCATTTATAACGTTTCTAAATGATAAGCCAGGAGTGATGTTGTTTAACGAATGAAAAAGTTAAAAACTGTTAAAAGTTCTTTTTTGAAGGTCACTCAAGTACTTGTAAAATACGAAATAGCCTTAGGCAGCAATTATCAGTCACTCAACTGATTGCTGTTTCAAATTTTGAAAAGACTTGAAAGGAAAAATTTGATTCTTAGAAGCTGCAGTCTCCAAGAATCATGAATTTGATTTTTAGAAGCTACTGTCTCTAAGAATAGAGAAGTTGATTCTCAAGAGCTACAGTCTCAAACAACCAAAAACGTAATTCTCTGAAGCTAAGATCTCTAAGAACCAAGAACTTAATCCTTAGGAGCTACGACCTCAGAGAAGCAATAACTCAATTCTTTGAAGCAAAGGTCTTTGGTGCCATAGAATCAACAAATCAAATTAGTTGATTGCATTTAAAAATTTTTTCGAACATTCTAACTTATTGTTATTTTTGTTTTTCTCACACAACCTTTCGGTCGATTCATTCTACGAACTCACCCATCTGTCCAATCTGTATGTAAAGAGAGGGACTCTTTCCGGCAGTGCCGAGTGTCTATTTAATCACTGTCCCACCACAGCAATATGTGACACAAGGTCGGGCTTAACGTGGGAAGAAATAGTAGCTTACCCCCCAAAAATGGCTCCAGCCGACGCAGTCACCTGCGGTGCTGGGCCGAGTAATAATGAGAGAGCCTAAGGACGAGTCGAAAGGCCTCCCGATGCGCTTAGCAAACGCAGCCTCAGTGTAACCTCATTGGCCAACGTTTGCACCGGCGCACTCGGTCTTTGATACCTTTCACACAATCTCCGGCCCATTCAACGGGCAAGTGTCAGTACCGACTCCTCGGTCTATGCCGTGGAACAGATATTACACTTTGATCCCGAAGATAGGGCCAAGAAAAGATGCCAGGTACGATAAGCAAACAGATTTGTTTTAATAGTTAGCAATGTTTGTAAGAAAGGAGTTCAAAACGTTTGCAACCTCCGTTACCCTCCGGTTGAAACGTTGCGAAAAAAAATGAAAAATCACAACGAGGAAAATAATCCGAACCAACAGCATGCAATGATTAAAACACCCGATCTAGCGAAATTCAGAAAAGAGAAATATTTTCTGATTATTTTGAAAATATCTCAAGTTGGAATAGGGATGGCGGTATTTTTCACCATCTGTCAAAACAAATAAAAAAACAACCAATTTTAAGATTTTCTTTTATATTGACCCCCACTCCCGTGGATAATCTTAGATAAACGTATACCCATATGTTTGATAAGTAGGAATTCCATGACGAAAATCTTGGATGAAGAATTTTGCTGTTTATGTAAACAATATTCTTTAAATATCTAAAATAAAAGTTTGATAAACTTTGCCATAAATCCTTTGACTAGCTTTGCCGAAACCAGTAACAAGCTTCGGTTTGAAATCACTGATAACCGTCATCAAACAGACGCTCATTGGGTCAATGTTCTTCTCTACTCAACGATGTAATGAGGGGGTTTGGAAGACTAGCCGACATGTTTTTATTGGGATGCTAAAAATTCGTTCAATGTCATGAATACGTCATTTTATTGTGTTCATTTTAACCCTCGAAGAAAAGAGACCAAAACATCAAATATACAGAAATCTTATTATATAAAAGCCATTGTCACTTTTTTTTTGATCGTTGGTTTCTGTCACACTAAAGCGAAACAGGAAGACAGGAAGTGGATAAAGCGAAGCTATATCTACATCGGTACTAATATTGCTGCTGCTGATGATGACGGTGACTTCATAGTAGGACAGAAAACAAATATAGGCATCTCAGAAACTAACATTTTTTTTCTCATACTAAAAAAGATATTCATTATGAAAGTAAATTTGACGACGAGGATCCCTTGGGTGGAGGACAGGTTTTGTGAAACCCCAGGAGTTAAAGGGCAACATTTCGAGAAACGCTGCTCTTACACCATTGAAAAAAACTGGAGAGTTATTTTGTCAGTATTACCTAAAATTCCCTGCACGTAAATTCAGATGTAGAGAAATTAGGAAAATATCTTTCAGACATTTATTTTGTGAGGCTTATCTTGGCTGAACAGATTTTTCCTGTCGTTCCTTTTGTTTTATTTGTTGTTTTAGTTAGGGAGTCAGAGAGAAATGTTATTCGGCTGATCAACTCTGATCCCGCCCCAGCTGCCACAAATACCGTACGTGGGTGCTTAACACGATTACGTCGGTTTATCTAAAGATTTATTTCTACCCCTTGTTTTAAAATGCCACCTTTAGCTCACTGGTGGCAAGGATCCCTGAATTAGAGATTGCTCGCCGAGAGGAAGTATTATTTTGCATTTTGTAGGGAAGATCACGGGCCCTCTTGCAAACTGTGGCCTCTTGGCAAGTTTCTTTGGTCATATCAAGATCCAAACGCCAAACTTCAGAGGAAACCAAATAACCAGTAAACATTGAACCCAGCTCCATTTTTATGGATAAGGAAATACGTTTTTTGTTTCGGTAATAGAAAATCAGTGAAACACTTCTGTTGTGTTGAAAATGTTTTTCGGGTCTCGATTCTTGTTATTTTTGTGGTTCCGACAACTTTTCGGCTGATCCAATCTATGGTCTTCTTCAGGTATCCAATTTGCCGTAAATCTTTCAGTTGCGTCTCCAGAGTTTATGGTTAAGATTTTTTCCAATTAATCCCTCTCATTAGCTGCGTTGGTTTCGAAGAGTTTTTCATATCTGATCAATTTTGCTAGCAAGTCCCACACCACCATCTAGACAGTTTTGCTAGACTGTCCTATTTGGCTAGCTTCTCTAGACTGTTCTCCTATTTCACCGACTTTGCTGAACTACCCTCCTACCTAGTAGCTTTTCCAGTCTACCTCCCAATCAAGTCAGCTTTTCGAGAAGGTCCTCCCATCTGGCCGGCTTTTCAAGACAACCCTCTTTTCAAGCCAACTTTGATGGACTGCCATTATATCTGACTAAATTTTCCAGGCAGCCCCCCCATCTAGCTGGGTTTTCCAGTCTGCCCTTTATCAAGCTGGATTTTTTAAACCACTCACCTGTCTAAACGAGCCAATATCAAAATGTTCGCCAGACTTATTTTCTAACTTGTTAGATTTGGAAATATCACTGGAGGACATTACCACCTATTCTATGTTCATTCTGAGACCAAGTTCTTCTCATACATAAATTTTCAGCTTGTATGGTGGAAGTGTTTAAGAGTCGATGAAAAGAAACGGGAGTTTCTAATCGGAACCAAACATTATTTGTCTTTTACTGTTAGATATAATTCATCTGGCTCGTCTAAAATCTTATAGTGTACAGGTACAACAAATTAACATGCATTAGTCTAGTGTGAAGGTTTCATTCGTACTTGATAAGGGATTTGTGGACATGAAGACGCCTGCTGCGTTGAAGCAAATACTTTCTTTTTAATTCTCGAGGAATTTTAAAACAAACCAGCTATTATTTTCGTGAAAGTCTCCCTCCATTATTGGCGGTGCTGGTCTTAACAGAATGAAATAAAGACTGTCTGACGTCATGGGAAACAGAAGAACGCACACACAATGCACGTTCTCACATTAAACATGGAAAGTTTATCAAAATGCGTCTGACATAAGAAAACATAAAAGGACTTTGTTATGGTGAACGAGTTTGTCACAGCGATGAAACGAAGAAGATAGGGCAAAATGTGTGTGTGACTCGGTGCGTGTGTGTGAGAGAGAGAGAGACTGCGTGTATGTGTGTGTGTGTGTGGCCATTCTTAACAGTTAATGGAAGCATTTGGGTAAATCGATGTGTAAGGTTGTGACTCTGTGTATAAACTTGAAATGATATTAAATGCACAGAATTAACGGCATCCGTCTTGAATGATCCCGTGTGAGTGATTCAAGTACAATATATTTGGTGAGTGCATAGATATATGTGAGAGAATATGTGATGAATAAGTACAGGTGTTTATTTATATCAGAGAGAGAGATAGAGAGAGAAAGAGAGGGGAGAGGGAGAGACAGACAGGCAGAGACAGAGAGATAGACAGACACAAACAGACAATGACGGAGACAGAGAGAGAGAGAGGGAGATTCAAATTTTTACCTGAATTATGTTGTGGGCTACAATGACAAAAAGTCTCAAAAATATTTGAAACATCTTCATTTTTTAGTCTTGGAATTTTATAACAGTACAAAAAAAATTCAAGAATTTTTTTGTACAGTAGGTTACATACTTTGGCGTTTTAGAGAGAGAGAGAGAGAGAGAGAGAGAGAGAGAGAGAGAGAGAGAGAGAGAGGGGGGATCTATTTCAACCGAAGATTAAAACACTATCTCAAAAAATAAAGAGGCTCTTCTTTTTATCATTACATCAGACCTTGATAAAGCAAGAATTATTCGGATGTTGGAAAGGTCATACAAATATGTGTTTGAAAATTAGTAGACTACAAAACCCACCTTGTCTGAGGAGGGGACTGCGTGTGTAGCTGAAAATAGAATAACTTATTCTACAAACGTTGTTGTTAATGTCTAAATATTCCACTTACTGCCATTTTTTATTACTGGAAAAAGAGGCCTGTCTTTCCTTAGAGATATCACAACTGAAGAATTACGCAGACATTGTGAGAACAACATAAGTACCAAGAAGAATAAGTTCATTAGTTCAGAAAACTCTATGAATGTTGATGACCCTTCATAATATCATAGACAATAAAAAGTTATTTTCATATTTCTGATATCATAGGCATAATAACCTTTAATGATATGAAATATTCGTTATAATTGTATAAAATGGTGTAAATGATATAATATTCATTGACTCAACCAAATCAGGCACCATCTGGTAGACAACGATGACATTTTAGAAGATTGTATAGCGCTCATCTAACTCATGAGATCCAAGTTAGTACATTTCTTTTGCGACGAGTGGCTATCACGTACACGTGGTTAAACACCAGAAGCAGAGGTAAACACGCTATGTTTTTACCAAGTGCCACAATGTGGTAGCCGTCAGAAGTTGGCCATTGCTTCAATATTGTGTTAGTTTTTGTGCTCTAACTGTTGTATGCTGTAAAGGTAGGTTAAGGAAAGGCGCACAATACCCAGCCTCTGTACTTTCTTTTGACTGATGTTTCTTCACACTAAGATGAGGAGAACGATGGGTTCTGAAAAAATAATCGATCACTCCACTTGCTGTGATTTGCTCACCTGATCGCGAACATTGAAGACACAGCTTTTTACCAGTTCCACTTTATAGAAGAATCTAATTGATTTACTAGCGTAGTATCTGTAATAAATGACAAGATTATCTACGTATGGATGAATTATACAAATGTATGTTTTAGTATCAATATATCTATCACGAACGAAAAAGTGCATTCCCTGAATTGAATTTTTCTCTGTAAACTCATCAGATTTTTGTTTTGGGTGAATACAAATTTATTTTTTAAGATGATAAAAATATCAGTTTTATTCATGTAAAATCAGAGATGCCTTTATTTGTTTTCTATCCCAATACCAAGTTAACAGCAGTAGCTGTAATGTAGATGCGAACATACACACGTACAAAATAGGTCCTATGGAGTTTCAATATGAGACTTAACCAAGAGACTGACCCTAAAACTGAGAACAATGCATCGTTCACAGGAAATAATCATGCTCAACCTCACATGGACAGAACTAAAGACAGCACAGTATATCAGGGGAAAAACGGGAGTCTGACCGATCATAGAATCTGTCGGAAAACTCAAATGGCAATGGGCTGGTAATGTTGCAAAAATGCCAAACAACCGATGGACATCACGACTTGCAATATGGATCCCCAGAGATCACATGCGAAATTGAGGCCGGCAAATACAATTGATGATGAAGATGATGATGATCACCCGTGAAAAATTTCACTACTCACACTGGAGGCCGTAATGCATTAGGTAAAAATATCTACCGTGTTTCTGCAGTGTTCGAGCAGTTTCTTCACTTATTTGCTGTAAGTAGCGTAAGTAAATGTTTACGTCTTATCAATTTAGTTTGAGGTTTTATCAAAAAGTGACTGAACCCTTTCAAATCAAAGAGCCCATTGTTTCGATTGTTGAATAGATGTATTTCATCAGCAAAATTGTTACATTTCAATGAAAGAGTCCACTGTACCGACAGAAGCAAATAGAAAAAGTCACACTGTTCATGAATGATAATGAGTCAAAACAGATTGTGTTAAAACCACAAAAATACGCAGGGGTAATTGTCAGAGAGAAAGAGACTCATTATTATGTGTCGATTGCGTTTGTAATCTGTGAAACACACGGAACAGTACACTCAGAAGGTAAAGAGGACGGATCCAGGTAGGCAGACGGACACATAGAGAGAGGAAGAATGGGCCCAGACGGACAGACATACGGAGGGGAGAAAAATGGACTTAGACAGACCGACAGACGCGGAACAAAAAAGAAAAGGCCAGATAGAGACACATACAAAAGGAAAAAGGACGGGTCCAGAGAGACAGACAGGCAGAAAAGTAGACACACATGCTGACCCATAACGGGAAAAGAGCGGACCTAGATAAATACACTATGACTAAATTTCTCACCAACATTAATAGTAATACTCTATGTATGTATATATATATATATATATATATATATATATATACGTGTGTGTGTGTGTGTGTGTGTGTGAGTGTGAGAGTGTGTGTGTCACACTGTTTGAATGACTGAGTACTTCCAAATCTTGACGTATCTCCGGTTTATTTTTTTGCCGAAATATTTTAAGCGCTAAAAAATTCTTCCGAATGACGAAAGAATGAATACTGCTTTGTTTCCTGAATGGATTTCTTCCTGTGCAATGAGCCAGTCATGGCCATTCCCAAGGGGTCATCTATTTTCGGTCTCTGTTTGGGTGGAAATGGAACGTCAGTTTCAAAAATTTTGATTGATTTTTCCAACATTGTTTCGTAATGTTTCAACCCTTTTTTTCCCACGGATACGACGTCAATTCAAAGTTCCCATTTTTGGAGGAGCCCTTGATTGTAAAAATAAAGTCTACAAAGGATCAGATGATGACAAGGTGCAGTGTGGGAGCAATGACAGATTAAGCACTTGGCTGAGTAGGCTTATGCCTATAGATCCAGAAAAAAAATGGTTTAATTGATTGTAATTGAGTATTTTGGATGATGTTTCAGTACTTTTGCCTACATTTATTTCATAACTATGATATTACAAATACTAGAACATTGGACATGATCATGATAAATAGAAGCCTTACTCAAGCTCAGACAAGAGGGCTGGGTAGTGCATAGTCTGTTTCTGGAATGGGGACAGAAAGACCTAGGGAGGAGATAAAGATATATAGCACATAATTCGGGTCAATCCCCCAGCCCCGTTTTACTTACATAAGATTTGCTGCATGTGCAATCAAGCCTGAAAATCAGAACCGATTTGTTTCAGGAACCAGGATTAGTTTCTTATCGTATACTCAATGACCTCAAAGACATAATAGGAATCAATATCATAATGGACAAGTTTTTAAGAGCTATAATAAAAATAAATAAAACCTACGATAAAACTGTCAAATTCTGTCAATCTTGAATCGGAGGAACAATTTCTTTCGATCACCTAAAACTCACTGATACATTCAATAGCGCTATAACTAAGAAGACTTTTAAGATTTACAACGATTCTAACTCAACAATTAGAATGTCATCAATCTCCTTGAATGCACCGTATCTCCCGTCTCTCTGTCTCTCTGTCTCT
>OY735199.1:36974826-37567326 GCA_963457665.1 Thysanoteuthis rhombus | reverse complement strand
TCGCACAGTTTTCGGCTAACATGGTGTTTCTAACCGTCGGAACTGGATCATTTGAATGGAATTGATTTTGACACTTCACCGTCTTTTCCAAATACCAGGATGAAATGTTTTTCTTTCATGAATTCTCTTATTTCTTTTTTTTAATGAAAACTTTGCATTAAAACTGGCGCATTAATAATTGATATGCTCGGAATACTTTTCAACAGATCTTCTCCCCCCCACTAAAGATTCGCTGTTAAATAATTTCAGAAGTGAAAACAAAGGGGATAAAGCATAGTAAGAATTATCCATCTAAAAATTGAACAGCAAGGCTTTCTTCTATCTATTGCTCTGTCCGTTACAAGTCTGTCTTCCACTTGAAGATAACAATTTCGCTGATAAATATATCTCTTACCCAGCATTAAAAACAATAGTTTCTCTAACTTAGAGGTGTTACTTTTTGAAAAAACCCCAAATTAGTCCATAGTCCAAGACCCCCAAATACCTTGAGGTGGCAAAATCTAGTAACGATTTTTTGTAATCCAACACGTGTATGGGACCTACTTTGATATGATTACCAGAGTGACAGCTTAGTGGCCTTTATACTTTTACCCTATAACAGGCTTCCAGAATAGTGACATTGACTTTCTTTACAATATCTCCTAAAATGCTCGATGAATTTCAAATTTTGTGGGGGGTGCACAATCGGCTACGCCAGAAATGACTAAATGCACAATTACCTCTCCTGCATTGTAGTTATATGTCTACATCACATAATAACGTCACTCGTTTGTGTTTCCGTATATCAACCAGACATCTCCAAAAGTTCACAATGAATTCGAATGAAATTTTGTTGGAGGGTAATAGGGGTATGACGAATTGTTAAATTTTGAGATGGATCCATAAATTCTGATTGATATTTCATTGAAATTTTTTCACTTCAGGCGCGGTTCAATTTGCAATTACTTACCCAAGAATATATGTGCTCCGAGTGCTTTCTTGTTTTTGTAGGTGAGATAATATTAGTTTTTTGAGTTGAGAAATACTAAGAAAGTGTTTAATCTTTTGTTCTTGTGAAACGTGAAATATTTTCCTGCCACCTCCGAGGCCGCTTGGGTGTCACGGATTTAATCATAAGTATTTATTCTGTTTCTATTTTTATTTTATTGACTTTTTGTGGTGCAATAGCGTAGACATAACATTCGATTCTTATTCGTTATTTGCTGTTTCGTCTTGATCACATTTTGTTTGGATTTGCGTCACGACGTCAAATAAGTTGTTATCGCCGACGTCTACGGGGGGAGACAGTGATGGGTTAGAGGGGGGTGAAGTTGTTTGTTTTGACTAGTCAACAAAAAATGCAATCAAAACCGTCACAAGATTAAACTTACTCCCCTTCTTTGCTCTCTTGTTTTTCTTTCCCCTCAGTTTTTTAAAAATTACATTTCACTGTCTATTATCAGGCGAAGTTTCGGTGAGGGTCTGGGTCAAAGGGCTCTGGACCCCCCCCCCCATACACACACACTACTATTCATCGGCAAATCATTTTTTTTTTCAAAATTCAATTGTCTGCATTAAAAACTTTTATAAATAAAACACTCTAAATCGTTCCAGGTATTCATGAAATAACCATAAGAACAAAAAAAGTTATTTCACCCATTGTCTAAGACAATCTATCTTTAAGTAAATGCAACGAAAGCCCCTGATCACCCTCTTTTACAAATCTTCTATTTTCTACAATTAGTTGGGATATTTCTTATTTTTCCCATAGAATCTCTAAATTCCATTGTTTTCTCTGTGTGTCTCTCTCTCCTGCAACTCTTCTCATTCGTGAGATTAGCTTTATTCTTCTTCAACTTTAATCACTTCTGCCAACGAAGTTGGAAGTATATGCATTCTCTCTTGTCTGTTTGTCTTTCAGTTATGCCGGTTGATTGCACGCACAGTATCTCCAAAAGTTTTCAACGAAGATCAGTGACCAAGGGAGAACTGATCAAAGCTTTTGGATAATCCAGACATTTTTCGCGATTGAAATATGTTTTCCATATATTGAGACAATAATCAGAAATATGCAGTTATGTGCGCCTTGGGGATACCGTTAACAATGCAACGTGTATTTTACGGGTACTGTTTATTCTTAGCTTTTAAATATGGCGTAGGGCTTAAAACAAACGAATAGCAGCCAATGAACTTCGGATTCTGCTGCTGGGTTGATGAGATTCATTCCTACGAATGAAGAAAAGCGTACTATAAAAAGATGTAGTGTACATTCTATTAGCATTGTTGGCTGCAGTTGAATCCACCCATACCGTATGTCCATCTGTACGTCCATCTGTCCACCCGATATCTCCAAAAGTTATCAATGAATTTCAATGAAACTTAATTAAAGGGATCATGTTACCTCCCTACATAATAACTACATATCCACGCTACACAAAAGGAGTGATTGAAATTTGGGGCAGATCCATGAATATTTTTTTTTTACAGTTATTTAGTGGCAATGGTGTCGGCTGAGATATGCACTCTCTGGGTGCTTTTTAGTTTACTAATTTGCTCGCTATTATGTCTCACAACATGGATCACCAGAGATCACATAAGAAACTGTGGCCGACAGAACACAAGATAGAGAGATGAAATACTTGCTCCGCGACGCCCATGATAGAGAATTGTGGCGAATCCTGGGGAAGGTCTATGTCCAACGACGGACGTTAAAAGACTGATGATGATGATGATGATGATGATGATGATGATGATGATGATGATGATGATGATGATTTGTAAAGATCAAGCACAAAACAATTAAGAAAGTTTTTCTGATAAGGTCCTTCTCAAATACACTCTATAAAAAGCGCTTAGACTTTAATCTTTATCGCTAAGAAACTTTGGTTTGTCAAGCGACTTTCGATTCGGCTTTAATTTAATCCCACGGCGGGACGATGTGTTTATATTTGTAGTGATATTTCCATCGGGTTATTTTTAAGTTTTCGTCAAATCAACTTCCGATAACAATTTCCTCTAGATGAAACGAAAGTTGACAAGTTTATTTGCCACTTTACAATGATTCTTATCTATGATTTCTTCCGTCAATAAAAAATCCAATGTTGCATTTTTGTGCTTTTATCTGTAAACCACATCGCTCATCCGTTTATGGGATGATGAAAAAAGTTTCACTTACTTTTGTCTCCGTGAAGATATCTGCTGTGAATTCGTCTTCCGTTCCAAATGATCATTTCATTGAAATTCATTGAGGACTTAGGGAGATATTGTGTGGACAAATCGACAAACAGACACAAGTGAATACATGTACCTCATCCAATGAATCATCAAGTGGACTGGATTTTGTGTCTTGTGTTTCAACCGCAAAATAATTTCACCTGTTTAGTGTTTACAGAGTTTACAAGTATTTAGATTCAACAGAAAGCTATTGACAACGAATTAACCAAGTGTCAATACCGACCATAAAGTCCTGTTACGTATTTTTATCACAGAAGGGAATTCCGTATCCATTCGCCGATTTATTTAAATGACGTCTTCTCCCGCAACCAAAAAATAAGCAGTTCAGGTTTTGTCGGGACAATGGAGACCGTACGTGACTTTCACGAAGGTGTGACACACCAAATATCGAATAACATTTTCTGGCGTGAATTGTTGATCAGGACTGTCTTGAAAATATTTGAGGTCCCCGGGCAAAGAAATGTACTGGATTTCGCCAGCAGGCCCCAGTGTCAACACCTACCTTAATACATAGATTCAATAATGAGTCAAGAACTGAGTTGAGCATTATTGTGAGCCTTGGCTTAAAGAAGGTTCTTTATATCTGCTATCAAATAATATGAGCTTTGATTTTCATATTTCAAATAGAATTCGTTGGGCACCTTGGCAACTGTGGAGTGAGCCCATGCGATAAGACGCTCCTGTTGTCAACTTGAGCGAAAGAAACGCAAGTAAAAAAGAAGGAAAAGAAACAAGACGAAGATCAGAGAGGAGAAAAAGAACAAGAAAGCACTTAGAGTGCGCATACATCCGCTAACGTCGTACACAAACTAAAAACTGAATGAAAATCAGATAATATATAACCACTGTGTTCCTGCGCATTGCACTTTCTCGCCTTTCTTGTTTTCTGGATAATCGATCGAGTTCAGCTGTTCTCCTTTAGTGAATATCTTTACGTTTCACTTCGCACCCTCTAAGACACCCCTACCCTACTTATTTCTCCCTCTCTTCTCCCTCTTCGTGGCATTTGTACTGCGACCCTATTCTTAAAACCTCTCCCCTAGCCCACTCCTTTCTAAGTAAAAAAAATGAATTTTTGAAGGGCGACAGACGGGCGAACATGTCATAATGTAGATTTTTATTTTATTAGTGTGACAGACGGCCGGACGGATAGATACATTGCTTATTATGATGATTTTTATTTATAAAGTGTGACAGACGGCTCGATGGACGGATACGTCGCTTATTATGACGAAGATTGTTCGTTAATAAATCCAATGATTACAATTTATTACACACCACTTGTCGTCTATTTAATTTCTAATCACTATTTCAGCTGTGGGAAGTGGGCAGGGCAGAATTAGCGAGAAATAAACAATCTTACTGTTCCAAGCTACATATTCTGTTTGAAAGCAATTTGCAAATAATTATCTATCCTTCTGCAGTTCTTGCAACATATTTCACGGTCAGCAAACCATGTAATCGTGGCATTTACAACCAGGAGCCGAAATTAATGCACATTTTTCAATGCTATTAAAATAGTTATGTATGCTTGACCTATTTCATTATTACTATTGTTGAGCAATTACGCTTATACGTAAAGCGTTTGTGATAATGGAAAATTATCCAGCAATTCTTGTCAGGGCCGGCTTCAAGCCATAGGACCAGTTGCTTCGAATTGGCTGCTACCCGAACCTAAGTCTACCCCAACCTGCTTGGGTAATCTACTCTAGACTGGTCAAATACACACAACATGTTACAGAATACACCTTACATAACATTGCAGGTTTCACAGAGAACAGCTTCGATCGAATTTTCTTCTGTATTCTTATAAAGTTGTTAACACTATTTACATTTTGAATTATTTTTTCTACTGTCCTCGGATTAAATATTATTTTAATTAACTTATCTTTTGAGTGCACATTTGATTGCTTTCCATTTTACCATAAAAATATAAAGTCTATTATAAGCTCTATTCATACATCCAACATTCAACAGAAATTGGCTGTGAATCTGGGACCTCAAAATAATGCGTTTAAAAATGACCCACAGCTTCTAAGGCCGGCCTTGATTGTAATCAACTTTGATGGAAAAGAATGCCAAACAGAAATTTGAGCTAGGTTTGATGATTGTGGAGCTATAAATGAAATCCAATGGAATTTGAATGGTTGATGCAAGTTTTTGAGTTTCAAAAACTTAATCCTTCACCCTTTGAAATATGAAATGGCGAAGCTTTATAGATGGAAGCTTGAATTTTGTTTCTATAGATTCATATAAAATGTCTATCTGTCTATAGAGAAATGCTTTGCGTTTGGAGCTTGACATATCAGAAATAAAAAAAAATGACAATTTGGAACGGGAGACACATTCACTGCAGATATCTTGACGAACATAAACGTTACTCCCTTTCTTTTCATTATCTTGTAAACGAACAAGTGATATGGCATACAGAAAGAATCACAAAAATACCACATTCATTCTTCATAAACGGAAGTAATTATAGATAAACATCATTATAAATAGCAAATACACTTGAGTAATAAGTGTAACTACAAAACGATTTTTTTTGAATTGACAAACATTTCAAAATGACTCATTCTTCTTGATGTAAGATACACACGCAATATTTGTCTAATGTGACACATTTCACTCGAATTTAAGATCGTAAAAATAAAACGTTTCGCTCTTCGGTTATCTAAGCGATATTTTGGCGTCACACAGACGTCTCGAAAGTGGTTTTCAGTCAAGATTTTCCCGAAAAGAAAATATAATGATAGAAAGGCATAAGTAGAAAATAAGTAGACAACAAAAGATACAGTGCAAGTATTTGTTCCTGGTTTTCTACCACTTAGTGGTTTGTTTATTCCTGTAAACCCCTTGTGGAGTATAGGGCTGCAACCACGCCATGTTAGCAGTCCATGAGCAATCCCTCTCAGCTGGGCCCATGCCAATCCGACCATTCTTGTCTCATTCTCAATTGATCTTCTCCGTGCCGGCTTTAGGCTTCTAATTCTTCTCTTCCCCTGTGGATTCCAGTCCGCCGCATGAGCTGATTTCCCATTCTCAAACAGGGTTCTGGTGTTCAACGTCCCTATCCTTTGTTGCTTGAAGATTGATTGGTCAACTGACTTTCCGTTGTTTTTCACATAGGTCATGAGTCCCTTCTGAAGAAGAATCTCTCTGACAAGGCTCTTGATGGAGAGATCGTTGGGGGTAATGCTGCTGCAGTTTCAGTGGCAAATAAGTTTTACGGAGTAAAGTTGATGGCCCGATACCTAACCCTCTTCCTTAGTGGCGAGGGACTGGCAAGATGACCCAAAAGGTTTTCAACTTCTTATTTTTATTCATTGTGTGATTCCTTGAGAGCGCAAAACGATTAATCTAACAAAAAACTTCAGGTGGTGATAAAGATTGCTTTATGACTTTATCTACAAACACAAACATATATATATTTATATATATATATATATATATATATATATATATATATGCTTTCAACCCAAATTCTCGTTTCGTTTTTTCTTGGTCTATTCATCTCTTTCAACGCGACAGATATGTATTTAGAGAATGGATACATCTGGTCCGACAAAATGAATTATAAATTGCGATATATTATATAGAAACTTATTTAAAATGATCTCCCGTCGTTACACGGTCAATATATCACTCGATTTAGACAACGTAACTGTATTTGATTGTTAATCCTATTTACGTTGTGAAGTTCAGCGTAGAATTGTTCAGATTATTCTTTCCCGAAGAATAAGCCTTTGGCTTATTTTTTTTTTAGATATTTTTTCTAGAAAGCACATGAATTAAAATAAATATTTATCTAATGCTAAACTTCAGGCGAGACAAATACCCAATCTTTATATTTATAAATAATTCCACACTTTTTCTGTTTTGATAAGTCGAAAAAAAATCAAAACTATAACCCACTGGCATTACAAGATTGAAAAAAAATATTGTGCGTATGAGTGTGTGTGAGAGAGAGGGGGGGAGAGACTGTGCTCACGCACGCGTACGGTTTGTGGGAATGGAGATAACATCACATCAAGCTCTGACGAGACATGGTGGATTTACGTTTCCAATGACGCTCCTAGCATCAAGCATCATCAAATAGTTGATTCTATCTCGAATTGTACACTGAATGATATCGCACGAATGACACACCACGCCAGCGGACTCGGTTCTGGGTAACTCCCGACAGCTGGGCCCGAGTCGTCCTGGCTACTTTTGCCTCACGATCCTCCAAATACTGGCAAATACCGCCCTCAAATGTCCCAGTACCCCATTTATTGACGGGCCACCACTGATTTCTGTGTGAGATTAAGGCCGACGGGCTTCACAGAAATCAATGGTCATCCTCCCCCTCCGGTTTCCTCCCGACCCCATCCTTCATCATCATCTGCATCATTCTCACCTGTAAATATTTCATAGTTATTTATCGGGTGGAGAAAACCTAGACCCCCAGAGTGAGAGAAGCATGGAAGTTGACGGATGAACAGACTAACATGGAATGAAATTGTCGAGCAAATGGTTAATGATTGGAACTAGCAAGGACCATAACCTCCCCAACCCCTTCGACTTCATGTCACATCCAAATTGTGCATTTGTCTTGCATTTCGCATTTTAGTATATATTCTTTGAAACGTTGCATTTTTTCTTTCGATTTCATTGTAAAATATTCTGTAAATTTGTACGATTAAAAATGTATTATTTGGATAAATGAACTCGACTGTTCTTTTCCAGATCAGTTTTGACCTCCAAACTCTCCCCTCCCCCTGCAGAATCCGGTCTGCCAGTTGAGCTGGTCTTCTGCCCTAAAACAGGTTTCTGATGTTCAAGGCCTTTAGCATGGTTTTTGCTAATGTTGTCGAAAAAGTTTTTGGCTAACCGTCTCGGCATACATTTTCACCGGCAAGCACCATTAGCCTTTCTAAAGAGGAATCTTCGCAAACAGGGTATCATTGGGGTGTTTGTAAGTTTTATCAGTGGAGTAGCTTGGCCCAAAACCTAAACCTCCCCCGGGCCTGGGACGGGCAGGGTGACCTAAGAGGAATATCTTGATGTAGTGGAACTTTTGAGTAGATGATTGAAAATCTTTGTTTAAGAATTTTTAGCTGAAGATTTTTTCCAAAGAGAATCCTCTGTAGCCTCTGAAAGAAGTGGTTTCACTAAGAGTCTGTATAATCAAGTTAATACTCACACAAACCCACACACACACATGCATATCCACACAAACGCACACCCACTGACACATTAATACACACACAATCACACACTCACACACATACAAAATTGTGCAGGACACAACGGAAATTTCCTACCTTAAAATGCGCTGGGGTTGGTTATTACCTCTGCTAAGCAAGTCGAAAGAGGTTTTCTGTTGTTCACAGAATATCCAAAAGTTCGGAATGAATTTCAATTATAAATTATGGAAGGGTTGATCAAGGAAGAATTCATTTTTCATGTATATAGGAAATAGTCCGGAATTTCAAAACTTTCACAATTACCGTCCCTACACCGTAGCTATGAATGAACTGATTTTCATTCGTTTTATAATGACAGTGGCGTTGGAGGAGGTATGCGCTCTCTGAGTACTTTCTAGTTAATGTACGCTTTTTCTTTCCTAATTTTAGAAGGTCAAGAACTTTTGTTGTGTCTATGCGGTTCCTGAGATTTATTAAGTTTAACACAGGGTAACAATAATGAGGACCCCAGGGAGCCATTGAGAATTGTAGATGATAGCAATGGCTTGCGATATTAGCGAGTCAACCCTCACAGGCAGTGATGGATTATTTACCATCTGGGTTCCTAGGTAGTCGAAAGCTCCCACCCTTGCTCCCTGCTTGCACTATCTGTTGAGTAGAATAAAGAAACGTAAAACATTTTACATCATTGTATCATGAATCAAATATGTAGATCAGTCACAGAACCCAAAATACGTGTGCACTCTATTAAGCCATTTTTTTTTTTTTTTTTGGCACCCGGGACCCCATCAATTTCGGGTCTCTAGGCTTAAGCCAAATAAACTTAATGGTTAATCCACCATTCACATACTAGTCCTGCATCACGAATGAGATATTTCCGTATTTCCCGTCGGTGTATTTGATGGATATTCAAGCCCAGATAAAAATCAGGATTTCGAATGCTAATTTTGAATGCAGACAGCCTTCTCTAGGTGGAAGATTGGCGCTGCGCATCATTTCCCCTCCTATTGTAAATACCTATATTCACGCACCCATATAAATACAGAAACGTACGTATGAATTCGTATCTATCTGTTAATTTCTCTCTCTCTCTGTATCTATCTATCTATCTATCTCTCTCTATATATATAATGTCATGCAGCATAAGGTCTGTATGAATTCCTTTATGTGAATACTGATACTTACATAAAAGCACCACGTGCATTCGAACATACACTCTCAGATGTTCATGATCAGAATATATATATATATATATATATATATATATATATATATATATATATATATTCCTTTTGGCACACAATCACTATTTTCTTTATTCAAGGCGTATTTCCTGCCTCGACTTGCATTTTGTGGCACACGTCAGGCAATAAACAAAGGCAAAATGTACATTTGGCCTCAAAAGTGGCTTTTTCCGGTGAAAGGACCACCCGAATACACAGGTAAGCTCAGCTAAAATGAAGATAAGGTTACGTTTCTGTTGTGAAAGACAGCAGGTGAATTGGTTCAGGGTTCGACGTACTTTTATCTGAACGAAGAAAGTAGCCTGATTTGTTAAAGGCAGCTTATTTCTGTTTGTTAAGACGATCACGACTGTCGCTTGGTTACAGTCTTCATTCATTTCTTGTCGCTCACAACCAGGTCAGTCACAGGGATCAAGGAGCAGAGGCTGCGTTGTTGTGTATAGTGTAGAGATCGGTCTTCTCCTTGGAGGATTTATGGGGTCGTTACAGGACGCTCTTTACATGACCAGTGTCGACTTTTCTTAATTTCTATGATCGCATGAAGACTGGTAAATTCAACGCGATTTGGTCGTGAAATGTGATTATGTTTATCATATGTTCTAAGATTAATGAACGTTTTGCCAAATTTCTTAACGTAGGCAAAAGTAGTTTGGAGACAGATCAGAACAAATAAGTTTGCGTCATGTTTCCATCTTGGAGTTGTAGTGACTTGTAACATCCACATTTTGTTATATTACTTGTGTGATCAATGATGTAAAGCTAAGAAAGAAGTGAGGTGACGTAGAGCTACCTGCTCTAGTTAGCATAGAAATCCGTTGAACAAAGCATACTTCTATAGCTGGGTGGTCTTTGGAAAAACATTCACTTCATCAACTTGGATTATTTTGTGACAAAGTTTTTAAAACATCTATTTACACTATAGGTTGTGACGTAACTGAATAGAAAAAATGCCGAAGTGACAAATACCTTTTTGTTTGCAACGGTAGTCTAAAGTCGACCAGTGGACAGTTATGCAAATTTCCATAGTGGAACATCCCAGCTCTCTTAGGGCCGTCGTTGGACTCTTTTTGCCTCTTGGATTGATGATTGCTGGGTCCGTGAGTTTTGGTGAGCATCTCTCTCCTGAAAGTTCTATTGTATTGCCATAGTCTTTCTGTTATATACACACACATATATATATATATATATATATATATATATATATATATATATATATATATATATATATATATATATATGTGTGTGTGTGTGTGTGTGTGTGTGTTTGTGTGTGTGTGTATATATATGATCATTAGAGTGAATTAAAGTCTTGGTGAATAAACCCTACCAATGATATAACTGGTTACATTCTAGTTTTAGTACAAGTAACAATGATGGAAACCATACGTCAGTTTTTCGTGCCTTAATTATGTTGTTCTGAGATTTGAAATGTAAAAAGTAAAAATAGTCGAAAATTTTGCATATATATATATATATATATATATATATATATATATATATATATATATATATATATATATGTGAGACCATCACGTGCCCACTGCTCACCACCTACTACTATTTCATTTCCACATTTTACTGCCAGAATTTGCTGTCAGTACATTTATATATACTTATAAAAGCTGCAAAGCTTTCTAGAGTACAGCATATATTTCATTTTTGAATAATATACCATGAAACAAACTTGTATTGAGGATTATATATATATATATATATATATATATATATATATATATATAGAGAGAGAGAGAGAGAGAGAGAGAGAGAGAGAGAGACAGACAGACAGACAGACAGACAGATAGACAGACATACAGACAGACAGACAGATAAATATATAGAGAGAGAGGGAGAGAAAGAGAGACACAGACAGACAGAAACAGAATTATTAGAGTGAATGGAAGTCTTATTGAATTTATTGAATAAGTCCTACCAGTGATATCACTGGTTATTTTCTTGTTTTAATACAAGTGACTATAAAGGAATGCACACGTCATTTTTTTGCACCTTATTCATGCTGCCCTGAGGTTGAAGAGGATTTTGATAAGAAAAGCCAAAATAGTCGAATATGTTGCTTAAAAGAAAACTTTGCTAAATAGAGATTTTTCTTCAACTCGTAGACGCAAACTCCTTAGATGCATTGCATGCGGGTATAGTCTCGGACTGCGAGATGGAAACTCAAATTCGATATCACACGTACTTATTCTGCAGTTACAAGGGATTTTTCTGGGTTTTCTGTTAACTGCTCTCTTTCTAGATTTGAATGAAAAAGTACAACTGATTAAAAAAGGAAAAGTTAGAAAATGACATTTTCTATTTAGAAATTAATAGCCTAAATAAAAACATGTCCGATACTAAAAACCTTCTGAGGCAGATTCGTATACGTTGGCAAAATTCTGTTGCGATTTATCTGAAAAATTTCAAACATTTTCAACAAGAGAAGTACAGAAGAGAAAAAGTAGCAAGATCGGGAGGGAAAAAGCAAGAAAGAAATATACAGAGAAATACAATGGAAAAGAATAGCATAGAAAAGAAGGAAAGAGAAAATAGGCACTAAAAAGAAAGAAAGGATAAGAAAGAAAGAGAATAAGGAGAGACAGAAAGGAAGAAAGATTGAAAGAAAGAGAGATGAATAGAAAGAGAAGAAAGAAAAACAGAATGGAAGAAAGAAAGAGAAACAGAGAGAGAGAGAGAGAGAGAGAGCGAAAAAGACAAACAGAAAGAGACAAAAAGAAAATAAGATGAAGAAAAAGAAAGAAAAATTAGTAACAGAATGACAAAAAAAGAAAGAAAGGACTCAAAAAGCTTTAAAGTATAATCTATTTCAAACTTCGTTGATGATGGGAAACATTCATTAATACAGCCTGAAACCCCATAAAAAGCCAAAAAGATATACAGTTGGATTACGACATAAAAATCAGACACATTTTACCCCCGAAACAAAACCATATCAATGTGAATATTTTTTTATCTCCACGTGATAGACCAACTGGTGTCCAGTTCAAAATCAACTAAGGGCCACACCCAACACATGTTTATATAATCTAACAAGCGAAAAAAAACTGTCGGGGGTAATTAACTGGCATCAAGAAAAGAAGAGTTGCCTCCCCCTGGGGACCAATAAATTTTGCTGACACTCCATTACAAAGTGACGAGTTTTGTTAATATTCAAGCGATCTCTCTTTCTCGATGCTTTTGTTAACAATTGTGAGGCGGATTAATTTTATCTGGAAAAAATGATAAATAAGAATAGATCATATGTTACGCATTATGTACGAAGTTTGGGAATATCTGGATATACTAATTTAAGGAATCCGAAGGGAAAGTGAATGTATCGTGTATTTAACTAATAACTAACAGAAAGCACTTTTTTGTGAAATAAGAGACAAGCCACCCCAGTTCAAGACTAAGCTCCCACCACCAGTTTTCCCCAAGGGTATTGGATAAAAGCGTTGGTTGAGCGTATCTAGGGAGTTCAAACCCTGGGTTGGGTAAAGTAAAAAAAAAGTTATATTCTCTGGTTCAGAGGAAGAAGCAGACAAGTGACATCACAAGGATGAATTAATTTTTGAGAATTAACTTATATGAGATATTCTCTGGTATGGTGAAGCTAAGAAAAAATCATGGTGGAGGCGGTACAAACCTCAGCGCGATTGTGATAAGTGGGGATGATTTAAGAAGAGGGCTGGAGACCTGGGGAGACTTACTGTCACAGCCTTCGGCGATATCTACCGAGTAACTGGTGTGAAACTGTAATCCACAGTCCACTGCTGAGGACTGTGAGAGTGCGAAGAGGGGGGCTCGAGACTTGAGGAGATTTGCTGTCGCTTCGGTTCCAGCAATGATCACCAAGCATCTGGTGTGTAAGGACTGCATGAATACTGAGGAAAGTGCTAGAAATATGATCTGCAATCCCAGTTGTTAGCAGTGGCCTAACAGAAGAGGGGGAAGAAAAAAAACAATACCCAAATGGTGGTGGAAGTACGAACCACAGCATCGCTGTGATAAGTGAGGGAGAAATGAGATGGGATGAGATGAGAGGAGGGCTAAAGACCTGAGAAGATTTACTGTCACAGCCTTCTGCGATAACCACCGGTCAACTGGTGTGAAACTGTTAATCACAGTGCTGCTGTGGACTCTGATAGTGTGGGGAGAAGGGCTGGAGATTTGAGGAGACTTGTCGTCTCTCAATATCCGCTGGTAACCACCAGGCAACTGGTGTGAAAATCCAAAACTGACCACCTCATCCAGGCAAGAAGGCCGGACTTAGTAATAGTAGACAAAAAAAGGAAGGCCTGCCAAATAGTAGACGTTGCTGTGCCTGCAGACCATAGAGTAAAAAAGAAGGGGGGTGAAAAAAGGGAAAAATACCAGGACCTAGCAAGGGAGTTAAGGAAAATGTGGAACATGAAAACCAGGGTAGTACCGGTCATAGTGGGAGCACTAGGAACTGTCCCCCAAACGCTGAGGGAGAGACTGGAGGAGATCGGGATTAGGGGGAGGATAGAGACCGTACAGACCACAGCACTACTTGGAACTGCACGGATACTGAGGAAGGTGCTAGAGATATAAGTACTGCAACGAATAGTAGCTCTGTCATGATATGCGAAAGAGGGAGGAGACGTTAGCTGAGGACCTGAGGAGACTTATTGTCACTCAGCCTTCAGCGATAACCACTGGGCAACCGGTGTGAAACTGTAAATCGCAGAATTACTGCGACCTATGAGTACTAGGAGAGGAGGGCTGGAGACTTGAGGAGACTTGCTGTCACTCAAACTCCAGCGGTTACCACCAGGCAACTGGTGTGAGATTCAATAATAATAATAATAATAGTAGTAATAATAATGATAATGATAATGATAATGATAATGATAATAATAATGATAATGATAATAATAATAATAATAATAATAATAATAATAATAATAATAATAGCGCTAATCTTTCAAGTTGGTTGGAGGAACTCATTAGCCGTGGTCAGCAACGCTCCTAAAAATGGTGTCTCAATAAAACTCCATTGGTGTAACCTGAAATCCACCAGTTTTTTCCAAGAGAAATGTATATTTCAACCTATGAAGACAACGGCATCTCTGAAACTGGAACACCAAGTGAAGGTCTCTACCAGCCAGCAGTTGCCCAGCAGGATGGTCCTGGTCATCATCCAGCTACTGTTCTCAGGACACGACGAAGATGGCCTCTTGAAGGAAATCCATAATTTTGCCAGAATCCTCGGGAATGTCCCCGAGTTTTCACATCTCAAGGCCAAAATGAACTACTTGAGAAATGAGCAACAAATAGAACAATTCCTGGAGAATCTAGACGTTATTAACAAACTGTCCGCCAAAATAGCCCCCACCCCACTCCCGAAAAGTAAAAAATGTTTGGGTTTTTTTAAATGAAAACAAAAACATTTTTAAAAAGTGTTTAGTAGGGTACTGATGCCAATTTTCAAGTGTGTAGACAAAATGGTGTGACCAGGAGCACACACACATATAAAAAGGAGAGAATCTTTTGCAACCTTAATTGGCTACTGTTGTTCAGTGATAATAATAACAATAATGATAATTCTCAAAATTCGGACGAAAATCATCGACGATAAATAAATGTGCAAAACTTCTAGATCACATGAGGTCAATCAAAAAATGAAAATGGGTTTAGGTAATGTGCAACGTTCACCCCAAAACTCATGTAATTCCACACACTGATTTTGAGGCATATACCCAAGGGCGAATATCAACAGATTAGTATTAAATTGATGCAAGCATTTTAAGCGTTTTCGTTTTGTTTTGTTTTGTTTTTGTTTTTGTTTATTCGACAAAATCTTTTATTCAGATAACATCGTTATCCAATTAAACACTTTCTCTGGTTTTCCAAAGACTGTAGCTTCCTTCCAGGTGAATTGTGTATTCCATCAAAACAACGGTTCCAGTTTTGATCCGATGAATTCTTGGAGCAATTTTCCAACATCTTCAACTTTGGTTGGAAACATTGACCAAACAAGGAGTATTGCATGGAATGGAACCAGTGATTCTCTGGAAGTTATAAGTCTGAAGGATACACTGAATGTGGAAGATTTCCACTTACCAAATCTGCGATCTTTTGCTTAGCCGCATTTATAACATGAAGGCAAGCATTTCCATGCATCAACATCACCAGTCAACTTCTTTATTCCCACGAGAGCTATCAATGAATTTCAATGACATTTTGTGGAAGGGTGCGAAAGAAGAATTGATTAGATTTGAGGGCGAATCAAGGGAAATTGTTTTCGATTGAGTGATATTTTTCATATATTAAGAAGAGGTAAACAATAGTTCCATACATGGGAAATATGTTATCCACCTTCATCGTAACTATATATAAATTGACTTAGTTTTAGTTGGTGCGTGTCGCTTTGGTTAACGAATGCACTCTTTGAGCACTTCCTTGGCATCATTTTATTCTTTGAGTTTTTGCAACAGAAGTATATTGGTGGCTCTCGCTAGAGACCAAGTGGCAACAAATCTAATGACATTCAATACTCGAAAGTCTCTCCAGTATTCTTACTGATGTTCACTAATGCCGTTGTCTAAATGGTTCAAATTAAAATTTTCCCAATCTTTTTTTTCAAGAATCTTCAGGAATATCCCAAATGCTCAAATAATGACGGGTATAATTGTCACCTTCATAAATCACGATTTTTTTAGCTCTCAGATAAGATCCAGATATTTTCATTCTTAGTTAACTAAGACAATATATATACTCTTCGCCAGGATTGGGGGATCCATTTAAATTTTAAGGTCCGAAGAATTTCACTCCTACTGTTCTTTAGGACAGTTTTTGCTTTGTCATTATAACATATTTTTTAGAGTCAAATCAAAGTCATTTACACAATTCCCATTGAATCACTGATCCAACCCACTCATGTCCGTGTTATGCTCTTCTGAGCCTGTTTCGTCCCTACAAATAATTATAACTATTCATTTTGGTAATTTTGATTATGACAACAGCAATCATGGGGACGGTAAAATCTGCATTTATACGAGCCTGATCAGATTCTCTTTGTAATGTCATCGTTGTTGCCGTATGAATAGCCCGGGAAGTATTTTCAAAATGTATATTACAAAAGAGTGAATGAAAAAAGAGAGACATAGATATGGAAAAAGAGTGTGAGGGGTGGGGGACGAAGAGATGGAGAAAGAGAAGATAGACAAAAAATAAAGACAGATCAACAGAGAAATGAGAGAGAGAGACATTAGGGGTAGGTTTGAAGTGCTAATTCGGAATACATAGCAGATTATACAGCGGTAGGAAAACTTTTCTACCGCCATATGTTTAATGCGGAAGTAACTCTTAGGTACCAAGCAGGCACGAGAAAAAGGAGGGACATAAAAAGCACGCATGCGTTGAGGAGAAAAACGATACAGTATACCACACCTTAAGATTTAGACACATGAAAAAGAACTGCATGAATTATAAGCGTATATCAAAAGTGTTTTGCTTTTAATAGAAACCTTTACTCCAAAGCTTTTCTCATGCTGACATCCGCTGACTATCTTCGACTCCACCATATTATTAATATCACTATATACTGCTGATAGTCGGGCTCTCCTCTACATTGCATTTTAAAACATCATAATCGTCAACTGATGGTTGTCCACTTCTGGGCTTTCTGTCAAGGGCCAAGTCACCACCCTTAAAATGCTTAAAACCAGTTTTAGGCAGTACGGTTAGACCTTGTTTCATTTCCTTCCACATTCCATATTCTGTGAAGGTTTCGGCAGTCTTTAGGCCCAGTTAAAAATAATGCCTAAAAATTGCCAGAATCCACCGATCATTATAACATCTGAATCAAATTAGTTTCATTCTAATTTATTCATTTGATATATCTTTTTATTTTTTAAATCATCTGTTCATTTTTGCTTTTTGTGAGCAGAATAAAAATACTTTGCTGGCAGTAATAATTCTATAATGTATTGTAAAAAAATATACAAAATAATTGGATAGGATTTCAGATCTGGTTATTTGAGGGATATGTCCATTACTGCTTATGTTTACAATCACAACGGGGTACCCCTTGCTACTCAACAGCGACACCAGTTGGCAAGCGATCCTTAAAACTGAGTGACAGAAGTATGTGGCGTATATCATTATTTAAATAATTAAAAAAACACAATTTTACATATTTTGTTTTTCACTTCATTTGTGAGATTGAAAATGTCCTTGCACAATTATCTCGCGCTCAGTTTTCGACCACGCTCAATAATCCTCGCCCAGTTGTCGCCGCTCAATAATCACACGCTTAATCGTCATCCCATGATCTAGTTCACCCCTTGAACACAGGCTAGTCCGGTAGAAAAGTCGAATTTTTTCTTAGCGAGCAGGCGTGAATTTGATAATTTGATATTTGCACTAAAAAGATACAATGTTTCTTTAGAAACATTTGAATATTCGGTCACAACATCCATAAACTAATTGAAAACTGAATCAAAATCAGTTCATATATAGCTGCAGTGCAGGGGAGATAAATGGAAGTTTCGATTTTTCTATTTTTGGACTAAAGTTTTAATTAAAGAAAAATATCTCCTAATCAAAACAAACTCCTGGATCAAGCCAAAACTTCAATCAAATCTTTTTTTGTCCATGGTCCATTGTTTCCCAATATTTTATTTAAATTTGTAAATAAGTTTTGGAGATAATGCGTGAACAAGCATGAGTGACAACATAAATGTATGAAAAAATGAAAAAAAAATTTTTAACCAAAAATATTCCTGAATCCGCCCTATACTTGCATATACTTCTTCTAATTTCGTTGGCAAAGATAAACGGTCAACGGCTATAATCCTCACAACAAATGCTTCCTCTCGGTTATGCAGTGGTAACAGAAGTTCTGTGGTAACCAATTGGTAAAAGCATTCCGGTCAGGTGATTCCCAAGCTGAATATATTTTGTGAAGAGTCTTTCAGCTGACGATATCTAGAGATTGAACATTCTAATTGTTGAAAAAAAAAAAGGTTTTAAGGCAGTGAAAACACATTTGAATATCAACAACTCATCTCAAAGAGACAAGATATTTGATGACACAACTTCTGCTATATAAATAAAGGGGTTCCGACTAGCCGGACATCTAGCACAAAGAATGGAATTGTCGAGTCAAGTTCGAACTCCAGCTGAGACCGTTTGTGTTCTCCTCACACTGCCTCCAGCTACGTTTTTTTTTATGATTACACAAATTGGAAAAAAGTAATCACTCTCATATATCTATTCCTGATTACACATTTGAATACAATCCGATGACGGATGAGTCAGTGAAACGCGTAATCAGAAATAAATGTATGAAACTAATTAGTTTATTCAATTCGTCAAATCATATAAATTATACATTGTCGGAAATATCATTCCACTTATAAATAAATAAATAAATATAAGCATAGATTTCTTTATAACACACACACACACACATGTATATATTGATAAAAGTGACTATTGGAACTCAAGAGAAAGTCAGTGTTGCATCTCAAAAATTTCCATTATTCTGTGGGCATGTTTCGGTTCATTTCGACTGGTGCTAGCCATCTTTTTCAGAGAAAATATTGGCAGTGGTTTACTGAAAGTTTTGCTGTATATATAATATTTCTTTATTTGTGGAATAACATTTCCGACAATGTATAATTTCTTTGATTTGCCGTTTAAGCATTTCGCTGACAGCAGCCTCATCAGATCGGTTTCTTGTTGATGTAGAATTTACGAACTTCATGTATTTTTGGCATAAACAATAAACAGGGATTGTCAGAAAAAGACTTAATCAAATAAATCAGATCTATGCTTATAAAAGCCCACAAAGTAAGGAGAGTGAAATATTTTCGGCAAAAGATTCAGCGGTTAAAGATTGTCCTAATAGTGAGCTTCACCGATTACGTACTTGGAAGAAAAGACAAGAAAAACCAGGGTTAAGTCGAGGTAATCAAAGCAGATATAAAATGTGAAATCCCAACAAGAAAGATACGAGCAGTTTTTGCGGCATAACCAAGCTGATAAGAAGAGATATAGTGGGGAAAGGGGACAGATTCACTTATTAATCTTCATTTTTTAATCAACTCATGTTCATGGGGAACCTTTTGAGAGTTCATGTACGTTTGTGAAGCTTATGTAATGTTCTACATATGGTATCTTTCCATGATCTTAGCCCCTCTGAAAGTTTCCGGGCGTTGGTGGCCGGATTTTCTTCCATTCTGTGTTTTAAACTATCATAATCGACAACCGGTGTTCGTCCAATTCTGGGTTTTATTTCGAGAAACAAGTCAACGTCCGTAATGCTCTTAAAACAGTTTTAAGCGATGCAGTCGGATATGATTTAATTTTTGTCCACCTCCCGAATTCTGCGTGAGGCCAAGTTTGAAATGATACATAAAAAAATTGCCAGAATCCAAATACTTGCATCCGCAATCACAACACGTGAAACAAAATGTGCTGCAGATTAGTATCGACTATTCAATGTAAATATGTATAACAACAACAACAACAACAACAACAACAGCAATAATAATAATAATAATAATAATAATAATAATAATAATAATAATAATAAAAACTTCAGTAAGAATAAAAATTAAGTAATTTCGAGGAGTTTAACACACCAACATTATTATAAACAAAAGAAAACAAGTGACTTATGCAACAAAAAAGAAGAAGAAATGTGAGATCTACGACCCCCAGCAAATGGTGGACGAAGTACCGACCACATCGCTGCTGTAATAGATGAGGGAGATATGAGAGAAGGAAGGCTAGAGACCGGAGGACATTCACTGTCACTCAGCCTTCAGCGATAACCACTGGGAAACTTTAAACCACAGCACTGCTGTGGACTGTGAGAGTGTGGAGAAGAGGGCCTGAGACCTAGGGACCACCAGGCAACTGGTGTGAAAATGCATAATAATATAATAATAGTGAAATTAAAGATAGTCTTTTATTGAGTATATTTGAAATAAGGTTAGGAGTAGAAAATCAGTAAAAACGAAAATACTTTTGGTACACCTCAATAAAAGAACAAAAGCAATTTCTGGGATACCATCACGTTCTGGCAGAATAGCGTCAACCAGGAACTTGTGCGAGGCTAAAATATACTGACAAGCAACTAGCTTTCAACCGGAATCCTGTTAGTGTGATAATTTTTCTAAAATTGATCGGAGTTTTGACCACATTTTCTCTAGAATATTTGAAATAATGTCGACTCTATGATTAATGATATAATTCAAAATACACCCATAAAATTATAGATAGCTGGTGTTGCTGATTTCAAAGCTAAACACCATTTATTCAATAAGACTCGGACGGACCTTTTTGATATAATGACTGTTGCATTTTCATCATTCATGCTGTGAGTGCGAAAAATATCTGATACATTTCAAAAAGTTCATTTCAACATCCCTAACAGCCTCAAAAATTGATAGAAATTAGACCATCGATTAAAAAATACAAAAAATGAAAGTGTATTGAAACATGACTGGATATTGAAAAGTTGTGTACATTTTTTTTAACCAAATACCGTCAATTTTGAAAGTGTATAAGTATGGTAAAATAAACTTTTTGAAATGTATCCAATACATTATGCACTCACTGTATGAAATGATGTACTTTACGTAATATAGTATTTCTTATTTATGATTGCAAAAGCGTATTGAATTAACTCTTATGTACGAAGTATGTTATTAATTGACCAAAAGTAACAAATGGTCGCTCTCATTGACATCAGTAGAGAAGTATAGTTGGTAAAGAAGACATTCATCTTATTTTGTGGGTTGTTATCCAAATTCTGTCAATTCTGAAAGAGTATAAGTATGTTGAAATAAACTTTTTGAGACGTATCGGATACATTTTGCACTCACTGTATGAAATGATGAACTTTATGAAATATAGTATTTCTTATTTATGATCGCAGGAGCGTATCGAATAAACTATGTAATTGATTGACCAAAAGTCACAAATGATCGCTCTCAATGACACCAGTAGAAAAAGTGAAGTTGGTTAAGAAGACATTCATCTTATTTTGTGGGTTGTTGCACTAAGTGGCTTTTACAGACTTGAGAAGAAAAATAAATATAGATATATATATATATAACTAGAACAGTAGAGACAGAGAGGGTGGGATGATAGTATTTGAAGAGAGAGAGAGAGTGTGGAATAAGGGGTATAGATGAAACTTTGATAACCTCCTACACTTCAGGTCACGGTGTCTGCAAGAGGAAAACAACAAAAAAGAAAAAAATGTGTTCGTTCTCACGATGGCTATCCAAGGGTGTGGGTGTGTGTGTGTGGGTGTGTGTGTGTGTGTGTGTGCAGGTGCGTCTGCGTATGTACCTCTATGTCTGTGTGTGTGCGTGTGTTTGAATGAAACCCTACCACTTTGCTCGGAATATTTCCTGCTTTTCAGCTGATGAAATGAGAAAAAAAAATCGGAAAAAATAAAAATGTGCAAAATAAGAGAAAACGGAATTGAGCAATTGTTGTTACTATTTTCTGAATATTTTGTCTGTTACGCTGATGCTCATCATCATCATCATCATCATCATCATCATCATCATCATCATCATCATCATTTCTTGCAATCTTACACCAGTTGCCTGGTGGTTACCGCTGGAGGTTGAGTGACAGCAAGTCTCTTTAAGTCTCCAGCCCTCCTCTCCTCGTTCTCATAGACCACAGTAATACTGCAATTTACAGTTTCACACCAGTTGCCCGGTGGTCATTGCTGAAGGCTGAGTGACAATAAGTCCCCTCAGGTCTTCAGCCAACATCTCTTCTCTCCTTCGCCTATCACGCCAGTGCTGTGGTTCACATTTCCGCTTTCATTTCCCTTCCTTTGTCAGGCCACTGCTAACAATTAGTGCTGCAGTCTTTATATTTCTAGCACTTTCCTTAGCATCCATGCAGTTCCTAGCTGTGCAGTGGTCTGTACAGTCTCAATTATTATTATTATTATTATTATTATTATTATTATTATTATTATTATTATTATTATTATTATTTGGAATCTCACACCAGTTGCCTGGTGGTAACCGCTGGAGTTTGAGTGACAGCAAGTCTCCTCAAGTCTCCAGCCCTCCTCTCCTAGTACTCATAGGTCGCAGTAATTCTACGATTTACAGTTTCACACCGGTTGCCCAGTGGTTATCGCTGAAGGCTGAGTGACAATAAGTCTCCTCAGGTCTTCAGCTAACGTCTCCTCTCTCTTTCGCATATCATGACAGAGCTACGATTCGTTGCAGTCCTTATATCTCTAGCACCTTCCTCAGTATCCGTGCAGTTCCCAGCAGTGCTGTGGTCTGTACGGTCTCTATCCTCCTCCTAATCCCGATCTCCTCCAGTCTCTCCCTCAGCGTTTTGGGGACAGTTCCTAGTGCTCCCACTATGACCGGTACTACCCTGGTTTTCATGTTCCACATTTTCTTTAACTCCCTTGCTAGGTCCTGGTATTTTTCCCTTTTTTCACCCTCCTTCTTTTTTACTCTATGGTCTGCAGGTACAGCAACGTCTACTATTTGGCAGGCCTTCCTTTTTTTGTCTACTATTACTAAGTCCGGTCTTCTTGCCTGGATGAGGTGGTCAGTTTGGATGTCAAAGTCCCACAGTAGTTTGTGGTTGTCATTCTCCAAAACTGCCTCTGGCTTTTGCTGATACCACTTTTCCACATGGTTGAATCCCATTTGTTTACTTAGTTCCCAGTGTATCATCGTTGCTACTCTATCGTGTCTATGCTTATACTCCTTCTGGGCGAGTTGACTACATTCATTAGTTATGTGGTTTACTGTCTCGTCTCTTTCACCGCACATGCGGCATTTGCTGTTTGTGTGTGTTCTGTCGATTTTTGTTTTTATGTAGTTTGTCCTTATGCTTTTGTTTTGGGCTGCCATGATGAGCGATTCTGTTTCTCTCTTAAGGTTTCCCTTTCGTAACCACGTCCATGATTTCTCGTCTGCTATATCTTTTATCTGTCTTTTAAACTCGCCGTACAATTTTTTCCCTTCCCATCTTTCTTTTCTAGTTTGCTGTACTGTTCCATTGTTTTCTACTTTATTGTTTGTTGCACTATCTCTCGCGCTCTTTATGATTTCTTCACTATTTGTTTGCACATATCTCTCTAGGACTGTTTTAGCTCTCTGGACACAATCTTCTATGCTGATGAGCCCCCTACCACCTTCTTTTCTCTTAACGTATAGTCTATCTGTATCATCTCTAGGGTGTAATGCTTTATGCATCGTCATAAGTTTCCTTGTTCGCCTATCCATTGATTGGAGCTCTTTCTTTGTCCATCCTAGGAATGGTCCTGTATACCTAACTACTGACACAGCCCAGGTGTTCATTCCTTTTATTAGATTTCTGCTGTTTAATTTGGTTTCTAATATTTTCCTTATCCTTCTGAGGTATTCTCTCTTTATTTTCTCCTTCATCTCTTCCCGTTTTATCGTGTCACATTCAAGGACACCTAGGTACTTGTATCGGTCTTGTGCAGTCAATGCCCTAATCTTGCTGTTGTCTGGGAGTTCGATTCCTTCAGTCATTGAAAGCCTTCCTTTGTGCATCACCATGTATTATTATTTGTAATTTTACACCAGTTGCCTGGTGATCTCCGCTGGGGACTGAGTTAGCAAGTCTCCTCAAGTTTCCAACCCTCTTGTTTAATCTCTCACAGTCCACAGCAGTGCTGTGGATTATGGTTTCACACCAGTTGCCAGTTGGTTAACCCTGTAGGCTAAGTGACAGTAAGTCTCCTCAGGTCTCCAGCCCTCCTCTCATATCTTCTTCACCTGTCCCAGCAACGCTCTGATTTGTGCCTCTTTCACCATGTCTTTTTCTTGGCTGTCAGGCCATTGCTACAAGCTGGGGTCGTAGGTCTCATATTTCCAATACTCTTCTCACTAATCGTGCAGCCCCCAGTAGTGCTGTGGACTGTATAGTTTCGATTCTTCCTCTTATCCCAAGTTCCTCTAATTTTGTTTTCAGTGTCGTTTTTCCGACACTAACTCTGGTACGACCCTGACTTTCATGTTCCACATCTTTTTCAGTCCTCTTGCCAGGTTCTGACATTTTCTTAGTTTTTCACACTCTCTTCTATATACTGGATGATCCACATGAACGGCTACGTCTATTATTTGGCAGCTCCCCCGTTTTCTTGTCCAGGATTACCAAGTTGAGTTTTCTCGCTTGGATGAGATGGTCAGTTTGGATGTCAAAGTCCCGGAGTAATTTATGGCTTCCATTTTCCAGGGCTGTCTCTGATTTGTGCTGATACCACTAGTCCACATGGTGGAATCCCATTCGTTTTGCTCAGTTCCCAGTATATCACCATTGCTACCCTGTCGTGTCTGTATTTATTTTTCTTTTTTTACAAGAATATTTAGTCTTTTTTTTATTGCAGAAACAAGAAAATCTTTATATCTTAATTGCGTTTTAGGTATGAAAGATTTCTCAAAACTGCATAGCTACGACTCATGATAGAAATTCAAGCTGACATTGACTTCCTTTCTGGGTTCAAATTACAGCTATATTGCCTTAAGTTACATCATGAATATTATTTGGGGGTAAGAATCAAGCTTCCTTATGCTGAAAGGAGTGTCGCAGCAAAGTGACGGAATTTGTTCAATCCAACGGAACCTTTTTTTCAAATCAGCAACAGCAGCTTCTTGTCTGTCGTTGGACATAGACTTCCCCAAGTTTCGACGGACTCTTCAATGAAAAACGTTGCGGGGCTTTCTGTTTTACTTCCATTTTTTTTACTTTTTGAACTTGTTTAGTTAGTCATGCCATCTTATTATTTGCCCGGCCACAGTTTCGAATATGATCTCTGGGGATCCACATTGTGAATCGTGATATCCATCAGTTGTCAGACAGTCTTGCAACATGCAACAGCACATTGCTATTAGAGTTTTCTAATGTTTTTTTGTTTTTTTCCTTTTAATCTCTGACTCTCGTTTGTTTCTAATATAATGCGTTGTCTTGTTATCATCCCATGCGATGTTGATCATGATTCTTTCCTGTGCACGTTGCACACTTCTCATATTGAGGACCAATCGTTTCGTTAGATTCCACGTGTCAGCTCCATGAGTGATTTTTGAGGACTAATTGGATTTTCCTGTTTTTGAGAGCTTGCTAACCTGGAGGGATTCTGCGGTTGATTTCTTCTTCTTTTAAGGATTTCGTGGAGATTTGTTGTCCTCAGCAGATGCAGTGGTTTACTTCCTTTAGCTCTGCATTTTCGATTTTGGACAGTGTATCTTTGTCTTCAACATGTTTGTTGCACATGACCTTTATTTTGCTGAAGTTCATGTAAAGATCAAATTTCTTGCTTTCTTCATTGTTCGTCAATCTTTTTTTCTAGATCATGATGGTTCTCAGCAAAAATGACGATGTCACCAGCAAATCTGAGGTTACTTCAGTATTCGCTGTATAATCTGATTCCTTTATTAGCCAAATTTAAGTTCTGGAATATCATTTCGGGGCAAGCTGTGGTGAGTTTGGGTGTGATGGCATCACCTTGTCTTACCACTCTTTCCAGCCGAAAGGGCCCCAGAGACTTTATGTAGCACGAAAAAGGAACTGCTGTGACGGTACATATGTTGCGAAACTATACGAATACGTGTTTTACGCCTCGTTGTATGATAATATCGATGACTTTGGGGACTTCCGTTCCGACGAAGGCCTTCTTGAAGTCAACAAATGCGAGAGCGAGTGTCAGTTTGTTTTCTAGTACTCTCTCTTAATTGATTTACCGAACGGAGATGGTCAATGGTCGAGTAACTTCTTCTGAAGCCAGCCTGTCCTTGTGGTTGGTCTCCACCAAGAGCTTTGGTGATTCCGTTGGTGATCACTTTGGTGAAAAGTTTGTAGATGTAGTTGAGTAGGTTTATTGCCTTGTAGATCTTTTGGGTACTTTTTTTTTTTTTATAAAACAATATTATGATTATAGTGTTCCAATTTTGTGGTACTTCTCTCTAAGGCATAAGTTGAATAGATTGGCTAGTTCCTTAGTGATAACTTTACCAGCTTTTTTTAGTTGGTCGATGATGATGTTATCTGGTTTAGGTTCCTCTCCTCCTTTTTCGATTGTTTAATGGCTGGCTTCACCTCCCACGAAGTAACTTCTGGGATGTTTTCGAACTGATTACTCGTGACTTTTTATATTGTTCATTGTTCTGTGTCCCTTGTTTGATACCTGGTGATATTAAGTGTTTGTTTTTTGTTTTTTTATATCTGTTGGGAAAAGGAAAAACACTAACATCTTCAGCTCAGTTATCATGATGCCGAAAGACGGATGTGACGGATTACCTACCCCCGTGCCCCTAGGGTAGACTTTAGTAAGGCTCTCCCTGATCTAGCCCCCCCCCGCCCGTACGGCTGCAATAGGGAATCCTAGAATAATTACTTCTAAATGTTTTTATGTTTGAAGCTGAATCTAAAAAAAACAAAATAGTAATTTTGATATCCCAGATATGAAAAAATACATCCAGAAGTACTGAAATATCATCCAAAATATTCACGTGTACACTCAGATCATTGTTTGTGCTCTCAATTAAACGATTGTCGGCTTTCGTGACCCTCTCCCCTCCTAGGTCCTTAGCTTAGGCCGACTCAGCTTAATGGTTAATCCGCAACTGATTATGATCCGTACAGAAATACTTCTCTTCTCTGGAATAATACTCCTCTTCTTCCTCTTCCTCCGTCATTAAAAAATGGGAAACAAACAAAAAAATGTCTAAAATTGAATATTGATACCTTCTCAAAGCAAGCAATAACAAAAAAAAAAGAAGAAAGGATAAGTTATCTAATGTAATTCCCTAACCCGGTTTTGACTCACGCCTCGTGTTTCCTCAAATACAGCTGACCCACTCATTTTATTCTCGCTGTTCGTTTACACTCCCTCCGACGCCAATCCCCCTCCACTAGACGGCATCCCCAATCCATAGACTTTGTAGATAAGCAAGTAAGCCTTTCCTAAAGCGTCGATTGATAGATGACCGTCGCCTTATCGGATAAGAACGTTGCTGAATCAACATCCAACTAGACTCCAGCGATAAATGTAAACGGAGATGGCAAGCAAGCGTGAATCTACAGGAGAAGATACCGTTTTTTATTTGTAAACTCTTAGACTCGTCATGGCCCAGATCTTTTTTTTAAGAGCCTTTGTTGATACAGTAAACTTTAAGGTTGCCAGTAGTGGAGCATGATTAGCACAGCGTTATTCGCCGCATAAGACCAAATTAGTATGATCTTGGGACCAAATGAGTATCTTCAGTACCAAATTAGTATCTTCAGTACCAAAATAAACAAATAAATCAAAATCCGCCCTCTAACTTAGTTAGCAGGAAAATAGATCTGAATGAATATTTTTTATCTATTGATAATGGATGTTAATGCTGTACCATATAATTCGTGTGTAAGGGATTATCTTTCGTAAATTTTCCTTCCGTATCAAATAGCTTGGTTCAGTGCCAAATTTGCTGGATTTTGGTCTTGGAACATACCAAATGACAACCCTTGGTTAGCAAGCCGGTCATACAGACCTCTGTTACTGTAGGAAATCCGATCTTCGCCGTGGTAGGTCCTTCCCATCGTTCTATTGCAGCACAATAGCGATAATGATTGACACCAAGAAACACCTTGATCTTCGTGCCTGTGGAAATGGAGAAGCATAGTCCAGAGATAGGACATCTGGTACTAAGCCGAGCTATCATGGGATTCTTACTCGGAATGACTGTTCACATCAGTGAAATAGACTTACACGGTTCACCAACTATAAAAATGAAATGAATTAGACGAAGCCATTTCAGTATTAAATGGGCGAGACTAATCTATATATGCTCATCACCCCCTTTCCTTTCTTCTGCCGCAAAAAAGTGGCTTTGTGACGTCATAAAATCTAGTGATAACATCATCAGATTAACAACGACGTAGCAGAAGTTGGACAGACATAATACCGGTACTGAATACGTTCAAGACTCTAAATACATGTTTGCGTATTCATGCGACACACTTGGGAGATAGTTGCGGCACAACATAACGCTACGACCCTCATTTTGAGAGCCACTGGTCTACATTCATCTGTTTAGAAATACCGGCCTGACATGCTAACCGTGTCGTCTTTGCCTGAGGGGGGAGGGGGGCGCAACACCGATCTACGTTTCATCTTCATTCATTCCGCGCACCCATTTCTATGTACCCAGTCACGACACCTGTGCCGGGTCACCACCATCGAATCCTCCGTCATAGCCTCTATCTACCCGAGGTATTTGGCAGAACCTAGTCAACGGTCTGGACGAACAGGTTGATTTGTTTAAACAAGACAGAGGCATAATAGGCCAGAATTTAATATCCACTTCAAGTTTGTCTTTACAAGCAACCCCCCTCTCTTTTTCGTCGCCCCCTCAACCTACTCCTACCCCCTTCTTCTATCCTCGCCAACATAATCTAACTCCTACCCCTCTTTTGTCCTCTTTTTTTATCATCTCATTTACTCCTGCTACTTTGGATTCTTCTTCCTACATTTCAGCAATATGCTTTCTGGTAAGATATTGTGGAGATCAGCGCAGTAGTTACCACGAAGAAGTTGGGGAAGGCCTTTATCTAGAAGTGGACTCGAAACGATTGCTACTGCTACTGCTGCTGCTGCTGCTGCTGCTGCTGCTGATGATGATGATGATGTTGTTGTTGTTGTTGTTGTTGTTGTTGTTGTTGTTCCAGAAATCTGTGTTTAGAAATCAAGACTTCCCTCATTTTCAATAATCAGGAGGACCCGATAGTCTCCGTCTTGGTTTCCATAGAAACCTTCTTATTGGCCTCGTCTCTTACAGTCTCTTCTTTTTATCCTTCTTTTTCTTCTTCCTCTTCCTCAGACGCTAAATAAACATTCCTAATATCCAAAATAGTAAATTTTTTTTTAACCAAATCGTTTTTTCAGTTTTTCCCCTCGGGCGATGCCTTTTCTTCACTCTCGCAGTTTCCCCGACCTCTTTGTTTTTGTTGTTTTGTTTTTGATGTGTTGTTTTTGCTGTGTGTTTTGTTTTGTTTTTTCGTTTTTTGTTAGTTTTTGATTTGGGTGGAGGGCAGTGTGCGGGGGAGGGCAGTGGAAGAGGTGGGTATATAGGTTCATTGCTCGAGTCTCCAAACTATCCAGCCTCCAGAAAACCAGGTGCCGATGAGCGAGTATGTTGTCAATCCTCAGCCAAGAAAAGACGAGATAAAATGTTGTCAAACTCATGTCCAAGCCTGGAGTTGACTTAGTTTTTTTCTACCGTGTCAACAACAACAACAACAATCCTCACCTAATTTCAGAAAGTAAACTCCTTGTATGTCTCGTATAACTACCGTGATTTGTAAATCGGTTGGCGTTAAACTAACTAGTCATATATATGTACGGAAATTTATATTTGAAATACGCAAATTCAAATATACTTACTATGCATGAAACAGGCTGGCCTATTTTACACCCGACTCGCCCCAATTATACCCTCATGTGTTTTTCATAAATAAGTTTGTACTTCAATGCTCCATTTTACTCCTACACTCAGGTACACAAAATGATCGATTTCACTTCTAATTGATGCACACAACTTCAATCGCCTAGTTGCAAACTAGAGTGCTACAAAAGACATTGCTCGAATGGAGCAGTTTTATTAAACTGTAGTTTTGAATAACGCGTTTGAATTGATTACAAGCCCCCCTTTCAAATACGCGGAATAAATTTGATTAACGCCGTTTCTAAACCCGCTAAAGATCCAGGTCCGTTTAACCGAGGGTTGGCTGTATGATGATGGTGTATGATGATGATGATGATGATGATGATGATGATGATGATGATGATGATGATGATGATGATGATGCAGTTGACCCTCGGTTTAGCCAACGTGGATCTTTAGCAGATTTAGCGGGCATTTCATAGAGCACATCCGGTCAAATATTCAGATATTTTATATCTTGAGAATGTGTCAGGTCAGTTGTAATCAGTGTTTGTTTACTCACGATTCATCATTCTTTCTTTTTCTCGAGCGGTTCTTCGGTAGTTGTCTCAAATGAAAACCTTTTTTGAGAAATTTCGCTGTTTTGTCTCTTTTTTTACTCTTAAATGATCAAAGAATTCTTAAGAATTCATTTTCATTCATAATGATGATGATGGTGATGATGGTGGTGGTGGTGGTGGTGGTGGTGGTGATGATGATGATGATGATGATGATGATAAAAACGGCAAGTCCATTTGAACTCCGGGTATAGTTTGTTGTTTTTTTTAGTGGAGGGGGGAATCTGACCTGCTACATCACAAGTGGGTCAACAATTGCCCGTGAGCATCTAACCTAATCCCGTGACACCCTCGATGAGGGTATAAGCAGCGAACGACGATACATACAATACAGTGTATCCGGAAAGTTTTTTTAATTTTTTTATTATATTACCCTTTTTAATCAAAAATACATTGGGACTTTATAACCGTTTGCTATTTCATGGTGAATGACATTTCAAATAAGAGTTTCAATGTATATAATCATTCCATCGGATCATATATCCATTTCTTGATGACATAATTGTCGTGTTGAAAGAAACAGATAGAGCAGATATAGACCGTGAGTAAGTAGAATGGGAATTTGGAGATGAAACGGTTATATCTGCCTTAGCATAACCGATGGATGTTTAGCTAAAAGGTAAGAGAAACGCTACGTCGAAGCGGCTACCCTATCGGTCACAGATTCGATTCCTGCAGCAACATCTAGAACTGTGATCTCAAGTCGCAGTTTTGGCAGTGATGTTCAGATAACATCACGAGAATTAAATGATCACTGACCGAAATCTCTGAAAATAGATGAATTTATGAAGTTTTTTGTTTACACTTAAAGAATAATTATATTACAACAATGTAATGAACCAGAGTTTTCGGAGCCCTGGGCAGGTTCCGAAGAGCATTGCAAAAAAACGGAGAATCAAAGATCCAAGAAAGAGTTGATACAATCCAAGCCATGGGTTTGCAGGACTAGGCAAAACTATTCGAGAGATTTACTGTCACATGAATAGTTATTTCTGCCTTTACATAACCTGCAGATGTTTAATTCAATCGTAAGAGCAACGCTACGTTGTAGCGGCTACCCTGTCGATCGCAGATTCGATTCTTGCATCAACATCCTGTATATAAGTCATGTACTTACGGGATTTATTTGATTTAAGAAAGTCAGCGTTGAATTTCCAAAATACTTTTTGTACAATTATTAATGTGAGATGCTTATAAGATATAGATTTTACGACTTTCAACTTTCCTTTGTGTCATTAAAATTCAATAACTTTTCATTACTCCTATTTCTGTCAAACTTTAAGAACTACCCAATAAACTGCACCCCAAAACGAGCAAAAGAAAAAAAAAACATAGAAACGTGAGAACAGAATTCGATTCTCAATGTTATTCTACAGTAGATCTTAATGCAAATACTTTTGTTATCTTAATGAACAGAGAGACTTTGGAGAGAGATGGATCCAGGATTTCAAGCAGGGTGGGGTCCAAATGGAAAAAAAATATTTTTACAAATAAATACGGGAAAAAGAAAACAAATTTCAAACGTCAAAGTTGTATGTGATCCGGTATTTTTCCGGCATTTTTCACTTAAATTCGAGTCATTGCTCAAATAATGCTAGAACTGACAAAACATCGACAGAACGAAGGTATCCAGTTGCGTCAGCCAGTCTGGTCCAGAGGCTAAAAGGGGGTAAAATGTTATTGGTCTGTCTATGATGTGTAAAGGTTTGACAGCCCACAAGTGTTCAGAGTCTCTGGAGACCAACTTTGTGCCTTCCCCACTGCTCCATCCAGTCTTGGTGTCCCAAGGGAGGGTAGGAGGCAATTTTGCGGTACATCTCCAAAAAGTGACTTCAACCGATCGACCAGGTGATGATGTCCCCTCCCCGATCAGTTTTGATAACCCCAGGAATGACAGGTGGAGGGCTAGCAAGTGCTACACATTTCACTTGGGTGACCTGGAACGGCGCAAGGCAGGGGCGTTCAGTTCCATCGCAGCACCCATTTATCGAGCCTTTTTCACTTTTCCAATCTGGTGCAAATGTCGAATAACTGATGAATCGCCAACGTTTAGTTCCTCTGCAACCTCCCGGGTTGTGTGACGAGTGTCCGCCTCAATAATGGCCCTCAATTGGACGTCATCAATCACAGATGAATGTCCACGGCCTTCCTCATCTTCAAAGCTCTCGTCTTCGTTTTGGAATGTTGGGAACCAATGTCGAGTTGACAGTCCCCGGCCAGATACTTGGTTGCTATTGCGAGTAGTTTCCCCTATATCACGTCCCAGATAGAGCCCATTCAACAAGATTGCTCGAATTAGCTTCTTTTTCAGTCTTTGATTTGAAATCCCCAAGTAAACTAGAATAAGTATTGAAAAGAAAACGTTCAGCTCAAATAAATAGAACTAAATGCACGCATTGATATGGCATATTCTATGAACATAGTTAATATCTTTTTTTGTTCATTCCAAAAGTAGACATCAAAGTTTGAAAAATCGAAAATTGCAATCGTTCTTGCACCGACCAAATATTACCATATAATAACAGTGTTTTCACAACATAAATCAAAAGAAAAAAAATATTTCCCAGGGTATTAAAAAAACACTTTAATAATTCTGCAATTTCACATTGTCTCACCAATATAGAAATACTTTTTTTTAAAAAACTGTGTCCCTAGGTATTCGGAAAAAATGTTTCATTAAATCTGCGATTTTCAACGTTTTTACTCAAAATGGTTTACAAAATCAGATTAGGTTCTTAATGCAATAGTTTAGACATTCTGGATTTAGACAATCTGGGTTCAAGCTTGGAAGTTGTAGGCAATCTGGGTTTAGACAAATTGCTCATGGACCACCCGCATACCTATTTATGTACACGCATTCTTAAAATTAAACTCAAGAGGCCTTTTAATAATGCAATTTCCGTGTACACAATCATTAATATTGAAAAGCTACGTGTATTACTCACTACGGAAATGTAAGCGGGCATTTAACAGCTCTATATTCATTTTTCTCCCTCTGAAAACTTGCTTCGTGATTTCAACCTGCGGAAATAGAGATAAAAAAGCCGAACATTTATTTGAAGAGACTGAGTCAATTACTTTTCTTTTTTTTTTTTTTTCTTACCCAAGTTCTGTTCCTCCTTTCTCAGCGCCACCAGCCGCTCATTTCCCGTCCTCACCAACCCAGGGGAGCCAGCGAGTAAACTCGTGTCGACCGAGGACTGTCATCGTCCAGGTGAGTGCGTTACCTGCCTCTACGCCCTCTTTCAGTCCACCCAGGTGATATCTCTCGGTCACACCACAACCACCTCTGCCCCTGCGATGAGTACTGACGACAAAAACAGGAGAGAGGTCTCAGCTGTCAGTATGTACCGAGGACGCAGGCAGCAGGCACCGAACATACAGGCCGCCGTCCTTTCTCTCCCATTCAAGCCGTCCATTCAACTGCAAGGACCGAACATAGACAGTAATTGTCGATGTCTCCAGTCTCTCTTGAGCAGAGAACGGATTTATTTAACTGCAGATGAATGGCAACGGTATGGAACTTACTTACAGGTACGTACCCCTTCAATTTAATCATGTCCGATTCATTCCAATCGTTTCAATTGATTTATTTCAATTCAAGTTGTAGGAGCCAGGATCGGCAAACTACGGCCCTCAGGCCATATCCAGTTCGCCGTGGCATTTCATCCGCTGACCATTTGGTGTATGCTATCATACTTGAATAATCATATTTTGTCATACTCTAGTCCAAGTTGGAGTTGATTTTGTTTGCCCCGTAACAAGAACAATCCTCACCTAATTTAGGGGAGTAAACTTTTCACTGTTTGTCTATCCTGTCGTGTTAAACCAAGTCAATTTATGACATTTACCCTGCCGTGATTGGAAATCACGACCAAGTAATAGCCAGTCTTCACTCTCACCAACTAAGCCCAACTGGTGAGTCATATATTCTTACGAATTTTATGATTATATATATATATATATATATATATATATATATATGATGAGTATATATATATGATGAGTATATATATATATATATATATATATATATATATATATATATATATATATATATATATATATGTGTGTGTGTGTGTGTGTGTGTGTGTGTGTGTGTGTGCTCATCATTATCAGTCTTTTAACGTCCGTCGTTGGACATAGACCTTCCCCAGGATATATATGCTAAAGCTGCAAAAATCATCTTCAGTTTGAATTGAAGTAGGAATGAAGTTTGACCTTTGATATCATAATGCATAAAATAGGAAATATCACTTGTATATGTATCAAATTTATATAACTATGAACGAAATACAATGCAATAATACTTGACAAAACTGTTCCATCGTTCTTATTGAAACTTCTACTCCAACACCACCGCTAAAAGAGTTGTTTTAGAATTTATGTTTTTCTTTGTAATGAAAAAAATCATTTAATTTGGTTTAAAATGAATATTTAACAAACATAGCATCATCTTAGTTTTATACATATTCATAGCTTTAATTTGAGTTTGTCTTGGCCCACAAGTCCCTACTCCACCTGCCCTGAAAAACACATTGCCAACCTGGCCCACTTCCGAAACAAGTCAGTCGACCCCTGTCCTCTTTAGAGGAGAACAAACTGAACTCTCAACAGCTATTCTTTTTCATTCTTGCGAATTGGTCGACTTATATCAGTTTTCCATGGAAAGGTCAAGAGTGCATTTCCTAAAAAACAAGTTTTTCCCGATGTTACACTTGTAAATAATCCACCTATGTAAAATGTAATGGGTATCCATGATTTATAATACATATGTGTATGTGTGTGTGTGTGTGTGTGTGTTTAAGTAGATCGGACAGTTTATGTCCGACAGAATGTCCTAATTATGGAGACACATATTTCGTTTGGCACTGGAATTAACCAAGTAGCTTATCGAACAACCGACCATGTAAATGAATTTTCTTTATTCATTTACACGGAAATATGTTTCCAAATGAATTGTGTCTACGTTTATTACACACACACACACACACACACACACACACACACACACACACACACATATATATATATATATATATATATATATATATATATATATATATATATATATACAATGTGTGTGTGCTGTGTAACTCAATGAGGCTATAATGTCAGTTATTGCTTAGTTATTAATATGATGTGTATCGTTGCCAGGCAACGACGATTTCAGAATGGGGATAACAGCATTTGTTTGCGTAACGCCTTTCAGTGAGAGAACAGACACTACACTCTCATCCCTATTTACTTGTTTCCCCACAAGGGCAAGATGTGACACGAAGTCGTTTTAATCTTGGATTCTGTTTACGGGAAGCTCAAAATATTGCCCCAGTCGCTGCAGCTGGTGTTCCAAAGGCGTCAGGACAAGACCGACCATTCCTAATTAGTGCAATGGTATGGTGCTGCCCTCGGGACAGGGTAAAATTATTTTTTGAGGCCACGGGATGAATCCTAGGCATCTTGTGCTTAGCGATATCGAGCCTCAGTAGGCCATTATCGGCTACGGCATTGCACCGGCGCAAATCTACCAAATAATTTACTGCAAGCAGATATTATACTTTGTTCCGTATTAACTCGCTTCCCTTTGAGAGCAAGATGTGACACAACGGCGTTTCCAATTTGGATTCCGGTCACGAGAAAGTTGAAAAAAATTCCTCCACTGATGTTGCATAGGCGTCAGGGCAAACCCGACCCATCCATTTTTGTGTAGTGGGAAGGTGCTGCCCCTGAGCATACTGATCCCCTGAGACTGGATGAGGTTATTTTTTGAGGCCTAAGCATCTTGCGCTGTGCAATACCGAGCCTCAATAGACCATCATCGTAAAAGATGTATAATGCTTAGCTTAACAACTAAATTCAATATTTGAATATTTCGCAATGTGCGCTCACACGAGTGTTTTGAAAAGTAGTTTAGCTGGTCGCTGCAACGATTTCCACACTTCGCCATTTTCAAAATCCCAAATTAGAATGTTCCATACCTTGCTAGTTACGCAAAGGGAAAAAAAAATCCTGGTTTCCACCAGTTGATTACAGCATTGGAACTTTTCAATTGGTCGCTTACTCTACTTATTTTCTGTCGACTCCTAGTGGAGTACAGTGCCGCCTTGCAATTACAACCAAATAGCTTTTAGACTATCTTAAAAGGATAAAGAATAACTGTCCTGATATTCACCATAGCTGGCAGGTTAGATTCATGCCTTTCCCAGGGGCATTGTTTTGAAGTGAAGGCAAGCAGCTTCCGCTGAAACTCGAACTCAGTTCGCCGAATCCTTTTTCTGCGCCTGTAACTGTTACGCCACTTCGAACCTATTCAACTCAGCAGGAAGTTCTTCAACTTGATTAAGTATGAATTGGTGCTTCAATATTTTAGTATGATCACATAAGTGCTTGACAAAAAGTTTCATTTTCTGTCTGATTTTTTAAGATAAGGAATAGACTTCCTACAGAATAATGTTCTCATCTTGATTGCTTATAAGTTCACAAAGTTTTGACCGTTGTGCACTTCGGCCTTCTACAGGTACTATTTACAAAAAAAAATAATGTCAAAGGATTTGAAAATCTTTTGCTAACCAGGCAACTTTAAACAAAATACCCCCTTTCGACTTCCTCTTCGACCCACGTTTAAAATATCCATTCACAATCACTAAAAGTGAAGTTTGTAAAGAAAAAGAATATTGCACAATAAGCCAAACGATAAACAGATTTTGAATTCCCAGAACGAAATCATGAAAATAGCAAGACTTCTTATTGAAGCACTAATATTGCCAAGGGTAACCTTAAAGGAGGTGCTCCGACGGGAACAAATTTCTAAATCTTCAGATATTTTCTTTGACTAAAGTACCATATGCCATCCAGATGGTTGACTCGACTCAAAACAAAAAAATATCCTGTTCTTAAAAAGAAAAGAGATGTACGTAAATTGATAAAAGGGTAGGAAGAAAAAGGACGGAACAGAAAGTTAGGTAGTTCAACAAGAAGGTCAGAAGAGAGAGAGAGGGGGGGCACGAAAGGAAGTTAGGCAGTTTGAAAGGAGGATAAGAAGAGAGAAAGGGGGTAGTTAAGTAGTTTGATAAAAGGTTAGAGAGGGAGATGAGAGAAAAAATTAGGTAGTTTATGGAGGAGGATGAAGACTGAAACTAATTCCTGTTTGTATTACATTTAGAAAAAAAACATGGACGGGCAACTAAGATTGGAAGGGGTAAGTGAGAAATTCAGAAGATACAGGCAGAGGGTGACAAAAGAGCAGCTGTACGATGAAATAACGGATAATCTCGGTTTTTAACGCCGTGTGATTTCCATAGGTTCACCTCATCTGTTAGTGATCAATTACTATTTCGCTTCCTGGGGTCGAAAGATGTGATGGATAAAAGAAAAAGAAATAGGTCTGGTTAGTCAACCAACACCATCACATGAGCAACGTATCTTGATAGCATGCTGTGCTGGGGGTGATCAATTAAAAAAATTGGAAGAGGGGGTTATCAATGAGTAAGTTACTTCACTCGCCTTTTCTTGGGCAGTGACTACCAAAGATAGTCTTTTTCCGAAAAAAAAACAAACGAACACAAAGTAAGGGTCCAATTTAACATTAAGTGACTTTGCGAATTGAGCCTTCCACTCGAAACCTATGAGGGATTTTCTGAAGACAAAAAAAAAAGAAACATAATAAAGGGTAAATATTGAAAATATCAAACTTCTAGCTCCATTGATGCAGTCTGTACGTGTGACTCATAGTCAGCCAGACTAACTTTAAAATTGAAGAAACCATTGTTGACAGTTTTGGTTTACGGTTTCTAATACTATTAGCGATAAAATTTACCCACGAAAAATTGTTTATTTCTGAGTTTCCTTGTTTTGAATCAACATATGAAAGAAAAGGCTTTTTAACGCATAGGAATATAATCAGCTGCTTACATCTCAAGTCAAAAACTCGATCGCAGCTAATATTACTGTTTCATTATATTTTTAGCAAGTTTCGAGTTGCTAATGGAAATGGTATCGCTTACAAATAACAACTAGGACTCATTCGGAAAGTGCATACCTCTGCCAGCACCAAAGACTAGCTGAAAACTGAATGAAAATCAGTTCATATATAGCTACAATGCTGGAGAGGTGATCGTGTCTCTTTTGATTTTTTTTATATTTCGAAAAAACATTCTCTCCATTGAAAAATTCCTGGATTCGCTCCAAAATTCAATCAATTCTTCCTTGGCCCTTAGTTTATGATTCCATAAAATGACATTGAAATTCATTGAGAGCTTTTAGAGATATTGCGTAGATAGACAGGGAGACAGGCAGACTGGCAAACATGAAAGCTGATACATTTGCCTCTTCCAACTTCATAAATCACGTCTTATCTTTAATGGCTCATGTAGATGTCAATATGTGAGGGTCTCTGACGATTCTGAAGACAAATTACAGCAATAAACCAACAACAGCAACAAAAAAAGAATATGTTTTGTTTACCATCCTTCATTCAGTAGAAAAATGTCATTATGTGGCAGCTAAAAAGCACGAAATCTTGATGTTGCATAATGTGTAGCTGTCAACAGACTGGGAACTCCTGCAATCAAATGCACCCCCACCCCAGAAAAAAAAAACTTCAAGACCCACTTTTCCTTATGGTAACTGGTGAATCATATCAATGTGAGGGACGTGATTCTTCCCGCCTTCTTTCTCGTCTCCCACTGATGCCTTCGACCTTAAGCAAAACTTCTCTTTCCATTCGTTTTTTTTCCTTTTCGTTGTTGCATTTTCTGCTTTTATTTCTCACAATGAATGTTAAGATTATGTAACATGCGGAGTGCTAAGTAATGACTATATTTTCTTAGTGTTATGTTCGTGACTAAGAGCTTTGGTAGGAATGTAACACTTCTTCCTCTGCGTTCAGCTGCCAGGGTTCTGTGTGAATTTATGGCCGTGTGCTGGGTTGTACAACTAGGCCCCTCTTAAGAATATTTGAAACACCCAGATGGGGCAATGTACAAGAGCCCCTACTCGTCACCCCATTACGTTAAAATTGAGTTTTCTGAAGAGCATTCAATACATTGATTCAGTGAAGAGTCAAGAACTGAGTTGAACATGAATGCAAACTCCAATAACAATGCCATGAATGGTACAGACATACACAGATACAGACATACCTTGATTAGTTCGGTTAATTCGTCTAAAAGTTTCCCCTACAGTCCAAAATTGCATTGTTCATGGTCATAATAATTAAATGTTCTTTTTAGTTTAGTCTTAGTTGCATCAATTTGTACAGTAATCCCTTTGCCGCACTTCATCAAAACCCGAACTAATCAAAACTGCACTATTAAAGGTATTTCTGTATCAATATTTCAGCCCGGACTTTTTTTACTTGACTATTTGCTTTAAGTAAAAAGAACAAATACTTTTAAAATACATGTTAAGTACAAGAGTTTTAAACAACAAAATCAGTAAATAAAGTCCATATGCTTGACTAATAGAGTAAAAAAAAAGTCCTACATGCATAGATTTACAAAAAGTTCTACATGCTATTTAATAAGACGAATCTAAGTTTTTATTTTTTTCAAATAGAATTCCGGAGCCCTAAATTTATGGGTCAGGCATGCAACCATCCCGTATCCCATGCGATAAGATCTATATACAATCCCACATATACGACTTTGCATTCATACAAATATGAAGCTACCCATGCTTATATACATGCAGATATTTACTGAGCTAATCTTGCCCAGCACAAGGCTGCAAAAGTGAGGTACCAATGAGAATCTAACTTGCTAGCAAAGGGCCGCAAGACTTACTTGCTAGCCATCGCTCTACTGCAAGGACTCGTGTTATGCTTGTACATGTACATGTATCAGGTGGCAACCCCTTCAAAAAGAAATGAATTCGAATGTAATGTACAAGCTTGACGTAGTTGCATACTGCGCCGCTAATTGTCTCGAGTGAACACTATTCTGAGCCTATATACCACCTGTCATGGTTCTGGATTGACTTATTTGTTTCATGTAGATTTTTTCTGGTGTTTGCAAGCATGTTCGATAACTTAGAGTGAATAAGAAAATAAAGGATGAGAATCTGATGGGATTCGAAACCACGTCCTTCTAACCAAGGGGAAGCGCTGTTTAGCCCGACTTGGTTAACTAATCAAGTCATCGAGACTTCTAGTGGAAGCAGAACCTCGAATCCCTAAATCCATCTTTTCTGATCGTTTTGTTTACATTCTGGTAGTTACAGTATCCTATACATTTTTCTGAACAGGAAAACTGCGTGAAAACATCTTGAATACGCCCACAAATATCTACATTCTCCGGATGTATATGTAAAATCTAGGAAATATATAACAGATTATTGATAAATCAAATTTGACTTTAATCTTCAACATATATTTTTATTAAAATATTCCTCAATTTATGATATATTACTAATCTATTGCTATGAATCAAAGAGAAGTATTATTCATTTTATGAAAAATTATCTAAATAGCAATTTCTGACTTCAAGATGCAACTTAAACCACCAAGATTTAGATGTAAAAAAATCTAAATTGACAACACAGGCTTCCAACTGAAAAGTGGTTTGAATGTTGATCAGTTGTGCTGTGATCTTGGAGCTTGACTAACAATATTTGCGTACAAAGGAGGTAACAATGAATTTTGAACTGTCCTTTGATTGAATAAAGTAAAATTGAGAGTAACGAAATTAATAACTATGAAGTAACGAAAAACCAGATCATATTTGCAATTCTAATATGCAAATACGGCCATACACAAATAAATTCAATGCTTCACGGTGACTTATTATCAAATTTTGAAAATTGTAATTTGACTATTGGAAAGCGAAGAGAAATTTAAAAGAAAAAAACATTTGATACATATCGAAAAAAAACATTATCATGCGTGCATGTTTTGAGGTATTTCATTGCTCCATGTATTTTTCTTTATTAAAGTATTACAGGCTATATATTATGAGGACCCTTACGTAAAAACCTTTGATTAATCCTGATTTTATTTTGGGGGTGTGGTGGGAGTTAAAGTGTATGTGATTATTCTAGTTAGTAGTTTTGCAGAAATCGCTACGTTTGATTGCGATGTTGGATATGTGTAGTAGGATGTCAAGGTAAGGTAGTGTGTTAATGGATATTTTTTTCTTGTGTGATTTTGATAGACGGTTTTACTGCGTTTAGTTTAGCTGTTAGGTTATCTAGATCTGTATGTTGGGTGTATAGGATTGGGGCATCGAAATAGCAAAAATAGGAGGTTTTGATTTGATATGTTTGAAGTTCTAGGAAAAGACAAGTTTAAACTTCACTTACTAGGGACTCGATCAGTAATCCGAATTTCTGTTTGTAGAAATGTCCATTGAAGCTGAAAAAACATTAGTTTGTTATGTGTGCATATTTTGATGATTTTGTTAGTGAGTAGAGCTAGTTTTGATTTTGGACTTTTTGAGGTGGTTATTTAGTTGGTGTACATATTTTTTCAATGGATTACAGTGCGAAGTGCTGTAACATCAAAGTTGGCCATGAATTAGTTTTTCATTCCCTTTTATTTTAAAATTTTGTATGAGGTCTCCGATGTTTTAAGGTATGTTTGTTTAATTGTATCTAGTAATGGGGGTTAGGATTTTTTCAATTGCTCAAGCTATCTTATGGGATGTGCTATCTGTTCCCGAAGAAATGGGTCGTAAGGGATTGTTGATTTTGTGGGTTTTCAGTAAGCCGTAAAGCCTAGGTAAGGGCCGGGTGGTATTCTATGAGTTTGGTCCATGTTTTATTTTCGCATTGTAATATTTTTCTGAGGATTTGTTGAACTTGGTTGTTTCTTTATCAATTAATCTTTTGTTTGTTTCTTCATATATGTTAATGTCGCTAAGAAGGGAAGCGGTTTTATCTAAGTAGGTGTGTGTGTGTCAAGAAGACCAAACTTCCCCTTTTGTCTGAGGTGGTAATATGTATTTTGTTGTCCTTGGCTTTGTTTTTCAAAGCATTTATATATCTGAATGGTAATGTGTTGTGGTCGTTTGTTGTATCAATGGAAGTCGTAGAAAATCTTTGTATAAAGCCTTTGTTGAAGTCTTTATCGGAGTGTCCGTAATTCAATGTGACAATCCTAGTAATATTTGTTTTGGGGATGCCAGTGGCGGATTTCAGCCTCAAGCCAAGAGCTTTCTATTCTATGGATAAGAGTGTTCTTTTTGATGTGATGTTAACGAGGTCTTAGCATGTTTTTCCATCCGTTGATTTTACACAGGAATTTGAGTTTGTTTTGTAATCTGTTAACTTGTATGTTATTAGTCTTATGAATTTTATGTTTCAGTATGGTGTTTTCTGTGTACGGACGGGTGCGTAGTTTTCTATGTTCCTGACATTAAAAAGTTAGTATTTCTTTTTGTCTGAGTTTGTCGAGATACATTGTTAAGTAGTCCTGGACATATTTAGGGAATATATGATTGGATGTGGGCTTTTCGGTGTGATCTTTTCTTCTATGCAACCAGTGAGGAAGTTTTTTTTCCGATTTCTGATCGAGTGGGCTGATAGCAACAGTTTTCTGCAAGTCTGCTTCAAGCATGTATCTTCCATGTTGACAGTATGTTTGTTGTGCGGGTGTACGGTGTACGGTGATCCGACAGAATGTTGGTAATTTGACAATAGGAAGGTGAAGAGAAATTTGGGAGAAAAAATAGGTGTTACATCTTGATAGTTTTTATTACCATGCCATCATTATGCCCATGTTTTGATGCATTTTGTGCCGATCAGAATCAGGCTAGCCTGAAAACTGACTTATATCATCTTGACCTCTCTTCTCACTGACCCTACTTATTTCAGACTAATGTGATTTTTACCGCCTCAGATACAAACACCTATCCCTTCAACTCTTACGACACAACCAAAAACAACTGTCTCCCCATTCTATACCATAAATCTCAAACATGTAAACAGCATAAGTTTTATCGACAACTTCTGCAAAGTTTTTTGGGGGATAAGGCAGTAGGCAACCATCGAAATGCATAAAAACACGTCAACATGATAATGAAAGTTTTCAAGATGTAACACCTATTTTTTCTTTCAAAATTTTCTTCATCTTCCAATTCTCCAATGACAAATTTTAATACTTGATGATTCACTTATCATATGTGTTTATGAAGTATTCCTGTGAGGCATTTTTTTTCGCTTAGATTCATAAATCATATTCTTGAAGAACTTTTATTGAATTATTTAAAGATAGTATAAGATTTCAAATGCGTTGAAAATGAGGAAAAATAAACGAAATCCAAACATAGAGTAAAGGAAAAAATAGTTGAATGGAGGGAAAAGATTGCATATTTTTTGTATTTCAGAGAGGAAGGAGGTAATTCTGGAGGATTCCTCATACTTACTTAGTAATTATTGGTTCAAAAACAATTAAACCTGATTGAGTAAATACGTTATTCAAATGAAAATGACCTTCTTGTTTTCGGAATTACAAAAACAAAACATAATTGTTGCTGATGAGTGCGCTGAGCACCCACAAGCAAAAAATGGAAATACTTTTGATACACCCTAATATGATATTGATTATATCAATAATACATTGGATTCATAGGTATTCTTGAGGGGTATACAAGAAATAAGCATTGGGATAAAGGTCTGTGAAAAACGAAGATACTTTTTATACATCCAAATAAAATCGACTATGGCCCTTATTAATCGAATTACCATCAAGCAGGTTTTCCATGTTATTTTCATCCAATACCCCTGTATTTATTCAACTTCATGAATACCTGTGCATTGTATTGACTTTTTTGTAATATTTTCTCTTTCAGTGGGTGTGTTACTGTCGGAATAGCCATTCACCATCTGCGAAAGGAACTCTCCAGACGCAAGAGACGGATATATTCGCCGACCGTTTGCTGGAGAGATCGGCCGCAGGGGATATCCACGAGGTGGCACGCCTACTGCAGAGTAAGACACTTTAGCATTTTAGTTCATCTTTTTTTATGAAACTTATCTTCCAACCTTGGTCTGCAATCCAATCCATGTAGACCCATTCCTTTATTTTGCAGTTATTACTATCATTGCTCCATCCATTGAGCAGTTTTGTTAATTTCGTTGATAAGGTGGGAGATATCACAAAAATGGAGGTAGGCAGGACGCAGCAAGAAGGAAGATAACAGATGACCCAAAAGGTGCCAAAGGAATAGCAAATGCAGTAGGAGAAGACCGGGCAAAAGATGGAGGGATGAGATAGAAGTGTCTGCATGTAAGGAGTTGAGAAAGGCCTTTGTCCAGCAATGGACTCGAAATGATAATGATGATGATTGAACTCTTTTTAGTCCTGCACAAGGCCACAGTAGTGAGTCTCCTTGTGGGGCTTGAATTCATTATATTTGCGAATTGGTTAACGAGACGACCTTTCTAGCCATTTAAACAGCCATGGACGCATTCGATAAGAGAATAAGTTTTGAAAATTGATTTTAAAAGATAAGACGACAACTTGTAAAGTACAAGTCGCAATCTTTTGATCGATATTTTACTCTTAAATCTGATGGATTATGTTAGTATTTATTTACTGAGAAAAATCATAAATTTAATTTCCTGTAAACACTTTGTAGAACATAGAGTCGCAACTAAACCAGACAAGCAGACTTGCTTCTGGGCTAATCCTGTCAGTTAAGCTCATGCAGCCTTTGCCTGACTTGACTGATAATCTCTAAGTCTGTAATGGTCTCCAAACTCATCTCACCCTTTGTGGGTTCCTGTCCTGCTTTATGATTTAAGAGAAACCATTAGACGTGTAAACACATATACATGAGGCTAAGATTTAAACAGTATGTAGTGTGTGTGCAACATTTTTTTTACCCTGGCCTTATGCAGGCGACTCTTCTGGTGGCGTTGTAGTAATATAATTCTATGTTATGTTAAACTTGTTGTATGATACTCATTAATTATTGATTTTACCTATTGTTTAATTCAATACTCAGGAAGTATTGAGAATAAATGTAATATAACCACGCAGAAAACATGTTTTTATCATAGCTTGAAAATTCGAGGAAGATCTATTTGCATCATGACACGCGTGCAGGTCCGATGAAAAGCTTTTATGAAAACAGTTTGAGTCTCAAAAACAGCCTACAAAAATAATGATGAAAACAACATGGGAAAACCATAGCCGAACAAAGATTTGAGATGAGGAAAAATGAGGTGTTCAAATTCAGACAGTAGAAAACACTGACTGAAGAATTTCCACAACAAACTTCAGATATTAGCATCGTGTGTGTAAAACTCTACCATTGTTCATAGTTGGTCGTTCAGTCTTCCATCCCACGTGAGCACCAACACGCTAGCTACCCCATCTAGTTTTCCCCACATTTCATTAGCCAGCTGCTGATGATTGGAAGATATGGACGCTATCCGTGCCTTTCCCCGTCTCACTACCACAATTCCAATTTCCGTCTGGCTGACGCTGTTGCTCAAGATGTCTTTTTTGAAGAGTCAACCAATGAGAAGTGAAAAATACTTTCAAGCTGTACACATGTCGGTCAAAACAGTGTGATCAGAACAATAAAGGTGAGGATTCCAGCACACAGGGCTATACTTGAGATAGTGCTGCACCGGGCCCCCAAATTTCGGCCCCACCCTCAAATATTCCAAATGTTTTCATTTTTTGCGGGCAAAATGTCTCGACTAAACTTGTTTGAGGATCTATGATGTTACATAGAGATAGATTATTGATTCATAAAGGACATTACATTAAATCAAACATTGAAATTCTATGAATATTTAATTTTTGTTTTGATTTGTTGGAAAATGATATCTAAATACAAAAATAGAAGCCCACCCAAGAAATAATAATTCGGAGGGGTCCCATCAATATTAAATTCGATTCTACTAGTACAAATAAATTGCTAAATAATGAAAATGCTCCATTGTAGAATTTCGCACTTTAGAGAGAATGAAAAGTCAAATATAAAAGCACATATCGACTCATGGAGGAGATTTTCTTCTACCTTGGTTGATAATGAAACGACACGAAAGTGACCTCTCTAGGATACTCGGTCGACTAAACCCCCCTCTCAGCTTCCTAAATGAAGCTACATTTGGCATCAGCTTGGCTGTGAGGTTTGCCGGGAGGGCTGCAAAGTTGACATCCAACTGCCTCAAGGTGACTCCACTCCCTGGTTTAAAATCAGAGTTATCCATCATCTAGACTGGTTGCAAACATGACTGTACAGCCTATTTTACTCTGCTATTTACTCATAGCATTGGTGTCTTTCTCAAGGGCATAAGTGCAAAGTGAATGCGAAAAGTCTTAGCTATAAGTTTGAATCGGTTCGTCGATTCCATTTTCTGCTCTGTAAACCATTATAAAAAGCCGTGCATAAGTATTGTTAATTCCGCTTGATTCCTTGCTTTCTTGCACAGGACAAACACAACAAGTATTTTCTTACACCCCAAGCAGTCGTATTTATTACTAACTAGACAAACATCACTCTGCTCGAAATTCAAAACAGTTATCGAAAGAACAACAAAATAAATCAAAGTAGCTTTTTCGCCCGAAAAAAACAAAAACGCTTTGTCAACAAGAAAATTTTCAAAGGAAAAAAGGATATTTCTTTCTTGGATTTTTTTCAAGAGGGTGAATATTTTGCAACGTTCAAAGTTTAAAAAACACATTGGTCAGCATTCTTTGAATGAGGTTCAATGCAATAAGGTTCAATAATGCAAACACAGACCAATGTGAAAAGGACCAATATTTACCCATTTGTTTATCAAATAGTATAATTAATGCAAATGAAATCAAACATACATCTTTTGTTACTCACCAGATCATTCGCCATGAATTTGTCTGTATACATTATTTTAAACCGGAACCTAAATGAATTCATTGTGTGCATCTGATAAAGAACAGAAGACAAGCGTTTAATTCCATTACTGCATTAATTTCTATGGAATATTTTCTTTGATTATACTTTTAATGAAACAAAATTAAAAACAGAAAAATATTTTGGTTTGGACTTGTATCGTTTGAGCAATCTTCTTAGAATACAATTTATTTCTCCTCCATTGGGACTTATTAAAAATGCTTTAACATATTTGCCCAAATACCTTCATAAAAAGGGTGGTTTTGTGAAAGGAGCCTTTGGTTTCTGAAATATCATTCTGGTTTCATCTACACACAACAAAAATATTTTCCATATGGGCTTACTCCGAGTGGCTTTTTTCCATGTGGCCTTTTTTTCTGTCTGATTTTTTTCTATGTGGGCTTTTTCTTTGTGATTTTTCGTCCTCGTATAAGCTTTTTTTCTAAGTGGGTTTTTCGCTGCGTGAACTTCTTTCCTCGTGGGCTTTTGTCACTGGTGCGTTTTTCCAGTCAGATTGGTTACTTCCCAGTGCTAGACAGCCCACTCTTCCCTGCTATTTTACCCATAGGTAGGGGGTGGGGTGTTATGCAAAGTAAAACATGTTTGAATTTACATTGCAAAATGATTCAAATTCCCTTCCTCTCTTGTGAGATTGCATTTAAAAACCTAACAAGAAAACAATTGTCCTTCAAGAGATTTTTTTTACTTACGAAGATATGAAAAACGTTGAAGTCTTCCAAAATAACTGCGTACGAAAGATCTGTAGTATTTACTGGCCAAGCAAGATCTCTAATGAGGGACTGTATCAAAGGATAGGCAGTTGGAATATTCCCCTTGAGATTAGGTTACGATGGCTTGGTCATGTTCTGGGACAGCAGATTAAGAGAATACCTATAGTTGCCTCAAGATGGATCCCAACTGGCAAGAGAAAGAGAGGCAGGCCAAAGACCACCTGGTGGGGGACAGTGATGACAGAACTGGGGAGAACTAGGTCTCACATGATATGAGGCACAAACAAAAATGCTAGACAGTGTTCAATGGCGTGGTATGATTGCAGCCGCATGTCCCAGCAGGGACGAAGATGATTAATGATAATAAAACCTCATAATAGAAACGATTTCTGCTTCATGATCGTTTTGGAAAAACATCAAGTTGAACCGCAGTAAAAATTGCATTTTCTGGATAAAAATTCCTATAAAAAAGTATCTTCAAATTCTAACCAATTTAATCCAAATAATACCAACGCACTTCTTCTCTGGTTAATTTTGCTTGGAAAAGTGTTTTTGACATCTTCACAATTGCTCCACATTTTGTCGTCTTTATTGTTGTAAAGAAACAAGACACACCCAAAAAGAAAGGCTGACAAACAGAACAAACATTACTTGGACTAAAAACGGAGTTATTTTTTTTTTAATGGAAAGTAAACAAAGAGTGCCGAAATAACATCGGATTTGAAATGACTGCAAATCTCTACAATCTCTATTTGATTGTGACTCTCGTAAAAGGAGAGTTTATATATAAACATAAAACACATATACAGGCCTGGTTAGTCACTTAATCTAAACCGTCACATGATCAATGTATTTTGACAGCGTGTCATGTTGGGGGGTGATCAATTAAAGAATTGCTAAAAGAGATGATCAATGAATAAGTTACTTCTGTCTCTTTTTGTTGGACAGGGATCAACTAGGTTCGAATTGAAAAAAAACCCCAAAAAACAAAAACAATCGTGAGTGCTGCCGGACACAAAGTAAGGGGACTATTTAGCATAGACTTAAATTGAAAATTGAACCCCTCACTAAAAACTTATTCAGGCGAAATTTTCGAAAGACCCCCCCAAAACTTTTTTTTTATAGACGTAAATGTTTAAATATACAGCCCTCGAGCAGCACCGGTGTGGCCTGTACGCGTGATGATACATATATACATATCCAGCCAGTCAGGCCGACTAAAAAAACTGAAGAAACCTGTGTTTACAGTTTTGGTGTCAGTTTTGGTCGACATGTTCCTAATATCCATTCTATGTTCCATTGTAATGTCTACATCCTGAATTGGACGCAATTTCCTTTCTTTGTTTACTGTAAGTCGGCGATCAGGATCATCTGTAGGCGCAGCGTTCCATGTCAGTAGCCTTCACTTCGTTTAAGCAGATAGAATGATGAGAGGACAACATAAGTCAAGTTTATGTTCCTTCGGTTAGAAAGGTGAATTTGTAATGAGTTCTAGGAGTGCTTGTTTTCAAGTGGCCAGTGAAGAAATTCCTTTAAAAAAAAAGGGGTAACGCACAAGTAAAAAGATACACAGAAGAAAGAGAGGAAAGAAAGGAACAAGAGAACGACACATATGAGAGAGAGAGGGGGAGGAAGAAAAGAGAGACTGAGATATATAAGAGAGATTGGGTGAGAAAGAAAAGGAAAAGAAATAATATATTCGAGAGAGTGAGTGGAAAGAAAGAAAAGATAGAAAGAGAATCGTGGGAGTGCAATGAATGTCTTCAGTTTGAGGGTCAGTCCCTCTTAGGCCACACGTCATCACTTGACCCAAGATACTTGTTTACTTACTTCAACAATCTACTTTTCACACTTGTTTCATAGAAGCTTTGTCGAAGGAAGTCATTGGATTGCTTGTTGCTTGATAGCTCCTTCCATTCTTTTCAACTTCCGTCTCTTCTTTTCCTACGGCAATGGCGCTTTGTTTTTCGTCCGGCGTTCTCTCTAGACATTTTACTTTATTTTCTTCACATTTCGTCTCTTTTCGTATTCTCTTGTCGTTTCTCTCTTTTTATCATGAATACTTCATTATCTCGCCAAATCTCTCTTCTGATTCCTTCTCTCTTGTTTATGGTACTGTAGCCATTGCCTTTGCAGCTATGTCAAGGTCAAAGTTGTTCTGTATTTACTCTATGCTATCTTTTGACCTGTTGTTCGACTGAACTTAATTTGGATATTTTGAAATGTACTTTAAATATTTTGACGGTTTTTACTTCAATTGATTCAACTCGGACTGTGCTCGTTCCAAAGATGCATGTTTGGAAGGGATTGGACTTTGTAATGTACGGAGCCTGACATAATTGTCATGTAAAATGATCTTCCATCTATCGTACGTTATAACGGCTTCGAAGTATTTCAGTTACTTCAATTGGTAAGAGTTGCCAATTCAGATATGTATATCTGAATCTAGATGAATCTAAAGGGCAGAAGTCATCGGAACGGATTCATAGAAACGATGAAGATCTATAAACAGTATTTTCCATTAATTTTTATCAGATTTCTCAAGAACTGCTGACTCATGCTGCATTGTCTTGTATACTGACTAACATATCTGGCAAATGTCAACTTCGTACAACGGCCAGTTGTCGAGTAATCGCGGTGAACACATACAGACACAGATTTCTTTAATTGTTGTTAGAGGGGAACTATTTTATCACAATACTATATGATTGATGATATCTCTGGTTGGTAAATTTTATGCGATAGATCAAATGAATTTGTTCATAGTTTTCTTCACGTCACAGAGACTGAGGTTTAGAATTTTGTGACCCATTCTTCAACCTACTCCAGGTGTTCTATCTGAATGTGATGGTAGTAAAAAGATTGTTCTTCGATAGTTGCAGCACTTAAAGTACGTGTGTTTACGGCACCTTGAAGTTTTCTTGAGAAAAGGTGATGATTCGAATAGGTATCTCAGTTTGCATGTGATAACAACTTTATTTGTTCCTAAGCAATTAGTATTTTTTCTGATTGATTAAGTCTGAAAAGTATAGAAAGTATCAATCATTCCCTTCAAGGTTTGCATTTGCAATCAGTAATGATTTGAAAACTACTTATTTTCAATTGGATATCAGGCGAATTTACACGTTTTAATCTCATAAAGTAAGAAAAATTAATTATCAATCATAAAAGCAATGCTTGAATGGAATAATCACTATTTTCTATCATTTTTTTTACACATAAGCAATTAGGAAATAACATTCATGAACCAGAAACAAAAATCGCGTTGCATAGCATTATATATGACGAGGAATGAATTTAGTAACAACAGACTGGAATTACGTAAATGAATCCACGGTCACTGCCAAAAAACGTTGATAGATTCAAGTCCATTTTATAGAAGGAATAGCCAAATTAAGACAGATTTAGGTACACTTTGCCCTATTGACCCCTAATTAGTTTAGGTAAGTAACCTACGTACATCATAATCAGATGTGCAATGGAAATACTTACAAACCTGTGTCGATCTCATCATTGCCTGATATGAAGTTGATGAGGCGGATGAGTATAAATCAGGCAATACAGTATTTTTACCTTTTTACTCTACCTATTTCATAACCCAGCACAAGCTCTTTGTAGCACAAATGATTTCGTCATGGGTGTGTCTAGGGCGACATGGCTCATCCATCTCCATTGGTTTGTCCGTCACTTGGTTGCCGGCTATTCCTTGAGAGTCTAGTCTGCCCTTCCATTTACCCATAGCTGGATATACAAGAGAGGGGTTCATGCCTTTCCCAAGGGCATTAGAGCGATGTGACCACATACTGTCTCGGCTGGAGTTTGAACTTGGCTCGCCGATTTTATTCTCCGTACCGTTAACTATTCAGCCACTGTGTACCTCCTATCAACTGTACACACCCTTCCTTGGAACCTGACTGCTAACGACAAGAAGAGAAAAATGAAATTCGGCGCTTACATGATTTTTGCTTCCGCTTTTTTTCTGCGAGAGGAAAAACTCTAATTCCTTTTTTCCCATGAACTGACTCATCTTTTTTTTTTCTATTTTTTCAGCTGGGGTGACGGCAGATGTTCAAAATGAACACGGATGGACTGCCTTGATGTTTGCTGCCAAAAACGGACACGGTCGTATCATCGACATGTTGCTTGAAAAAGGGTAAGTCATTGCATAAACGTCTTCTTGCTACCTCAGTAAGAAAAGTAAAAAGAAAAAACTATTGAAAAAAGCGAATATGTATTTTGATAGTACTTCGCGCTCAAATAAGTTTCATAGAAAACATTCTCTTTACTGTTAATTTAACACAGGCGTTCCCGGATATTAGGATTTTCCAATATGAGACGGGTGGGTAGTGGATTCCCAACAGTTTCATCTAAATTACCGCCCACTCTTCTGGAAAACTGCGAATAAAACAAATTTTTCTATATTCTATCTTCGGTTAATTTAATGTATTTCAAAAGAAAATACTTGTCGATAGACAAACGGTTCGATCCTCCAACACGTATCATGACGCTTCTTTATATATTATCAACATTGTGATCTGAAGATTTCCCTCATTTTTTATGCATTCAAAGATTAATTTAATTACACGGGTGTTGATAATTAAGATTATCTGTTATCTCATGTTTTTGCTCTTCTCTCACCTTTTTCTTGTATCTTTTCATTCTTTCCCTTACCCGTCCAATCATCGTTGCTTATCCATGATCTACTCTAGATGTAATACAAACATGCTACACTAACGTGAATTGGTTTCATAAGAGAAAATCTTCCTAACCCTTCGGTAAACTTCTTAACTTTCCTTTTTCCTCTCTCCCTTCTTACCCTATGATCAAACTACTTTTTTTTACCTTCTTTTCCTACCCTCTTTGTCTACTATTTTTCCTCGCCTTGTTATTAAATTATTTATTTTTCATTTTTTGTCCCCTCTTTCGATATCATCTTATCAAACTACTTAACCTTTCGCTAATATTATCACTGAAAGCGTAACATTCGAACGCAAGTGGAAACAAAGAGAATACTATTATGGATGAATACCATTATGGATGAGTTGTTTTCTTCCGGCAAATAAGATTGTTGCCGCAAAAAAGACCAATTGAAGACTACAAAGCATGTTATACATTTTACATAATTTTATATTATTTTGTTTTATAAAATCACTGATAACCGTGGCCAAGTGGTAGTGCTTACCTTCGGTTCTGTAGGTCGTGGTTCAATCCATCTCCGAGTCATACCAAAGACTATAAATATTGTACTCCCTTAAGGACTAGTATTTAGGAACGTCTTCGCGAAACAAAGGGGTTACGTCCAAATCATGTTGGTTACATCAGTTCATGTAAGATCACCGAAGTTGAGCAACGTCGAACCTAGACTGGTAACTTTTGGGGATTACTAGAGGTCATACACTGAACAAAGCTTTGACAGGACTGGCAAGCCGGAAGTGGGTCTTGCAAACCATTGCCTGTGAGTAATTAACTCTGCGAGACCTTCAATAAGGGTATAAACGGAGAACGGTGACACATATCTACATACATTTTATAAAATTGTATATGACGTTTACTAATCAAGTATTGACTGTATTGGTCGAGTTTTGAAAACCAAGTCTTTGGGCAAAATCAGGGGTCGACTTATATATGAGTAAAAACTATATAGGATTGAAAAAAACATTATGTTAAGGACTAGGAGCAACACTTGGCTTTAAAAAAGCATATAATCAATGATTTTGTGACCATAAATTAAAATTCGACCTATACATGAGATCAACTTATACACCACTCAAACATGATATGTTTGTTTCCTGAGTTTTCTGATTGCAGCTGCTTCCAAATTATATCATAAATCCAATGCCAACTTTGGTGTCATTTTTTTTTTATTGATCTCACTCTTGAAAGTGTTCGAGACCAGTACACCAAACAGCATTAATTCATAACTAATTTTATACTTAACTACAGAAGGGTGAAATCAGTGTGAGTCCATGCGCGCACAAGCGTGTCTCTGTGTTTATGTACTGTGATTACTCGACAACTGGTCATTGTATAAAGTCAACATTAACCAAATATATTAGTAAGTATACAAGAAGGTACAGAGTCGAGTTTGAAGTTTTGGGGTTTTTTTTTGTTTTGTTTTTTGGATCAGCACTTCTCGAAGGATCCAATAAAAACTAATAAAAATTAAATAATTGTCTGAAATTGATGACACTGGTAAGGAGTAACTGGAATATTTAGAAGCCACAGTTTCGTACGAGGAATGGAAAATCATTTTACATGACAATTATGATAGGCTGCTCCACACATCATAAAGTCTGGCCCCTTCCAGACATGCACCTTTAGAACAGGCACTGTATTAGTTTTTAAAAGTACGCTATTTTTTTATGGATAGATTAGTTATTAGCAATGAACACTTCCCTCGGTATTATATTTATACCTATACAAATCAATATCCGTGAAAAATTTGACGGCCATACAGGTTTTCTCGCTATCAAAAAGTAGAATGTTCTGATAAAAGCCTCTCGTTAGCCGGAATGACCTGAAGCGAAGAAGCGACTACCATTATTTATATCGAAAAAAATCTTTAATAGTTCTCAGATTCAAAAAATGGTAAGGATTGCATGGCAGACTGCATCCTCAGATGTTGTGGTGGTGAGAGGTTCAGGAGACTGGGATGTAGAAAAGAAAGAAAGAATGTGTGCGCTGCCTCTAAAATAGGTCCTGAACGCTATTTTTCGTTTTGGGGCTTTTTTTTTTTGTTCGATACACAGGAAAAGTCAAAAGTGAACTTTCGATTACAGGGCATTACCTGAATTTGAATTCTATAAGAAAATGTTTCTTTTTAGAAAAGGAACAAAAAAAAAAAAACGTTTAAATAGTCCATTGCTTAGAATTGTTGGTGAGAGTTATTTTCATTTGCGAAATTGTTACCTTTTAGTGGGAGGGCCAAGTATTACGGACTGAGAACTAAGAAATCACTCTATTCATTATATAAGAAAATCGCAAATTTTACATACACGCAAAATGCACTAACTACAAAGGATAGAAAAGTTTATCTTGTTTTTACACTGTAGAAAATAGCAAACAATTCTAACAGATTAATTATTTGCAGACCACGTCCAATTCTAGCATTATTGTATGATTGAAACAGAAGGATTAAATTCCATGTCTCTTGATCTTTGGGCTGCTCACTAGGGGGCGCCATACATCTTCCTAATCTTGACTAGCCTTTGCCAGCGGTTCATTTTATTCAGAGATATGTTACTAATATAAAACAGCTGTAGGGTATGAAAACCGAGGGAAAAGAGCCAACCTTTTCGTAGAAAATGGAACGGTGTCTTCGCTCCAAGTAGTACGTCTTGGTTCTAAAGCCCAACTAATTAGTTTGCTACTAATGCTTCTTTAGCAGCTAAAGGTTATCTGATGAATGGAGGTGAGTATCTGGCATAGGTTCTAAAACTACACACCTACAAATAGGCTCTGTTGTTTAGTAATGTGATAAGGGCCGCTAAGAGAGGTTGCTTCGGTCATATTTGAATGGATTCTCTTCGCTAGTGCAAGTTTTCAAGAAACTGTGCCAAAAACTAAATCACAAGGGAAAGCCAAGGAGGTTATCTTGACCTAAATTCAAAAATTCCCTCGGTAGTTATGATTGGTTCGACTGGTTATGATTGGGTTTAAGAACGCCGACATGAAAGCAAATGGTTATGAAGCTCGTTTGCCTGGATTCCTATTGGCGAATTGAGCCACAATTTCTTCAGACGTATTTGCTCGGCTTCTCTCAAAAGATTTAAATAAAAAAATCACTTTTCACTCTTCATTAGATAAAGTATTGTGAATCATTATCATTAATTTACGATTACCTTTTACCTTTAATTTTTCAGTTGCTTTGTTGAAAAATCGCAATTTAACCCAGGACGTCGACCTACAGCAGAGAGTAAATAGCATGGTGTCTTTTATACTTTACTTCCGATCTGCGCTGTTTATTCACTGCTGTAGATTGACGGCCTGAGTTAAGTTGTGATAAAATTAGCACCGAAAAAAAATAAGATGAAGGTAAATATTAGTAAAAAGAAATATAATGATGATTTTTTAAATGAACACGTGAACAACAGGTCGATTTTGAAGAAAAACAACCATTAACATTTACTCTGTTTGATACGATAAAAAAAAACAACTTTTGATAAGATTATTTTCTGCGAATTTCATCCTTTCATCGAAAATAAAAACTGCATTCGATAACTAAAAGGAACCCAGAGAGCGTTTATCTCTACCAATTCCATTGTTACTAGATCAGTTCATATATGGCTACGATGCAGGGAGTTGACTGTAAAAGATTCCTGGATCCGTTTCTAAAAGAAACAATTCCTCCCAGCTTTCCATAAAATGTCACTGAAATTCTTTGAGAAATTTTGGAGGGATTATATAAACATATAACAATGACACAGGAGAAGATAACTGTAACAGTATCCCGGATACACCCCAAACTTTATTTTGGATATGTTTATATCGAGAGAAACCTTCCATGTATTAAAACAATGGTGCAAGCATGGAAAATCGAAGCGAACACAGTTACCTACCTTGCACTGTAGCTATGTACAAACTCGTTTTCATTTACTTTTTATGTATAGGATTAATGGCGTTGGCAGAGGTATTCGCTCTCTGAGCGTTTTCTGGTTATATATATGAATACTGAGTGCAAAAACTATCCGATACGTTATGAAGAGTTCATTTTGATATTCTTTTACGGCTTTTAAATTTAGAGAATTTCAAGCTTGTATTAAAAAATACAATAAATGAAACAAGATTGAACATTGAAGAGTTATGTACAAAAGTCTGTAGTCTTAAGTCAAAATTCTGTCAATTTTGCGATTGTATAAAGAATGTTAGAATTAACTCTTTGAAATGTATCGGATACTTTTTTAATATTTATCAAGCTTAGTCTGGTACAAGGCTACCCTAGTGGGATACCTAGAGAGAATCGAACTCATCAGTTATGACCTTCAAGACTAACTTGCTCTTCACTTGAGCACCCATTCTTGTTTTCCTTAAATTCATTCGACGCGGTTAATTTGGGTTCGAAGCGGCAACAATTACCGTCGTCTTCGATCTATAGATATATCAATCTTTATGTGGTGCAAGTGGCGTTTAATGTTTAACGGTATGCACACAAGCCGTTTTCGAAATCCGGTCAAAGCTGTTTACGCTCACTTTGACCAAATGAAAGGTATGAATCTATCTCCCCAGCCCAGCCCTCTTCAGATGTACCGCCCGTATTTAAAAAAGGGGTCCTTTTTCCAGTGAAATTTAAAAAAAAAAAAAAAAAAAACGATTGCAAACTGAATTTCTTCGTTAGCAGTAACATTCATAAAGTAGGTTGCAGATGTTTTCAATTACTCCCTTTGTTAAACTAAGAATTTCCATACCGTGACCCTTTTGAGCAGCGAAAGAACAGCAAAAATAACAAAAATGAGTTAAATTGTCCGAGAATCTCTTTGACATTGTGGCGCTTCAAAATGGACCCTCGGGGGTCATTGTTACTTACCTAGCTTGACTTAATCTAGGATAAAATTTATGGATGGAACTCAATACATTTGTGAACAGTTTTAAGAGACTAACCTGTTGACTATCTCTTTGAGTAATCCCTGGCAGAAGTAGAGAGTTTTATCTGTGCTGGCGTGGTGCCTGCACAAACGACGGGATTATTTACGAACGGATAAATTACAAAAATACTGTATATGCCGGTGTATAAGTCGAACCCAAAACAAAAGTGTTGATCAGTCTAATATTCATCAGATACGTCGACCCTGATGCAGCATTGTATCCTTTAGAGTGCACTTTCAGTGAACACACCGATTCAGCAGGCAGCCCAATAAGGGTCAGTGTATTCGCAGTACCCCTTCCTCTGCCTTTATTTGCTGTGACAGAAAACCAATAAACACAAAAATGAAATTGAATCTTATGTAATAAGATGAACATGATCCATTTGACTTATACCCAAAGTCTTGGGCAAAATGCTTGATTTTCACTTCAGTCCAAACAACCATACACTTTCAAAGAGTTTTTCGAACGCTAGAACTTCCTATTGTACAAGGTAGGATTCTGGTAATGTAACGTAGCTACCATTGGAACAAAAAAAATCGATTTTGGAAATCTTTGTTGGATCAGAGGTACGGAGTGGCCAAACAGCACGAAGAATGGAAATTCAAATTCCACTTGAGGCAATTTGTGTTCGCACTAATGTCCTTTGATACTGGATTGATCGATATTGTCTATATTCGGCGAATTTCCCATCTCTATGTAGATTATTCTTGTGATGACATAGTAATATAATTTTACGTCTGTTAAACTTTATAAATAAAACCCCATACACTCGACACAAGAACTTTGATTGAGGAACCTCTCTCCGACGCTAAGAGGTTACAGCTAAATCACGTTAGATACACCAGTTCTCATAAGATCGCCAAAGTTGAGCAACTCCGAGATGGGTAACCATTGGGGGACACCAGGTACCGCTAGCAGAGCAAGGCTTCGACTGGCCGGACAAGCCAGATATGTGACTTACAAACAATTGCCAGTCCATACTTAGCCCCCCCCCCATGAGGGTATAAGCAGAGAATGATGAATAAAGTTACTTAAATACCGAACTGATTTCACAGAGGTAAAATTCCTGAAAATGTTTGGTATTCGCCTTACAATTGAAATAGGTATTTTTTTGTCCCTTTTAATCAGTTTCATGTGTCGGAATTATTTGGACAGCCCTTGTCTTTAGAAATGTTTATGGATTTACTACGGCAGCTCGTGGGACGGATCCGCATACCATCTTTATCGGCAGCATCTGGACAAATATTTACCGATGAAGTAATGGAGCTTCTCGATTATCTGAAGCATTTTAAAGTCTTTTCTTTTGCTAGTGTTGTGAGGAAAATTGAACCCTTAGACGGGATCTTGAAGTTCCCTCCCTCAGAGATTAAAATTCCAGAATCTCTATCTTCGACAATCAGTTCTCAATAACAAAGTGTGCCAACACAAAAAGCAATTTATTCACATGAGTTGATCTTTTTGTGTGACCTTTTGGATGACTCGTTATCATTTCAAGATAAAAATACCAATTCAATTAGTGCGTATACTTGCTTAAGGGGTTAAATAAGTATGACTCACTTATACGAACTTTCATATTTATTGATAGATACGTGCATACATACAAAGAAAAAGTCTTCTAAATGGCTGGGGTGTTTGCATATTTCACATCGATGTCGTTGTCTAGGGTGATCAGATAAGCCCTTTCCATTGGTACAATTCGATATTCCATCACAATTTAGCCATGTGATCATCATCATCATCATCATCATCATCATCATCATCATCATCATTCTTTTAATATCAATCGTTGGACATACACTTTCCCCAGGATTCGCCACAATTCTCTATCATGGGTGTCGCGGAGCCAGTATTTCCTGAATTTGTCAAGTTCATCTCTCCATCTTGTGCTCTGTGGTCCTCGGTTTCTCATGTGATCTTTGGGGATCCATGTTTTGAGTCGCGATGTCCATCGGATGTCTTCCATTCTTGCAACATGGCCTGTCCATGGCTATTTTAGTTTTTAAACAGTTTCCATGATGTCTCGGACTCCCGTTTTCTTCCTTATGTAATGTGCTGTCTTGTGATCTGTCCATGTAAGGTTGAGCATGATTCTCTCGTGCGTACGCTGCATGCTTCTCAGTTTGTAGGTCTGTTTCTTGGTTAGGTTCATTGTTTCATCTCCGTAAGTGACTATTGGGAGAATGCATTGGTTGTATACTCTTCTTTTCAGGATTATTGAGATCGTCTGGATTTTGAAAGTTGAGCTTGCTCTGCCGAAGGCTTGCCATCCCAAAGTGATTCTTCGCTTGATTTCCTCCTCTTTTGAGGGTCTCATGGAGATTTGTTGTCCTTGGTAGTGGTCTACCTTGCTGAGTTTTGCATCTTCTAACTTGACAGTTATGTTTTTATGTTTATGCTATGTTTTTATTCTCAACATGATTGTTGCACATGATTTTTGTTTTACGTTTAAGTTCATGTGTAGGCCGACTTTTTTAGATTCGAGTAAACATAAAAGTACTTTTTTAAAAATAAATAGGTCTGTCGATAGCTACTCACCACAACTGTACGCGAGCAGCCCACAAGCTTGTCTTCTAACCAAAGTCACCTTTATCAAAGTTGCTCAATTCTTCTTACTCTGTGTCGTAGGTCATAATGTTTTGGCTCACCAGTGTATAAACTAAGAACACATTATAAACTACAAATGAAAATATGTGCAATCCTATGTCTCCAGACTTTTACAGCATTACTTATCCACGTGAGCTTTTTCCGGTTTTATAAATAAATATACCCATGGCTACGCCTCTTCAAAAGACCAAACTTGACTAGTCCCCCTAAGCCCATACGCTGTACAGAAAGAAAGTCGGGTTTTAATAAAGACAAGTAAGAAAGTAAAAAAAAGGGGTTCAAAAGAGGGCGGTGCAAGCAGACCATTGAGGTTTTGGTCTCGGGATTCTGATAACATGTATGTGTGGGCGTAGGAGGTTGAAGAACGTACAAACCACAAGGATGGCGTCAGATAAAGAGGAAGTGGAACTCCGAATCTGCTGGATGGGGAAAGTGAGGGGCAGAGTTTGCCAGATTGGGCTACACGAATAGTGAATTAAAACACTTTTGAGGGACCAGCGCTACTAAATTTTGAATACTCTTACGGCTTCTTGGGCTACTTTTGAAATAAGCTGGGTTAACTTGGACAACTAGTGAGAAGAAAGCCAATAATTGATTATGTATTTGTAATTTCGAAGATTTTAAAGATAACTATTTTAATTTATCACACAAACTATTTAAAAATTTCAATTAGCCGATGTCAATCCTAGATCGGATATTTAGTAGAAATTTGATAATCTTCAGCTGTGAAGACGTGGAAGGACTGCACAGTCATTATCATGTTTCAAATATTGGTAACTCATGTCATTATTGTATCTTTTCATGAAATACATGCAGTGATCATATTTTACTAATTTAGATCGGGCAATCCTTTTGGGAAGGGAAGATTTGGAAGAAGAAATCAAGTCTGGCATAGTGCCAAGTGGGTGAAAGAAGATTGTGTTGCATCAATCTTCCGAATAGAGAGAGAACACCTCTTTTGAAAATAAACAGTGGAGGTACTGGCCTTCACCTGGGCTCGAATACTAAACACTGGTGCAAATGGGGAATATGCAATTGCATCGGCCACCAAGTCAAACCATTAAAAATATGAGTACAAGAAGGTAGGAATTGGTGACTGCCATAGCAAGTTAGTGAGTTTATCTCGCCGACCGTTCTTATTGATTTTAATCTCGTTTTGTGTTCCACATTTATAATGGAAAGAAGAAGAAGAAGAAGAAGAAGAAGAAGAAGAAGAAGAAGAAGAAGAAGAAGAAGAAGAAGAAGAAGAAATGACGAAAAAGACAAAATTGAGCGAAGAAGAAGAAGAAATGAAGAAGTAGAAATGACGAAGAAGAAGAACAAGAAAAAGAAGAACAAGAAGAAGAACAAGAAGAAGAAGAACAAGAAGAAATGAAAAAAGGAAGAAGATAGAGAAAAAGATACAAGTGAAACAAGGAAAGATTCTCCTGGAAAGAAGGAAGAAATGGTGACACTCTAGAAGAATGAAAGAGAGCAGGATAGCAAAAAACAAGAGAACACTCGGAGAGCGCATATCACTGCCAAAGCCATACACTAGCAAAAAAGTTGGAAGAAAATCAGTTCATATATTACCATAATATACAGGAAGTAACTGTTCAAATTTAGATTTTTCATATTTCGGACTATTGTTTTCATGCATAGAAACAATACCTCCCAATCAAGTAAAAACTCCTGGATCCGATCCTAAACTTAATGGATTCTTCCTTAACTCATGGACCATCCTTCTGCGAAATATAAAGTCAAGGAGAAACTTTGGAGAAATTGTGTGGACATATAACTACGATACTGGATAAGTACGTGTAAAAAAAAACCCAGGACTCCTCTCCCCCTCCAAAATCTTTTCTTCGTTAGCTCATGTGCAACCTCCCCACAAAATGTCATTGAAGTTTATTGAGAACCTTTCAAGATATTGTGTGGACGGACAGACTGACAGATCGACAGACAAAGTTAAATTTTAAATGAATAAAAGAGAAAGAATTAGAGAAGCCATTTTGTTCAGTTATGAAAATGGTGCAAAGGAGAGTCGAGGTAGGCGAAAATAAAGTGAAAAAATGAATAAATTGTCAAATAATTCTTGGTGTAGATCTCTCTCTCTCTCTCTCTCTCTCTCTCTCTGTCTCTGTCTGTCTGTCTCTCTCTCTCTCTCTCTCTCTCTCTCTCTCTCTCTCTATATATATATATATATATATATATATATATATATATATATATTGGTTGGCAATCAATCTTGAAGATGGAAAACTCTGATTCCAAACCGGGAAAGTATACCCCCTAAACTATTGTCATAAGAGGGGGGCAAAGGACAGAGTAAGAAACACATTCCCAGTATGAACGGCTAACGAGGTTTTGGTGAAGCTTTGTCGGGCCTAGCAAGTCGGAAGTAGACTGTAATAAATTGCTCAGCTAAAAATGAAGAAGAATATAAACAGATGGACGAAATAACGTAACCGCTCCCCCACCCCCCACCCCAACACCTGTAGTACAAGTGGGAGATATAAAAATTATAAGTTTGCAATGGATCGGAAAGAAACGAGAACCACTTGAGAAAAAAAAGACCGTTTTTGAAGTTCTTTGGATTTTCAAGGAGGTTGCAAAAGTAGTTGTTTCATATCTAAATAGGTCTCTCTTCTTTGAGAAAAAATTGAATGATTTATTTCGTTTTTTTTTTTTTTTGCATTGGGACCTTTTAAGCTGACCTACCTACATACATACAAACACACGTACATACAAGTGTCCATAAACTCATACTTACATAAATGTATATTCTGGAGAAAAAGTACTTGAGATCCAACATTTGCAGTGAGATAAGGAGTTTTTTTTCTCTATTTTCATTGATATTTTTGACTACTTTCGTCTAAGTTCAAACCACTGAAGCTAAAAAGTATGCAAAAAAATTAATTAACACTTGGTTTGTTGGACTAATTCGAGTTGGCCCACTTTGTATCTGCAGATGTCTCTAAGCAGTGATAGACTATCTAACACCTGAGCATCTTGGCTCAGTTTAGTGGGGCCCTTTGACCTTGACCACCCAGCGCAACCCTTCATTGAATATAAATATATTATGATAAAACTCCCCCCTCTTCCTGGTCGCTTAATCCACTACTGTATCCCAAGGATGGATGCATGAGTGAGGAAATCCTATCGCTAGTGTCAACACGAATAAAGGATAGTTCTCAATGGTCGTTCAGAATTCATAAAATCTGCAATACCCACTTGTTATCAAGTCTTCGAGTGGAAGATATGTAGATAGGCCGATAAGGCTCCACAAGTGGTAAGATGTTCCCTATAATTAGCTTGGTATTTTTCGGGGGAAAAATACTTGTATCTCGTGACTTTGGTTCGTGAGAGTTGACAAACTCCTTCCAGCAACTTGACCTTCGAATGCTAAGCTAAGGCTAAGGGTGACTTGTGAGGGGATTTTCAGGAAATAAAATGCATCTCATCAGCCGGTAAATACGGTGAATAAAAACTTCTCGTTGCCATCTCACTTTTTTGGCAATAAAGCGAAGGAACACTGATGGAAAAAAAAAAGATTTTTGCAATAATATTGAGGATTGGATTGTTATGGATTGTATTATGCTACTATTGGAAAGATTTCTAAGGAGAAAAAAACACACACACACAGGGAGTTGAGTTTCAGTCGATTTCCTATAACGCCTCATATTAGTTTTTATCAATAGTTTTAAAACAATAAGACACCAATAGCAGCAGAAGAAGTTGTAGTAGGAATGGCAGTCGGTTTGCAACTGCTGAAGAAAAAGATCGTAGTTTTTCTAGCGATATTTTGCTTCTTTATACTTCCCTGGTGTTACTATATGTAATTATATGGCAGAGTTTCTTATCGGTGGTCTCGAGGAAACAAGTTGCTGAATAGTGAGTGTAACTGTAAGGCAAAAAAAAGATAAGAATCATTGAAAGAGTTGGAATTCTAACAACTTGGGACGCTTGACTATTAAGCCAAAAAAGATGAATATTACTTTTGGCGTATCTATAAACTGTAGCCAAACAGCGGATCGACAATCGGTCAGTTCAAGGCTACAAATGTTGGTATCTGTTCTCACGAAGTTATCGAAATTGAAGGTATGGAGTGACATAACTGTTATTGTCATGCAAAACGTAATTGATGAACCGAGTTTGCGTTTCGGCTGAGGTTAACGTACATTCAGCACTAATGTCTTTGGGAAAGGTATGAATCGTCTCCAAGCTACGGGTAAATATCAGGTCAGTTTGAGCCCTTTAGCCCAGTAGGTAGAGGAGCTAACAATTCTATCCCGTAGAAACCTGAAACTGCCGCTGTATCACCCCAGGAGGCTGAGGTTGCGACACCATGCTTTACACCTGTAAAATCACCCAGACAAATGAAATGAACTTGAGCTATTGAGATACAAATATCAGTAACATTGCTGAAAAAACTGACAGAACCCGTGGAAAATTCTACAGATTATCCATTATCTCATGCCTTATCCTGCCACCCTTTGACTGTATTTTCCCGTTCTCACCCATTCCAATCTTGGTTGCTCGTTCATGTTTTCGTTCAAATGTTACACAAGCATGGTGCAATTTCATATTCGAAAATCCCCCTACCCTTCCAGTAAACTACCCGACTTTTTTTCCTCTCCTCTTCTTTCTTATCTTGTGATTAAACTACCTAACTTTCCTTTCTATCCGATCTCTTACCCTCTTATTAAGCTTCCTAACCTTTCTCTTATGCTACTACTGAAAACATTAACTTCGCACGTAGGTAGGAACAAGCTTAATGGTATCATAGTTGAATAGACAAATAAAAGAAAAGTAAGTAGTTATTTCCCTTTTGACTTACTTTCCCCAGAAGCACTGTTCCTCCCACCACCAATCTAAAGTTGTACCAAGAAATGTTTACCATTACAGTAACAGACAAGCAAAATAAACAAATAGACATAATTCACTTATCATGCAAAACATTTTGCTGAAGTGGCTATTCACAAATGCTGACCGGATTTGCTGATTCATCTTCACGATTTCAGCCATCTTGACTTAGCAAATTAAAGTCTGAAACAAATGAACTGAATGCTTTCAAGAAAAACAAATATTATTCACCTTGAATTACTTATAACAGATTGCTACTAACAAATTAACTTTTATTTCAACAAACAGGCTTACATATCTTGACTCTTATTTACCGTTATCTTATATTTAAGTTGCTTTCATTGCAACTCAACTCGGGATGTCATCTCAGGGTAGCGAGTTCAGTTGTGATAAAAGTAAAAGATAAAGGTAAATAGAGGTCAAAATTAATATAATGGATTCAGGCAATTATTAAAAAAAACTTTCTCCTCCATTCACAACTAATTCCAACTGATTTCAAACCTTTTATATGTTTTTTATTTATTTGATGTCGAGTTATAAATCCAAGCAGAACACTCTTTCCACGGATAGTTTATTCGGCAAATTAAAACTAAGACACAAAATATCTGCTGTATATCCGGTTACGTATACTTACGTCAGCTCCATTATAATTAGGCAAATTAAAACTAAGACACGAAATATCTGCTGTATATTCAGTTACGTATACTTACGTCAGCTCCATTATAATTAGGGAGTCGTAAACTATCTGCCTGTATTTTAGTTATACATCCTTACGTTAGTTCCATTATAATAAGTATTTTAGTCGTGATAATGTCTATAAGTTTTTGTTGTACTTTCATATGGTATGTTGTCTGGCGTATGGGAGGTTTTGCTAAATTGTCAAGCCTTATTGCTGGTAGAAGAGTATGGAAACATAACCTGGCAACTTGAAGCTCATAGTTCATTCGAGAGTTAGTTTGTTTTGTTTTTTGTTTTGGGTTTTTTTTTCTCCTTTTGTTTTGGTTTCCCGTCTATTTGAAGTCGTTTTTGTCTTTTTTCCTTCCTGTCGTCTGGTTTAAAGAGTAAGATGCTGCACAGATGCAAGAACAAAATAAACATTTTCTTTTCAAATAAAAAAAAAACAACTTCGAATGAACACAGATTTTCGCGCACTTCTTGAGAAAAAATACAGACGAAACTGGAAAACGAATTATGCGTCGAAAAATTTGAGATCTGGAAAAAAAAAACTTTTAGGAGAGAGTTTTTGTCCGAGTGAAAAATTCCCACGAGTCTGTTTTGGTTTACAAATGCGATATTTTTGTTGGAATCTTAATCTATCAGGGGAAAGAAAAAAATCTGCAGATATTTTCCACGAAAATTAAATTTTCTGATACGATCTGAATCAAGTAATTCTTACATAACTTAACACTTTCAATGCTACTTGGTTGGTTTTTTTTCCAGTTATACTCCCTATTGTGCCACCTTTTTCCTTGAGACCACCGATGAAACGGGAAACTGAGTCATATTGTTTCATATTGTTACAGCAGGGAAATATAGGGAGTACAAAATACAGCCAGAAAAACGGATATCTTATTTAGGAATTGTGTCTCAGGAATGTTTACTACTGAAAATGTTAACTTGGAATAATTCTGTTTTTACTTCTTATTTCGTTAGAATTTGCATTTCAAAACCTTTTATGGGTTGGTAGGTTTATTATTGGATCGTTTCATATAACTTTCTTCACTAAAGCCGAAAAGGTTCGATATTAGGATACTCCGTGATAATCAAACCGATCTGAAGATGGTCTGCAGAATTAGCTAGATAATCATCAAACAAGGTAAGTGTCCTACGTAGATATTTACTCTGGTACTGGGTTGCTATATATATATCATGTATATGTGAACAATATTTATTATATATATATATATATATATATATATATATATATATATATATATATATATATATGTGTGTGTGTGTGTGTGTGTGTGTGTGTTTGTGTGTGTGTGTGTGAAGGGGTGTAACATGCCCACATGACGTACGAGGTAGCATTACGGTTATTGCCAAGGAGAACGGAATCGGCAAACCGAGTTTGAATTTCGGTCGTGGCAGCCTATGTACATTTAGCTCTAATACTCTTTGGAAAGGTATGAATCCACACCCCTACGAACTGTCCGATTGCTGGACAGTTTGACGAAAATGTCTTCTCTTTGGCATGCTGGAATGATAGATAGAAAACAGATGAGTGAGCTCCTGGATAAACAACTCTCAACTATAAACAATTCTTACATCTATTGTCAACCTTGACAGGAGCCAGTGTACACACCCATCCACATATCTACACCTCCCACACACGCATTATGTACAAAGTCAGAGAAAGACATGGCGGTTGTCTTAAATCTTTGTAGTTACAAACGAACAAGATTTCATTGTGTTGGTTATTTCACTGACAGATCAGTATATATATATATATATATATATATATATATATATATATATATATATATATACACACACACACACACACACACACACACACATATATATATATATATATATATATATATATATATATATAGCGCATATATGAATATTGATCACTCTTTCTCTATTACAAAAATGCGTCACGTGTATTTGTATATTTATTTTCTTGTCTGTAACATCCCATACTTGATGATACGACGACATATTCTCGTATATTAACTTAACGTGGTTCACCAACTGTGAAGAAGATATGAATTAGATAAAAGCATCTCATTCGTCAATGTACGAAACTTTTATATCAGCACACTACAGATATGCGTGCCCATCGTCCTTTTTTTTCTTTCCATCAGTTGAATATTAAAAAAATCTAATAAAAGTTAGTAAAGACTTGACAAGATATCAATTACACATATGCCGTCTTTTTCTATTGCACAGTTACGCTTGAATAAAAAATATTTATATTAACATTGCATTTAATGTATTTAATGAAATATTTATGTCAACCTGGTATTTTTCTGAAATCGACCGCTGACTGACTGCTAACGCCGGGATAAACTTGCTTATGTTTAAGTATCCAAATATGCCTACAAATATACCACTTGGGTATTGTAGATTTTGCAAGACAGCTATCATATATACTGCCAGAGGGCAAGGACATTATCGGAAAAGACTGACAAGAACAGAAATACCAATTCCAGCCCTTAACTTCCGATTATTTTCACCAAGAGCAAACTCACAACTATCTCAGCCACTGAGCTGGTCCCTCAGACAAACGAATGCAGTATAAATGTTTGTGAGTCTGGGCGTGGAATAAAGAGCCAGGAAATCTTAGGAAGATGGAATGATTTTATTCACGTGACTTTCCCCAAATAGATCTGTCAGAAGTCAAGTTTGCAACCCCTTTTTTTGTTCCTTTCACTGTTGATTTCTCATTAATGTTAAGTGTTAATCAGGTGAGATGTTGACGTTTCTCACCTGTCGACCATTCACCTGTCTGACACTTCAGCAGTCGTTCGTATACTTACATATATAATTACTTTTATACCACTCTATATAAATACATGTACATACAGATGCATTCATCTAAAACACGCACACACACACACACACACACAACTCACACACACATTATCTCTCTCCCCCTCTCTCTTATATATGTATAGGACCACTATTCAAAACCAGGTCACCAGAAAATAGTAGCAACAGGGGGGCTCAATTAGCTACCACCTTCCTAGAATCAACATGGCCATGTCATGGGACAAAATTGAGGAAAGCCTTGATCCAGCGATGAGCCTGAAATGGCTGATCAAGATGATGATGATTAAATAATATATATATATATAAAAATAAAGATTAGAATCGACATAAAGGCTTTAATATCCTCATGGATGAACACTCAATGGAAGTGACACGAATAACAAGACACGTCTGTTGTAATACTCATTGATCCCTGGACATCAAATACGTTTTTTTTTTGGGGGGGGGTAACCTACGTGAGTAAGCCTTTTGTTTCAAAAAATTGAATGGTGTAGTACAAAATGATATTCATGTACAATACATCATGAGATTACCCTGTATAAAATAACAAACTATTTTTGATGTGACAGGACCCTCAAAACAATAAGATAAAGCTATGAATCAAAATTATAGCTTATGGGGAGGTAGTGTTTGATTAAATCTGCTGTGGAACTACATCTGCATTGTTTTAGAATTTCCGAAACGCTCACACGGTAAAAAAACTGATTATTCCAACGAAAAGATACACACATAGTACCATATCTAATTCCGTTTAATACATGAACCCCATTTTTTAAAAAGCACATTAATTATGATGATGGGTAATTGGAAATAATTGACCTAAATGGCATCAATTTTTGGAAAAGGATTTCAAACATATATTTTGCTGTAAAAGTTTTTTGGGGAGGCTTGTGTCCAACAGCGGACTTGGAATCCTGGTTATGTTGATGACAGTCTCTATTTATGTCCCTCTGGACTCTTTGGGACATGCTGCATCCATCTGTTGTCTGCAGACAATCGACTTGTTCCCTGGTAAAATGACGAACGAGTTTCTCACTAATTGCATCCAGGTTTGTCCCCAGAGAGAGAGAGAGAGAGAGAGAGAGAGAGAGAGAGATTCACAGATCACGATAATTTCAGCACGATATCCAACAAGACTTTGCAACCAGCAACGATTAGAGATGCCAAATTAGCCGTTTTTGTTTTTTTTTTTTTGCAAGATTATAATGTTTTTTTCCCCTAATTCTGTATATATATATATATATTGCTACAAAGTTAGTGGGAAATGGAGAAACTTAGCCATTTTCAAGACAGTTTAAGCTATAAATAACAAACCATACGTGGCAACACTGGTTTGCAGCCAGCAACGATGAAAGCCTTAATGTTATGCTGATGTCTGGATTAGTGGTTGTGACCAAAAGCAAATCTTGGGGTATACATCAGAGCATTTCAGAGAGAGGGAGAGAGAGAGAGAGACAGACAGACAGACAGAGAGAGCTAGCTGTGATGACAAGTTTATGTGGAAATACATCAAGCCAATAGTTAACAGTTTGCACATGTTTTCAGGATTGTCGAGGGAAAACATATCAGAGATATTACAGATTATCAGTAGTCGCAGTATTAATGGTAGTGATGTAACCAGCGGTGGCGTAACGGTTATCAGCATGGAAAACAGAATCGAGTGAGAGTTTTAGTTGAGGCTACCGGTGGTAACTCAGCATCAATGCTATCGGGAAAGGTACGAATATTTCTGACAGGCTATTGGTAAATAGCAGGGTAGTTGGAAGCCTTTAGCCCAGTAAGACAATCCATCTGAGAGAAGGTTATCAAAAAAACCTTCAGCGTGGGGTTAGCAACTTCACCTTGTAAAAATCTATTCGGTACTGAAACTGCCGCAGCATCACAAGGAATTTACAAGAATAAACAAAAAATATAATGAATTAGATTTGTTGGGGTTTTTTTTTTTGGAGGGGGGGTTGTCAAACTCCTGTACAAAGTCTTGAGTTGACTTTGTTTTCCTGAGAACAATTCTAGCAAAAATGAGGAGTTTAAACCGATTTACGAATTCCAAACACTCCTACCATGATTGGAACTTACCACCCACCGATGGCCAGGTGGCCGTCTTACTGAATTAACAATCGACCCCGTAGCAACCAGTCTTGTCTTTTTGCTTATTATTTTGTCTGTCATTTGTCGTAAAAGAAAGAAAACTGCCTAGATACGCTGTTTGCAACATCTGTCAAAATCAGAAAAATATTTATCTAGATACAAGTGATGCGTCGGGTAAGAATCCCTTTGTTTGGTTTACAAAATTTTGATCAGACATGCGCCCCGATTTTTCACGAGTTTGATGTTGGCCAAAATTTAACACTTCTGACAAACCACTGATCCACAAGTACATACTTGTGCATTTGCAAGTCTTTGATTTCTGACAAAAAAAACAATCATATGTCAAGTGTACGGATAGTATTTTCCAGAACTGCTAAACAAGTCCGAAGTACCGAATGCCATAAAGTTTTTGCAGAAATATTCCAGATCTTCCACCCAAGAATTAAAGCTAATTACAATTGAAAATTAGAGAAATACAAAGGGATTTTGTTACCTTCTTTTTACCTATGGTAAACTAAGCTAAACTTAGTAAATATCTATACCATTTAGGTTACTTGGAGTGGCCCAGCGTCAATTTTCAAGATCATTACAAACTTTCAACTGATGATTTTACCATTTCAAATATTTTAGTGTGACAGATAGAGGCAAGAATATGAAAATTGCTCAACATGGTGAATAAAGAGAGGGTATTCAGTTTATTTTGTTTCTCAATAGTGACATTGAATGATTGTTTTGCGGTTGAAAAACGATTTCAACAATTTAAAGATGTATCTTTAGTCTAATCTTTACTCAGACTGTTGACGTAAATATAACTGGAATTTTCCTGTATTTAACTTTGATAAGAATCATTAACATTCCAGCTTTCGCCCGGACAATCCAATCACCTTTTCCTATTCTTAACATCAAAATGGAAAGAAGAGATCGGATTGTCCAAACAGAAGTTGTAATGGAACTTCTCTGTTCTATTTGAGCACGCATCGTTACAAAAAAAAAAAAAAATGAATAGACGCAAAGATCTGAAACTTTTTCCATCGGCCAGTATGTTCTGAGCAATTTGAAGCATGTCTTCGGAAATTGCCTCCGAGAAGACAAGCATTCCAAATACGAAGATCAAAATGAATGGTCGTGAGAAAATGTTGTTTATTAACAAAACAGCTCAGCTCATACCAAGGCCGACCCACTGATGATAATTATTTGACGAAACTATCATGTTACACTATTGTAGTCAGACATCCGTTTACGGGCAGTGTTACGATGGGAAGGTCCGCCACTTTCAAGTTTCGTTTCATGGTAGATACTTGTCTTTTGTCGTTCTTATTATGCAGCACTTGGCCAACCTTCAATAAATGACCAATCGGACTGAAAGAAACATTTTCTCTCGAAAAGAAGGTCAACAGTTCTGTGATGTAACTGTATATTTTAATGGTCACTGCTGTAACAATGACCGGAACTTCATCGGCAAATTGGTTGTAGACACATTTACAGGCGTCGACATCTTTTTTACTACATTATCATATCAAGTGCCATGATCTATTCGCTTATCCTGCGACATTCTCGAACTTTACTTCTCCCATCAATATGTCTGTCTATCTGTCTGTTCCTCTCTCTCTCTCTCTCTCTCTCTCTCTCTCTGAAACTCACATTCACACACTCACACACATATACAAGTACACACACATACACATACATTAAACTAAGTAGCATTGGCTCAGTCCCAAAAATTTCAAGGACCCCACGCTGAATGCTTGCAAGCCATCAGTTTCGATTCATTGATTCTGTGCTTGTCCCATTACTATAGTTCTAAACTGCCCCCAACTTTCATGAACGACTGAGTATTTAGGGTCAGCGATTTTAGCTGGGGTTATTATCTGAACACATTCTGAAATGGTATTTATGTGATACATGTAGGACGCATAAATAGGGGGTATTTGTAATTGAAGTCATAGCCTCTACACAACGATCAAAATAAAAACAATTATCCTATGACTGAACTGACAGATATATTTGTCGTGTTATATGTCTGTGGAGCAAGTGAAAAAAAATGAATTTCTTTTCTATGCAAGTAAAACATGTATGTTTTTCAATATCAATATGTAATTTTTTAAATTAAGGTTTCCTTTTAGAACATATGCAACAGACCCTGCTGTAGCTTGACCCAATAACTACGAATGACACGGAATTCAATCATTGTAGTTCTATAGTTAACAATAAAATTTCTGCTTTACTATGATTGTTGGCAACTCAGTTTTAACTGTTTTTCAAGGCTCTCATCTTGCAATAAATATCTTGCAATGGATAACTTGCAATGTATTATCTTGCTGTGGACAAGGGTTTTTATCATGCAATAGGTAATTATTACTCTTCGTCACCTGTCACGATTAATCGTTTAATTCGGTTCTTGAGGTCAAATCTCAGACTGACCTTTGAATTTCTCTGGTCAAACACTTTACGTCCCTTTTCATACTCGTGTTGTTTTTGTATTTTTTAACCTTTCATCTCCCAAGTTCAGAGGAGTGGAAACAATTCATATTAACTTTGGGAGCTTGAAGATGGATATTCGACGTACAGGTGCGAGTAAGATGAATTTCGATATGACACATAGTAAGAAGTGAAATTTTCACTCAATAATTCAGCAATAGGCAAGTTGCTTGAAAAATATATGTACTAAAGTGTATCAAAAAATTTTCATTTTAAATCCCCCTACAGTTCCTGTATGTTTTTGAATCTCAAGTAATGCTGTGCAACTTTTGGGACTCACATCAAGCTTGGCTGACAGCGATATAAGGCTATCAACAAGAGCCTTTCTTCAAATTTACAGGAATTTTCGATACTCGACAACAATGCCAACATTTTTCTTTCGCAGAAAACAAAAATATTTCTATCATGAGTAATGTCTATCGTTATAATGATCAACTTTGGTATTAATAGATAACAGCCAGCATCTCCAGCCCAGCAATTATATCAAGTTTCTCTCTGTAAAGCCCCCTTACTATCAACCGCCATGATGTCTATCTCTAGTCCCACAATCTCTCCGTCAGTGTTCAGTTGCACGTGGGTAACACTCAAGCGATCAAGATTTTGCTTCCAACATTTCAGCAACCTCAATAGAAATGTTATTTTTATCAGAAAAGTTGATGATTTTTTTTAAAAATCTTTTCCGTCGATCTCTTTTTTCTTTCTTTTCCTTTCCTTCTTGTAGAAGACGTGATTTTACGTTACATCTGAGACGTTCATGTGATCCTCCCAACAAGACCAACGCTCTCTCAAAGGAGGATAAGTGGTTATTTTCTTCTCGTACACATGTGCTCTTAATATTCAATTAAACGAAAATAGCCGAAAGATGTCCCCACCCAAAATACACCATTCCCTATTTCTCTGTAAGTGGCCCCTGAAGGGTTGCAGCAGGTGGTCAGGGGGGAAGTAACTCGCCCTACAGATAAACCTTTTTGGCGTATTGTCTGACAAAGGTCAATGATTTATTTCAACACAATGACAAACTATTTTCCCTCTCCCCCTCTCTCTCCTCTCCTTCTCACCCCTTTTCTCATCCTCATCTCCTCTCTTTCCTCTCCTCCCCATCTCTCTCATCCCTTTCTCACCCCTCTTCTCTTTCTCACTTCCTCTCTTTTGTTTCCTCCCCATCCCTCTCCCTTTCTCCTTCTACTCTCTCCCCATCTCTTTCCTTCTCTCCAACTTGCCTTTCTCCCTCTCTACCCTCTCTCCACGCTCTATACACTCGTGCGATGATATATGCGATTATATTTCTATATGCATTTAAAGACAAAGGGTGTGGTCTTCTTTTTTTATTAAGTCATATAAATCAGTTTTATCTTTTCTCTGAAGAGCACACATGTTTCCCGTTTACTCAGGACAAGTTATTTGAAAAAGGAAGATCAAGTTGCGCATAATAATACGGACAATCATCACTTGCTTAACCGTTTCTTTTCCCAATATTCGATCTATGAGTTCTCCGTCCCTCACCAGGTGACATTGGATAAGAAATCTACAATTGTGTTGATATATGTGTCCAATTAGTCAGTTGGTGTCATGAATCATTGCTCTTAATGATTAATTATTTAATTAGTTACTAGCTGAACAACCTATGGAAATTCCACGGTTGTCCACAACTAAAATTATCCATTATTCCATACCTCTACTCTTCACTATCTTCTCGTTCTCTCCCTTATCCATCCCAATCTTCGTTGACCGTCCATGTTTTTATGTAAAACATGGATCAGTTACATTTGCGAAAAACTCAATCATTAATTTTGACTAGTTATTATCTTCTTCCTTTTTTTTCAATTCTTTTGATCACAACTTTTAATCGGAACGTTTAAACAGCTTAATCGGGGATTAAATAGCAAATCCTCGGTGAGAATCAAACTCATGCCCTGTAGCCAAAGAGGGTTCAGTAAACACCTGGCCGCTTTTAACCAATTCAACCACAGGGACTTTATGAACTAATCTTCCATAACCACCATCCCTCTCCCTATCCTCTTATTGAACAACTTATCTTTCTCTTACGTTATTACTGAAAGCGTAACATTCAAATGCAGATAGCAACGAGCGAAATGATATTATAGTGGGGATATCAGTGTTGAGCAGCGGTATTTAAACTATAACTACCCGGGGAACCCTTTTCAATAACTGAATTTTCCTTTATATATATATATATATATATATATATATATATATATATATATATATATATATATATATATATATCATACGTAACTATTGAATATTGGCCTCTATAGAATTCCCCGATTGTTTATGAAGTCAGAGGAAAAATATGAATATGAACGACTACTGTTTGGATAGTGTCCCGTAAGTAAACAAGATAGTTTTAATCTTAACGTAACGGTTGAAAAAAAGTATTTGTGATTTAGTAAGAGTCTAATTGTGTTGAGAACATAGTAAATAATTAATTATCAAATAAGATAAATAAAATCAGACAGCATATGTAGAAGCTGTCAAACAATCGTTTACGTCATGAAAGATTAAGTAAAATTGTGAAAACGTCACTATGTTTCTTGGAAATCATAGAAAGGTCGAACGATGGGGGTCCGCGGGAAACAATTTGAAAATCGCCGGTCTAGAGTATCGTGTATTACATTCCTGACACAGGGCGTTGATTTCATATGTGTTTTAAATTATAAATGTTTTGTAACGAAGTCAGCGTATTGTGATGTGTTTGTTGCTCAATATAGATATTTACTGAGTTTTTCGTAGTCTTGCTTTAAGCCTCACCATTGAGGTGCCCTGTAGAGATCACCATACGAGCAACGATCAAAGAGATTAAATTGCTGATAATCCCTCGACGACAAACATACACGTACATAATTACCGAGTTTAGGCTAGTCTGGCACAAGGCTACAAGAATATTGTCTTTCGTGAAGTTCTAATACATTTATATAGCTAAGAGTTTGATAGAATATAACTTGAAATTTCCAAATATACTCATATAACTGAGATAATAAATGAAATTAGACATACTTTCTTTCGAGAAAACTCGTGGAAAATAATATGCCGCAGAACAGGGTAAAAAACGAATTTCTTTTTTTGCTATGAGCTTTCAGTTTCATTCATGAAAGTGATTTTCTGTCCTACTGCGAAGATATCAGCAGTAGCAGTAGCAGTACTAGTGGTAGTGATTTAAACGTGAACATACATACACTTAGCTGTGTGCTCTAGCACATGTGAGCACAAGACACAGACTTGGCTTTACCCCATTACTTTCTTAATGTTTGCTTTAGCCAAACAAAAACTGACAAAAAAGAAGTGATTTTGGCTTTTACATAGCAACGTACATTTTCAATATTAATTCAATTTGTTTTTTCGATTTTTTCTCAGGTGCAAAAGCGAATTGCAGACAAAAGGTGGTCAAACCGCTGCAGATATTGCAAAACTCTGGGATCAAAGCCGAATTGCCGGAGTCCTCGGAGCCAATTCGGCTGTATCCCCTCACTCTCAGGAAAAGACCGCCTTCCCTGCGACTTCAAATCCACAACTTAAGATAGGAAGTTCCGAAAATGTCTCTAAACACAACATACTGCAAAGGACCTCAGAAAAAAGAAAAGATGTCCTCTGGCTTGATGTCATGCTCAAGGACGATTTCACCAAATTCATCCTATTCTCCGACTTGCAGGTTTTCGTGTCGGTTAAGAACGGTACAAAGAAAAACGACAATCCTCACCATCAATTGGTTACGCCAAGCTACAAAGACATTGACTTTTATTTAGATGTAAAACCCCTGACTGTCTTTCTCGGGGTAGAACTTATTAAGCAAAAGGATGACCAACGCCCCAAAGAAAGGGCATGGTTTGCTGTCGACGCTACAGCGATGGACAAAGAGAAACTACAAACTATTTTACCACGTGGCCATTTTGTGTCGCCATTTCCGACGTTCCTGCAATTGAACACGCTGGAAAAATCTGTATTTTCAGCTGCATGTTCTTTGATGGCATGGCACCGGCAACACCAATTCTGTCCGTCCTGTGGCTCCAACACTGTGCCTGAAGACGCTGGATCAAAAAGAACTTGCAAAAACGTGCAGTGTACAAGTCGTTCAGGTTAGTTTCCTGTTTGTTTTTACTGTCTCAAAAGAATTCGATTACACCGTGCTACACGATTTTTTGTTCCGAGATAATAAGTGTTATTTTCAAATTGCTTATGTTTGCAGAATTTTCTATTATCTCCCCCCCAGGCTTTGCTTTTGTGGTCAGTATAACAATATTCATGGGTCATTTTTTTTCTTACTCTACACCCATTGTCCATTTGAAAATTGGTAGATTTCAATTTATCAATATCTTGGCTACAAAAGTAAAGTTTGAAGAGAATAATTAACATTTTCTCTACTTTTTTGACATAATCTACCAGAAAATAACTTTTATTACCCCAAAACAAAAAAAATCTTTAAATAGTTGTACTTAACAAAGTAGGAAGAGGTATATGTATTCATTCGTATATGTCTGTCTGTCCACACAATATCTCCAAAAGTTCTCTATTAAAATAAAAAAAAAGGAAAAAAGAGACTTTCTGTTTCCACACAGATTGTCCACGTGGAGAAGGTCGAAACGTTTGGTAACAACCAAAGCGAAAAAAAGAATGAGATCGGTTGTCCCAACAATACTTAGAATATCGAAGATGTAGTAACATTGAAGAGTCTTATGGTCACTTATCCTTCTGTCAGGTTTTGATGGAATAGATACAGATTCAAACAATAGCATAAGTTCCGACCATAACGAAAGCCAAATACAGGAAAGGGACACCGACACCCAACGGAAGAAGAAAAGACTCTGATACAAATCTTGAGAGAAGTGATGCAAGAAGAGGAAAAACCCTTACTATTCCTTTGGGGCAAGGGTTTGAAAAAGTAAAAGATTCAACTGAACATATCAACTGCCTCATACAGCTTATCAGGAAGGAAAAAAACACCAGAACCTGATGGAATCCACCGATATTGGTATAAGAAATTGGCAACTACAGGACAGGCTAATCCACCATCTCCAAAGCTGCCTATATGATGCTGAGGTACCAGATTGGATGACCGTTGGCAGAACGACCCTCATCCAAAAGGACAATGAAAAAGAGCGACAAAAGGAATAGAAATACCGGACAACAAAACAATTAGAGCACTGATTGATAGAAATACCTCTGGGTTCTCGAATGTGACTCGATAAAACAGGAAGAAACGAAAGAGGAAATAACAAGAAATATCTCAGAGGGATAAGAAAGATATAGGATACTAAACTAAGTAGTTGAAGTCTGATAGAAAGGATAAACACATGGGTCAATATCGGTGATTAGATACACTGGTCCATTTCTTGGATGGGCAAAGAATGAACCAATGGGTCAGCGAACGAGGAAACTTATGACATTGTACAAGGTTCCTCGCATCAGAAATGACAAAGGCGACTGAGGACTCTTCAGCACAGAAGACTGTGTTCAAAAAGCCAAAAACGGGAGAAGAAAAGTATGTGTAAGCAAGCAAAGGAGACGTTACGCACAACGCCCGAAGAAGTGCAACAAGTAAAAAGACAATAATGATGGAAAAAATTGGAAAAGCAAAAAACTACTCGGGGAATTCAAGACTGAAAATACCACAGACGAGCGATCATGGACATGGCTACGCAAGGGGAACCTGAAGAGACAAACAAAATCTCTCTTAATAGCAGCCTAAAACAAGTACATCAATATAAACTATGTCAAGGCGAAGATTGACAGAACCCAGACAAACAGCAAATACCGCCCATGTAGGGAAAGGGGTGAATGTGAAGCACATAAATAGTGAGTGTAATTAACTATCCCAGAAGAGTACAAGAGGCACGATTAGGTACAAACTGTCATGCACTGTTAACTATGCAAAAGACCAAACAAATAGTAGCTCAAACTGGAGACAGTCCTGGAAAACAGAGACCACAAATTACTCTGGGACTTCGGCATCTAGACTTACCATCACGTCCAAGCGGGTAGACCAGACCTAGTGGTCGTCAACAAGTAAAGAGGTGCTGCCAAATTAAGGACATGGCTGTGCCTGTAGACACCTGAGTGAAGATGATAGAGTGTGAGAAGGTAGGAAAATATCAGGAATTGACAAGGCAGCTGAAAAAAGTGAGGAACATTCAGGTAAGGGTAGTACCAATTCAAGTAGGTACACTTGGAACTGTACCAAAGACATTGAAAACAAGATTGAAGGAGCTTTAGATAAAAGGAAGGATTGAGATTAAGTAGTCTGCAGTACTGTTGAGAGCTGCACAAATACTACCACAAAAATATTAGACTACCTCCAGTCCTCATCAATGACCTATAAGAAAAAGGGATGTGTGAGTGAAGCTAGGAGCTGTTGAGACGATACAAACCACAACACTGCTGTGATATGTGACAGCAGTAACCGCTGGTTTGAAACCACAAACCACAGCACTGGTACAAACTGCGTGAGTCTTGAGTGGAGTGCTGGAGATTCGGGGAAACTAGCTATGAGTCAGTCTTCAGCTACGACCCCCAGGCAACGAGAGGGAAATACAACCTGAGGAGAATTGCTGTCACTCAAACTCCAGCAGTAACCACCAGGCAACTTGTGTGAGATTCTAAATAATAATAATAATAATAATAATAATAATAATAATAATAATAATAATAATAATAATAATGATAATAATGGTGATAACAACAAAGCGGATGATAATTTCGATTGAAAAGGGGGCTGTGGTCGTCTCTTACAGTTCTTCCACAGCACCAATAAAAATATTCTTTTGCGTGGGAATCGAGAGGAAGACAGTGTAACGATATTTTCAGACTTTCATCATCATCAGCAGCATTTTTTACAGTCTGTTGTAAGACATAGACCTTTCGGAGGATTCGCTAGACCTATCTATTCTATCATGGTTGTGAGTCTTGATGACCATCAGTTGTCTGCCATTCTTGCAATATATTCAGCCCATTGCCGTTTGAGTTTTCCAATGGATTTTATGATGTTTCTTCTTTAATACACTACGCTGTTTTGTGATCTCTATGTGATGTTGAGCATGTGCACATTGCATGGTTCTTGGTTTGAGGGTCAATCCTTTGGCTAAGTTCAATGTTTCAGCTCCATTGGTGACTAATCGAAGGATCCATTGGTTGTAGACGCTTCTTTTTAAGATTAATGGGATTTTCTTGTTCTTAAAGGTTGAGTTAGTTCAACTGAAATCTTGCCATTATAGAGTGATTCTTCGCTTGATTTCTTCTTCTTTTGTTGGTTTAATAGAGATTCACTGTCATAGGTAGATGTAGTGGTCTACTTTTTCCCGATCTGCGTTTTCGATTTGGATTTTTGTGTCTTCTTTAAGAGCAGTCAATTCTAAAGGAGGCGAAAAATGTGCAGCAAGTTTCAATTCTATAACGTAATCCAGCACAAGACTAGATGGAGTAAAATAGAAGGAAGAATGTGTTGTGCCAAGTGGAGAGGGTCTACCGTAGGGAATCTCAGACCTCCAAGCGAACCAATGTGTGTGTGTGTGTGTGTGTGTGTGTGTGTGTGCGTGTGTGTGTGTGTGTATGTGTGTGTGTATGTGTGTGTGTGTATGTGTGTGTGTGTGTGCTGAAAATTTTTGTTCGGAGAAAGATGAATAAATATCCTTGTGAAAGAAGGAAATAATGATGATAATTATAATTATGATAGTCATTATCATAATCATCATTATTATAACTGAAACGTAAACAATCATCAATGATCCTGCTTGAGATATCTAGAACCTGTTGAAAATTAAAATGACTATTTTTATGTTCAACAAAAGCTAACGACGGAAAATGCATTACAAAAGAAAGAAACAAATGAAATTGTTGTCGACGAATACAAACGATTTAAAATGAAAGGGGTACTACGTGTATTTACCCGTATCTGCCCCAACAATATCTCCAAATGTTCTTGGTGAAATTAAATGAAATTTTGTGGAAGAGTGACCTATGCACTAAAGAAAATTTGATTAAATGTTGGTGTGGTCCATGATTTTTTTTTCCATCGAGTGATATTCTTTCTTATTTTAAGAAGAGGTAAGCAATATTCTGAACTATGGAAAATGAAAACAAAATTAACTCCCTTCCATCGTAGTTATATTGGTTAATGTACGGCGTTGGCAGAGGTAGGCACTTACTTGGTGCTTCCTAGTTTTATTGGGGGAGGATGCTGAAAGCCGTTGGGATGCGTCAGTGTATCAAATAGCAACCGTTTGTAAGGTCTGTCGAAACATCTATACCTTTCCCCGAGAAAATTTGGCTAAAAGTGAAACAAGCAAATTTAAAACTACAGTAAGGCAACCTAATCAAAAACTGCGACAACCACATCTTAAAATACACCAAACAAATTTTTGGAATCTCAATTTGTATCTCAACCAAGGCAATATTAGGTTACAAAGGTTAACCAATGGATTCCTACTGTAGTTTATTATTTTGTTCAAAAATTAATACTCGAACATTCGGTGTCTGAGATCTTTCCTGTGATTTGATTTGAGTATGTTTATGTTTTTAAAAGACTTTGGCTTCTGGTAGCTTGTACAGGTAAGAGTTGATCTGTTTGAGAGGAAGCACCTTATAATCTTGGTGGCTGTTCGGATTTGTAGCTCCTTGCTGTGACCCCTGATTCACTACTTAGGTAAGTCTGTAGCATGATTTTATCTGGATAAATGCTACACTCACAGTATTGGCCGATGGCGTGAGATTATCCTTTATATTTTCATGTATAGTGAGGCACCTCAATAGAATCGAACTTGTACTGTTAGCTATGGTCATTCATCCCACAGCAAGATTTGTCGAGTGAAAAAGTATATAATGTCCAGGATTGAAGAATCTGACACCATTGGTAACACCTGTCCAGGATTCGTCCTATGATCACAAAAAAGTATAGAATGTCCACTTTGGAGAATCTGTTCTCGCGGCAGCATCTGCCAATTTCACAATAAACAGAAGGACGGAATGACGTTTCTGACATCTCTGTGACACGGGTCGCGCAGGCACGTTAAACCAATCACGCGGGTGGGTTGTGGCACATGGTCCTTTGCAGGAACACTGTAATTATCTGTGATCCATTACCTGATTCACAACGGCACAGTGGCAGAGCAAACACTTCTGGTTCATAAGACCGTGGCTCAATCCACCACCAACCTATGTACTCAGCACAAGTACAAGGAATGAGGAACTCCACAAAGTAAAGCAACGTTGATCCTGGTCAGTACCGAGATGGGTGACCATTAGGGAATACCACGTGCCGTAAGTAGAACGAAGCTTCGACGGGCCTGACAAGCGGTAAGTAGGCCTTACTAATAATTGCATGTGTGCCTAACGCAGCCACCCTTTCGATGAGGATATAAACGGAGGACGTTGATACATACACACAACACCTGATTTATTCGACAATTGATGTATTTTCTTTGTGGTTTTGATTTTTGCAGGGTTGTTCAATACAAACTATCCACGATTGGATCCATCGGTCATCATGCTGGTTTTGAGCTTTTCGCAGACGCATTGCTTGCTGGGACGGAAAAAGAATTTCCCTTCAGACATGTGGTTTTGTCTATCGGGTTATTTGGAACCAGGTAAATATCAATTTGGGGGAGGGGGGACCAGGTAAATATATACATGTTATATTTTCAAAATTAGAATTTTATATCCCATTCTGTGATCTGCTGGTCCATCTCTTGAGAAATGATTAGAACAATCTGATGTGACTGAAATGAACCAAGATTTTTTTTACACATTTTCAGATAAATAAACATAGGAGACTAGTCTATAATTAGCATTCAATGGTAATCTCCTTTGACAATTCTATCATCTCTTCTATGTCTATAAGAATGTGTGTGTGTGTGAGAGAGAGAGAGAGAGAGAGAGGGGGAGAGAGAGAGGGAGAGAGAGGGAGTGAGTGAGAGAGAGAGAGAGAGAGAGAGAGAGAGAGAGAGAGAGAGAGAGAGAGAGAGAGAGAGAGAGAGAGAGAGCGTGAACTTCTTTAGCATTCCTGGAACGATTCTAACTAAACTTTGTGTAGAAGGGTTGGCAGGGTCATTTTCATATACTCCTCTTCTTTGTCGGTATTCCAAACAGCAAATATTTCCAGCGTTAAACAAACAATCTAGGCTTTATCATCTTGTCCAGACAGGACACTTCTTTAAAAAAAAAAAAGATTTCTGTTGTGGAAATTGTTTCTATTTTTATAGGATTTCTATTCGTTCCCTTCATTTTGTGAGGGGGATCATTCTTTGGTTCTGCTGTGTTTATGGATACGTTTATTTCTTTTTATGCTCTTAAGGTTCTAGATAATTACGTACTCATTGATTTTCCACTCTAGAAGTAACTTGTGGCATTCACTAGAGATTAGGTGATCTAGCAGTACATTGACAAAAAATGTCTATGTAAGGGAGATAACTTCGTGTTTATTAATTTTTAATTCTTATTTCTACGGTTCTTTACAAATAAATAAAAATAAGCAGGAAAAGCAAGTAAAATGAGATATAGATTGAATAAATAGGATGTGACTCAACATCAAGCCTGACAGTCACTGGGATTAACTTTTAAACGAGTAAAAACAAATACAGAGGTTCAACTTCAGCTGAAAGTAATTTTGTGCTGTATTCACATCGCAGGAGAATCTATTGAAGACGCTTGCCAAAGAGAAATTGCTGAACAAGTCCATCTTGAAGTGGCCAACACAAATTACCATTCGAGCCTCCCCTGGCCCTACCCGACAGTGCTTCTCATTGGGTGTATTGTGCAAGTCGTGACGCAAGACTTTAAGGTAGACCTCATATACACTTTTCTATATCAAACCTCATGCATAAAATTCTATATCAAACTTCATATATGCATTTCATATCAAGCTTCATATAGACTTAAAACGTCATGAATATTTCTCTTATATCAAATCTCATAAACTTCATGTACACTAAACTTTATATATACTTTTCTATATTGAACTTAATGTATACCTTTTTTCGTTAATCTTCTTATATACATTTCTATATCAAAATGCTATCATATAAAAATCAATCTTTTGTGATATTGATGAAAGGCCAGGTGGACTCCCACTCTCACTCTCAGTTACAATCTCACTGATTAAACACTGGGGATCCTTTCAGGACGGCACCTCAAAATTGCACAAAGAAAATGGTCTGAGCAGTTAATGCCGATATACCCACAGTAATTAAAAAAAGTGTCTGTCTTTGGAAAGGAGGCGTATTCCTCACTTCTAATCGGGTGGAGATATGAACATTCATACAGTACAGTCGTGTACAGGTTTCTCCCTGATAAACACCATTAATTAAGCCTCGGTTATTATCAAAACTACGTTGATCTAACACAACAAACTATGTCAAAAATTACAATTGATCCATGGGCGATTATTAACGACAAAAATATCTATGTATAGCCATTCTATAAAGTACGTTATGATGCTCCTGTAAAGTAAAATAACAACAAATGTGGAATAAACGTTTATCGAATGCATTAAAGTAAATAATGCAAATACTCACGGACCCGTCAAATACTCCATGGTATTTGAAACACTGAAATCTCATTCAACTCTACAAAGCCTTATCCTTGATTAAATGTCCAAATGATTTGAAATACTGCAAGTAATTCAGAAGGTGTGAACTGGCCGATCTATTAACGGCAGGGAGTATGGAATCGATGGGACAGTTTATGTTTACTTCGTACATGCGCTTGGGAAAAGCATGAATCCATCTTTTCTCCCTCAGCTGCGGGTGAATAGCAGGACAGACAGGAGACGCAACCAATGCTTGGTAATCAGTCTTGGAATCGGACAGTTCTAAATCTTAATCAGCCTGAAGAGGGATGGGCTCCGTCAGGCTATCACCCCCCCCATCCCGTGAAATCATCTGAGGTGCCACATACACTCTGCAATCGGTTAGGGGATATTTTTTTTCAAAATTAATCCAACAGAGCACACCTTTGTAGCTGGAAGATAAACCTGCAAGTCACACGGTTTAAAACTCTTACCAGGCGTTCCATAGATATTACCTTATACCAGACTTTGGGTGAATGTATGGTAAGCTATCTAACCATTGCTCCATGACGGGCTCGTTTTTACAGTTTAATTAAATATTTGTTGAATCACGTAAACAATTCCCCGCACATTTCACTTGTTTCTCTTCTTCTAGGTAAACAAGGAAGAATTAAAAGACGCTCAGTGGTTCAGTTGGTCAGATATGGGTCTGATGTCCAGCGGTCAACATCCAGCCAGCTACAAACTCCCACCTGACCAGACCTTATCTTATCGTCTTATTGAATGGTGGATGCATAGTCGTCAGTCAATTTCCGACAGCGAACATCATATATGTTAACACAAACCAATTACCAAGTGTGTTGAGTAAATCTTTGAGAGGGAGAAAGGAGTGGTAGGAGAAAAGGATGAAGGATGAAGAAATTTTATACAAGTCTTGAAAGAGGCACACACGTTCAGTTTGGCGTCACACTCTGTAGGAACTTCTCAAAGTGATGATGATGTAATCTTTTTATGTAGGGGTGCAGTGCCGCTGGAGCTCACCGGAGCGCCACTCCTGCACCTCTTTGAAAAAAATAAAAATAAAAATAAATGAACGAGATGAAACGCATTTCCGAATCTCCGAAGTGGTTTCTTTCTTCTCCTGTTAACATTTATCACTTCCAAAATACGATACTTCTCATCCGTATAGATAGATATATGAAGAGAAACGAGATATAGGAAATGGTAAGCGCTTTGTCAGCTCCAGCTCCAAAGAAGAAAACACTGCATCTCTGATTTTATATCTTAACTGATGTAAGAACCTTGTTTAGGAATCGAACTTTCTTTGCTATGATGATTAAAATAAGTGCTTTTCAATTTGTCATGTTTTTCTTTTGTTTGTTTGTTTGTTTGTTGTTGTTTTTTTCTTTAAAGGCATTTTGTAAAGTACCTACCCATATTTTTGTGGTGTTCAAGCAGTTTCTTTGCATTCTCTTGCTTTAAGACTTGATAGTTCACTACTTCAAAGCTGTTGATGTTGAACCCTCATTGGAGTATAAATAGTCGGTAACGAATTCCGGTTTCACTTTGCCTGGTAATCCTTAAGACCATGACTTCATTCCTATGATTTGTTATTAATTCCTTCTTTAGATATCTGCCCGAATAGAAAGTTGTCTATGCCATACTTTTTGCCCGTGCGGGGAATCGAACCTGGAGACCTTCTCTGTGTGAGGTGCATGTGCTAATCTTAACACTATAAGAGTGGACATTTTAAAAGGTAGGTAGAAGATATATTCATCAGCAAAATTGTTACCTTTGGGTGGTAGAGCCGTCTGTTATTGACAAATAAACTAACAAAAAATGCCCCCATCGTTCGTTCGTTTCCTTCATTTTTCTCCCTTCAATTCTTTCCTTATATATATATATATATATATATATATATATGTATATATATGTATATATGTATATATATATATATATATATATATATATATATATATATATATATATATATATAAGCAGAAGTTCTTGGTTGATCAATTATTAAATTAAACATTTCTGTTCATAATAGAGTGTATGTATGTATATATACGTGAATTGTCAACATATTTGCATATTGATTAGTGACTGAAACAGTAGCGAATTTATGTTGAGTACTAAACCCTTCCTAGGACTATGACCAATTGAAAGCAAAATAATTAAAGAAAATGCATTTTATTTACCTAATTTAAAGATACTGGGTGTGTAGTGTGGCCGAGCAGTTGGCGGCATTTTCAATGGGATCGTCTAGCCGTGTTTTAAACTCCGGGTGGGACAATTTGTAATCACCTCGTATTTTTCACCCTCGGGAAAGGTATGAATCCATCTCCTCATCCCTCCCTCAAGCTGCAGGTAAATATTAGGGTAGATTAGGCCCTAAAGCCATGGTTGGCAACCAGTCTAACTGGCAGAAATGCTGTTTCGAAACCAGCCTGAAGACGGATGTGCTCCACCCTTGACACACCTATGATGAAATCATCTCTGATGCCCTGTGCTGAGTTATGTGATAGGCAAACGTAATGAAACCGCAATTTCAAAAATATATACCACCCCAAAGCAAACTGACACATCACTAGGGAAGAAAAGAGCCAAGTGTGTGAGTCTTGCAGAGAAGGAACTGTTGAGCCAAAGATGGAAGTGAGCCCACTTGGTTACGGACAAAGAAACTCAAGTTGCAACGCTATCTGCGAATTGAAGTACTGAGATCATCAAAGGAGATGGGCGTGTAATTTTACTGTCAATAAAAAGGGAAGGTTCTTTATATGCTAGACAGAATATTAGTAACGATTTCTTATACCTTGAAATTATAGATGACCATGAGACTTGAATTAGGTTGAATAGGATTAAACATGATCTGCTTTTTGGAGAACATGAAATATGAACGTGGCTATTGAGGTCTTTTGATTTTTTTTAGAAGGAAAACTAACCAAGAATCTTAAAAGTTTTTCAAGTTAGGTGACTTGACAGTCGCTTTCAACCGTAGCAGGTTCAAGTGATAGGATATATTTCATTCACTTATCTATTTATAAATGAAAAAAATGTACGTTCAAAATGAAAAATATGTAGTTTTTATACTTGACACGTATCATAATAACAGCTATATGAGTGAAGAAATATTGATATAGAAGGAAAGATAAGCAGACAGATAGTCAGAAGGAAAAGACTAGAAGAAAATAAGGACAAGATGAATGAAAAAAGAAACAAGGTAAGAATTGAAGGGAGAAAAAATGAAAGAAACGAACAAACAATGGAAGAGGGTGGAGAGAATGAAAAATGAATGAATGAAAGAAAGAATGAGTCGAGCAACGACGGAAGTGAAAAAAGAAAGAAGAAAAAAGAGAGTGGGAGAAAGTAAGAAAAAAAGGAAGAAAGAGAGTATAGAAGGAAAGAATGAAGAAAGAGAGAATTAGAGAAAGAAAAATAGAAAGAAAGAGAGAAAGAAAGAGCGAACAATGAGAAAATAACACGGGGAAACAAAAAAAAATACAATTGAGAAAAAATTGGTGTAACGTTCCAATGAGTGAATGAAATTAAAACATATGGAGAAAAGAGAGAAGAGGTCAAAGGCGATGGTAAATGAGAGACACAAAAACTTCCTGTAAGTCTTGTTGGGGATGTAGTTATTCATTGAACTTGGTTTAGCCTGGCACAGGGCCACAGGTTTGTTATTGTATCATGATACAAACCGAGCCGGTCCTAGGGTTCCTAGTGTCCCAGACAAGCCGAATGTCGACACACTTTAAAGTATATCATCTTATTTACTTATTTATGTTTTATAGTGAGAGAAATAAATATATCAGAATAGAAAGGCTGTGAAAATCTTTGCCAATTGTTTCTCTTAGTTTCACCACTACAGAGAGTATTTAACTGTCAGGTATTCATGAAAATTTTGACTTATCAGGGAATTTTCTTATTTTGACTGTTTTTATTCCGTTTAATTTATTCATTTTCCCCTTTTTTCGATCTGTATTGTCCCAGACACATGACAGGTGCCCCTGGTTACAGAACTTGATGTCTGCTTTCTGCATTCAGTTTTCTCTCTTGAACTATTTTATATACAAAATTTTACATGAATCAAGAAATGAAGCTGATAGTTCCCAACTCACTAATGGGATTTTAGTACACGCCCTAACCAAAACACACACATGGTTCATCTCTGAAAACGCCTAAACATTTCATTTTTTATGCCAACATTCATTCACGGAGAGCAGAAAGACCAAAATTCATAAGAATGAATTCATACAAATTATTTTACTGAATAGTAAACACACGTGCGCATGCACACACATAGACACACACACACACACACACACACACACACACTATATATATATATATATATATATATATATATATATATATATATATATATATATATGTGTGTGTGTGTGTGTGTGTGGATGTCTGTTGCATGGATGTGAGCTGATGCGACAGAATCTTGATGAAAGTGACAATTGGAATGATAATACTAAGTATATATATATATATATATATATATATATATATATATATATATATATATATATATATATATATATAACTCCACATCACTACCCCCTACCTTGACACACTCTGCCCTCCCCAAGACCAACTGCTGCTGCTTTACCAAAGTCCTGATACCTGCTGGTCATTCTTCCATTCAGAAGGAGGCCTCTAGTAGCCCTGACAACAAAACTTACCCACAATGCATAGCCCCTGGCAGTGGACTCTGGTTCCACATGGTACATTTTAATACACACTCACACAGCACACACCACTGATGATGGGAAGAATCCCGAAACATGTATGAACTATTGACATATAAGGATTAATAAACCTTACCACCAAAAACTTCACTCCCAAGTCTGTCTCACTCTCTAAAGTACACATTATATATATATATATATATATATATATATATATATATATATATATATATATATATATATATATAAACTACATCGATATTTTTAATTGATTTTTTTCTTAATTTTATTATTGGATGAATATTCCTACATTATTATTAATGATGATGGTCAAAAAATAGTCAATTTCAATAATAATGTAACAAACTATATGTATTATCACAAGAAAATGAAACAAAATGCTACAATGTAATAATAAACTTTTTACAACTCCAGAACAACCAGAAAACTAATCTCAAAAGAAACAAAAGTAAAAAGGGGCTGATAATGAGAATTGAAGATTAAATAGCTTAAACAAATACCTTTTAATTGAACAAACAAATAAACCTATGTATACATGAGAAAAGTATAAAAAAACTCAAGTAAGTTTTCCATGCAAAAGCAGATACTTGTAATGTAATCTGAGTGAACACACCTTAGATAAAGCAATATCATACAATGTGTTGCAGGGTAAATAATTGCTTACATCGGTAGCGAAATCAATTCTTCGTATTATATAAATGATGTGCAGGCCTAGTTACATTGTCTATCTGTTGAGCTGAAAGTAGTGGAACGAAGGTTAACTATTTTTATAGACCAAATTTTCATATTTAATCGACATTATCTCTACTCAAACTTCTGAGAACAATAAGAATACAGATTTTCCGAATAATATATACTCGTGATATATATTTCACTTACCTATATATATATGTGTGTGTGTGTGTGTGTATAAAGAGGGAGATATTGATATGTAAAAAATACCATAGTACCAGGTCTCACGTGTAGATGAAGATGTAGCACCTGTTAGCCTCCCTCTGACAATTCAGGGGGTTACAACACAAGCCCTACGGCGAAGCAGGCGGAGGAGGAACTATCACCAATGTGATTCCCAACAGCTGCAAAGGCAGAAGAGGGCGATGCCAGACGAACTGGTTGAAAAAACTTGACTCAATACTACACCCGATTCAGCGGTAGTCTGTTGCAGTCTTATCACCTGATCTTGCATGTACCACAACACATGTGCCACGGAGAATGATCCTGAGATCATAGTGTATGGGTCACTCCCTGATAAGTTGGGATCCACCTTGAAGAAATTTCATACCACTGGCACTTCTTGCTAATATTTCCTCGTCTCAAGAATAAGCAAAATAATCGAAAACGAGATTTGACAATGGTGACTCACACACACACACACACACACACACATATATATATATATAATTTGAACGATAGAGAGTGAGACAACCACAGGAGTGAAAGTATGCATAAATATGTTCTAAAAAAACTTTACTGCTTTAAACATTAAACACATTAAAAAAACTTTTTTCCATTTTATTTTGTGTCATTTCAGTCAATTATTTTCCAATGTTTGTTAATGTAATCTATTTAATTTTCTCCAGCTTGAGTATATATATATATATATATATATATATATATATATATATATATATATATATAGAGAGAGAGAGAGAGAGAGAGAGAGAGAGAGAGAGAGAGAGAGAGAGAGAGAGAGAGGGAGAGAGTGAAGGAGAGGGAGAGAAATGATTTTGTAAGCTTAGCTTAGTGTGGCAAAAGACCAGATGTGAGCAAATGACAGGAAGGTATATGGCATTGCACCATTAGTTTAGTTGGAGAGCCTATCTACCTACCTTGAAAATCAACATTCAGATTTTGGCTTTCACCTTGTCTTGAACACCGATGCCAATAAGAAATATACAATTATCTCAGCTACAAGGCTGGCAGACACTCAAAAAGGAAGACTGGCCGTTGTAATTTTGGGACACTGCACAGGGAATTAATGATATAATTGTACGCCCCTATTAATTTGGCAATTGGTTACCCCAGTGACATCAAAATCTGTTGGTTTATTTATTCTGGCGTTCCCTCTAAAGAGACATTGTGGAAACTCTCTTCCTTTCTTCAAAGCTGATTAAATAGAGGAAGAGACTGGGACTTGTGTGACTGAATTTGGACAGCAGTATTACTGAATGCTTTAGCATTGTGAATGTTCAACTTCTCTTTAAAGCTGAATAAAAAGTGGAAGAGAAGTAAGATTTATATGAAAAAACAGAAAAATAACCGCTCGAAATTCATAAGAAAGGAAGAATTCATCCATATTATTTAACTGAATAAAGAGTAAATACACACACACACACACACACATTTCATTTCTTAGAAAGATATTTCAAAATCAAGCCCTAAACGAATATTTATATTTCAAACGGTGTTTAAAAAAAGAATTATTTTAAAATATTGATCGATCTATAGATAACGTGTGTGTGTGTGTGTGTGTGTGTGTGTGTGTGTGTGTGTGTGTGTGTGTATGTGTGTGTGTGTGTGTGTGAACAATAGGGAATAAGCAAGACTCTGGAGTAAAAGTATATGTAGACTTTGCTTATTGATCAATTATAAATGAATTAATTAGTATGCCATATATGTTTCGGAATAGGTTCCCATCCTCAGTAGCATGTGCTTACCTTTCAGTGGTTGGAAGGTTTCCGTAGCAAACAAATTCAGCATAAGATGTTTTGCTTTGGGAGCAAAATTGGAAATCAAGGAAGCGGATTCCTTTTGTGTCATCATGATGAGTGGGACTTCGTCTATGGTGAAGTCTCTGTTGGTGTGTTCAAGGATATTGTTGTAGCAGCAGTAGCAGCTATTAGAGGGGTCATAAGTTGACAAGGATACTAAGGAGTTGATTATTAGTTTAGTATTAGACTGTGTGGGTGCTTGGTAGGTTGGAGATAGTCCAGATAGTGGGTCAATGGGGGTTTTGTTATGTGTGATCGAATATCTGTGAGGAATTTTGTGTTCTGTATCCGTAATGGTTATTGTGGGGGTTATGAAAAGTCTGATGACTTTGAGTTGTACAAATAAAATACCATACAAAGGTTTTTTAAAGGAAGGGGTCAGTGTGGCTATGTGAAGTTCTCAATATTGAATATACATGAAGGAGGTAGAATGTTGGATATGGGGTTGTTATTAGTGGGAAGATTATGATGTTAGAGATCAATGTGGTTAGGATTAAGTGTCAAGTCCGTTATGGGAGTATGTTTCAAGTTTGTTATTCTGCATGTCTTCATGTCGTTCTAGAACTTTTGTCGCGTCTGTAGGTGGATATTTTTCTATTTTTCAATGGTTGTGAATCTAGCATCTGTGGCAAAATTACGCCCGGGTGCAGAAGTGTAGATCTACTGGGAGCATGTTTGAATGATTGGATGATCTGATTCTGTGCCTATAGTTTGAATCATATATGTTGTAAGAACGAAAAGTTTAAGATGAAAAACTTCATCTTGGCAAATATTTCTTTCGCTATGACAAACCAGTGTCTAGATTTTGCTGTATTGTGGGGTTTGGTGACAGCATGCTCAGTGTTTAGAAGGAGTGAATATAAACAGTAAATATACTACATTTCAAGCAGCTTCCGTGAGAACTTTTCCTTTGAATAGAATGTTAAGAAAACCATGTGATTGGGTCTGGTTGGTAGGTTATAAATGGAGCTACTTGGTCCTCTGTAATTGTTTGCAATTGAGACAGAGGAAAAACAAAAAGCTTTCAAAATAACAAAAGCTTCAAACAAGTCATTGGTATCGTCAGTCTTATTCTTTTTCCATATTCCACCTCATAAAATGTTTAATTGAGTTCCACTCTCATATGATTCCTCTTGTCCAACAAAATGATCATTATATTCCTCAAATCTTACTTTTTACTCATATACATTCTTCTGTCTGGTTTTAAAATTTATATTTCTCAATTATAACACTATATCATTTACATCTGGTACACTAGCAAAATAAGTAACTTATCCAATCAAATTTAATCAACTATCCCCTTTTGCGAGTAGATTGGCACACTTTCCGTATGTTCAAATGATGATATAATAACCTTGACAAATGTTTCATATTCAAATGACCCACCCAAAGACACTTACCTTTCTTTAGTAACTTTTTGTCATATTCACGTTTTAATGAATCAATTTCACCGGAAACTACAGCTCTCCAAGTGGAAAATGTACCAACTAGCCCTGGTCTCTCCTACGTATTCAAGGGTATGTGTATGTTCGTTTATACAATGTGTATGTGTGGATGTTTGAGATTGAAAGTTTCACTTTTCTTTCTCAGCCTCATCCTAATTCTAATTACTCCGCGCTTCACGAACTGTTGAGGGCTTATCTTATAGTCACACCCTTCTTTCCCAGCGGAGCGAATATCCTCATCGCCTTCTTTCCTGTGCACATTATCAATGGACCATTAAAGCACCTGTCTGCATGCAGACTTTGGAAGGCAAAACACATTCGAGACAAATAATACTAAGTGAGATCTTTAAATGAGACGAAAGTTAAAGGAACATTTAGCACTAAGAGATCTTTCACGGCGATCCTGCGGTTATCTATAAAATTTATGTCTGCCTCGAACCCATCGATTTGTAAAGGACACATTTTGCGTTATTTCAAAATAAGAAATACGCTTGCAGATAAAAAAAAGCAACAGTCTTGGATGATTTTGTTGATATCTCAATATTCATTCTGATCATCCTGACTACCCTGTACCAAAGATTATTTTTCTGTTTCTGTTATATTTAACACAGAGAAATTGAGACAGGATCATTAATTCATGTCTTGTGCGGTGTGGGAAGCAATTTTGCTTTTGAGAAGATTTTTAACACCATGGAGGGCAACTTCTTTTGTTTTGCATACAAATTGGCGAGAGTTCTGTTATTTCGCATAGAGAATAACTCTCACAGCTTTAATAGTAATACTATCTGTTCACAATTGCAGGGGAAAAAAATTATAACAGAAAATAAACATGATGCTTCATGACTCATATTGATGCCAAACATTCAGGAATATGTGGTATGAGTAACTTTCTGCTTTTTATACAATCTTGTGACGCACAGAGAGGTTTTGTATTGTGTGTATGTGTGTGTGTGTGTGTGTGTGTGTGTGTGTGTGCATGCGTGCGCGTTTATGTATGTGTGTGTGGGTGTACGCAGTATGTATATCAATTACTATCGGCTTTAGACTGCCTGTCGAACAAAATGAGGGGAATATTTGTCTAAACCAATTCTTATAATCAAAACCCTACTTCACACCAGCAAAATATAGGAAAAAACAGAGGATACTGCGCCGTTTCAAGGTAAACATCTTTTATTACACTCGGCTCCAACCGGTGATGATGGTCTCTTCTCATGACTGTCTCCTCTACTAGTGTTCTACATTTGATTTGGCGTGAGGTAAAGTAATTCAATTTTTTTTTGGGGGGGGGGGCGTTGTTGACCTACTTATCCGTAGGAATTTCCAAAGTTTTTCTCTTCTAAAACAACTAAACATATTTTAACGCTTACCTTCCCCACTCGTTTTTTTTTCTTTTCTTTTTTCTTTGTTTCTTTTAAGATTTGCTTTTCGTTCATCTGGAATATCTGTGAACTAAAACCCTTCCCTCCCTTCACAGCAAAGTGGTGGTCTTACCGAATTCAACATTGGTGGGACCCACTCCATGATATTGTTTGGCGTAGGGGAGGGGTTCTATTTTTGTATTTAGCTATTACTTTCAAACAAATCAAAACAAAGTAAAATATTCATAAAATTAACGCAAAGTCCTCTGTGGATTAATGGCTTACCTCTATGTAACATGATAAACCCTCAAACAAATTGGAACACGCCGAAAATAGATACATTTCTACCCCAGAAGTTCTTGTGGACGGGGTGAATGTTATATAAATTTCTATTACCACAGCAGCAATGAATACAATTGAAATGTGTCTGTCGGGCAAGTACCTTTTCATTAAACAGGAGAACTCCATGAGACGTGTATTCAATAGTTAAGTGAACTACTTCATTTAGTGAGACGCATATTTGTTCACTGAACAAAGGGAAATAAACCATTAGTTTCAGCGTGGAAGTCGGTCGGCCAATCACCCTTGAAGAGTTTTCATTCGCCTGACCAATCTGCGTATAGCTCGAAAGTAACTCACGCTTCTCATTGGCTGACTCTTCAAAAAGTGACGCTATGATGACAGCGGAGGGAGACTTGAATCGTCGTATTTTAATTGTACAGAGACTCTAGAAGAGTTCAAATTTCTCTGATGAGAATGAGAGCGAAGAGAGACGGATCGAAAGATGAGGCAGTGGAAGTGTAGTTAAAAAAAAGTCAGGGTCTAACTGATTCAAGTACTTTGTTCAAGAAAAGTATCCGTTCAAGGTTACAACGTTCGTCAAACTTGAACCCTTCATTTTCCTTCCTCAAATATTTGTCCGGATTTTTCACATGCTTTTGTTTTTGTTTTTTAGAAGCTGCTCCTGTTACTTCAACGAAACTATATTCAAATCACATTAGCTTCTCCTCAGATTTTTTTTGGTCGCGCACCAATATCATCAAAACAGTTTCTTTTCAGTTTTCAGGTTGGTCTAGCTGGCTATGCTTTGTACGTATCACGCGTTCAGCCTGCATCAACGGCGCTAGAGGGCTAAAACTTTCAAAATTTACTACAATCTGAATTTATTCTAAATCTGTTCCTAGTTTGTGCCCGCTTGTTTTATTGAAAATTTTAACTTTTTAGTGATCCAACAAAAGACGAGAAAGGTAACTTATTTATTGATCACCCATTATTGTGATTTTTGATTGATCACTCCTAACGTGGCATGCAGACAAAAGACGTTCGTCATATGACGGTTTTTATTGAGTGACAAACCAAACCTGCTTCATGTATCATCAAACTTCAGTTTGTACTGCTAAAGTGAGTAAATCCGTGTAATCAGCATCTTGAACAGGATAATCTATTTACATAAAATACATGCAGAATAATGAAATGCAGTTTTCAGATATACCTAACTGAACCTAATTTATCATACAGTCGATTACAATCAGGCAATTTTTATTTATTTTCATCTACCAAGAGAGTTTTATTCATATACCTAAAATTCAAGGCAGACAAACGAAGGGAGATGAAATTAAATCGCCAGATAGGAACTTTTTCTCGCTTTTCCAGATGAAACATGATATTTTTTGCGTGTGGAGACTCCCTGGTTTGTGGGAAGCTGCACTTCTTGCACCGCCTTAAGCGCGACCGAGGGTCTAAATACAGTTTCTCAATGCGACGGTTATTTCTTATCGTTGTTTGTCATTCCTCTTAATCTCGACATTTTTTTCTTATCTAAGAATTTGACTCTATTTCAGGATAGGCCCATTGTTTTCATTTCAAGTCTAACGTTGTGATAATTCATTCTTTCTACTATTGCTCTCTCTTATTTGGTAGATTCAATATTCTGGACATTGTAATTATTCATTTATTATAGCGTCGTATACTTCAGACTGACGTCAACTACTTTGATTTTACCAACATAATTTAGTGCCATGGTTATCGTTACTTTTGACTGGTTTTAGATACTAGACTAACTACCCGCCCTAAAAAGAGATTAATATGAAAAAAAGGGCCATCGGGGCCAAAGTTTTAAAAAAAAGGCGTTAATATTAGAAAAAAAAAGTAGGGCTAATCTCCCAAGAAGAGGGTGATGTAATAGAGGGGTCTGGAAAAAGGAGACTATTGTTAAAAAGAGGCTCTAATGATAAAAAAAATTGGACAAATAGTAAGAAAGGGCGTTGGGGGTTGATATTGAAAAAAGGTGGATTCAATGTTTAAAAAGGAGGAAGAGTTCCCCTCGATTTCGACCAATAAAAGAGAAGAAAGTTCACTAATTTGACCGATTAAAATGAAAGAACAAATTCACTCATTCATTTTGACACTTAGAAGTGAGAGGAACGTTTCCATCTGATTTTGACTCTTAGAAATGAAGAAATATTGTCACAATCGACAAGAGAGGTTTATTTTGTCTGAAAGAGAAAAAAAATCTCTATCGATCTTGAACCCCCCCCCCCCCGCAAAAACCCTCTCAATTTCGACCCTGAAAAGAGAGAGAAAAGTTCCCTTTTGATTTTGATCCCTAGAATTGAAAAAGAAAATCCCTCAGATTTCGATCATTAAAAGTAGAAAAAGATTCTGACCCCTAAAACTAAAAAAATATTACCCGTCAATATTTTGACCAAAAAAAAATCTCCCATTTATTTGGGCCCCAAAAGTGAAAAAATCCTGCCCCGATTTTGACCCCTAAAAGTAAGGAATAATCCCATCGATTTTGATCCCTGAAAGTGGAAAAACAATTACCCCCAAATTCTGACTTCCAAAATTGAAAAAAATATTATTCCCCTTGATTTTAGACTCTAATGTGGGAAACATTCTCCAGGATTTTAACACCTAAAGTAAGATAAAAATATCCCCTTGGACTTCAACCACCAAAATTTGAAAAATTTCTTTGGTTTTGGACCCTACGAGTGGGAAGAATCTTCAATATACTCTTCAATTCAGGCGCTTGAAAGAGAGATAAAAATTCCCCCCTCTCTGATTTTGACCCTTAAAAGGAAAATGATATTCCCATCCATTTGAACCCCTAGAAGTGAAAAAAGATTCTTCCCTTGCGATTTTCACCCTTAAAGTAATAAAAAAAAACTTCCAGCCCAAATTTGCCCCCTGAAGTGAAAGAAAAAGAGATCCCCTGCATTCGGACCCCTACTTGACCCCTAACAGCGAGAAAAAAAAAACTTCCGCGCTAAATTTGACACCTAAAGAAAGAATAAAAGATTCCTTTGCATTTCGACCCCTTAAAGTGGAAAAATTACCCCTCAATTTGGACCCCTGAAAGCAGAAAAGAATTCCCTTGGATATTGAGTCGTTTCGAAATGTGTTTACTTCACTCTGAATAATGAACGAAATCTTAGTCACATTTTTATTTCCGAGGAATGATTTGGAAAAAAAAAGAAGAAAAAATGTTCTTTTATTAAGTCATCAAAAAGGAAGTGATCATTTTTACCATTGATGAATAATCATATGAGAAGAGATCCCTAAATTGAACCTCCCTAAAAACTTTGGGTGGGGGTAGGAAACTTATTTGCCAAAACACTTCCCACTGATCGAATCCGTTCCCACAGACAATTTAATAGATTTATGTCAAGTAGATTTTATAGCAGGCGAGTACTGACAGATAGACAGACAGACGAACTTTAGGCGATTTATAATAAGATATTCCTCTCTTTTATAGACATATGTATATGTATAGATTTGAATGCCTGGTTGTTTCAGTGTTAGTCGAGTGTTTTTTCTCTGTGTGCAATCTTTTAATAAGAGAGAGGGCAGAAAAAAATGATGTGCCTGATAGTCCTTGGTGGGAACGTTAATGGGGGAGTAGGCGAAAAGAAAAATGTGTCCGACAGTCAGACCGACAGGATCAGGTATTTTTCGACTCTGGCTTATTTTTTCTATTTAATCAAAATATTATACAATCTGATAATATAAGTACAATAAAAGCAATTTGTTCTGGATTCTTAGCATATAGTAATTTTATTTATAAGTTAGCTGGAAATGGGATAATCTGAACAGTTTCAACTATCAATGACAAACCATGTACTGGGTGGAATAGGAAGGAAATTTTCGTATTCTGTTTCAGATCTTCAAGATAATGCAGTTGAAAGCTGGGTGTACTTTAATGAGAAGTGGGCTTGGATACACTGGGCTTGGCTACACTGAGTAGGAAGGACATTTTTTTTTAATCTTATGTCAAATATTGAGAACAACAGAGTTAAGTATTCATTTAACTTTTTCCCAGTTTAATAGAAAAAAAATATTAAAAACCCTGGATTTCCCATCCGATTAGGAAAATTAAAACCCTTGGTTTCCTATGGGTTTATGTAAGAAAATAGCGGCGTACGACATTTCGTCCACGTTGGATAACCGCGGAGAAAATGGCAGGGGACTTCTTGCCCGAATCCCCTCTTACAGGAGCCAGTCGTTATGTCCTCAAATGACGGTTATATTGCTGCTCTAAAATCTGTCCCTAAATCTTCCTCTAAATGTGAACTATTCGTATCATCATCATCAGTCTTTTAGATCTTTAGGGATCCATGTTGTGTCCATCGGTTGTCTTTCATTCTTGCAACATGGCCCATTGCCATTTGAGTTATTTTTTATAGTTTCTATGATGTCACATACATCCAATTGCATGTCACTAATAACATACAGACATATAACATACAGACATAGACACATAAGTTCACACACTTTCTCTGGTCCTTTATCACCCGGTCTCTAGATCGTTCCTCCATTGACCAGCTATCATTGGGAACAGATCACTTACTCTTGACCCATGGCTCTATCTTCTCACAAGAAAAGAGATGGGTAAGGAACAACACACAGCCATTTCATCATAGGCAAACACAGACACATATTTTCGATATACAATATCACTGTAAAACTGCTGACCATGTGCTTTACATATCACGTAACATTTACTGCACGCAGACATCAAAGGTATAAAAATACCATCAGGGACCCCCCGGCGTTGACCTGGAAAGAAAAAGCTTCATTAGCGAGTTTTATACGGGAGTGTACGTGGGCCGGCCCAGGTTGGGTGAGAAATTTGATTCCAGGGTAACGCTGGGAATCCTTGCTACATATGTGTATATCGTAATCTTATTAGGATAACACAGCTGATTTCATCATGGTCATGTCAACGGCGAGATAATCAGACGAAGCTCACCCTTTTTCAGGCATGTTTTGAATCAGAGTTATCCATCTTCTGAACCGGTGGTTAACTGTGACTGGAGAACCCAGTCTATCCTACTATTCACCCATAACTATAGGGCATTAGTGCGAAATGAACGCAATCTGCCTCAGTCGGAGTTTGAACTCAGCCCAATGTACCATTCCCTCGTATCGTTAACCGTTCGGCCGCTCCCCACCTTCATGCTATTTACTCCTGGAAATTGATGTATTATGATTTTGGGTATACCTAATCATCATCATCATCATCATCATCATCATCAGTCTTTTAGCGTCCGTCGTTGGACATAGACCTTCCCCAGGATGCGCCACAATTCCCTATCATGGGCATCGCAGAGCAAGTATTTCCTGAATCTGTCAAGTTCATCTCTCCATCTTGTATTCTGTCGGCCTCGGTTTCTTATGTGATCTCCATGTTGTGAGACGTGATGTCCACCAGTTGTCTTTCATTCTTGCAACATGGCCTGCCCATTGCCATTTGAGTTTTTTTTAAATAGTTTCTATGATGTCACGAACACCTGTTTTCTTCCTTATATACTGTGCTGTCTTGTGATCTCTCCATAGACGATTTCAATTTTCTCTCGCTAGCACATACACTAACAGTGACACACACATACACATACGCTCGCAAACGCACATATACACTCTCAAATGCACATGCAAACACTCAAAAACCTGGGGCCACCATTTTAACGGCTGAGTCTTGGGTGAGCTAGCTTGACGGAGCCTTTCCCTTCCCAAGCTACCCCAATCATACTCTTTATGCTGACTGTGGTGCAGAGTGACACCGAGTACTATTTTTTAAGTCTTTGGTACGATTAAGATTGGATTGAACCCACCTACCGGACCAGCAGCGAGAACTCTATCATTGGGTCACGATGATCGTTTTTTTTTTGTTTTTTTGTTTTTCTTTTTTTTCAATTGCTAAATGTTTAAAAATAAAATGAAACCTTGCACCAGGTTATCGAGTGACAGGAATGCTATGAGGTATGTATTACTGAGCAATATTCAACTCGAAGTAGGTTATATGCGCCTCGTGTGTAAACTAAGCTGTTTGCTTTAAGCTACGAGTATAAGGAAATAAACTTATCCTCTTATGGAAAAAAAAAACAGCAGATCTTTCCAACAAAAGGAAAAAATAATGTTGAAGACTTTATTCAAAAGCAGAGAATAAGTACAGAAATTACATGACGCAATTGGTTTGCCATTATGTACTGAAGGCTGTCTTTTATACAGAAACAGGATTTGAACTCAACCATCAATTTGACATATATCGCAACTGTTCTTTCAATTTAATCAAGTAAAAATAGTCCTGCCCTGCCCAAGCAGTAAAGAGTGAGTGTCAGTATGTCACTCTGAATTAGCGTTAACAGTGTCACTACCGGACACCACTTGCTTGTAATCACACAGAGGGCGGCCATATTTAACATCTCTTCGTCAAGAGAGACAACTCGTGCAAACAAGTTCTTCGATTGCACATGCGTTAAATTTTTGACTCCCATTCATTTTCATTCGTTCATTTTTTGACGCTCACGACCTGGCCAGTCAGAGGTTTCTATGAAGGGGGAGCTTGCGTTATTGAGCGGAGTGTAGAAATCGGTTTCCTCCTCAAAAGGATTAATGGGATCAACTCGGGGCTCGGGGGTTCGGGGGCTCCCTACGTGATCCCCAGCTGCTTAAGGCACCTAGTGACCAAACAGTCACCCATCTTGATACTGATCAGGCTCGACGTTGCGTAATTTCGTTGATCGTATGTTCAAAATTATTTGCCGGTAACTTTTCATTCATTAAAAAGCACTTTCTGTTCCTCTGTATAAGATTTCTAATAAACTGAAACAGTGCTGTGTCGCCAAATGTAATGTATTGAGATACCCCCAAAATGCCTCAACTTGAATAATGCAAAAGAATTCTTGCTATTTGCCACTTGATGACAATAACTGGGGTCAGAATTCGCACTCATCATATTATTATAATGAACAATTTGCCAAGGGAGATAACTATCAACGGCTAATGATAGAGCAGTTTCCCTTATCTATTTATCTTTTTATTTATCTATCATTCACAAATGTGAAAAGAAACTGGGTTTATTCTCGTTACATGAAATTAACTCTTCAAGAGTGACCAAATGGGTTACAGTATTGTCTACTACAAATCGAAAGTTTTTGCATTTTTTTTTCGAATTGTAAACGGTGTAATACTTTCGAGTTGATATTATGAGCTTATACATTTCAGAAGTACATGTAAGTAAAGAAAACAAGATGAGGTTTTATGATATTTTGAAATACCTGGATCCATCTTTACATAACCTATAAACGCATTGAAACATTGAGATTTTAAATAAGAGGTCACCATTTGAATAACACTAATTATTGAAAAATTGTGACAAACAAACTATGCCGTTTTCTTTACATTTTCATACTTATATTTGTCCAAACTAAAGCAAATCAGGTTTAAGATATCTTGACATTTAGAAAATTATACCCATGCTCATAAGATAGCTAAGATTGGATATATTAATGGATAGTTGAGCTCCATCCTTATCCGAGGGTCTTTGAGTCCAGCTGAAGGCCAGGTTCCGATTGCTAAATTCCTTAGATTCAATGATCGGTAGTTTTCTTCAAAATCTCAATATTTGATGGATTCGTGTGATATAATGTATTATATTTATCATCGTTCTTCGCTTATACCCTCACCAAGAGTGTTGCTGAGTTATATGGGCAATTGTTAGTAAAAGTCACTTCTGGTTTGCCAGGCCTGTCAAAGCTTCGATCTGCTGACGACACCAGCTATCAAACAGTGATCACCCATTCAACACGGCTCAACGTTGATTAACACCGGTAATTTTACGAAGTGTATCCGAATTAATTTGGCCGTACCCTTTTAGCTTCGGCAAGAGGCTCTTCAATCGTAATCCTTATGCCGAGAGCTTAGAGGAGAGGCATTGAGTTCCATTTTTGAAAATATTGATATGACTCGGTAGTAGACAAAACTACGGCCTACTGAACTGGAGGTGAGCTCTCTACCACTGATCCATGTTGATGGGTATGTCAGATCTTAACTTAATTAAATAATGTATTGTAATGACTTGTTAAAGTCATTACAAGTGTTCAGCTGTTAGATTAATCAAAAGTAAGTTAGATTCGTGAAAAAGAGTTTACGTTCCTAAACAAAGACGATGAAAGTTAACCCAGATGTTTGTAAATAAAGACCTGTAAATTTTGTTTCTATCTTTACTCACTTTATCATTGAAATTGCTTCATATACGTCCTCTTTCTATCTGTGTCACGTCTCTTTAGAATGTTGGTGATCATGGTTCTTCACAGCTTCCTTTATCTTGTTGCTTTCAACAATTACTATACTTCTACGTCTTCCGGTATTTTTCCTACCATCCACCAACTCAAACCCTTCAAGTAGGCTACTCACTGCCTTCCCCTGTTCCTTTTGCCTTCAATGCGTCTTCCTTTCTCTTTATGGGCCCCCAAGATTCCAGCTGTCTCTTTCTTCTTGTTAGCAACAGTTTCCTTGTGCTTTTATTGTCCTCGTAAATGTCAACTTTTTAAATTTAATTTATTTTCTCATAAATCAGTTCAGAATCCTCCTAAATAGAATTAAGTTTAAAGTTTCCGTTGCCGGGTAGGAAAAAGAAGGAAAGAAAAATAACCTTTGAAATACTTTTTCAACTTCCTGCTTTCTTTCAAGGCATGTAGCACCTTTTCAAAACTCAGGCTGGTGTGACTTTTGACATGAAGTCAATTCTGTCCGCTTTCGCCTTTCCTCTGAAACATCAGAAAGCAGTAAATGTAGTCACGACATTTAAACATGTGAAATTGAACTTGAACTAATGAGATCCTCTCTTGTGAGGAGTGGGCGTTGTATCTGTTGGTATTCATGATTATCTATATCATACCAGCGTAACTCTGACTGTCCTGTTTTTCTTTTTGTGTCCTTGTTGTCTCTGAACGCTTAAAGTAACAAATAACTTCTGATTTTTCGAATCGTAACTTAGTCAGGTATAAGCTCTCTCCCAATGCGCCTTTTGCACCAAAGCGAGACTTGAAGCTCAAGGCGACTTGGTACTCTACCGAAAAAGAAGTAAAAGTATCCAACAATGAGATTTTTTTTCATAACAGAAAGTTTGGATACTTAAAACTCTGTGTCCCATCTTCAAAATTTTAGGTTTCCGTGTCGAACTAAGCTAAAATCTTAAACGTCAAAAAGAAAAAAGAAAAGATAATAACTGAATATTCTTTTAAGCTAAAAGCACGATATATCTATATCTATATCTATATATCTATATCTCTCTAAATATGTGTGTGTGTGTGTGTGTGTGTGTGTGTGTGTGTGTGCAAAGGGACTCAGGTTTTTTAGTTACACTTTCCATATAAAAAATTAAAAGGGTCATCAAACATTAGAAATAGCTCACCAAAATTGATTCAATCAAATCAAATATGGAGTAATTTTCAGAAAAGAACCCCATTTATAGTTCAAAGTCTTCTGATTGGCACGGTGCATAAGTTTACTTTGAAAACTTCCATCCTCCTTAAATCAACAGTTTATTTGATTAATTCCAAGAGCGGAACAATAAAATTAATTGGTGTGTAATCTGTGAAACCAAAGTGATAAAGATACCATTGATGCATGCAGGGCCGGCATGTTAATTGCGAGGCTCAATTGGACACGATCTTGCAGGGCTTCATTACTGCCTCTTTAAGAATCCAGAAGCAAATTAAATTCGTTGCCTGCAATTTGGTGTTAGATTAATGCAGCAATGTAGAGCTGTGTGTATTTGACTAGACTAAAATAGATTACCCTTGGGTGCAGGCGGGGCCAAACCGGTGCATTTAGCTTAAACCCGGCTCTGGATAAGTTCAGCCAGAAGCTATCTTAGTTTACATTTAAGATGTTAAAAAAAAGTTCCAGAATATCGAAAGATTGATCGAAATGAAAAAAAAAGCTTCTATGTTTCTGCTTATTCTCTGTTTCTAAATAATTTCAAGTCTAAACTGAATTATGGGTAGATTCCTGACAGAAAAGTACATCGGTAATCTAGGATGGACTCAGAGAGCACATGCCTCTGCAAACGTTCAGGAATCTCCAGCACGATTTAATCACTTCTTCCATAGACTACTGCTAATCCTTCCACATAGTTTCATTTGAATTCAGTGGGGACTTTTGGAGATATGTGTGGACAAATAGGAACTTATGGCGATATTACTGGGTAAAGAACCACAAAGCAGGGGAGGTAATCGTGGATGGATCCACTCCAGCATTCAATCACTTCTGTGGCATATTGCCCACCCTTCCACGAAATTTTACTGAAATTCATTGAGAACCTTTTGAGATGTTGCCTAGATAGACATGAGCGTGTATATACATGTATGAAAAATATCTCCATCAAAAAAATATCGCTGGATCCACCATATGAATAAACCACTTTTTTCTTACCCCATTGCCCATCCTTCTACAAATTCATTGAGTACTTTCGGAGTTATCTCGTTGGCAGGCAGAGAGATGGAAAGAGTGAAACGAATATGGGAAGATGCGATCGAATACATTTACCTCTGCAACTCAGAGGTAATCGGATGCTTGAACTTTTGGTCGAAAATTTCACGTCTTTTTTTTTTTTTCCCAATCATTGTTCATCATCATTCAGTCCTCCTTGCTGACTGCACCAAGAGTTCCATCCGCTCCTCAAGGTTTTCAGACCAATTCATCGGCTGCTTCTCTCGTTTGCACCTTCCCTTGACCATTTTGTGCATGACAGTTTTGAAAATGCTCCGGTTGCTTCTCGGTGACAAGGAGGGTTTCTTGGGGACCCATTGAACTCTCGACCATACAAACTGTTGTTTGCTTCTTCTCTTTAAACAAAGACTCAAGGAACATGCTTGCGCCAAATTGGATGTTTTGGCATTTTGAATCCTAGCGTTGTAATAGCGTCTGAATCGAAAGTTTTAATGGGCTGTTTTGTTGTGGAGCAGATGGCTTAACTAAAATCAAGCAACGAAGCAGTGTCAGCATCTTAACAGTTAAATGTAAACAACACTTTCCGAAGAATTCTCTGGGGCATCAAGCAGGGGAAGAGGTTGTGAGAAAAAAGAACGAAAGATAAAAAAGAAAAAAAAGGGAAACAAAAGAAAGAAAGATACCATCAGGAAAGGAAGAAAGAAAGAAAAAAAAAGAAAGATTGAGAAGACGAGAACACTGAAGGAAAATTGAGAGGAAAAGGTCATTGAATTCTAGTATGAGTAGTTATTGGATTTGATATTCCAGAAAGATTGATACTTGATAAACATTTAGTAGGCATAGACGGCTGCACATTCGTTTGTTTGTAAAATATGTGATTGTCAATGGCGTAAATACCAAATGAAACAAAAAGAAGAAGAAAGAAAGATACGAAAGTAGGAAGAATGAAAAAAAAAAGTTTGTACTAGCAAAAAAATATAAATAATACAACAACGATGATGAATGTTTTCACATGTCACATTTTTGTATATTTTCATAACTACCACGACGGGATCATTTACGAATGGACAAATTATACAAATATCTGTTTCCGCGTATATGTATTTGGGGGATTTTTTAAATGTACATCACGAACGAAATTTATTTCTCAGTTGATTGTCTACAACTTTTCAAATTTTCTGTTTTGTTACGTTTTCTAAAACATTGAGGCAACAGAATTAGGTGAAAGAATTTCTTTTTCAAGGCAATAAAAGCATCAGATTTATTAATGAAAAATCAGGGATGCCTGTATTCGTTTTTAGCCTTACTACCAAGACAACGGGAGCAGCGACAGTAACAGTCGAGGTAGTAGTATAGACGTGGACACATTTACATAGCTGCAAGCTTTAGTGTACGGAGCGCACAGACACAACCTTTGCTCTACCCCCCTTCCTCCTCTCTATCTATCTCTCTCCCTCTCCCCCTCTCCCCCCTGTCTCTCTCTCTCTGCTTGCTATTCTGTGACAGAACCAAAAAAACAAACAAAAAAGTGACAGCTTTTGTACTATCATCATCATCATCATCATCATCATCATCATCATCATCATCATCATCAGTCTTTTAGCATCCGTTGTTGGACATAGACCTTCCCCAGGATTTGCCACACTTCTCTATCATGGGCGTCACGGAGCTAGTACTTCCTGAACTTGTCTAGCTCGTCTCTCTATATAACATTTTTCCGGCCCCGGTTGCGCATGTGGTCTCGGGGAATTCATGTTGTGAGTCGTGATGTCCATCGATTTTTTGTAGCATACGATGCAGTAAAAATGCAGCCTTTTAAATTAATTCCTTCTGAGGAAGTTTTACAGAATTTTGTTGCAGCGTTATTCATGTTTAAATAAAGAGATAAATGCAAGTTTGAAATCACTCTGTTTTATGTTTTTATACCGAAGTCGGGGAATGTTAGGCAAAACTTTAGAAGCTCTCACTTTCGTCTTGCTTTCTGCCTTCCTGGTTTTGTAAACCCGATATGAACATTTGGGTGTATCGAAAATATTTCCGTTTTCTACGGACCTTTATTTTAAATCTTATTTCATGTACTCATCTAAAAACTATGACCCTGCTATATCATTGATATCATTATTAGATATATCAAGATGTATCAAAATGATTTTCCACACTGACTATGTATGAATAAATTTTCTCCTGTCATGAAGTCGTCGTGAGGGCAGTCTTCTCATTGTTAGTTCTCTGTTTATGACGCTTGGTCAGCAGGTTCTTGCTACAAAATGTTATCTTCTGTTCCATCCACGACGTGAGTCGACATTTTTAAAAACCGTGCTGGATCATGTCAGTGCCGATATTATTCCAGGCATCAATCAATCGTTCAGTAACTTTCACCAAAGCGAGTCTCTTTGAGTTGACTGAGTTGGTTAATGCATCCTGTCCACTGACAGGCCACTGTCACCACTGGTCACGGGGCTGATTCCTAAATGGTTTGTTGAGTGAAATATGTAGGGGCTGGAGCATTAACATCAGCCCCAGGTCGATGTTGTAACTGCAGTTTGAGGTTGTTGGTTTTCTACATGAGGTGTCCACGGAAAGAATCCTACATCAACAAACTGCATTGTTGTCTTGGATCATCAGGACGGAAGTCCCACACTTTCTGAAGCTAGACATGCATGACATTCTTACCCATTCACCTCTGTTCATTTACATGGAACAACAGTTCTACTTCGGGAGAGATTAAAGAACGCAGAAGTTTCCTCCATGGTGGCAATGCAAGAGGGATCGGAGTCATAGGCCTTCCTCAGATTTATTACACAGCGATGAAACTGGGTGAGTTAGTCATCTCTTTGTGCTGGTAGCTTTTAGTTGATTTTGGCCCACCCTTTTGAAGACGGGCAATGTCGGTTCAACCAACGGAAGCTTTGAATTTTTGATCACAGAATGTGGTATGGGCTTGAACTCGAATGACAACGAAAGCCAAGAGAAGAGCACAAGTGATGTTCAATCTTGAACGAATGAACTGTAGCTGTCGTTTAAGTTACATATAGTGGATTGTGTTAGGCAGATGTTAGTTAACCGTTGCTATCTGTTCCTTCACTTGAAATCAGCATCTTTATATTTCTCACGATAAGCTGCAAAGCGAGCTGATTTGAGGATTTACTTTATCTCCGCTCTGAATGGTCAGTAATTCGTTTATGTAGCTAATTTTCATTTTTTTTCGCCATTTTAAGTTGGCAGGTTTTGTTTTTTGGGGAAAATCATCGTGATATCTCTGGGAGCCTGTTTTTGAGTAGAATTTTACCACACTGAGATAGTTTGGTTTTTTTATGACTGACCTGAATATAAGTCGATGTGTTGATTTTGGGCTACTCATTGGATGAGGAAAAACGACTTCTATTCAAAGATATACGATATTGGTATCGTGTCATTATCAACACTGATCTGTTTTACTTTTTCTTTCAGATGTTTTACCTGAATATAAGTCGATGTGTTGATTTTGGGCTACTCATTGGATGAGGAAAAACGACTTATATTCAAAGATATACGATATTGGTATCGTGTCATTATCAACACTGATCTGTTTTACTTTTTCTTTCAGATGTTTTACTGGTGGATTCAAGCATTGCATTCGGGCAATTTCGATGCATTGTTTTAAACTGGATTTCAGAGCTGCTGAAGTTACTCGCAGGATTCAAGAAACGGAAGGAAATGAAGCAATACCTGACCACACTGCCTCATGTAGTGACGTTCCCTTTAAAATGAAGCTCAGAAGTGAATGACCGTTAGTTGGCGAAAAAGATGGTTCAAAACCCCATGTATGGAAGGAGGCGACCACCCACGCTTGAAAACTTTCAGATAATCTTGAATCATCGAAAGGTACTATATGTAAAGCTTAACATTAGCTTCAAAAAATATAAAGTTCTGTGGAAAAAAAAATGAGAATACTTTTGATACACCCAATTGGAAAAAAATATAAATTAAACTATACAAAACTTCCTCTCTCTGTTCTTGTGGTCCTTCTCCGATGTCCTTGCTAAGAAACCGACTTGGGAGGTCTGCAAAGGGAAATACGAAATACGATGGAATATTTTTTTTCTTTTATTTAGATATTATCATACAGTTCCTAGTTTTCGTAAGACGTTTATATAATGTCGACTAGTTAATACCCGTGAAAAATTCAGGGATGTATTTGAATTTCAAGGAAATGATTTTGTAAAGAAAAGAAACAATGCACGCACACACATGCACGCACGCACGCACGCACGCACGCAGACATACATGCACGTGTGCTCACACGTACGTGCGGGCACACACGCACACACACACACACACACACACATATATATATATATATGTATATATATATATAATGCGTGCCATAATGCATTTGGTAAAAATATCTACTCGTGTTTAAATGGAGTTCAGATAGTTTTTTCACCTTCTCTCACTTTTGACTTGATAATTCGCTAATTCAAAGCTGTTGATAGTGCAAATAGATGTTCACATCTTATCATTTTCATCGGAGGTTTTATTAAAAAGTGATTGAACTCGTTCAAGTGGAAGAGTCACTTGTTTCTGATGGGTAGGAGATACTTTATTAGTAAAATTGTTACTGGAAGAGTCTATTGTTTGGGACAGAACAAGATAAAAGGTCACACTGTTAATTATGTAGATAAATTATATTAGGAGTTACTTGCTAGGTTTATTCCATGCTAAACAAATAAAAATGACCTAAAGATTGTTCGTCGCTATCGCATTATGTTCCCAGATATAAACTTATTAAAAATATTTAATACCTTGGTTTGAGGAAATCATCCCCAAAACCCCATTACTGTCCGAAAAAGCAGTGAAACTGATATAGCTTTCCTACCTTTTCCCCGAATCCCTACTTGCTAGCGGTAAACGAAGCCTTTGTATCATGACTGTCACCTTACAATATTTAACTTTTACCCTAGACCATTGTTACCGAACTTTTTCGGACTACCCCGTCCTTTTAGAGCATATATTTCAACAGAGCCCCCTCCTCGCAAAGTGCCCCCAACTCGTAACGTTGGTCGAAAATGATACATTGAAAATTTGATTTAATTTTTTTAAAAATTTAAGCATTTGTTTTATAGCCGAAAATATATTTGTACGAAAGTATCTATAAGTATTTGATTAATGATATAAAAGTATTGGCAGCATGCCTTGTTGGGGGTAATCAATCAGAGCATTAGAATAAGACGTGATCAATGAATTAGTTACTACTCTTGCCTTTGGCAGGGCAGTAATCACTAAAAAAAACAAGCGGGCACAAACAGGGATGAATTTAGCATAAACTTACATAGTAAAAATGGACCTCCATTTTGGTGGGGGGTACTAAAAACGAACAAAGACGAGTAAAAAATGGAGTATATGTTTGAATTTTCAGCCTTCTACCTCCATTGATGCAGCCTTTACGCGTGATACATGCATTCATACATAGCCAGCTAGACCGACTTGAAAACTGAAGAAACATATGTTGACAGTTTGGGTTTACGGTTTCTAATTCAATGGTTTCACTGCTTTCAAATCGATTTTACGACGACCAACATTTCTTGAAAAATGTCTATCGAAATCAGAGCTTCCCAAACTGTGTGCCATGACACTTTAGTGCGTCACCAATAATCCCTAGGTGTGTCAGTAAATGATGTAAAATTTTGTATATCCTTTAGAAGATGCTCCCCTGAGTCGGTTGAACTACTGGGGTAACATGATACATTTAGCTTGGCTGACAAAACTCAGGTAACTCATCACAAAAATGTTATTTAAAAAAAGGTGCGTCACCAATGCGAAAAAAATGGAAAGTTCGGATCGAATCGATTTCAAGGTCGAAACGTCCAATCCATAAAAAAGATAATTGAACACAATCTAATTTTACAGTGAAAAAAATCATTGTATTTTCACAAAAGAACTTTTATCATTTTTATTAATCAATGCAAAATCACGACTAAGTAGCATGACTTGTTAGCGCGGGGGTGTCTTGCTTTAGATAGTTGCATGTCCCCCCACCCGTACCAGAACTAGTGATTAATGTTTGATCCCTGGTAAAGGCATAATGTTGATTTTTAATGTAGATAAGTCCTCTTCACTTGAGGATTTAGTGTAAAACAATCTTTGTACCTTATCACATACATTTGTCTCAGTGTCTTAGTTTCTGTCGTTTTCATCATCGAGTCTATTAGACATGACTTTAACAAAGCAATTTTGCAATCCAGTTTTTACGAGGAATGAGTGTAGATTGTTCATTTGAATAGTGTAGCTAAGGAGGGGCGAGTAACGTAACGGTAAACGTCGTGGACAATGGAATCGTCGAGTTAAGTTCAAACTCTGACTGGTGCAGTTAACGTTCATTTCACACTATTATCCTTTGAGAAGGTGTCAATCCATATCTCCTCTTAGCCAGGTATGTGTGAAATAGCAGGACAAATTAGGCTCTCTGGCCCTGGGAAGCAACCAGTCAAAGGGAAAGGCAACTCTATAAATTCAAAACAGTAGACAAGGCATCCGGAAAACACTCCACTCTTCCTCTATGGAGAGCCATGATCGCCCACGCCTTGAAGAGATATGGTGCTTAGAGAGACAGACAGACAGAGGGATAGACACACAGACAGAGAATTTTGCTGACGTGTCTTTTTTTTTCACTTCTGGAATTAACTTGTTTTCAATTTAATTCTGACAAGTCCAAACGTTCGGAGATTTTTTCTCTTTTCTTTTGGTCTTGACGGATTTTGTCGTTTTGTCTCTCTTTGTTTCTGAGTCATTTTTCTAAAAAGGTTTCGAAACTTTTTTTCTCTCGAACAAAAAAAACGAATTTTCTTTTGGTTTTGGTCGTAAGTCTCATTTTGATGAATTCTTAGGAACCAAGATAAAATCTTAAAAACTACACCCTGTCTTTTACCCTCTGTGTGAGTATACGTACGTGTGTTTATATGCGTGTGTAGTTGTGTGTGTGTAGTTGTGCGTGTGTATTCGTGTGTAAGTGAGTGAAGGTGTGTGTGTGTGTGTGTGTAGGTGTCGCCGACGACGGATCATTTTTCTTTCTTTCTTTTATTTGATTCACACTTTTGTACCCTTTTTCCTCCTTGTTGTACGGATAGGATATTTCTTCTCTTTAATTCTTTCTTTTACAGTTTGTGTAAAATATATGTTTGTTACGGCTGCTGTTAAGTAAGTCGTCTATTTTTAGATAAATTGTCCGTCGAGGTCAGTGGCAGATTAACCATTAGGCTGAGTACGCTCAAGCCGAAGGACCCGGAAGAGGAGGTGGCTCGAGAGAAGAAAAAAAAAGAAGGTTTTATTGAGTGTATAAAAAAAAGGTTTCATTCAGTGCACGTGAGAATGTTTTGGATTCTGCAAGCGATTCATGCAACTCTATCATATTATACAAGTAGTACATCTTATTTTGATTCGTCAAAAGTCTGCCTGTCTCTCTGTCTGTACTCGCTTACCACAAAAACTACTTGATATTAATCCATAACATTTTGTGCGGGTACGGATTTGATCCCCGGGAAGTGTTTTTAGCAAATAAGTATTTGAAAACCAACCTCTGAAATATGTTTTCAAGGAGTTTCAAATTAGGGCGGGGTTCTGGGTCTATTCATATGATTATTCATCAATGGTAAAAATAATTTTTCATGATGTAATAAAATAAAAAAAAGTTTTTGTCAAGGGATTTTGTTAACTTGTAAAGATCAAAATTGAGGTGAGAGACTTTTTTCCCTTTTAGTGGTAAAAATCGAGGAAAATTTTTTTTGCAACTTAAGGGGTCGAAATCAAGGGGTGTTTATTTCACATTTAGAGTTCAAACTGGGAGGGTTTCTTCACTTTTAGGTGTCAAAATTGAAGGGGGAATTTTTTTTCATTTTTGGAAGTCAAAGTAAGGTAAGGAATTTTTCCCACTTTTTGGGGGTCGAAGTCTTTTTTTTTAGAAGATTTATTCTCTATTTTTGGACAAAAATTGAATAGAAACTTTCAATCATTACTTTACTACGAAATTAGGGCTATTTTTTCTCAGAGGTCAAAATCAAAGGGGGAAGATTTTTTTTACTTTTAGGGCTCAGATTAGGGAGAGGTCTCTTTTAATGATCAAAATTGAAGGGGATGTTGACTATTAATAGGGGGAAATCTTTTTCTCACTTTTAGGGGTCCAAATTGGGAGGTATTTTTTCCACTTTTAAGGGTCAAAATCGAGGGAAAATTTTGTTTCCATTATAAGGGATCAAAGGGATTTTTTTTTCATTTTTAGGAGTTAAAGTTAAGGAAGAAATTTTTTTCCTAAAAAATATTCTACTTTTTAGGGGATTGAAATTTAGTTAGCATTCCTCTTCTTCTACATTAGCCACCCTTTTTTGTAACAGGGTAAAAAGTGATATTAAATTAATTTCAAAAACTAATTAAATTAAACGCGAACTGATTTACATCCATCTATCGTTGTATATCTTTTTGGGATACCAATTTACTTCGGCCGTCAAGGCGTGTATTTAGCTTAGTTATATATGATACGAGCATGTTACTTATTTAATGTGATAACGTAACTACATTCAATTCAACGAAGGGAGAAGGGAGGAAAGGTCAGAGGGTGTCATGATAAAGCTCAGTCTGAGGGTCTGGGTGGGAGATATGTCTCTGATCGAAGCTGACTCTGGAATCTGAATCATTTTTCCAATCGGAAATTTTGCTGGAAATGTTCGGTAGACTGGAATCATTTCTTTCTTTTTAAACTTTTATCTGCACTCAGAGCCTAACACAGTTCGCCTAGGCCCCAAATAAGTTGTATGTGTGTGCAAAATTCACATGGTTTCCCCTTGGGCAAAAAATTGTGAGGTCTGCATTCACCCTCATCCCGATAATAATGATCTGATCTGTTTTTATATAATAGACACCAAAAGTCTTCGCCCGACAAAATTTGGCACATATACTCAATGGACCTAGGGGAAGATTTTAAAGTAAGATATATATGACACCACAAAGCCAATTAGTCTAAAATGATACTCAATTGCTTGTACACTTATATCCTTTGATATAAAAGTCTGTTTGCATATACACCTCTAGACTCTACAGCAGAGCTTACCAAACTGTGTGTCACGAGACTTTAGTGTGTCGTCGATAATCTCTAGGTGTGTCGCGAAATTAAGTAAATTTTTTACATATATTATCATTTTGTCTTTTTTTTTCTTACAGGAAGCAACATTCTGAATCATACATTTGGCTATCAAAACTCAAGTATCGTGTCGGAAAAATTTTACCCTTTAAAAGTGTTTCACCGATGCAGAAAATTTGGAAAGCTCAACTCTACAGGTATTAACAAACAGCCTCCAGAGGGCACATACCTTTACCAAAGCCATACAATAACTAAAAACAGTGATAATAATTTTATGAATGAGTACGACGCAGGGGAGGTAAACGTGTGGGTTTCGATTTTCTATTTGTCGGACTATTGTCTTATTATATAAGAAATATTTCCATGTATCCGTCCCAATTTTTTTTAAATGCCCCCCCCCCCCCCGGATCCACCTCTGATATACATTTTCCGAATTCAGAATGCGAGCACGAAAAATGTGTTGTAAATGCCCCCCCCCCCCCAAAAAAAAACGTTCGGGATGATTTTCAAAAACTAATTTACCAAAAACCTGCATAGGGTTCCCAGTGGTATCCACAGAAAAATTCCAGGGGTTATAGTTAGAATAGAAGTGAGAATGAAGTTTAAGCCTGCAGTAGCCAGGCTTGTCTTCTTCTGTCATTTGGTTCCTCGCCAAGTATCTTCCAGATAGAATAACTAATTTGTCGTGGAAACGTGAAAAGGTCAATAAATTTTAAATACTAAGTGTTTAATCTTTTCCGTATTGGATTACCATATCATTACCATTTATTTTATTCATATTTGTGAGTGTAAATGTATATATATGTATATATGCACACTTACATACGTGCACACATACATATGTACATGCAGTGTGTGTGCGTGTGTGTGCGTGTATGTATTTGAATTTCAATATTATATATTCGTTGTAGCATCTGTCAGTTTCACAAGACTATGGTTCTGCACTCGGAAATTCTTACTTTCTGTCCCTTCAATACGCAGATGTTTTCTTTTTGTCTTTATTTTGAATACTTCGTTTTTCCCTTGTTGAAATGTACTTTTTGTATTTCAAATTTACATTTGGCTTGGTGGGTGTGACTTATTTAGGGGTTCAGGCCCTCCGTTCTTCCACTTGATTCACTTTTTGAATTCAATGTTACTTTACCCCCTCTTTTCTTCCCTCTTTGTTTTGGGGTTTTTTATATTTCTCTTTCTACTTGAATTCTAGTCAGTTTCACGAAAACCCTTAATGCCTTTCGTATCTGATGCCTAAATCCCCGGAAGACCTGGACGGCAATAAATTATCAAAGTCAAGATTTATTACTGAACTCCCAAACATGTTAATGCGTTATTCTAGAAGGAAAAGGAATTTCGGCCTGAACCTTTAGAGACAAAAGAAAGAGAGAAAACAACTAGAAATATTGAATATCAGGGATTTCAAAAGTAATAGATCGGGGAAAAGATCTAAAAATAATATCCTAGTGATATATTTTCATCTTGATAAAAGTTAATTGGTGAGAAATACGATGAAATCGAGTTGAAACGATATTTCTTGACCGCACAAAAGAGTCAAAAAGAAATTGGATCAAATGAAGATATTAGTCATTCAAAACTGACATGCAACCGATGTATTTTGGCAGCAGGCCGCGTTGGAGGTCATCAATAAGAAAATTGGAAAAAATTGGCGATCAATGAATAAATTACTTCTCTCGCTTTTTGTTGGACACTATCATAAAAACTATTGAAAAACTAAAATGGCAATGGGCTGAGATCACATGATTAACTGAGGTCGACAGAACACAATATGGAGAGATGAACTAGACAAATTCAAGAAATACTGGCTCTGCGACCTCCATGATAGAGAATTGTGGCGAATCCTGGGGAAGGTCTATGTCCAACGACGGATATTAAAAGACTGATGATGATGAATCAATAAAATAAAAGTCTAGATTTGAAAAAAAAACAAACAAGTGTGAATGCTGCCAGACTTAGAAGGAGGGACCAATTTATCATGAACTTACATTACAAACTGAACCCCAACTGAAAACCCATTTGGGAAGAATTTTCAAAAACCAAAAAAAACAAACGTTTTTTCTAGACATAATATGAAGTGAATGTTTAAATCTTTAGCCCTCTAGCTCCATAGCCAGCCAGTCAGAGTAGTTTAAAAACTGATGAAACTTTTGTTGATAGTTTTTTTTCTATTATATGCTGATTGTCTCATCAGGCATAATGAAATTAATTAAATATCGTGTGGTATAAATATAGCAGCATCTGACTCCATGTGTTAAGAAACCAGCAGATGTACCCGGCCTTACTTGCAGAAAGAGATAAAAGACAAAACGTTTTGATGAAATAATTCTGATATATATTTTAGCAAGATTCTATTGATACAGACAAATGAACACGGGATAAATACACACCAAAAGGAGTTTTCAAAGTCTTTTTAGTTTCTGAGAGCGTCTTTGAGCTCAATATTTCTTGTTCTATCTTTTGCAAATATGAAGAGTCTTCGTTCACTACTTATCCGTAAATATCAGACGTAAAACTTAGCTATGTGAAAAATATGAATCATCGAAGGTCAGCCTGCGGTCGCCAGATTTAGGCCAGAAGGGGAAATAAGAATCCAAGCCTTATTTCAGAATCTTACCCAATTAGAGACGGAAGTCCAAAACTAGCCCCTCGGGGCTGGTGGTATTGAACCTCTGCCCCCGCCCCGACCGGCTCGATTTTCGAATTCGACGCTATTCTTATGAATGATTTGGATAGGTTCCAGAGAAAGCTTAGATTATCTCCCCTTCCGCCCAAATCTGGCAACCATGTTTCAGTCCTACAACTTTGAGGGATTGAGCTTTATTAATGGACAAAACAAAAACTGAATTTTATACGAAAAAAGACGATCTGATGGAATGAGTGAAATTTCGTCCTTGTAAGTTTCCAGCCAAAATGGTGGCTTCAATAGCATGAGGTATTAGTTTCTTCACCACCCATATGGTACCATTACAGAGCTTCGGTGGATCAAGATTTATGTGAAATATAATTTGGGCACTAGGTTTTAGAATGACATAATGTGGTGGCGCACCAGGTGGTTAAAGTGAAATTAGGACCTTAACTGGATATTGTTCTGCTCCAACTTCGTTTCGAAGCAGAATCAACTGAGACAGATTGAAAATGTACTCGGAATCTGTCGGAGAAGCTGATCTCGTCTATATATATTTTTGGGTCAGAATAGCTTCAACATGAACGCGACAAATTTTTTTGATTGGATCTCAGGAAATATTCTCGCGTTGAATTCATTACAGCTGGCTATATTTCCACTTGGATTTCGATTATTTCCATTTTGAATGACCAAGAGTTTCTCTGCGAATGCTCCAGCAGCTTGGTCGTCGTGAAGCATTATTCTCACGTTTGAGTTGAGCTATTATTTAGTTATGCTTTTCTATTGAAACTTTTTTTTCAATATTTATTCCTTATTCTGAAAATGTTTATTTGTTCAGATAATTAATAATCAATGACTTTTGTAGATGATTTTATGCATGCATTCACTTCATCAGACTTTGGGGTCACAGGTCATATTTACCGAAAGTCCTCTGCCATGAGCAAAGTAACTACTCCCATCACCTGGCAACTATTTCGAATGTCGCACAATGTTCGATCTAGTGCCACTAAAACAGTTCTGTGGGACAAAGCACTATCACCCAACTTAATAAACTTGCATGGCAGATGATTTTGTGGCACCCAGGTTACTTTGTATAGGTGACGTTTAAAAACACCTTGAAAGTTGAATAAACTGTTCTTCCTTCTACGAGAGGAGATGCAGTATTACCAGAAGAGGCCACAGAAACAGCATCTATTTTCTCTGCCGTAATTCTGGTAGCAATGATTTGTGTATACAATATAAACACGGAGATATCTAAGCATGAAATTTTGTTTACACTGACCATACCGATGTAATGCAATAATTTGCAATATAAGATTTTAAGCAAAAATACATTCAGTCTTTTTCAAATGCTACCTCATTTTTTAAAATCACAAAAGTCATTGAGTTTTAATTATCTGAATAAATAAACACTTTCAGAACAAAGAATAAATATCGAAAAAGTTTAGATGGAAAAGCATAAAATCGTAAAATTCAAATGACGCTTTATTTCAAGCATTCAATAGGAAGAGCAGCCACGACTGGCCCCATATATTTATATTTGAGATCCTTGCATGATACTTGGAATCACTGCCAAGTTTGGTTCCGATCGGCTGATTAGTTCAAGAGTTTTTTAGCCAAATGGCGACGATGCAGGAGAGTTAACAACGTATGGAATGGCTCCCAAATTTACTTTTGAAAAAGGGAAGAAAAATTGCAATCGAAGGGTGTTACTTGAAAAGTGTCCGGGTGGCACGTGCCAGAAACACCAACATTGATTCCAACCTGACAGCAGCTGATAGCTGGAGTGGGGTGTGCTGCAGTAATGCTAGCTCCCCTCCCTGATTAGAGATAACAATGTTAAACGTCTGTCAGATTAACGGCACTATTCTTAACGAGGCACTTTGACAGATGAATATTTTACTGGAGAGATACAGAAGAAAATGGCTTAAAAAAAAATTAGTCTCCATTATCGAGCTGATAGGGATCAGTAAGAAATTTAGGGATTTTTCCCTCTTTAGTTGTTGACAAACTTTACTTCACCATTTTTCCCTTTTTTGCCAACGAAATTGCAAGAGCTATATGTATTCATTTATGCCTACGTGTTTGTCTGTCCGCCAGGGCTAGATTGAGCTAGTTCTGGGCCTAAAGCATATCTTATATCGGAGCCCCAAATTAAGATTATACACATAAGTATTAAAGCCCACGTTTTTCACATCTTAAGTAATGCAAGTACTTCATTTTTCCTATACAGTCAGATAATACGACAAATATGTATGACATTTCAGTAATTATATAACTTTGTTTTTGTTTTCATCTTTGTGCAGTGGATATGACTTCAGTTTCATACACCTTCGTATTGATGTGTCGTATACGTATCATACAGGTATCACACCCCCGTTAATCACAGTATAAAAACAATCTCCGATTGAAGGTGGTAATTGGTTAAAATCGCTGAACACCCAGTCGTTCATAGAACATGTTCGGAATCACTGAATCAGAACTGATGGCAGGCATTACAGTTACTACTCCTGTAGCTATATGACTGTATACACAATATATCCAAAAGTTCTCAATCAATTTGAAAGATATTTTCTGGAAGAGTAGGCCACGGGGAAACGGGATGATTGGTTAAATTCCTCGATTTCACGTCTTATGAAACGATTAATCTTTCAAAATAGATAAGGGATGGAACGGTAACCCGTAAGATCTAAGTTGTCATCTTTGATGCTTCGGTAAAGTTCAGTAGCACAGGATCTTCTCAATATGATATTTGTTTTTTAAAACTACATTCGGCTCTCTGCAATTTCAATACGAAAAAATAAGAAAATAAAAAAAGTTTAAAATTCGAGCCAAATCTACTTATATAATGAAAAGTGTGATTTATTTGATATTTCTATCTGCAGCACTGGACTGTTCCACTCAAAGGCAAAAAATTTGCTGATAGAAAATACCTCCTAACCATCATATGGAACAATGGATTGATCTAAGAATCATACGACAAACAGATCAGGACGCACTTCGTAAAGCAATGATCAGCAAGCTAATTTTGCTGGCCGTTCAAAGTGTGTTCGATCCTCCTAGCGACGATGGTTTGATACGAACTTAAGCTAATTTGATCAACTTAATCTACCTGTATAATGAACAGTGTGATTTATTGTCCATAACGCTGGACTCTTACACTCAAAGGAATTCAGTTTTTTTTTTCTTAACGAAAATCTCATAAAAGTTTTCTCAAAAGATCATTTCAGAAATTCAAACATATCCGTGATTTTTTTTTCACGGGGGTTAACTAGTTAGCAGACGGCTTAATTGCTAAAACTGAGAACAAAGAACCAAAAAATATTGAAAATGTTAAAGAGATTCATTACAACATACATACAAAGCCTTTTACATCTCATCTTGTTTGTTTATATCATAATCTTTCCCGGGCCTGCCCTGCGGCAGTGATAGTTGGGTATTTCCATCAGCGCCTGTGGTTGGCATTCGGCGTTCGAGCCCAGGCAAAAACTAAATTTTCAAGTTCTGATTTCCAAGGCAGAAAAGCAGTTATTGATTGAGTTCAGCTTATCTAGTTCAAAGCCGCTGCATAGAAGAATTAATTCAAGAATCTAATTCATTAGCAATGGCTTGTGGGAGTAACTTGCTAAACATTGTTCTACGGTAGGCGCCAAGTTGAGCAACGTCGACCTAGGTCAGTACCTAGATGGATGACTGGGTATACCAGGTGGTATAAAGAGCTGGGAATCACGACGAGAGTCTTCTAATTTTCATAAAATTATCTTTAAAATATTTAAAAGTTGATGAGAAAATTAAGCGTAGGATGAAAAAAATCTAATGCAAAATTAAGTAAAGAGACCCAAATGAAAAAAAAGATTGTTAAAAGAAGAAAACAAGCCCAGCACTTCGTTTAATGACAAAGGTTTGAAACAGAAACAAAAAAATCTTGTATTTATTCAATTGATAGTTTATTTTGATAATTTAAAATATTTACCAATACCGGTACCAGCAACAAAAACCAAAACATAAAAGAAACAGAGAGATCAGATTTTGAACTATAAAAGATAATTTTAGGCTTCTATTCTTTTTTTTTTTTTTTCACGTAGATTATTCAAATTATCATTTAATAGACATTGATATCTTTTTCATGTATGGTGGATTTGATTACAACTTAGTTGCAATCGAAAACAAATATGTCGTAAAATGATAAAATGCTTATATGACATAAATGATAAAATACCTACATTAATGCCAAACTGATAATCCAAGCGAAATTGAGCTAAAAATAACCAACTATAAAGTATGGTATCGGAAAGAAACATTTTTTTTTAAGAGATCGATTTATTTTTCATTGATAATTTGAAAGAAATAAGTTTAGTTTCTCAGATTGGTTCTAAAAGATACTACCTTTCAATGCCTGAACTGCTGCGCTGGAACACCCGTGCTAAATTTGCCAGCGCTGAACTGGTCTATCCCGAATTTATTCAGAGGGTTCATGCCTCTAGCAATGGCGTACACTGAATCAAACTGTATGAAAATAAAGTGTCAAAGAACTGGATGGGGAGGGGAATGCAATTTTCGCAGTATGTACGAGTTATGAGTTACTTCCCTGGAAATTTAAATCGAGCAGCTTTATTAACTGTTCTTTTTAACCTAATTTCACGCAGGAAAAAAAATGGTGATTTTCAACCGGAAACGAATTCCTGGATCTGCTACCATATTTATTCACTTCTTTAGCTCATTGTACACCTTTCCATAAATGTCACTGAAATTCATTGAACACTATGACTCTAAGAGAAATCGTGAGGACAGTTAGACAGACAGACAGACGGGCGGACTGGCAGACAGACAAATGGAGTGACATGAATGAATACTTATACCTCTCCCAATTTCATCGACAGATATGGAAAAAAAACAAAAACAAGAACACTTCTTTCTTTCGCAGATGGAAATGCAGAGATGCCGTTTCAGCAATAGGTTCCCTTCTGTTGCTATCGTTGCGCAGTTGTAAAAATGAAGTCAGTAGACATGATGGATATTTTTCCCTTTTCTCGATGGTAGAGGAAATAACTTTTCAAAGTGGCTTCCTGGCGCCGTACGTAAGGAACCTGTCAAAGTAGAGAGGAAACCGATTCTTCATTCCTATTTCTTTTGGCGTTCCTCCCCAGCTGACAACTGATGTGAAATGCCAATCTTAGAGACTTGTGATAGGATAGTCATCTGTTTGGGCTTTTTTGTTTTTCCTCTTTTTTTCTCTAAATTTCAAATGCTTTTATATGATCTTAGTCGAGTAGCTTGAGAGAGCAATGGATTTTTGGGGCCCAGGGGGCTTGGGTTCTCGAGGGCCCCCTCAAACATTTAGAAAACGAAAGTTTACAATAGATAGGCATGCAATATCACTTAATAGGTGAAGAATAACTCCAAAGGCTGAATTATCATTTATGCAATTCATTCATCAAAAACTTTATTGTTCAATGCCAGTAGGAATGCTGTACACACATACACACACACACACACACACACACACACACACACATATATATATATATATATATATATATATATATATATATATATATATATATATATATATATATATATATATGCCAAAGTAAAAATCTCAAATTCATTATACGATATGTGATTGATTTCTATGAAAGTGCTTGATACAAAAACATTTAGTTAGAGTACAGCTTTAAATATGATTAGATATTAGGCGACCTTGAAGATGCTCGAAAGACAGAAACATAAGCGTGCATGCGTAGTGAATCTATCATCTCAGACACAATATATATATATATATAGAGAGAGAGAGAGGGAGAGAGAGAGAGAGAGAATAAGAAAAAGCTGTGGGGAATGCCTTTTCATATAACCTATTGTCCCACACCTCGGCTAAGCCTCTTATGAATTCTTGTCTGAATTTTGATGGTAAATCGTTTAGTCAGACTACGTCTATGTTGTTCATTTCTTCCTCAACGTTTCAGCCGTGTGCCGTTCGCCCTTCTACGGGTGTCTGTTTGCCGGAAGGCACATGACCGAAACGTTGTGCCAAGAATGAATCGTAAAGACGAGGAAAATAGTTTGACTTAATCACATACAAGGCCAGCACAAGGGTTTCATGCACTCTAAACGAAACCTAAAATTTATGCAAGGGTGCCTTCCGCGAGACATAAAATGTGAGCTCCCGGTTGTATTCTAATGACTATTTTTCCAGCTTGAAGTGCGCCTCTAAGACTTCTGTGCCCTAACTGACTGCGTAGATTCGCCTAATGGATGGACTGGCTCTGACCACATACAATGATTCTTGTGGAATGTTTATTTGGAAAAGCATTGAACAAGAATGTCAACTTAAAATGTATGGAAATTGAGTTTATGCGTCAGGTTATTAACACAGTTATTAATACAGGGTGTCCCAAAAGTGACGCCCGATTTATCATAGCAGTAATTTCTAAGGATAGCAACTCTTCAATATTATATTCAGCGCGCTGGTGTGCACCAAATTTCGAGTAAAATTGTAGAGTAATTCTAATTAATTGAACGATAAAAAGTTTTTTTCTCATCCGTTAAATTCGCTATTGTTCAATTTTACTTGCAAATTTTAGCGTACTATCATGCTGAACACTACATTACATAACGTTACTTACCTTGGAATTTGCACTACTTTTGACACGAATCGGGAGTCACTTTTGGGACACTGTGTATTCTTGCTCATTATTCGCGATCAAATTCTTTTGTATGATTTCATGAGGACTAGATGAGCTTTTTCAAGATTTGAGGACGCTATACAAATAACTCGCGAGGAGTGTTGATTCTTTGAAAGGTTACGCTGTTATTATAAAAACACTGGAATGCCTTGCTGTCAAAAATGAACGGCAATATAGAGGTAATTTTGCATTTACTAATAAAACGCCCAGAGAAGTTGAGAAGCTGTATCAATTGAGAAATTCTCACAGAATTCAAATATTATTGTGTACAATCCTTTTTTTCTTCCAAATAACGAAACACTTAAAGTCGTCAAAGAGGAGTAAATCTTGCAAAGAAATATAAAAGTTATTTCTGTTGTGTGTCTAGTAGGATCAACCAACCAGTACAGACTGTGTATCATATATATATATGTATATATATATATATATGTGTGTGTGTGTGTATGTGTGTGTGTGTGATATAAGCACTAATTATGCAGTAACTTGAAAGCTTTCAAAGAGCTCTTACCTCTGCCAATACCATGCACTAATTAAGAACTGAATGAAAATCTGTTCATATATAGTTATGATCCATAATCGGACCATTATTTATATATATGACATAATCAATTCTCTCTTAGACCTCAAAATATTATCCAAATTCATTGAAAAACTTTTCAGATATTTTGTGGATAGACAGAAAGGCAAGGGAGAATAAACATACCTCTTCCACCTCTGTATAGTTTAAAAGAAATATTGATACATCGCTATATGTTGCTAAAGATATTAAACTTATCAACAGGTCTGGTTAGTCACTCCTCAGAAACCACCACGTGAGCAACGTATTTTGGCAGCGAGCTGTGTTGGCGTGATTAATTAGAAAATTGGAAAAAGGGGTGATCAATGAATAAGTTACTTCCCTCACTTTTTGTTTGAAGTACGAATTCGAAAAAAAGTGAACGCGCCCTGACACAAACCATGGGACCAATCGTACATACACTTACAATGTAAATTGAATCCACCAATAAAAACAATGATGAAACTTATGTTGACTAAATTGACAGTTGTGACGGTCTCTAACTTAGCAAGGAACAGTCAATGTGTCGAATACTCTATCTGATGTCAATAATCGAGAAAATTCTGTGATGCTCACATCAAAAAAATATTCTTTCATTAGCAAAAGACCGAATGGACTAGTTGGGATTATGCGGACTTATTCGAGGGAAAGTTTTACTGCATCTCAATCTAAGTATAGAAATCTTCAAAATTATCATAATTAGATGAAAACCTGCCCTACGGTGATTTTTTTTCTGCTCGATATCTACTTTATGCAGTAAATTAGAAAGCGAGTGGACATAGAGTTGAAAAGTTTTGCAATTTCAGGAACTGATATGCTAAAATCATGATCCGGTGTCCCAATAGTATCAATTTTAGTTGTCATTGCTCTAGTCCTCCTTGAATTATATGGTGGCAGACAGACGGACATACATTTGGTGAATTTTAGCAAGATATTAGAAACTCAGCCACTATGAAAAAGTACGAAGAAGTTTGAGGAAAGAGTTGTATTAGAAACCATCAACCAAAACTGTCAACAAATGTCTTCAGTTCTCAAGTTGTGCTGGCTGCCTGCCTGCCTGCCTGCCTGCCTATGTATGCATTTATAACGCGTACTTGTCGCACCAATGGAGCTAGAGGGCTGAAATTTAAGCTTTTACTCCATATCACGTCTAGAATTTTTTTGTTTTGTTTTCAAATCCTCCAAATAGATTTTATGTAAGGGATTCAATCGACAATGTAAATTTAATATTAATCAGTCCCTTATTTTATAGGTTCACACTTGTTTATTTTGATTTAGATTTTTTTGGTGATCACCACTTAAAAGGTGCGAGAAGTAACTTATTAATTGATCAGGCCTTTTCCCAATTTTTTTATTGATCATCCCAACACGACATGTTGCCAAAAGAGGTTTCGATTGATTGACTAACCAGACCAGTCTATTTTTTTTAGATTCCAAAGAAATAAAATTTTGTTTATTCTTTTATTTAAATGAAATTTTGGTTCTAATGAATCAAAAATAAAAAAGTTTTTCTCGGCATTATGAGAGATTGGGAGAGAAAATGACTGATTGCGACCGGACTCTTTCATTCCTATATACAAAGGCGTGGCTGGCGGAGGCGCTTATCTGAAAACGCCACCCGAGCCCCCGATGGAGGGAGCCTCAAAAGCTTCAGAAATAGTAGTCCGCCTACAGCAAGCATTTCTGCTAACAAATCTTACTTGTCAGATGGGCTCTTCAAGGAACCAATTCAACACCGGGCATCCAAATCTCAATCCATTTCTATACGCGTCACTGTCCATGTATCTGTCAAAATGTCATGATGACAGACAGACAGACAAACAGTAGATGGATCGTTATATAGACATAAATCTTTGGTAGTTATCGATAGATAAAAGTGAGATCTTTCGTCAGGAGAATAAAAGTAATTCATGCTTTTATTGTCCAAATTATAGGGTATCCATTACATTAACTCTGCCCAGATGTATCTTATAGGTCGTCCGGCCGACTACAAGCCCGGTTGAACAGGGAGGGTTAGGCGCGAGACTAGCAACCCAACCCCGTACAAACTACTTGTTTCTGGAACCCCAGTGATTGCCACGGCGACTATCCCTGCAAAAATCCAGCGAGAGCCTAATCAGGCAAACTCTCGTTCGGAAGGGCTCGTGTCACACTGGTAAAAGTCCACGGAAAGCCAATTCGTTGAACAACCTTCCAAAGTTAAATGTAAAATGATAGGGATCTGGAACACCAGAGCCCCGTTTAAGAGTGCGAAATCAGCTCAAGTGGTGGACTGGAATTCACAGGGGAAGTACATGTTGGGAGGCCGAAATGGATATGGAGATCTGTCGAGAATGAAATGAAGGTGGTCCGGCCTGACATGGGGCCAGATAAGGAGAGTCGCCCAGAATCAAGTCTGCTGGCCTGGTGTCGTTGCAGCCTTATGCCCTAGAAGGAGTTCACAAGATATAAACAATACTTTATTTTTTATAAATAGATCATTCAAAAAATTTTGAAAGTGTTTTTTGGGGGGCCCTGAACACGCACACATGCGAGTATATACACATGCGCACGCACACACATACACACACATACGCATATTAGTATGGGGTCTCGCACTGGGGTACGTATTTTTGAAGAATCACAATCAACTAAAACGAATTTCGTGCAAGACTGTCAATTGAGGATGATATCCTGGTGTAACTCTTCGAAAATGTGATTAGAAATGGGTTACCTTTTGGGAAGAGCCAAGCTCATCTATCTCATTAGAATGCAACATAAATTGAACGAAATTACCAACAAATACTTACTACCCAAGAACAACAAAGAGTTGTCACAGTCACAAGTACCAAATACACCTCCACCCTGGTATCAGAGATAGGTTAATGATGTCAGGACCCATTTCATACTGGAACTACCTTCCAGTGTTTCCACAGTAAACCCTATCAACATATTTAAAAACAACCTATCGAAAGAAAGAAGCTTACCACACAAATATGAACTTTTCTAAAATATTCATACCTCAGATGCGAACCCTTATTACATCTTCAGTGGGTACTCTTTATGATAACTTTATTGTCTCTTCTATGATTGCCATCTATTTTATACTATATTAATCACAAGGGGTCTGCCAATACTGCTGGATAGGACAAACGAGTACGTTAGAAGAAAGAGTTTTAGAATCCCTGCCTTAATATAGAATAATAATCTACTCCAATTTCAATTAAAAAATAATCGAGAGTTTTATCGCTCTTAAAATGAATCTATTATGATTTTTTATCCTCCCTGTAGCATGGAAATACAGGCATCCCCATTTTCGAACTTTCACATCGCTTTTATGGACGGCCCTACATTAGTCTGTTGCGGCTGATTAGAAAGGCCTGAAATATAACTTGATTGGCCTTTACGCCACTAATTATTCAGTTCTTTGTAGACACTCAAAATATCCAGAAAGCCTGCCCTAAATCGACATGCCCCTTTGAAAAAACCAAGCCATAACTCTCTGCAATCATTGCAGCACAGTCAATCTTAGCGAAAATCGTTTTTTGTTGTTTTTTTGTTTGTTTTTTTGCTGGGAATACTCAAAAATGTTTCCCTATATAAATCAATGGTAATTACTTTTCTGCTTTTTTGCTTTCCTGTTTACAAAAGATTCCATAGGAACGCTCTACTTTTGGATAGTGGTAGAAACCTGTACGTGGAAATGTGACTGAAATGACAACACAACGAATTATAACTTGCCTAAACCACTCGTAAATATACACATTTTACTATTTTCTTATGACTACTATTTACCTCCATTTTAAAAATATGTTACAGAAAGCTTGGAGGCCTATTGCAAAGTAATGGTTAACAAGTTCGTCTTGCGAACCAATTAGTTAGTGCAGATAGTTTGATTTCCACTTGGTACACTACTAATATGACATTGGGCCAGACTAAGTTTATATATGTAATTAAGTAACAGAATCTGGAAAACAATTTTAAACAATGATACTTTTGCTCAAATGCCACAAAACGCGTGATATTTAATATTACAATAAGATCAAGATATGAATAATAGTCGATGAGAAAGTCCATCAAAAAGTACTCAAAGAAAGTTTCATCACACTGAAAATTAGCTGATACAAAGGGAGGTTATCATGATAAAATTGCATTGAGTTACTCCCCTTGAGAATGTGTGCATGAATGCGCGTATGTCCGCCTCACTTGGAAGATAAGTGAAGCATGATTTTCCTATCTTCATTTTCCCAACAATTGGCCTTTTGCTATACATGGGCGTCTGCTGGGGGTGCAAAATGGGCATTTGCCTTTCCCTGGACCAGGCCTTCTCACTGAGGGCGAGTCAATCTAAAGATTGGAACCCTATAGAAGCCTGGTGTCAAGGGATCACTACGAACAGTGAGAGCTTAGAATGAGTCACAGTTTAGGTACTCTCTAAGCTCTCACCTGACAATTAACAATCGGATATAAATTTTTTAATCCCTTTGTCCCCTCCTTGGAAAAGTGGCAGCAGACACCAATGGTGCCATATCAGGTTGAACTCACTAAATATCTGATATGGCTCAAAGTAAGACCCTTTCGCTTGGCGGATCTTCAATATTTGAAAACCTGCCAAGTAAAACAGAACCAGCCTGCGCTGAAATGGAGCAATGAATTTATTGTAAATGTAATTCATTCGCTCTACTTTCAAGTATACACATTTTTTTTTACCGAGTGTCTCCCATGATTTTTTAGTTATTTTTCAAGTCTTGTTCAGAAGCTTTGATACTCACCTTTTGAATTTAATATGTTCCTACGAATACTTCCAGCGTAAATGTGTACAAAATGGGGCCTTTTGAAATTCGTTGCGATATGCATCAGAAACATTTTTTTCCGCTACTTTACGGTATGTTTGAATGGAATCGTTCCAACATCTTGCGCGCACCATTCCGAATACCTGCGTGCACATACATTTACCTATCTATATACACATATGATAATACGCATTTACATTTTAATCGTGTACATTTATTTCTACAAAGAACTATTAACAATATCATTCTAGCTAAGTAGTAAACCGAACTTCAAAGGTACGTTCTCTTCTTCAGTTACTAGACGTTTCGACCTACTAGCGTTGACTCTTGGCTCACTAGTATGGATGCTTCGGCCCACTCGCGTGGACGTTTCGCCCAAGAAGAAGAATTAATCATAGAAATGTACTTTTGTCTTTTTTCTTGTGAAATGTCAAAAATCATTATTGCTTTGTTTTTAATTGCGAATATTCAGAGTAGTTTGCGAGCAGGATAATTCTTTTTTCCCAGAAAATCTAGGCGATCATTTTGTGTTAATTTTGCGTATGTTTAGTGAATTTTCAAACACGGTATTAATTATAATTGAAAATGTGTTGTTAAACGCTAGGTTTCGTTTTTAACTTTCGAACATGATTTTTTTTTGTCGGTAAAGTTAGGTTGAGGACCTTCATAGACTTTTTACAAAACGCGATAGGTGTCGATAAAACCTCTGAAATTTGAAATCTATTAATTTTATCGTATTAAATCTTCGGGTTCTTTATAAATTCTATCAAACAGAAGAAGGATTGCAGAATATTATCAACTGAAAATAATTTCTGCTGACATAAGAGACTCGAAAAAAACCGTGCTAAAAATTGTTAAATGTTTACACTTACTTCCCAAACTGTGAGTAACCGTAGCAATAGCAATAGGTTTTTTTTCATTGAAGGACGGGATAACATAAAATTAAATATTGAAGACAAAAACAACAATTAATGTATTCATTAATATATATTAATTTGCGTATATAATGAATAGATAAATTAAAATTAAAATTATTTTCCCTCTTTTTCTCTCTTCGAGATGAAGAAGAAATCTTTCAATTTCTTTCTTTACTTAGAATCCACCATTCCAGATAAAACAGTAAATTCTGAATTATCATTTGATCATCATCATCAGTCTTTCAACGTCTGTCGTTGGACTTAGACCCTCCCTAGGATTTGCCACTATTCCCTATCGAGGGCGTCGCGTTTGGATGGGGCTTGTGTGTTTGGTAGCCAAATGGGAAATGATGCTGTCACTGGAACTCCCCCAAAAAGGAATTCCAGTTCAAATCTCACCAGAAGCCTATTCCCTGTTTCCAATCAACAACAGTTTAGAAAAATGATCAGAGATTCATGATGAAAAGCAATAGAAATAAGATGAGAGAGAGGCTGGTCAAAAATTGATTGTAGCTTATTTCATACTTTTCATCCCGTTTATCAAGTGTACTAGTTGAAAACCCGTTCTATCCTGCAGTTGCAGCTAGTTCCTTTTGAAGGCTCAACAAAAATTTAATATTACTCCAATTCACCAAATGTCTGTCGGCCCGTCAGTGTTAGCAAGACTCAAGGATGGCTAGATCTATGGCCATCAAATTTTCTGTGGTTTCTAACGGGGCCACGGAACATGTCTTTCGAATATTAGTCGTTGGAAAAAAATGTCTGCGTTCGCATTCTCCTCAATAATGATGATCTATTTTCCATGTATCCATCCATTTGAATAATACTAAAACGTCTGATTCCGTTCATCTGTATGTGACCTCCAAATAGTCGAAATGGTGCATTGTGTCATAGAATCAAGGTACACCTGAAAAAAATCGTGATCCCTTATATAGACCAAAGGTCCCATTTCGGTCTTCAGTGGGAACTAGATGAAAATGTTGCTCGTATGACAAGTTTTCAGCTAGTTTTACAGATGAATTTTTAAAAGTTCAATTTGAAATTTCAAAATTCCTCTTTTCTTCCTATCAAAGGAGACGGTTGGAAACGAAACAATCAAAGAAGGAGACCTTACTCCTGATTCATTCTTACCAGAGTAAATACCTTCCCTAGCAGACGGAGTAAATTGAAGCCCTAAGTAGAGATAGAAAGATAGATAAATGGAAATCAGAGAGCGTTTAATTCAATTTGTTTTAAAAATTGATTTAATCTCCCTTTTTTTCACTATTAAATAAATAGGTGCTAATGTTGAAAAAGTGCAGTGCTAATGTAAAAAAGGACGATCGGCTAATGTGAAAAAAGCGTTGGGTTCAAGAAAGTCGGCCTACACATGAACTTAAGCAAGACGAAGATCATGTGCAACAACCACATCGGAGATGAAAACACCAAGATCAAAATAGAGGACCCAGAACTGGAGAAAGTAGACCACTACATCTACCTAGGACAACGAATCTCCATGAGACCCACAAAAGAAGAAGAAATCAAGCGAAGAATCACACTAGGATGGCAAGCCTTTGGCAGAGCAGGCTCAACCTTCAAATATAAGAAGATCCCATTAATCCTAAGGAGAAGGGTGTTCAACCAATGCATACCCCCAATAGTCACTTATGGAGCTGAAACATGGAACTTAACCAAGAGACAGATCTGCAAATTGAGAACCATGCAACGTGCACATGAAAGAATTATGCTGGGCCTCACATGGAGAGACCTCAAGACAGCACAGTACATCCAGAAGAAAACGGGAGTCAGGGACATCATAGAATCCATTAAAAATCTCAAATGCCAGTGAGCTGGCCATATTGCAAGAATGGCGGACAACCGATGGACATTGCAACTTACGACAGGGATCCCCTGAGATCACACTCGCAACCGAGGCCAGCAGAGGATTAGATGGAGAGACGAATGAGACAGATTCAGGAAATACTGGCTCCGCGACACCCATGATAGAGAAGTGTGGCGAATCCTGGGGAAGGTCTATGTCCAACGATAGACGTTAAAAGACTGATGATGATGATGATGATGATGATGATGATATTGAGATAATTGCACAGACACACTCTCCTTTATTGACTATGAGTTTCCAACTTTCAAACCCCCTTGTCTTAGGTCATTGCTATATTTTTTTTCAAATTCCTCCGGGATAAGTTTCAAGTGTGTGGGGGTGGTCATATCACAAGGTATGTTTATGCTTAATCAGTTCTATGATTCCGGCAGCTTTCTCGCTTGTTTTTTTTTTGGGGGGGGGGGGTGATGCATTTCAGACTTTTCAGTGATCGCAGGGGGTGAGAAAAGCAACTAATTCGTTTATCACCCCTTTTCCCAATCTTTAGTGGATCACCCCCAACACGGAATGCTGCTAAAAGACGTTTGTCACGTAACATATTCTCTAGAGTGACTTACCAGGCCTGTCTTTCTTTTTCGTTGGGGGGAAGTAGAAGTGTTGTTCAATTTTTTTTTTCATATTCCATATTGCATTTCGCTATTCGTAAAGTACATTACCTTTCCAGTTCAGGGCACTTCTTACGATTTAAAAAAGTGAAACTATAAGAGTGAAACAGGGGGGAAGTAACCAATTCTCAACTCATCTGTCTGCTTGGAGGTGAAGTGATCGCGTTTATAATGGATAGAAAGCAAGATATTCCAGGTAAATTATCCTCAGAGTTGAAATAATGTTTGGGGAAAAACCTGGTTTTGTTTTTAAACATGTATTCTTTTTTTTTTTTTTTTTATTTGGTTAGTTATTTTGAAACTAATTTGTCACCAAAATGTGCAGTTTAACAAAAAGATCGACATTTTTAACCAGAATTTAAATGACAATATTCTATCTAAAATGATTAATCATCGACCGCTGACTCAAACTTACAAATGTATGCACCTTCCTATTTCTTATTTTCACTGTTCATTCCCTACTATAAGTGATCCTTTTCATTGGATTCCTACGAATGTTGCTTCTTAAGAAATAAAGATGGCGAATCTTCAAAGAAATCTGATCTAAATTTGTAGAATAAAACAACTTCGAATATAAAATACGATAGAAAAATAAATCAATTCAAATGATGTATCGCAATGTAATGTTTCAGTATAAATCTATTTGATCATTTTAATAGAAATATTGATTAATATTCCATCCGACTGTGAGGAAAACCAAATGGTCTATTATATAATGAAGCAGTGTCAACTCACCATTTTTGTATGGACATTTTGGAGCTATTTTTTAAATTCATAACTATGAGACGTACTGCTCTCGTTCTACCTGAAGATATTTCTATTCATAAAGATATTTGGGCGGGGAATTAGACATAAAAACATGTTTGAATGGCTGGCTAAACGTAGACTCATAAATAATTTTCGGAGTTTAGCACGTAATTAAGGTTATATAGCCTTAACACAGACTAACCTTAACTTATATCCTTTATAGTTAGATTTTAATTGAATTGTTTGATTTTTCTGCTTTCATCAGCTCCGTAATTTACTCATGTCCTTTGTGTTGAAATTTATGTTTTATGTTCAAAAATACAGTTTGAATGGTCAAAAGTTTACGTCGCTTCAATGTACTATTAGGTATACATAGAGATCTAGTTTAGTCTGCTTCAATGTATTATGTAAATGCCCCCCCCCGAGTATAAGTCAGGTGATGGTAAACCGTTTTCAAAGGCATTTAAGACAGAGTTAGTAGAATTATAAGTGTTCAATTTATATTGAAAAACAAAATTCAAGGACGTCGGGGGTTTGTTTCATAATGGACTTCATTTCATTAAAGTCTTGCTTCCGATGGAAATCCATCGCCTCAGAATAATCAGGACTTTATCTCGTTGGTAAATGTCGCGGTGTTGTAGAAAACTTTTTTTCAACTTTTCTCGAAGGATCTCCTAGTCAGTGCCGTATTAACCTTAGGCCCCAAGATCCTGAGGAATCCCAGGGCAGATTTAGCTTGTTTGCTTTTGTTGTTGTGGGGTTTTTTGTTTTAGTTTTGTTTTTGTTTTTTGTTGTTTTTTTTTTCCATTTTTACTGACCCTTCGTAAGGAACAAAATTTAGAGCCAAATTCTCGGCTTATACCCAGTTTTGTGACAAACGGTAACAATCAATTTTGATATTTTTTGTTGCTCGCTCTCTCACTCATATATATATATATATATATATAACATTTTAGGGTAGAGGGGGATCCCATGTTGACCTCTACCTCAGGCCCCTTTCACGCTTAATCCGATCGTGCTCATAATAGTTGGGCCCGTGACAATACTTACAGAATATGATAACAAAGGAACGTATTATTTCTATGTAATTACAATATCCGAAAGAAAATGTCAGTCTACTTTCGAGTGATTTAAAATATAGACACGGAAACAAGTTTAGGGGAACTAAGTATACGGTAATGCCTTCATTAGTAGACATCCAAAAAACACAATATAAAAACCTGGAAATTGAGAAATCGGTATACGTCGTGCCCCTCATTTCGATCCTTGGACGAATATTTCATTAAAGGTAGATTCATGCGGAGTGAGGTGCAAAGATTATATTGCATCCGTCTTTCTAAATGGGGAAACATTGTTTTGGATTGTTCTTGTCTTTCGTTTTTTCAATGGGTCGGGAGGAAGAGATTTGAAAAGTGTCTAGTGCTTCTTTTTTGGATTTGATTTGCTCATTATGAATGGTGGGTTCAAAAGTTGGGTCTTTTTTAAAATTTTAAATTATCAATAATTTACATTTCAATTTCGTATTTAAAAACCATCAACTTTCGGAAGTAAATCCGCCTGTGTATAAGCCCAACCGAACAAACAAAAACGTTTCCTAAGGCAATATTGAGTAAATGTTTGAATTTGCAGCCCTCTAGCTCCATTGGTGCGATCTGTACGTGCGACGCATACATACGTAGATAGTCGGGCAGATTTACTCGAAAACTGCAGAAACCGATGTTGACATTTTGGTTGGCGGTTTCTAAGACAATACGTAATGAATGGGGAAAAAAGATGAGTTGGACTCAATTATACAGAATGTTACATATTCGCGAAAGCTTCTCCGATATGAAAGACAAATATTCTAGGACAAGACCTCAAGAGTTGGGTGTAGGCGGTTCATCGCATCGGGTTCTGGAGAGCTGAGGGGTATGGGTAGATTTATGTATTGAAACTTGAGTTGATATATGTCCATTAATAAAAAAAATTTCCGGTGAGCGAATATAATACGACATGCTAAGAGTTATAGCAGGTGACGACATTATGGCTAAATAATGAGTTTGAGCAGTGAGTGCGTAGGAGTGCAAAGGAGTTTTCACTGTCTTATAGAATTTCCTTTGGAGGCTTCTTAGAGGAAATAAATTGCTATTTAATTTTCTCAGCCCATCTCCTACCAGGATCATTTTGAATTATTCACCTTCAGGGGTGAGCAATCAGTTTCAATCTTTCCGTTCACCTTCTGAATTGGTAGAATTTCAGTGATGGGAAAATGAATTTTCTAAAATCTACACTTATAAGATTATACGAAAAAGAAAAAAAGACACTTTATATGGCAACCCTTATGCTCTGTATATTTAAGCACAAAATTTCCACTGTTATTCGGGTTTGAGGCTAATCATTTATTTTTAATGTTCAGGTTTAGATTAATTATAGGATACAAGGACATTTTTTTCTTAACTTTTCCTTTGTTAATTTCCTGTCAATAAGTTGTCACCAGGTCTTCGATCTTTCAGCTTCCAGACCTTGACTCTGCCATTTCAACTGAACTGACCATTGCTCCAATTAAATTTATTTTGTATTGTCTGTATTTCAGAACTTAGCAGTTGTTGGCAGGCTGTTCAAAGAGTTGCTGAATTACTACAGTCGCCTCAGTAGCAGGAAATCATAGACATTCTGGGACGTTTCTCTTTTGAGCAGAGGCGATTCATCATCTCTATAAAGTATGCATACTCATCACTTCTCTTTATTGTAGTTAAATGGAAGCATGTGTCTTTTATCCGTTATTTTCTGGAGCACTGTGGTGCTGACCCAAATAGCTTTGGATGGAGGCACAAAGAAAAATTGACATGTCTTTGTCTGGCTGTGATGTTCAGTTCGGAGATTCTCGTCAATATCCTTCTGAGACATGGAGCCAATACTGAAATTCTCTCTTCTCATAGGAAAACGACCCTCCATTATGCCTGCAAAAATGGCCGTTTAGAAATGGTCAAACTCTTAATTAAACACGGTGCTAATTTAAATAATCCCGACTATTCCGGAAAATCATATTTGATGAAATCAATGAATTATTCGAATCTTTGTGAATATTTAATGTCCTTGAGTGAAAATGTTAATTTAGCACGCATCTTCCAACACATACCCATGACGTACGAATATAAAAGTGGAAAAAAAAAGAATTATTTCTTTTACTCGACAGTAAAAATACGAACGTTAGATTGAAAACCCACTTGCAAGAAGATGTTCTGCATTTTGCTGTAGTATATTTCTCATCAGATGTTGTTGATGAAGTTATAAAAAAGGCTCTTATTCTAAAGATGAAGTCATTAAAGTGTATGAGTTGCAAAGCTGTAGTCTCCAAATCAGAAATTGCCTTGAGGTATCAAAGGAATTGTGGAAAAAAGCAATGCGGCTTCGTTCCGAATCGGAGAACACTCCGATGTTTCGAAATCCATATCCGGTAGGGAAACTACAGGAGGTTTTAGACTGCTTCAATCCTGATCATATTTCTGCCCTATTATACTTAGAATCGGTCTATGGCATAGACAATATGACAACATTACAAGCATTTGCATCAGCCGATTGCAAAGTCAGCGAAATAGATAAGTTTATTATTTTATTCAATCATTTTTTCAATACTGTACGTTTATTTGACGATAAATGTTTTTTTCTTGGCCGCCCATCAAGTACAACTTTTATTGAATCACTGCTCTAATTTAAATATTGGATCTAAAAAATTCCAAGCATTAGTATTTTTCGAAAGAATCATGTTATATATTGTAGAAATTCGCACCCGATTCGAACGTATGACTCCTCTGAAAAGAACGCCTCATGTTAATAAGGTAGAATCCATTTTACGTGATACCATGCGTATGATCCATGGCCTTGACAAATGTTACTCTGAAAACGGGCATTCCTTCTATAGAGGAATATCGCGTATCTTAAAGGCAAATCTCCGTGGCTTGAACCAGAAAAGCCTTTTGCATTTTTGTGTTGACGATTGTGAATTATTTCGTGCTCTACACATTTTGCTCGAGTGTGGAGCTGATGTCAACAACACTGATATCGAGGGGAAAACTGTGCTTCATGATTTCGTTGAAGTTTAAAACGCATCCAAGGATTTTGTTGAAACATTGATTATGGATTTGATTTTAACCGAATTAAGTGTAACGAATATTGTCTTCCATGCAGATTGGAAAGAGAAAGGATTTTGCCAAACGTTGTTAAGCACCAAACATTACAATGTTTGGCTGCAAAAGCTTTCTGTGAAAAGACAATGACTTGTTTCGGGGATGTCCCTCGTCATCTGATGCCGATCATAAATTCACATTTATATATTCTGAATGGTTTTTATTTATTCATCAAATAAGTGTCTCTATCAGCATCATAATATACAAAATACGATAAAAATACATATGAAACTTAATTATAAAAAGAAATACAAGTTTATCAGTACAGGAACATTTACCAAGCGCATATATTTTCACCAAATTCTTTTATATTCCAGCTGATTACATCCAAAATTTCCCTGTTGATTTTCCATCCCAGATGATCTAAATTTTGTCCAAGTTATTCTTAAATTTATTTATAACTGTACAGTTTATTACATCAGTTAGTAAAATATTTCAGTATTTCAAAATTATCAGTGAGGAAAATTAATTTGTTTTTGCAACTTGTTTTTGCAATGGACCTAACAAGTAAATACCAAGTAAAAACTCGGAGGCATTTCTGTTTTTAGATATACCATTGCAATCGGAGCCGTTTCTGTTTTTATGTATATCATTGCAATCAGTCATTTTTGGGGTTTTTTTTACATAACATTGCAATCAGAAACCTTATTGATTACGTGACCTCGCAATTATATCCATTATTGCTTATTTAAAGATATAATTATTGTTTTTGTTTTTTACTCTATGATTAAATGTTGGATCACCGTTACCACGATCACTGACCCTACCAAACAACAAATATGGTGCCAACGTACTCTTCCCTTTTCACTTTCCACTTATTTTCGTTGTGTCAGCTCTATCGGCCACACCATTAGGCCTAGAATCTTGCAAATTTTTTATTATGGAATTGGGGGGGGGGGGCTTCCGGACTTAAAAAAAATCTGGTCAGCGCTACCAGTTACATCATTTGGCCTAGAAACTTGCATATTCGCATGAGCACTCCACTGGATATCTTGAAGAAATTTTCGGAATTTCTTTGAATCATTTTTCGTGGATCTTTTTTTCTTTCTGGAGTTTTTCGCCCGCGCTTCTTGATACACCATTCAACCAAAAGCCTTGCAATTAGCATGGACATTCCACTAGACATATTCTTAAAAACGAATTTTCGGGAAAGGATATCAGGGAAAAAGTTTTTTTAAAAATTGAAATTTTTAAAGCACTTTTTGGGCACCAGTGTCTCTTCTTTTAAATTTCTTTCTCTTTTTGTCCTCTTCACAAAAAATAGATAAATAGATAAATAGAATAAAATTGGTGCCATTTTAGATATTTGCATAATTGTCTGCTCTATCGGACATACTACGGTGATTAACTTAATGCATAGCGTGACGTGTACTACTTTATTTTAACTCTATATCACTTATATTCTTTTGCATCGAGAAGAATGTTGACTTAATACATGTTGTTTCACCACAAAGGAAAAATGAATAAAACTTTCTATTTTACTTGATATTTGACGTTACTTCAAGTGCTTAGTCAAATAAGTTTATCTATCTTACTGTAACTGCCGGGAGCCGATCGATTAGCAGTGCAGAAAATGCAGTATGTGTTTCTAGTTCAAACCCCAGCTTGCAGCATTTAGTTAAAGATCAAAGTGTAGTATCTGTTCTCATGTCAACGAAAAATAACATTAACTTTAGCAAAATGCCAAGTTCGATATGGCCTACGTGTTTGTCGCATCAAACTTCGTTCGATAAATAAGAAAGTTCGTTATATCGAGGTTTCATTCTACATGATACTTCAAATAATGTAAATACACATCGCTCTATAATAGCATCATATCCAAAGGGGATTGTTTTTCCTACTCACAATGTTTATTTATCCGTGGAAAACTGCCAAGAATTGCATCTCTTAATAGTCTGTGGCGAGTGGGTACGCGAAATGGTGATAAGTTTTTCATGTGACCATTCCAAGAATTTGTGAACATGAATTCAAGTTCGCACGTTTAGTACTTTTAAATTCATCCTTGCTTCTTTAAACAGAAAAGATGCGCAAAGCCCGAAAGTTGTTGTCTTTGTATATTTTGAGGTATGCAGAAAACTTGTATATATGAGATAAATTCGAAAACCTTGTACTAACTAAAAAAAACTTTCATTGTTTTTTGTTTGTTTATTTTCTTCCAACATGTTTAGTGCAATGAGAAGCAAAAAATTAGGGGTGAATATATCTGTGCTTTTTGTTTTGTTTTGTTTTGTTTTTTGTTGTTGTTTTGTTAGTAACGCAATGAAAAATTCTTGTCTCGAAACATTTAAATCCACTGTGAAGAAATTTTCATTAGATAGGAGCATACATGAAAAAAAATCTGATTTTGTGTACCTTTTGAGGTACGCATGCCGGTAGTACAGAAGATCTCCTAAATTCTAGATATCCTGGGAAGTTCTGGGAGGGGGAAGGTGACACACTGAGTTACCGCCCCGGATGACACCAAACTTTGGAATGCTACTGATCAGACGATGAAAGAAACCGATAGGTTCTGTGAAAAAAACAATTACTGAAACAAAAAATTGAAACAGCGAAATGTAGAAAACTGCAACGGAATAAAACAAACACGAAAAAAAAGAAGGGAGTCGAAACCTACCCACCGGGAAGAAAAAATTCCTTGAGAGGAATCAACAGAAACACAATTACAAACGAAACCACTCGGCTACCCTGAAACCATCTAATAACAAGCAGAACCGGTCAGATGTAAATGTTCGATGAAGCTGTTAAAAATATAATAAATCCGAAGAAACGACACCTACCACATGAAAACTTGACCAAAAATCAACCTAATTCCTATTACAGTCTTACTGAAAAAGATTACCAAGTCATAACCCGAGCTGATAAAGGCAGTGCCATAGTCATTTTGACTCTCATATGTCTACTTACAATACAAAAAAAATACGTAATGATTTCATTAAATGGAATGCATCCAAGCTGTTTGACCAGAAAAAGAAAGAACAGAAACTCTCTAACACAAAATCCGCTTGCTTCTACTTGCTTACAGATATACGTAAAAAGAATAATCCCAGTATAGTATCGCCTTTACCCAAATACGGTGATCACTACACACAACCCATAGCTAATAAATAATGTTTTATACACATGATAGAACAGACTTTTGAATAAAATCAAGGATATTAATACCACAAAATGCAATCTCAATGGATTTTAGATCGTTTTATTCTAATATTAAACAAGACAATGATATATTAGCCCAAAAAGAATACCTAGATGATAAATAATTGAAATAACCAATTATAGAAATTAATAAAAACTCTAATATATATAATGAACCATATATTAAGGCTCAATAGACTTGACAACAGGAGTTATTTTCTCCAAATCAAAGGTTGTATCATGGGCATGTCGTAGCCCGATCATATGTCCCTATATATACATGGGAAAAGTTCGAAGGAAAATACAAATACCCAGAAATCAATGAATAATGCTGCTTCTCCGCTAGATGTGTAAATGACATAACCAGTAACATCCGAGGAAGGCCGGAGGGTACACACAGCCGAAACAATTTTAATAAATGAACAGATAGACGACAAATTATCCGATCATATCATACATGATATACTTTGTGTGTGTGTGTATATATATATATATATATATATATATATATATATATATATATATATATATATATATGCTTTTCCAACTCTGGAATGAAGCTCTCTGGTGGATGGGGAATTGTGCGTAAGTGAATATATCACTTGGATTCAGTAGAGTAGGGAGAAAATGTCAGCCTCTGGGTCTGAAGCGATCCTACCTCGTGGTACTGGATGGTGTGTTTATTCGCTGTCCCACTACAGCAAAATGTGGCACAAGATCAAGCTTGACATTGGGAAAATAAGAACCATCCACCCAAAAATGGCTCCAGCCGACGTGGCTTTGCTTTGCTAAGCAACCAAAGCAACCTCCGCCACGAAAGCGTCAGGACAAGTCCCAACCTGCTCCGTTAAGTACGATGGAGCAGTGCTACCCCGGGTCAACAGATCCTCCGCAGCTGGGCCGAGTAACAATAGGAGAGCCCACAGTAAAACCTCATTGGCTAACGCATTGCTCCGGCGCACTCAGTCTTGATACCAGCCACAACCAAATCTCCGGCCCCATACCTTAATTTATATAGCAGTTTTAAGTACATGATTCAAGGTATTAAACTTCATTGGATTCATTTATTGAAAAATAAATTACTTTAATTCTTTTGGGGTTTTTCTTTTTCCTTTTAAAATTATTTTCTGGGGGTTTTATTCAGTTGTCAGAATTAGTCAAGAAGAGAAATGCAAATGTCTAGACAAAACATAAAACAGACATTTAATGATGGAATAAAACAAGGTGTACGTACATATAAGCTGAAAAGGAGAGCGTATAATTTGTAGGTGAGTTCAACTAATGTTACGGTAGAAAATTGATACATAGCAAAGAAAGTGTCCTTTGTGATGGAAGAAAGGGTTCTTGAGAAAATAGATATGAAGGAGACGTGATCTATCGATTCTCACCATCATATATTTTACTGAACGTTGGAATCTGACAGTGGTGTCTTCAATGTTAGGTATAAGATAACCTTGCATATTATTGAAGACGAGATCAAGTTAGTACGTAAGAGGTTGTAGAAGTGCATAGGAAACGAAATACACCATTGAGCTTACGTTTTTTTAATACCAGTGAATACTATCCCAAGATAGTAAATCACTTGAATCATAAGTAGATAGGAGGAAAGGTATGTGACTTCGCTTTACGTAGAAAGCGAGTCTATATGATTGTGGCGAAGAGCAGTAAAAGATACTGAACAATTGTGTCTCGATAGGGTCGGCTCCTGACTGTCAATATGTTATCATGACGGACCAAGGTTCCGTAGAGAGATAAGATAGATAAAGCTTTCGAGGTAAATAAACACATAAATGTCGAATGTTCGTACATTAGAAACCACTCGTGGGCTCTCTAGACAGGAATGCAATACGCAAAGTATTCGCCGAAAGTAGAGGCTGGGGAATATATAAAATTAGGACACAAATGGCAAATGGTCAGCATGGTGTGTTAAATGTATTAAACATGGGAAATACACTGAAATTTATCTCTGTCAGTTGATATAAGATAATCAAACGGACCAATACGGATATCCTCTACATTTGCGGATAAAACAAGGAGCAGGTGGATTTGATACCACACTTAAAATTAGAGGTGGACAAGAATAGATTATAGATGGATTGCTCCGTGTGGTCCATTGCTTTCAAAAGCATTTAATGCTCAGATTAATGTAATTTTTTTTATTCTATGAGACCCATAAAGTACAATTGTTAGTATGTCTACAAAGGCTCCGATTCTGCTAGGTTTGCCTCATAGCAGAAACATGTCATTGATGAGGTTAGTCATTATCGAATGCAAAGATATATTAGTGGCAATGAAACATTCTGATGAATCATGAATCGACGATATTCACTCATTCCGTAGCCCAGTGGTTCATCTTGGAAATGGACAACGAGTATATTACACAGAAGCAACGGCTCTCGTTCTAAAGAACACTACACTTACTGCCTTTTTAGAACCTTTCCAACTTTTGTCCAGTCTTCTTTACCATCAATTTCCTTCACACTACACTTGGAACAATAGCACATAGTTTAGAAGGGAAAACGTGCTTTAGTTGAAGGCACTGAAGATGTAAGATTTGATGACACTTTGGAAAGAGTCGACATAGTTCACTCAAGCCAGCAGGAATTCTTTTACTTGACGATACTCTTGCATGAAGTGACAAGACCTAATCCATTTGAAGATCTTCGGAGAGTGGATGATCAGGTGTATGTCACAAAGAGAGAGGAATGTTTTAGGCGAGGCTTCCTTGAAAATGATACTCAATGGAAAAGCAAAAATGATGGGAGCTGCTGTTTCATAATCACTTTCAAGACTACGTAGCCTCCTTGCAGTTGTTGAAATCATATGGATATTATCTCTCCATGATCTGTGACTAAAATTTAGAGATAAGTCAAATGAAGATTATAAGCATTAAGTTCAACAACATAATCCAAGAGTTGATTTCAGTATCCCCATCTTCTACATGGCTTCAATTGCCATTGAGAATAAATTTTGGTCATGGGCGAAGATAAACTGCTTAAACATGGCTTGCCTCAGATTAATTGATCTGAAGGAGACCAAACACTAAATGAACTTCAGCATGAGCTATGTTTCATCGTCGATTTTCCGGATTTTATTTGTGGACGAATTATTCATCATTAACGACGGAAATTTTTGCAATGCATATGAACTTCAGGCAATTTCTGTTGAATCAAGCCAAAAGAAGATTATGACTGATTTCCTCCTCATATATGAAAAATTCAGAAAAGCATATTTCATTCAGGTTTCTACTTTATTCAGTCAAAGAAACATACGTAAATACATTTAGCGGATTTGGATTCAGCACCATTCAATACCTCTAAAAAATACTGCTTGCCATAAATTTACACGATTTTCCTTCAGGGTTAACATATTTTGAAAACTGACCTGGACTACAAATTATGGTTATCAAGCTAGACTCATAGCCCATTGCTAGTGTGTTCGATTCCCACTAAATGCTTCATTCTAGTGGACTCGAGCTAGTCTAAACTAAGCTTCGTAAATGACAACTCGAAGTATTACACAGAATAGATGATTATTATATTACTTGTGCTCCACAGAGAAATGTTGCCTTTGCAAAATAATTTTCTCTGTGATCTATCTCTACCAACGAAATTGTCAGAGGTTTATCTATTCACTCTGTCAATCTGTTAGTCCAAACAATTCCTCCAAACGTTCTCAGATAAATCAATGACATCTTGTGGAAGGATGCAACATCAGAATTGATTACATTTTCGGGTAGATCAAGGAATTCTTACCATCACTTCCCATGCATCATAGTAATATATGAACTGGTTCAGGTTTCAGTGTCATGACATTGGCTGAGATATGCACTTTCAGGCTGATTTCCAGTTATGTTTTTTACTATTACTGTGGGGACAATTTTGTAGTATGTATAGATTTCTACAAAAGTCAAGATCACGCCACACCAATCTTCTAAGTTAAGGTACAAGTTGGGTAGTGTGGACCCTAAAAAGTAGTATTGTCCCGCGTGTATAGCTAATAATATTACTTTATTTTGCCATTCAATTCTCCAATGATTATAAATTCATTTTAAAACAATACAAGGCGTTGCACCGTGAATGTATTCGACAATGAATTTCAAACAATGAATATCGATAGCTCTGCAGTAAGGACCACACACTTTGGATGCCAAAATAAGGCAATACTATAAGCTCTGGAACTTTTAAGGGACCATAATACTCAATTTGTATCTAAATTTGGAAGATGTATCTTCATTGAAATTCAGCATTTGAAATATTTGTTTTTTGCTTGGTCTCAACCGCCAATCACTAGCCCCAGTGAAAGGCAGGCAACTATCTCGGTCATCACAGAGGGTTCTGCTTAGCATATCACAGGACTGTAATAGTTTAGTCCCCTTAGAAGGATCCAAGAAATTATCTAACTGCTCTGCAAGTCTGATGTTGTGATCTTGGCTCTACAATAGGCATCGATGTCAGCTTCATTGAATTGCATTTGGCTGTTGATTTACTTATTGCTTGAACTCAAAAGAAATTCCTCAACTCTTTTTAGATGCACTAGCATCTCTTGTATCGATTGCCATCACTGATTGACATATCGAAATTTAGTTACGTCCCTTGGTCAATGTTACCGATTTAGATGTTTTTCATCTAAATGCAGATGTTTTTCATCTAAATGCAGATGTGTGAGGTTGCGCCTAGATGCCATAAACTACTATTTGGAGGATTTTCATCATATGCCCTAACATCTGTAGCATCGATTACTGTCTTTATCAGTAAGTATTGCCCATTTAGATGTTACTGAGTTACGTCCCTTGCTCTAATGTTTTTTCCAAATTTAAATCCCGATGTTTTGGGTTGCATTTGGTTGTCTGAAATTGCTATTTAGATGATTCTTAATAAAAATAAGTAACATTTTAATTAACACATAGGAATAAAATAAGTAAAATTTGATAGATTAAGTAATAATTCAATAAAATTGAATGCTGAAGATTAAAATCAATAATGTAATGTATATAAACGTGAAAATAAAGTTAGCAACACGGCTATTGCTAGATCTTCACACAAAAACTAGTGCATCTATGTTCTAACTTTCAGGCTTGTTGTGATTATTTTGAATTTAAAAAATTCTTTAAAAAAGATTTAGATAATAAATAAAATATAAAAATTGGAAATAACAACTTTTCAGCTACATTGAATAAGTTAATCATGAGTTTTTTTTTTCCCCAGAAAAAAACGTTTTATTTTTGCATTCTATTGATCCGATTAAAGTCATTCCTTTGAGCTCAGGCATGTATAACTATGTTAATAGCCTTAATCCCCGTGTGAATCTCCGAAAATTAACAGTTCAATTGTGAAATTCTTGGCCATGGGACGTAACTCGTGTTGTATTGATTGTTGACACGTTGTCCGGTGAACTATAAGAAATGATCCGACCACTTTTTCAACCTTCACCGGTTGTTAGCGTTTTTCAATTGAATTGATGAATTATTTTTGCTGAAAGAAAGTGAGTTTTTTTATTTTTCAACTTTAAATCGCTTCTTTTTTTCAAATCATTATTTGTCTGTAAAATTCATTGTTAAAGAAAATTTCAATTTTGGATACCATTTTCACGGGCAATGGATATTTATTTGGTGTTGAAGAAATCATAAACTAACGTTTGATACTATTCTTGTGTTGTGAAAATCGTTACAATCCGTCAGAAATTTATATTTTTCATTTCAAGTTTGTAACAATCTCTTTATTTCACAATCAGTTGTTGATTTACGTAACGCTTTGATTCTAATTCACGGTTGATTAAAAGGTCGTGTTGTGTAAACTTTTAAACAACATTTTTGGTTGTCATTGAGTTAATTTGTTCTATTCGCCACATTTATGGAAACACATAACTTTGCATGAAAATTGAAAGGAACTATACTTTTTTGTTAGGTATTTTTCTATTTAATTGTCCTTTGGCCCGAGAAAGCAAATAATTTGAGTTCATTCAGACAGATTTTTAAGATATTGGAAAATTCAGGATGATATCCGTATTATCTTTGAGAAAGTGACTCGATCTAAGATCTTTTTTTCTTATCAATCAGCCATTACAGGTCCAATGCGGAGGGAAAATGCGTTTTTTCTCTCCTATTCCACCCATACCTACTGTATCTGTGCTCCTCTCGGCCATTTCTCATCAGGAAAATTTTGTGTCTGGTTTCTTACTTCGTTTGCTATCACTATCAACCAACCTTTTGAACCATCTGTTATCTTTCCTTGTTATTTCGTATCCAGCCCATTTCCATTTTTGTCGTTAAATTACTTCTATGATATTTGGTCTCTCTCGGATCCATGTCGATCTATTTTTATCTCTTGAAGGTATTCCTGATATTTCTCTTACCATTGCACTTTGTGTGGCTGTGAATTTGTTTCAAGTGGTTTTGTTGATTTCTGTTTCATGCCTGTAAGTCATAGTTAGTCATTTATTGTACAATTTGCATTCTAAGCATATTGGCGAGGTGCTTTTCTTTCCATATGTCTCTAATTTTACAGAATGCTTTCCCACCAGGGTTGCCGCAGAAGACCGAATTTGTATTGTCCGGGAATTAGAATTAAGTAGCTTGGGTACCAAAATAATATGTAATTCAAAATCCATCATCAAACTAACCTTGCAGAAAATATGGATTGAATTCATATGTTTTTATCTATTGTTCATTCATATTTATATTATTTGCATTATTTATCATATCATTTGCATGTAAGGGATAGTTATTTTTTTATAAAATTTCCTTTGGTACCAAAACTCTGTTTGGAACCAAATGGCTTTGTAATTATAAAAGAACTGTTTTCTCATTCACAGGTGTCATCTATGTCTTCCTTTCTGGTGAATGTTGATGTTGTCAGAAAACAAGAGAGAGAACAAATCCCGAATCACCAGTCAAGAAATAATCCAAATCTCCAGGATCATCGTCAACGGATTCCATCACAACCTTCAGCCAGAAATCATTTAGTACATCGAACTGTTGGTAGATATTAACTGACCAACAAAAATGATATAGTACTACGTTATTAACTAATATTTTTTTAGTGTTAGTCAGCAGAGTCTATAGTATGGCAGAAGCTTACAGTAGTAATCTGCTACCAGCACGGGCCATCTATCCTTCTTCAAGGTAAGATAATCAGTTGCTTATTCCTGTTAAACTTGACACTGTAATTGATCCTCTGTGTGAATTTTTGAGTTGACCAATGAAATCAATTGGACATGATCAATGGATCTTCAGTGAGTAAGAATATCTTGGGTAGCCATTCCAGACCAGTTGTGAAAATATTTTAGTATCATTTTTTCAAAATGGCAGATTTTTACTGTGGTACCCTTATCAGAAAAATTTTTTTCTTGAAATATGAGCACATTGTATATCATTAGACAGTCTACAAAAAATGTGATGACATGCACAATTACCTCTGTTACATTGGATCCATCTTTGTACACATGATATTTCAAAAACATATCTGTGATTTCAATGAAATTTCGTGGAAGGCTGGGAAATAGACTACAAAAGAAGTCATGAAATTTTGGAATATATATATGCGCAATTACATCCCTACATCTTAGTAACTATCTACACTACATGATAACTCCAAAGGTTCTCTGTATACACAATTGCTCCAAAGGTTTTCTATATGTCCACACAATATCTCCAAAAGTTGTCAATGAATTTTCATTCAATTTTTCCAAAGGGTCGGCTATGGAAAAGGTGATTAGCTTTTGGAGAAGGGGGAGAAGTTAATTCATGCCTTTCCCTAAGGCATTAGTTCACTTGGATCTAGCAATTCTGCCTCATAAAAACCTACAGGAACATACCGAACTAAACAACTTCTTCAGTTATGAATATTATGGTAATGTTACAATTATTTTTACATTATTTTATATGTTCAATATTATTTACTTTATGAAGAATGTGTGATGAATAAAATCTCTTTGGTTACTACCTTGTGTTTTATTACAATTATCAATAAATTGAAATGAAAAATAGGAGACTAGATACCTTTTCAATAGCTTTATTGAACTCACAAAACCATGCTGTCTTGTTGACAGATGTCACTCCTGAAGAGGAAAGTCAAGAGATAATTGTAGTGAAACATGGTAGTAACCAAGATGGTTTTAGTTATTACACATTCTTCACATAGCAAATAATACTGAACTTATATCATAATGTAAATATAAACATGATATTACCACTAATGTTAACCATTTACAGATGTGCTTGACTTTTTCATAACTCCATTGTGCTTAGAAATGTTTTTGTTTATTGATTTTATAACATTTTATTGTTGATGTCAATTTTTAATTGATCACTCAACTTACTAAGCAGTTATGAAGAAATATTTTACCTAATCCAGTATAATCAACAGATACTTTTTATAGATTAAACTATTATTTGTAAATGCTTTTTCATCTTCAAACTAAAAGTGGCACTCCTTTTTCCCCCATTTTGTTTCTTTTCTTCCTGTTTCTCCTTGAATAACCCAGGAATGTTTTGAACATATCCTGGTTCTCGTAGTTGTTTTTGCATACAGTAACAAAGATTGTGTGAAAATCATGTCATTTTGATCTTAATCCTTAATTTGCTATCTGTCAGTCTGTCTGAGATAGAGAGGAAGGGGGTATTCTGGAAACACTAGCACAGTGTCAATGCACTTAATTCAGTGGTGAATATTAATCACATAGATTGAACATTATATAGTGGAAATTTCAAATCAAAATTCAGCTAATAACTATGTGTAGGGATATGGATTTATCGATCCATCCTCATAAGATCTATTTATAAGATCCTACAAGTTGAAATGAAATCTTTTGTGGCGTTCACAACTGCCCTCCCAGGTTATTGACATCTATTTATTAATACAGTTGACTACTGTCATCTCTATCATATCATACCGAAGACTACACCGTGAGAAGAGAGAGATGACAACAAAAAAACAGTCACTGCCCCCCCCACACTACCAACTACTGTATGAAATGGCTGGGGACAGGCAAAACTTTATTTTCTTGAAGAGTAAAACGCTCAATTTTAAAATTGAAGTGAATGAAGGAGAGAGTGGAGGAAGGGGGTGAAAGTCAAATTAACAATTTACGCTGAAAAAAAAAAGAAGAGAAATATTTCTAAAAAGATGGATGATGAATGAAATAAAGGGTAAAGAAGAATGGAAGTAAAAGAAAAATGAAAGAAGAAAAAGAAATGATTATATCGTAGAAAATATTGATAGATAAATGAAAAAGTGTGGACGGAGTGACACAAAGTAGATAGATCTTTCTCATCTAATTTAAATTGGTACTGCTATTATCAGAAACTGTCAACATTCTTCAGTTTTTGAGTTGATCTGGATGGCAATGTGTCATACGTATAGGTACTGAGCCAATAGAGGTAGAGGCCTGATGATTTAAACACATTATGTTTAGTAATTTTTTTTCATTGTTGTCTTTTCTCAAGTCCCCCCCTCAACAAGTTTTTATGGGGGGGAGGTCCAAATCGCGATGTAAGTTTATGTTGAATAAGTCCTTAAGTTTGTGTCCTACTGCATTCACATTTGTTTTTTGAAAATTCAGACTTTTTTAGTGATCACTGCCCAACAAAAAAGGCAAGAGAAGTAATTTTTTTCATTGATTATCCCCAACGTGGCATACTGCCTGAAAATGTTGGTTACATGACAGTTTCTATTGTGTGACTAACCTAACCTGTTTTGTAAATGTTCAGAAAGAAAGATAAGGAATAAACATAAGCAGGGAAAGAAATTGTCTCTCCAGAGCTTCTTCTAATTTTTTTTCTTCAAGAATCACTCCATCAATTATAAAGACTGTGTCAAGGGCATTTGAAAATTTGAGAACCATTCTAGATCATAAGAAGAATGGTTATGTATTCTTGCTTTCTTCAGAATATAAACTTTTCTATTTGCGGGTGATTGTATTTACCTGTGGTGGGATGGGCACAGTCTGAATATCTGAGGTGAGGAATTATCATTATCAGAGCAGTATATATCCAAAAGGTGCTTGTTCGGACTTTATGGTGTGTGGAGCAACTTGCCATAATTATAGTGAAATGATTTTCAATCCGTCTTACCAAACTATGGCTTTGTTGTGTTTTGGTTACGTTTCTCCAGTATTGCAGATTTAGATATAAAATCTCTAGATTTAAATAATTCTAAAGAGTGGAAATCAAGGGAGATAATTTATAAAAAACTATGGAGAAAGATCTATGCTCTTTAAAAAAATTTTCTATTTATTATATTTTTCGATAAATGCTGACCCAAAAAACTTCCAACTCTGTACTGCACTGCATTGTGTGCTCTCTAATATATATGACAAATATCAACTTAATGCAATGGCCACTTGTTAGGTAATTGCGATGCATACACAAAAACACACATGCACTGATTTCTTAAATTCCAGTTAGATTATACACTGATTTACTTAGACTAGTGTCCTCACCTTGGTTAGGTTAGTCACTGTATATTTTACTCTCTGGCCATCTTCAAGTGTGTGACATATTCTTGGGAATTTTGAACTGAATATTCTGTTCAAATCATTGGGATAGATTGTTCTCATTCTGGTTTGAAATTTGTAGAAGGTTATTGACTAGGATAGACACCTGAAAAGGGCTGGAAGTTAGAAAAACCAAAATGTGATTATAACAACTAAAATGAGTCTCAGTGTCTATGTATAACAAGAAATTTTATATATTTGAGCTTTGTTGTAAAATTCCTCCGTTATTAAACCGATCGAAATTGCTTTGATCTTACATATTTTGAAGATTTTGCTTTTATTCTTAACAATTATTAGAAATTTCTTGGAATTTTTTTTTATCAGTCTCAGGCTTTTGAAATTTTACAATGTTTTTTTCCTTTTCAGAAATGTCATCTATGTTGGATTACTTTTCACTGCAAAATTCTTCCGAGCTTTTGGATTATTTTTATCTTATGATCTCCTCAAAGTGATTCCTGTCATTCAATTCTTATGTATCATAAAAGCTGGGTGAGTTTAGTTTTCCACATTTTTTTTCATAATTTCTTCTTTATCATCTAGACCCCAGGGGTCAGCAAACTACAGCCTATGGGCCAAATCCAGCCTGTGGCCTCATTTCATCTGCCCCGTTGACACCATTGAAAGTGTGATGTTGCATACAAAAATCATGTCTCCCTTATCTATTTTTGGTTAGCAAACAATACAATTCAGAATTGAAGAAATAGAAAAAAAAGTCTGAATATTTTGTGACTATGCATCCCGACTATTATATCAATATACACAAAACTTGAACCACAGTTAGACAATAATTTGTCCCTGAAAAGAGAATTTTATTGTTCTTATTGATTGGTATTACAAAGACAACAGTTTCAGTTATCTTTGTCACTTAATAGTCACAAAACAAAAACAGTAACAAATCTTTTTCTCATATTCTTAAGGTTTTTGCTGATTTAAAGTGGAAAGAAAACCTTACAAAATAGAATACAAATTTCTTTTAGTATGAGAGGTTGAATTTCCTCTCCCTTGTTAGATGATGCTTGCATCAACTATTAAAGATAAACTTTGTTTGTAATCATTTTGGATTTTTTTCTTCCATTAATATTTATCTCCTTTGCTGCTGAAAAGTGTTGAAGATTACCTGATATGATAAAAAAAAACTGACTGGGTATTCCCCCACCTCCACAAAAAGGCAGAATGTGACATGATATCGAGTTTAATGTGGGGATCCACGTGTGTATATATAGTTAGACAAAATTATCTTGTTCCCTCAGCACTTCTCTTTGGGATACCCCTAGCATCAGACAATGAATTTAAACCTACCCCTCTGCAATGAGGACTACAGCCTAGGAGGATTGCCTCCTGGAACTTGGCATTATTCTTATACCACCCTGGCAGAACTTGAAAGGAATCGGTCTTTAAAAGAATAATCTGGCTGGCTATATGATCTGAAGATTAAACCAAAATGCAGGGTGTCTCAAAAGTAACAGTAATGACGATTCTAAGGGTATTGAAGACTTGCTTATTAATTGGATGAGCAAGCTACAAGCAAAATGGAAAAAAAACTTCGTCCAATCAATTAGCAGGAGTCTTTGATTTTACTAGTAATTTTTGGTGTGCTTCCCATTACATTGAATAGTTGCCTCCCTTAGAACTGGTATTACTGCCAGAATAAATTGGGTGTTACTTTCAGGACACCCTGTATGTCAAAATCAATATTGGTCAAAATAAAATGACCCCTTTCTATTTCTAGTTATTTCTAAAATTCTAAAATTAATTTCATCCAGATGATATATTTGTTTGCAGGAGTGCTGGACCGTTGCTTTTATTACAGAAACCATTCTCTTCTGGCAAACGTTTGTCAAAACATCAAGTAAGTTTCTCTGCTTTTTATGTATTTAAATCAATTTGTTAAGTTCTGATAGTAACAGCATTAAAATAAACTTTCCAATTATTTTGATGTTGTCGACTGAATGTATCTTGTGTATGACTTGCCACATCATGAAGATTGCCTCATTTGCAGACTTATTTCAACATTCAAAAATATCAAAAAATATATTCGCCATTTTTTTTTATTTCAATTATTCCCATAACTCAATTTCATCATGGGTGAGTCGAAAGTGAAATAGCCTAACGGAGTCCATACTTCTTCAGGCTGGTTTATCATCAAGAGCTACCTACTAGACTGGTTGCCAATCAAGGTTAGCATCGATTTTACTTGCTTTAAAAGACGGATATGGGTCTATAATATATTAGTTAAATTCATAAATAATCAATTGTTCCATTGTATCTTTGTCTTTTAAGAAATATGATAAACTCTTTTAGTTCAGATCACCTTCCTTTTTCTGAACCAATGTTATCTTCTACTGTTGGAAAGTGTATTTCTAAGTAGATAACAGATTGATGCATAAATTTTATTGTATCGTATCTAGCAAAAACACACATGATGTCTCAATGATGTTTGAAGTGCAAAAAATTGTCATTAAAGATATTAAAGCTACCTTACCCAGCATCACTACAATGGAATACTTCACTGAATTTATAAATTTATGCTATCACAAGACTGATATTCAATTAAGTGTCAAGTGGTCATTCGTTGCTACCAGCCACGAGATCAGGGGCATTGTCAAAATGATTTTCACCAAAGTATGCCAAATTCTAACTCCGCAGTCAATGTATGATTTCTGCAAGGCAAACATTGATGGCATCAACTTCGTGTTTGGCAGTAAAGATGTTCAGGCAACTGGAAAAGAGGAAAGATTTAAGCATGCCAAAACAGTTCCTGAAACAAGAAATGTTCATTAGTTTCAGTAAATCAGTATAAGTGAATCTGGTGCAAAAAGATGCAATGAAGACAAGAATGATTAGGTATAATACGATTTCTCTGTTGAGGCAAAAGAGGCTGTAAATGATCTTGTTCCTTCTCCGTTAGTTTGTTGCTTGTATGATGATAAATTTTGGATTTGTTTGATGCTGGGAATTGACAAAGAATATAAGGACATATCTATCAAGTTCATACATACTGCATTGGCAGCTACTTCATTTCAATGGCCCAAAATTTGTATAGATTTATTGGTGATGTATGGTGCAAATTCCATAAATACAATATCATTTGTTCTGCAGACTGTGTATGTGCATGTGTGTGTATCTGTTTGATATATATATATGTATATATATATAAAGGAAGCTGCCTAAATGTTGCTCTGAATGTTACCATCTGTTCGATCTACTGATATACATGTTGTCGGCATAGGAAACACTCATAAAAATACACATGTAAATATTTATGCCTACAATCACTGAAAAGAGAGATGGGCAATACAAGTGCGCTTTCTCAAACTCTTAAACTTGTTAGAGCATTATTAGCTCAGATGGTAAGAGCAGAACATACGCCCCACTATGTTGTCACATTGGAAGTTATTTTTCCTCAGACAATACCGGGTATCCCTGCTAGTTTTTATAAATATATATATATATAATCAGCTTTAGTAATGAACAGTGTGACTTTTTTTTATTTTTCTTTCACTGTCCATAATACTTGACTTATCCTCTTGAGTAAAAATATTTCTTTTTAAAAATACCTCTGATACATCTTTTCAAACCATGCATTCTTCATAGTAAATGAATTCATTATTTTTTTTCTTTAAAAAGAAAGATGAAATTTTTTCCCTTGGATTAAATGGGGTAGATCATATGAAGCGTAAAAATTGATGTCTACACACATTGTATAGCTATAATCAGCTTATCTTCATGGCCATTGTTAGTGGGTTCAGTCCTCATTGGATCTTTCTCTATTGATAGTCTGATATCAAACTATGGTAAGTTTATGAATTATATAGAAAAAACAGATAAAGACATGTCATATAGCAATGATCAGCAAGCTAAACCTACTGTTAAATAATGTGAAAGAAAAACATGCTAAGTCGACCTTTTTGTTTTCCTGTCTGTAATACTGGACTTATCTATGTGGGGGGGAAAAAGTACCTCCTACCTACAATTTGAAACTATGGACACTTCAACTCGAACAAATTCACTAAATTTTTTTCTTGAAAAATAGCTTTATAGAATTCAAATATATCCCTGAATCTTTTTCACTGGTGTTAACTAGTACAGGTATACCTTGATTAGTGCAGTAAATTTGTTCTAAAACTTTCCAAAATTTAGTGGGTTTTTTTTCCCAGCTTATATTTACTCATATTTATTTGTACTGCAATGCCTTAACCATGAACTACATCAAAACCCACACTAATCATGGTATTCCAGTGTATATATATATATATATATATATATATATATATATATAAAAATGAAAATGCTTTATAAGCAATTCCATGTTATATCAAGTCTACTGTATATGCATATATATGTATAGCTTTGGTGTCAGCCCATGAATTGTCCTGTATATCCTTAATAAATTTCTCAATTCCTCATATCAATTAATCATTATTGGTAACATTTACTTTTATAAGCAATCACTTCTCTGAACATAGTTTATGTTTCTTTACAAAAATAGATTGTTATTTATTACAAAACTAGTTTACACATGCCATAAAAAATGACAGCATATATGAAACATGGATACATGTTGTGTTTTATACATGTGGATGATAGAGATTTGTCTTGCAACGAGCTTGGAGAATAATGTTCAGATGACCAGAAACAGATTTTTATCATATTTTGTTTTTGCTTTTATTACTTTATCTTTTTTTTTTTTTTTATTCTTTGAATTCTGCATTTTTATTACATGATTAAAACATGAATGAAATTTTATTTTACTTTGTCAAAAGCATCCCTTATCATGACAGAAGACATCTGCACATTGTTAACTATTATGTGTTGATGGAAAAAATGGAATTATCCTCCATAGACGGAAGTGAATTTCTTGTGAGCAGTAATGTGTTTTTTTCTTTTCCCAGTGGTTTCGAGTGTTTCGTCATGCAATCATTGGCAGCATAATCAGTCTTCTGTGGTTATTTGGACTAACCTTATGTGGACCACTCAGGTGAGTAAGATACCATCCCAGATCATCTGCATCATAGTATTTCTTTCATTCTTTTTCAAGATTTTTGATCTTTTGTATTTTAACTCCATAAAAGGAAATCTGAATATTATTTTCAAAGGGAATAACTACGGATCAAGGTTACCTTCATTACAACTTTGGGTAAATTTTTTTTTTTTTTTTTTTTTTTTTTTTTTCAGATTTTAAATTATACTCACCAAAGAGATCCATTATTTTTAATTCTTTTCACGCAGTCAATTAGAGGCAGTATCAAGTGGTTTATGTCATTAAGAGTTCATATTTCTATTCAACTCTGATTTTGAAATTTCATCAATCAAAAAGTTTGGAGATTTTCTTCTGTTTATCAACCTTGAGCAATCTATAGGCAATTTGATTCAATGAGCAAAAAAGTTTATCTTATCACTGCAAGCGATTTTGATCTCCGAACAATGGTGTGTTTAAATTTTGAGTCATGCAATCATGTTAATTTGAGTCAAACATGAACAAACACAAGTTGCAGGCTTTCAGAGTTACTAAGTGTACAAAATCTTGGTGCCCTTGAAAAAGAATGCAAAGTGCTTAAGCTTAGATATAAAAATGTTGTCATCAAAATGTTACTGAAAAGTCTTTTTTGCTTAAAAGTTTTGACTTTGAAGCAATTTTTCATTGACAAACTTTGTATCATTTTGTTTTAATATTTTTCATTGAAATAAATGAGAATTGGTTAAATCTTGTGGTGGATTCCATTGGGAGGTATTTTCACATCTTAAGACAATAGTTCAGAAAATAGAAGCTTATGCATTCACCTCCCCTGCATCGTACTGATTTTCATTCAGTTTCAAGTGTATTGGATCAATGTCATCGACAAAAATATACAGTCTTGGAGCTCTTCCTAGTTTGCGACTGTCTTTTTCTTTAATAAAGAATTTGTCCTATTTTGTTACAGTAATCATTTCCAATAATAGTTATAGTGTGCAATGTTAGGGAACAATTTTTTTTTTTCTTTTTATATCTAATGAAGTTGTTTTGACTAACTTACAAATGCATTTTGTCTGTTTTTAGGACAATTCTCCTGTTTGAACACAGTGAGGTTGTTGTCATCGCCTGGGCAGGAGCCTTGTTCTCAAGCAGTGGATTAGGACCAGCTAAAGTAAGCAAAGAAAAATTATTTTTAATCTTCTCAATCCTAGCTGGAACGTACAGCCGCAATCATATCACAATATTGAACCCTGTCTTGCACTTTAGTTAGTGTTTTTCCCCCATGAGTGATTCTTCCAGCTCTGTTATCTCTGCCTCTCTATCTCTTTCTTTCAAAGGGCACCTTCAGGAAATGATTGAACCATCTTAACCAAATCTCAGAGGACATATTCCTACTGTCTGTCCTCCTATACATTTCCTCACCGTTTCTTTATAACTCTCCAGCATTCAGAGCCGTACGAAGAGATGGCCTTAACATTGCTATTGTCAAGCTTAATCTTAGTTTTGAAGCTGTATTGCTTTGACTTCTTGGAGTTACATAGTCAACAAAAAGGACCTCTGGCTTTGTTAAGGTGGGCATTGATGTCTTTTTGGATACCAATGTCATTGAAAATTGTATACTTAATTCTATTAGAAACCATCAATCAAAACTGTCAACATAGGTTTCTTCAGTTTTTAAGGCTAGCTGAAAATTTAAACATCTACTCCTTATCATATCTAAAAAAAACTTCCCCCTTAAAATAAGTTTATAATTAGTGGGGAGATCAATTTACAATCTAACTTTATACTACATTTTCCCTTTAGTTTGTGTTCAGCAACTTTTTAAAAAGAAATTCAGACTTTTTCATGATTGAACCGAAGGTGAGAGAAGTAGATTATTCATTGATCATCCCAACAAAGCTTGCTGCCAAAAGACGTTAATGTGATGGTGTCTATTGAATGACTAACCAGACCTGTTTTCATTGCAAATTGACTTGCCATAATACTGCCTAACCTTTGTGTGCTGAGATTGAATGTTAAATTCTGTCTGATAGAATTATCTTTACCACATTGATGTTTTGTTTGTTTGTTTTTTTTTCCAGCTTCGAGGAGCCTTGTTTTTTCTTCTTGGTGCCGTAGCTCTCCTCCTCTTTGACCACGATGATCGTCTTCACCACATCTCAGATCATGAATGTATCCTTTCTTCGATTAGACTCAATTTGCATGATTTCTTATTTATTTAAAAAAAAAAAAAAAAAATTGGGACCTCTTATGGGTCTTGTTTTGACGGGAATTATTTACAGCATCCAGATTCTCTAGAATCTAGATAATTCTTTACTCTATTTCTGATGTTTTCTAGTGATGTCGTAAATAGAGTTTATTCTGACCATATTTATCCTTCGATGAAATCTTTTAACATGATTTCAAATTTTGACGCTATGATTCAATTCTTGATTATTATGAGGAGTTTTGATTATTTTTGCTTGCTTCTTTTGGTTAATAGATACACTGTAGTGGCTGTGTAATTATAAAATTAAACTAATTCTCATTATAAACCGTCTGATTATACCCAAAATAAAATAGTTATTTGAACAGATTTTTTTGCAATTTACTTACTAATAATCTTATTGACAAAAATGGGGAATCACCTTGAAAAGGTTGGAAACCACTGCCTCAGATCATCAGATGATGTGATTATCCGGATGATCAAACAGTTTAGGCATTGTGACGCTCAGAAGCGAAAAAACTGGTAAACAATTAGAAAGGCTTATATCCAACAAGATTTCTAATGGCTGCTGCTGATGATGATGAAAGAATTCCATTTCTGTCATTATTCGGACTATCCTCATCTTGGTTGTTTTTCATACAACGTTTCGGCCGTTGTACTCTACGGCCTTCATCAGGTATCATCTGGTAGGTGTGGGGAAGTAACTAACCAAACCCTTATTTAATTGACGGGGGTATATAGACTGCACTCCCCTCTTAGCAGTAGTAGTATTTTTCGAATTATTATTGTTTCACACTGGGATTGAACCTAGAACCATTAACCAAAGAATTCCATCATAATAGATGTTTAATTTTTAGCTATACTTAGAGAAACTGATTTATTGATATTAGATTAAATCACACTCTGTAATGGCAAACCTGTTGTTTCTGTTGTATTTTTGTGAGATACCTAGTGGCATTCCATATTATACATGAATTTTTTTTTTTTTTTCTTCACTATTGTCTTTATCTTGGTTATGCATTTGTTCCGAATATTTCAGCCAGTGTGTCCGACGGCCTTCTTCAGGTGCCTTTTGCAATCAATCAGAATGTCAAGTCTTGACTCCTGTTTAAACCACACCTGTAGACTATCCTTATCCCACTATCCATGGCCGTGGAAGATCTTATATTAGGTGTTAAGCACATAAAGAAGGCCATTGGGTACAACAGACAAAACATTGTGAACAGATGAACCTATGTATAATGATAATTCCTCAACTCAAAAATCCACACAAAGCATACTAGCTGAAGTACCCAGGTTGAATATTTAAAGATATGATAATTGCTAATGCATTAAAAAGCTGAGTGGGGGTCATCAATTAATTTACCTTTACCAATGAGGTTGGAAGAGATAAATCTATATATGAACTGATTTTCATTCGGTTTTTGGTTAGTTCATGGCATAGGCAGAGGTATACTCTCTCTGCGTTCTTACTAATTTCTGTTGTATATTTGAACCAAACACTATTCCATATTGTATCATGTTGGTTTGGCTTCACAAATAAAAATCCCAGGAAGGTTTTTACATGTTTTTACAGGCTCTAGTGAAGTGGAAAGATAAGAGCTAGGTCCCTCGGTTGGAGAATTTATAGGAGTTTCTTTCTTCTGGCAGATGCTCATGCTAGCTTTGGATGTCTGCCACCCCTTTTAGCGTTCCAAGTGTATGGTTGACCTAGGTAATATTATATTGTATAATAATGCATTAAAAAGCTGATTAGACATCATTATTGATACTTTTTGTTTTTCCTGTTGATTTTCCTTGATTTCTTCCATCAGCTGATGACCTTCATAATAATTTCATCACCAGAATCTTTCATCATGCCTTTGATTTAATCGGATGGTCAGATCATAAGGTCAGTCAGTACTCACTATCGGCTTTTGAAAATGACTTTGTTAATGTCATTTATTTTTTCTGGAAACATTGCAAAACTTGGTAGTATCAGTAAAGCACCTAGGAAAGTTTGGTAAATGCCCAAATGCTCTAAACCATCTGAGCCAGTTCTCAAAATTATTATTAATGGTTTATGATACTTGATTTGATAAAAATGAATAATAAAAGATATTTGTTTGGAACTTTGGAATTTTGGAAATCTATACACACCAACTTTTAAATTCATATAAAATATTTGTATGTAAATATTAAAGGACATAACTTCTGATTAAAGTTACTTCCTTTTGAACTTTGGGTATATTTCTTTATCTAACTCCTGTCTAAACCTAAGTTTCTACCGTGACAAAAACAAGTACTTGGGGAATAAAAATTATTAATTCCTACTGTGATCTGAAATCAAGACCAGTTGATTGGTAGCCTTGTCTCTTACCCACTAAGCTAAATTGACAAGTCTTACATATCTATCAAAATTTGTTATAAATGCCCAAGGGCTAATTTCATTCTAGTAAATAAATTCATTTATAAAATTGACAATTTGCTATAGTGATTGATTGGCAGCTCTCTTACCATCTGAGCTGAAATGAAGCCTTACATATGTATGAAAATTTATCTCACAGATACACAAGCTCATTTCACTTTGATACATTTTTATACTTTTTCATTTATCATATATGCAATATAAAAGTCGTTGGAATCATCTTCTGTCAGAATAGAAATAAGAACTCTGCCACATGGCTCTTTCCTATTCAATTCACAAAAGAGTTCCATAATTTTTATGCTATTCAGTGAAGACTTCCTCTGTGGATTACTACCAGTTACCAGTGGTTCATGAATTTATGAGTTAAATCTTGAAGCAAATATATACCAAAGAATTACAGAATGGAATTAGATAAACTTTTTGTAAAATGAGCAACATTTATTTGTATATTGTTTATAATTTTGTGAAGAGTCATTAATATTAACTAACATTTTTCTAACAATCAGATCTCTTCTGCCTATCTTTGAAGTTGACACTCCTGGATAATAAATATTACTCCTAAAGAAGGACTTGAAATGAATAATCTGAAACATTTGTGTCAACCTCAAAAATGGGGAGAAGAGATTAGATTGCCTGAAAAAAAGTATATGTATTTGTATGTACTGATATATTTCACTCCAATGATGCTAACATCTAACCCTATTATTCATAAATCTTTCCAGAATGAATAATTTATCACTTTTTTATTGCTGGTCACATCAATTTTATCTCAATATCAAGACATTCACCAATGGATTATCTATGCCTAGGGCTTAACTTCAGTAATGTTCCCTTAACCTTGACCCCTGCGTCACCCTTCATTGAATAGAATGAGTTGTCCTCAAGTCTCATTAAATAGCATGTCAGCAAATCCTTTTGGAGGCCAGCAGTTTTAGCAATATTTTATGCCTTGCAGGCCAACACTGATGAAAAGTGAAACAGTTATAATACAAGGCTATGGAAACAGTTTGGTTTTTTTTTTTTGTTTGTTTTTTTTTTTCTAAATTATTTCTATATTTTATTATAGATAAATGCATAGTGTTATAACATTTGTTATAAAACATTGATTCATCTAAGGCCATTGAAAAAATAAAACTTTTGTTTTATTTATCGATACTGAATTTTATTGTATGCTAACCAAACATAGGAATTTGCTTATGCAACATCATATATTCAATAAATTTGGTGGATCATATGAAATGAGGCTGCTGGCCATAGTTTGCCGACCCCTGACTAATATTGTTGTATATATAATGTATTACATGCGGCACTATGAAGTCTTAAAAGCATTACTTCTAAATCTATCTCTATAATGAACGTGTTATTTTTTTTCTATTTATTTCTCTGTCCAGAACAAAGACTCTTCCACTTGAATGTAACAATTCTGCTGTTAAAAATATCTCCTACCCACAATCTTACACATTAGACTCTTCTACTGAAACGAGTTCAGTTTCTTTTCTTATATTTGAATTTCTGTGAGATAAATTGTACCTGGTAATTGTTTTCAGGGATTTTTGTTTGGAGCCTAATTTAGAGAATAAAATAGTATTCGTAATATTCTAGGTATGGAAAAAATATATTTGCAAAAGTGCTGTTGTATAACTCAAAATATTCAAGTTTATACTCAATTGAACCATTTTTTTTTTTTTGCTCTCTGCACCCCACTTCCAGTAACCTTACCTTGGGCCTATTCAGCCTAATGGTTAATCTGCCTCTGTTGACATTTTGATTTTGCTGCTTGTGTCAGCTTTTTCCATGGGTTGTTGATTTAAAAAAAAAAGAATTTGAATTAATGACTTTGAATGACCTAATTCTTTTCTTTCCTTTTTTAGGGTGGTGTTGTACTGTTATTTTTGACTTTGTTCCTACAAACAGGCTTTGATAATGCCTCTAAGAAGCTTTCAATTGATGTTGGTGGGGCCAAACGTCTTCATTCTTTGTCAACTTTTCTGTCAGGCTTGATACTTTTACCCTGGGCTCTATTTTTGTATATATCCAGAGAGGTAAGACTTTGCAACACACACTGCTTTTATTTGGATCTATAAGAAAATTATTTACAGGGGCATAAAATATGCTTCAATCATGCATTCAATATTATGGTTCAAAAAATCTTATAATATTATGTATTCATGTCCCTAAATCAAGAGATGCTATGTGTGTGTGTATATATATATATATATATATATATATATATATATATAGTAAACTACCCCAATTGATATAACTAAAGTTCTAGAGAAACACAAAGATATGTGGATCAACAAACTCAAAACCCTATATCCTAATGGATTAAACACTAAACTGAACAACCCTCATCACACAGAACCCTAATACACAAAACTCCTACCAATAATATCCTCACACCCACATCTAAGATACATTCAATAATGGAAGCTTCAAAGTCACCCAGACCCATAGGAAAAATTCACCTTACCCAGTTATAACCCCTGTCCAAATCATAGCCAACACATTTTCAATAACTTATAAGGTTTCAACCTATGTAGCTCCTTGACCTCACCACTCCTCTATTTACACTATCCCTAACATACCAAAAAATCTAACTCCACATCACTCCCCCTACCTTAACACACTCTGCCCTCCCCAAGACCAACTGCTGCTGCTTAAACAAAGACTTGATACCTAACTGGACATTCTCCCAATCAGCAGGAGGCTTCCAGCAGCCCTTACAACCCAATTTACCCACAATGCATAGCTCCTGATAGTGGACTCTGGTTCCACATGGGAACTTTTAGCACATACTCACATACCACACACCACTGAAGATAGGAAAAATCCCGAAACATGTCTGGACAATTTACATTTAAGGATTAACAAACCTTACCCCTAAACACTTTACTCTCTTTATATAATGTGTACTGTAGAGAGTGAGACAGACTCGGGAGTGAGGTGTTTGGAGGTAAGGTTTATTAATCCTTATAAGTAAATTGTCCAGACATGTTTTGGGATTCTTCCCATTATCAGTAGTGTGTGCTGTGTGAGTGTGTATTAAAATTTCCCATGTGGAACCAGATTCTTTTTTGACTTAATCCTATGTTTATAATTGTTGAGTCTAATATTAAATTGCCACCCGGACTTGCCTATGTACTGTAACTTACATCTATTGCTCTCTAGAAGGTATGTAATGTTCTTACTGCGGCAGTTGGTATTGTGATATATGTGGTAACTCTCTTTTGTGGTAGTGCTTGTGAATGTGTTGGTGTACTTGAGGTGGTTGCAACATAGACTGTTTCTTATGTCGCAAGGTGTGCAGAATTTAATGGTTCTAGCTGTATTTTTGTGTACGACTTTATTGTTAATGATATTATTGCTACTAATCATGTCTCTGATATTTTTGGGTCTGTGGTATGCAATGACACGTGGGTCTGTAAATGTTTCTCTTAGATCTGTTTTGATCGTGAGAATGTTCCATCTCTTATTGATGATGTGTGCTAAGGGTGGGAGTGTGTTGTTGAAGGTTGTTATAAGGGGTATGCGGTTAGGTTAGTTATTGTGGGACAGTATAAGGGTTTCATCTCTGGGTATTCCAGTCGCTTTTTTTATTTGGTTTTTAGTGTCATCTAGCGGATAACCTCGTTGGATGAAGTATTGTATTAGGTTATATATATATATATATATATATATATGCATGCATGTAATGTTGCACTTAGTTCCATTACAGTATGGATAAATGAATCCTTTACTCGTGTTCTGTTTTTTAATCTGAATCTTTTTTCTAAACTTGAGATGCTCTGCTTTCTTATTAATACACGTGTATCAAAAGTATTTTCATTTCTTACTTTTACTCCAAAGCTTATTTTATGTGTACATCTGGAGACTATGACTCCACTATATTATTGATATGAGTTTTCAAGTGCTGGTTGTTGTGTTCTCCTTTACATTGTATTTTAAACCATCATTATTGATAACTGATGGTCATCCACTTCTCGGATAAATTTCAATCGAAAAGTCACCACCATTAAAATGCGTAGACCATTTTGGGGCAGTACAGTGAGATATTGTTTCATTTTCTTCTACTTCCTGAATTCTGCAAGCAGCTTCAGTGAAACCCAGTTTAAAATAATGCCTTGAAATTGCCGGAAACTTAATACTTGTATTTGTCTTTAAAACATCTGGAACGAAAGGTACAGCTGATTAGTATTGATAATGATATGATGTATAATAATGATATAGTGAAGTCATAGATAGCCTATAGATTTTTACATGATATAAACTTTGGAGAAAAGGTCAGTATAAATATGGAAATATTTTTGATACATACAAACAAAATTTAGTTTTTATGCTGCAAATTTTGTCAAATATCAAAGATAATTCATGATCTTATATTTTAATTCATTTTTGCTCTTATTTGTCTAATATATGTGCCTTCCTCTTTCAGAATGATGTGGAATCAATTTGGTACCTTCTGTTCCCTTTGTTTCTTGTAATCTTCTTCACATTCATTGTTGATTATTACGTCACTGCCATTGTGAATAATCACCTCCAACCTGTACAGACTGCTGCTTACGGTTCTTACGCCATTTTTTTCTGGGCCCTTGTACTTAGCATCAGTTGGAACCATCCATATATGGCAAGCATCACCACCATGAATAAATTGACAGAAATTATTACAGAGGATCATATTCTTTCGGCTGGAGTTCTCTTCAGTTTGTCTGCATATTTAATAGGTAAATACATTTTTTGTGTTGTCAAATCGAATGCATTTTCTCCTTTTCTTCCTTCATTTAACCTTTAGCTCTCTGCATTCTTTTTCAAGAGCATTAAGATTTTGTGAACTTGGTAACTTTGAGAGCCTGTAACTTGTGTGTCTGTTCATCTATGACTATTTTTTTTTTTTTTTTCAAATTCTTATGAATAAGTGTTTTCTTGTTTTTAAATATTTTTGTTTTCAATTCAATAATTATAAAGATTTGTGAATATTTCTTAACAACTTTCCTTGGTAATTTATTTGTAATTTTTTTGGGGGAAACATATTAACTTTTTTGCACTGATTTTCCTTAAATAGTGTTCAACCTTTGTTTTGCTACAAGCTGTTATAGAGGCAGCGTGCACCTTTTTCTCTTCCTCTGTCTACTACTCTACTGTTTCCTATTCTTCCAACCACCCCCGATTTTAATGATTCAGCCAAACAGCATCATCACTATGGGGGGGGGGACTGGGAACGCTCAAAACTTTTCCCCTTATAAATTGATGGTAATTGCTTCTTCTCTTTTTGCCATTTCGGCTCACGAAAGGTTTTCGTTAGAAAGCTCTTTTTGGGATAGAGGGGGAAACCTGTCTATGGAATGAAAATATTTCAGAAAATATGGTCGATATTTAGCGAAATTTTTACCCCGCCTTAATCACAAGTAAGTCACCAAGGGAGGTAACTATTTAGTTTTCTTGGAATTTTCTTTTTTCTTTCAATTTTTCAAACTAAACTGTTAACTTTTCTGCATCAATTTTCTCCCTTTGAGTTACTGTGAACTCATTTTTCAGCATGATGACAAAAAAAAAATATTTTTGATTAAACAAAAGGATTTTTGTCCTAAATGATTCTTATTGAAATTGATCTGTATTAAGAATAAACCTTATTTTTTTGAGATTATAGAAAAGGTTGAATTTTATGCCCGTAAGATAAAAAGGGTGTTTTTCTACCCACTCAATTTGTATTTTTGCCTTTTTCTATCTTTATGCTTAAAGAAATGCTTATACTACAGTACATGTTTGTTGGTTTTACAGCTACTTTTATCCTGGTGTCTCCCAGTCGCGGCTCAAAAGTGAATTTCATCGGCTATTCTCCGGCTGGTTTACCGTTATACAGCATCACAGGTGAAGCTCTCCACAAAACTTCAATTTCAATTCTAGGATTGCTCAAAGGAGGATTGCGCCACATTCTTGAAGAATCAGATTCCAGAAAAATATTTTATTTTTTATGCATTAATATGGTAGGTCACTTTCTTATGATTCTTGTAGATTTTTCTGCTTATTTTATTCATTTTGAAGATTTCATATTCAAAGAAGTGAAACAATACTGATGTGCATTGCGTGTGGGTTAGTCAGAATATTTTTCTCATCTTAGTTATTCATTTTTTTACTTAATGTTTCATCTATGTACCCACCAGCCTTCCTCAGGTATGGTTTGTTCTGGAATGTTGTCAAACACCGAGTGGACTTTATTATCATGATTAGTCAGATGATTTGAGTTGAGATTTCAGCATAGAACCTATATAGAGTAGTTGAGAAAAAAAAAGCTGTAAGATGGATGACTTTATGTCATAATCTATTGTCATAAGATTTTCAAAAAGTTGTCCACCTTATTTGCACTTCTTTTGGGTGTCCCTATTTAAAATAGGATTAATTTATGGATAATTCAGTCCCTGTTCACGACTAAATAGTGATAGGCAATTGTTCAATTCAATTTATGAAAAATACCAGCATGAAGAAAAATATTTTTCCCAAAGAAACAACCTTAATTAATTACCTCTGTCTTAATTGTTTAGTTGTGATAATAAGTAACAACATTTAAGATGAAGGTATATAGTAGCAAATATCAATGATAATGGAGTATATAGATATTTTGATTTTCTTTCTTGGGAAAACTACTTAATATGTCATTAAAGCTGTACATAAACAAACCATATATCATTTATAAGTACAAATAAGTTTCAGTTTTTGTCAATGCATCTCTAGCCTAATGATTATAGGCATTCGGCTTGTAAGCAGTAGATCCTTGGATCGAATCTACCCAGGATTGACTTGTCAATGGCAGATTAACCATTAAGCTGAGTAGACTTTTCCTTTATTTTTGCTTTCCTTTCCAAGGCCAATGACCATTAGGCTGAGTACGTTTTTTCTATCGTTTTCCCTTCTTTGCTTCCTAGGCTAGTGGCAGATTAACCATTAGGCTAAGTAGACGCTTTTTTTCATTCTTTTTTAAACTCCTACTTTTGAATTTTGACTCTATTTACATATGTAACAGCAATGGAGGATGACAGTACAATAAACCACTGTTTTAGTAGTGATATCATGCACAAAGAACATAAACTCAGGTGGATTTGTTTTGCTACCGTTTGAAAATCCCATATACAGGAACTACTGATGAAGAAGTTGAAATGGGACCACTACTTTTGGAATGATATTGTATGGAGAAATAAATTCTGTTTTGTTTACCTTCTAAAGTTTAATGAAGCAAGAAAGTTCAGCTCAGCTTATTAAACAGGAGCATATGTATCTCTTTCCTATTTTGACATTCCAGAACAAACATACACACCAAAATGTGAAGAAATAAACCACATAAACTAGGAAGATAGTACAACAAGATTTTCTTATATACACCTTATACTTTTCTTTTTCAGACGTTTACTTTTGTTGAATTGGTTTATGGTGTCTGGACGAACAGCCTGGGTCTCATCTCTGACGGCTTCCACATGTTGTTTGACTGTTCAGCCCTAGTCATGGGCTTGTACGCTGCAGTAATGACCAGATGGAAGGCAACACGCATCTTTTCTTTTGGGTTCGTTCAATTAATGCACCTTTTCATAATACGGCTATTTTCAAATCCTGGAAATACACATTCCCCCGGCTTTTCAAAATTTTGCTCTACATCATTATTTTGTTTTTGAAAAAAAGTGAAAAGCAAAAATAGTTTTCAGAGTTTGTTTTTGCATCGACCCATTTCTCTCTCCTATATCCCAGTGTCCTGTACCTCATAGCACCCTAACCTTGAACAAATCTGTCTAACATACCATCATCACATATGGGGGGGGGGGAGTAAATTAATGGTAATTGTTTCATTTTGGATGATTTCAGTTAAAGGAAAGTTCTTACAGGAACACTCTACTTTCAGATGGCAAGGAAACCTGTAATTTAAATGAATAATTTTTACTAAATTGTAATTTAGGGTTGAGAGTTGTGTGATCTGATTTGGGCTTATAATCCCATTTTAATTTGTACCTTCCATTCGTGAATGTAAGTAAAAGTTCCAGACATTTCCAAATCAGTCAAGTGAGTTTGAATTTCATTTGAGGCTGCTAACCATCACCTCATACTTATGCCTTTAGGAAAGGCATGAATCCAATTCTCTTTGCTAGCTATGGGTAAATAGCAAAATAGTTGGGCATGGAGCTAGCAACTCCACCCTGTAAAACTTGCTTGCTACAGAAACTGCAGCAATGTCACCCAGGCAATTGTCTGCTGTGTGTAGGTATGGCTGTATGCCTCACAAGGAATCTCCAGGAATTTTTAAATAGTTACAAAGACGAATAGTTTTCTTCTTGAGCAACCAGAGATTCTTGAAGGAGATCACTACCAAAAAAGAATTTTTATCCTTTGAATGTTTAAAAGCAGTCATTCAAAAGCTTTTTGTCAAATAGCCGTATCTACAGAGATGAAACACTGAGTAGTTTTGAGATTACATAATTGTAAAAAAAAACTTATCCAAATCTGGAACTACACTCACTTGATCTTCATAAGTCAAAAACTTTACTCCCAAATAGAGGCCTTCATTGTCATCAGTCACAAGTTTTACTCCCCTATCAAAAACCTTCTTTAAAAGATAGGGTTTTCTTTAATAAAAGTCAAGGATTATCTTTTCTTTTATATTTTCATTGGATGAATTATTTCAATAATAATTATTGGCTTCTATTTACATCCTCCTAATTCTATAGATGTTTTCTCCATCAGAACATAACTCAAACTGGTGACATACATCAATGAGTAGTTAGCATGGATTAGAGATAAAGAAGAGATCTGTATAGTTCCTAGGTATTCACTCGGCTCCCTTGCCAAGAGGGATATCAGTTAGAATCTCATTGGGAAGTTATTCATTATTTCCAATTTATACTAATTGCTGTAGATTGGTGACCTGAGTTAAGTTTCAATGGAAAAAAAAAACAAAAAAAAAAATTAAATATTAATATGAAAAAAGCATAAGATGAAGGGAAATAGCGGTAAAAAATCAATGAAAAAGAAGTCTAAAATATTGATCAATTGAAATTTCTCGCCACATACCCCTCACAAATAAAAAAAAAAATTAAAAAAACAGAATAAAGCCCTCTCCTGCAACTTTTGAGATTTTTCTTTCTTTTCCAGATTCGATCGAGTTGAAGTGCTTTCAGGATTTGTCAATGGATTATTTCTTATAATTATTGCATTGTTTGTCTTTACGGAAGCCGTGGCTCGGTTGTTTGAACCTCCAGAGATAAGAACTGAGAGATTGTTGGTGAGTAGGAAACAATTCCTGCAATTTATTTTATAAAATGTATAAAGAAATATTTTCTTACATTGCTTTTATTATTGTTATTGAGCTTACAAGCCTTTCCTTGTAAAAATGCAAAATATATCAAGAAAATGGAGAACGAAAACAGAATAATAGAATAAGAAGGCACTCAGGTCTTACTTTGGCTTACATCATTTTCAGTGAAAATTTGTTGGCAGGTCAATAGATAGTAACATAGTTACAGACCACAGACTATTCCCCAAAGTAAGTATTGTAATAAATAGATTCAATCAATTTAAGATATTTTCAAGTGGATATAAAAACAAACCTTTCAACATCTTATTTAGTTCATCTTTGTTTATTCCTATGAACTCTTTGTGGAGCATAGGGCCACACTGTAGTTTCAGTAGCAAGTAGATTTTTACGCATGAAGTTGCTAGCCCCTTGCCCAAGATGGACTGCTCACAGGGCTAAAGGGCTACACCTACCTTACTATTTAACCATAGCTGGGAAGAAGTGGATTCATGCCTTTCCCAAGGGCATTAATTCAAAGTGAATGTAAATGATCTCAGTTGCCGATTTCATTCTATGTGCCAGTAACTTCTAGGCTACTCTGTACCTCCTGACTTGTTCATCTAGTAATTGAGAAATGCTAGTTTTGGATGGAAGACAAAGCTCATTCCTTAATCAATCCTGAAAGTCTCTTGTGATCAATTTGATTATATAAATTGATTTCCGATTGGTATTCCAGAAAATCTGTTTACCATTCCTTGCTTTTAATGATATAAACAAATATGTTACCAAAAATGGTCGCATTGATGTCTTCTATTACTTATGTAATTTGGATTTTATAAGTTTGGGATTTAATCAGAAGAAATATTTTTTCCTTAGACTTGAAGTAAAGAGCTTTTTATTACTGTGTCAATCTGTCAGTATAAATTTTGCAAACCATTCGATTTGAATATGTATCAGAATTTTTCACTATATAGGGCCAAGATGAATTGATGACCTCGGAAGATTTATATCATTTTATAAATATTCTGATGTACTACTTTCCTGTCCTATCAGATATTTTCTAACCAATCAGTTTCCACTTTCCCTAGCATCCACTTTGCTCTTACATAAAGGGTGCACGTATTGATGGGTTAGTTCTGCTGGAAACAACTCACTACCTCACAATTCCATAGACAGACATGTGCATGAACTCTCACAAGAAACATGTTGTGCTGACTTCAATTAATGACACAAATTAGCAGTAATAAGCAAATTTGTTCTGTCTTCTTAACTTCGACTCACTGTTCACTGAAAAAAAAGTCTGGCAATTGGAGTCATCTGTAGAGGTAGCACAAAGGATAACGTATTTGAATTTTGTGGTTGTATTATCATAGCAGTTTCAGTCATACTTGAACAGACACTTGAGTTAAAAGCTTCCATAGTTATTGAGTGTACAAAATCTTGGTGTTTTGAAAAGAATTCTTCTTGCTAAAGGTTATATTACACATTAGTGTAACTAAAACTCAGCCACAAAGCCCTTGAAACATCAATTCATTGTTTAATCATGAAGACTAGCATGCAAGTGCATAAATAATTATCAAGATCTTGTTAGATGATGATTTTCCCTTAAAATAAAATTTGTTTGTTGAAATGTTATTTCATGAAATATTTGTTTCTCTATAATTGAATTAAAATGTACTCCTTCTGCCTAGTTTTATTAAAATGGTTTATTTTTTCCTTCCACATTGATTGCAGGCGATATCTGTGCTTGGTTTGTTGGTGAACTTGATTGGTATATTTGTCTTCCATTCTCATGGTCATGGCCATGGTCAGAAAGAGAACAGTTATGGCAGTCATGGTCACTCCCATTCAGGGCAGGGCAGTGGTCATCACCATTCTTCTCATGGTCATGGTCATGGTCATGGTCACCATCATCATCATCAACATTCACATTTGAATACCAATATGCAAGGTAAGAAAACAACAAACTTTGTTTAGTCTTTACTAGTTATTACCAAGGAAAAGATTCTCAGATATACCGTGAATTATGGAAAATTTGAATATCAGCTCAAAATCTGACAATGGGCTGTGACGGATAGAAAATGACACCATTGAGTCAGCAACTTGGGATTGCTAGTATGGAAAGCTATTTAATCCTCAAATATCTTCCAAAAAATACCTAGCTAATTACCACTTGTAGCGTCTTACACCCCAGGAAATACGGTAATTTCAAATTTATCTTTTGTCTTATATTCTTTACCGGTATATACCTGTCCAAAATGCTTATTTATGTATGGATTAGCACTAAGGAATCTAAAACTATTTTAAAAGTAAATCAATTTTGATGATTCCAGAATCCTAATTGTAAGTTATTTTTTTTTTTTTTTTTTTGTAGTCATAACTCTCAAGCTGTTTTAATGTGTAATGATCAGATATGAGGTGTTAAGAGTTTCTTGGATGTAACTTTTACTGTAAGGTCACAAAAAGAAGGTAAATCAATTGATGAGATCACCCCATTTGAACACAGGCAAACAAATAAATAAACAGTAAAATTAGCATATAAGCTCATGGTATAGTTAGATTGCTTAATCTTTGGCCGAGCATATTTCTGTTTCAAGTTGACTTTCTCAATTTATTCCATTTTTTTTCAACATATTTTTATTTGTTTGATTTTTCAAAATTTCTTTTAATGAGCATTGTTTATTTTGATGATTATCCATATTTTTACATTTGATACATAATCAAATAAACTCTACAATAATTTTACACCAAAATTTGGTTTCTACTAGGTTCATCCTTCTACAGTTTTAAACTGTAAATGTTGTAGGAAAGTCATAAATATTTATCAACTTGGCTGATTTCAACTTCATAGAATACATTCTAAAATCTAGAAAGCACTCAGAGAGTACATACCTCTGCCATTGTCAGGTAGACAGGGAGGTAATTTTGCATGGATTTTCCTAAATATTTAATCACTTCTTTAGCCTACAAATTTCATTGAGAATTTTTGCAGATATTGTGTGGGCTGTCATGCACAAATACATAAATATATGAAAATAAATGGAAAAATATCTCTTGACCAAAAAGATTCTCCTGGATTCACCCCAAAATTTAACCAATTTATGTTTACCCTGTTGCCCACCCATTAACAAAATTCCATTGCAATTCATGGAGTACTTTTGATGATATCATGTGGACAGAAAGACAGACGGAAAGACAGACGTGACTGAATATATACACCTCTACAACCTTGTTGGCAGAGGTAATAATTGTCTTTGTAATCCATTTAAAGGAGCCAGAATCAGATACACCATTCGCAATTTTTGCATAGCAAGTTGCACCATTCCATGAAGAATAACGTTTGGGAAAAAATTTCACAGCACATTCAAAATTGTTGTATATTTAGTCAGTTTTAGCAATTCGGTCAAAAAAACAAAATCATCAATTATGATACAAATATTGTTTCTGAAGTGCTCTAACTTCACCAATATGGAATATGGAGTAAAATGAATATTCAATCTTGAATGACTCTTTGCAGATACTTTATGATCAAAAATGACAATCTGGGGCCAGATTGATAAGTTTCAGACATTATAACATTATACTATATCAGAATGTGGACGTTAACATTTTTTTGTGTAGATCTTGACAACAAGGTTAAATCATATCTAAAAGCTACACAAATTAGGAAAAAAACTCACCAGTTTCTCTACGAAATTTAGATATGGCCATTTTGAAATTTAACCATGGATGTGCATTTTTTTCTACATGATTAAGTCATTGTGAATAGATCCATCTCAAAATTCAATCACCTCTGCCTTGGCCTATTACCCACTCTCCCACAACATTTCTTTGAAATTCATTGAGAACTTTTAGAAATATCATGTGAACAAACAGGAACAAATACAGAAATGTATGAAGAAAAAAAATGGAAAAATATCTCTCAATCAGAAGCAAATTCCTGTATCCTCCCCAGAATTTGATGCCTTTTTCTTTTTCTTTTTTTTTAATGTGACTTATCTTTCCACAACATTTCATCAGAACTTATTGAGAACATCGTGTGGAAAGACCATAGTGAATATTTATTGAGAAATTATTGAGGAAAAAAACATAAAAATATCACTTAATCAAAAGCAAATTCTTGAATCTATCTCAAAATTTAATCACACCTTACTTGATATATGCCTTACTGTTTTTCCACTCAATTCCATTGAAATTCCTCACAAACTTTTACCCTGTGGAAAGACTGAGAATACAGAAAAGTATAAAATGATAAAATGGAATATTTGTCAATCAAAAATGATTTCCTTGATCCGCATCAAGATTCAATGACTTCTTCCTTACCCAGTGCATTGCTGTTCCACAAAAGTTCATTAATATTTAATCAAAACTCATCATATGGACAGACAGGCAAATACAGAAATGTATATTTTTTTTAAAAGTAGAAATATATCCTTATCAAAAACGATTTCCTGAATCAACCCCAAAATCATTTCTTCACCCTGTGGCTTACCATTCCAGAGTAATAAATGTCAATTCAGTTGATCTGATCACTCATTGAAATTCATTGGGGATATCATAGGAGGAGGTAACTTCAATCCATGGTTATTTCCCTTGGTGATAACATTCCAAATTTTCTTAGATGAATTTAGGATTTCAATAATGTTTTTCTTGTGAGTTTTGTTTATGAAAGAAGACAGTGCTGATGAAAGGGTTATAACCTATTGAATTAATTTTATTATTTGGTTATTAAGTCTTAATCCTTCGCTCCCCATTTTAGTTTTGTCTGCAAATAAACCAATCCTGTTTCTTCTGTTTCAGGTGTTTTCCTTCACGTGTTGGCAGACACAATGGGTAGTGTAGGTGTTATCGTCAGTTCTTTATTGATTGAGAATTTCGGCTGGAACATTGCTGACCCGATTTGCTCCGTGTTTATTGCTGCCCTCATCTTGCTCAGTGTCCTGCCTCTCCTCAAGGAAACCTCATGCATTTTATTACAACGATCCCCAATGCATTCAGACAAACTAGTTAAAGATTGTCTTGACCGGGTGAGTTGTTCCTTTATTCCAGTCTCAATTCTGTGGAATTTCATTTTTGATATTTGTTTTCTTAACCATTAGCCCTCGGTAGGCGACTAGTTTCTAACTTGAGTATTTCTTCATGAATGACATGACAACACAACTACAAAATTCAAACACACTATCATTTAACTATATCAAAAAATTAACTATTTATCATGTGTTTTGTTTTAATTTTCAACATAAATATTCAGTTTTTCCTAATTTTTTAACAATTCTTATATTTCAATTTCAAGGAAAATCAAGACCCAAAAGTTAGACTCAATTTTTTTAACAACAAATCCCCTGCAAGATATCTAAATCAAATATAAAATTACCATTTCAAGTTTCAGATTTCAAGTCAATAAAATCGAACTTCAAGTCATAAACTGTACAAATTCAAACTCGAATTCATTCAGAATATTGTTTTGCATACATATTACTTGTTGATTTGGTCATTTGATCACAACATTTAAATCTTAATGAGTCACCTGCAGTGGCAGAACAAACTTTTTGCCTAGAGAATGAATTCGCCGAGTACAAAAGGCTAATGCAGTCTAGCTTATCACTAATCACTTTAAGTCATTTTATCAATTTCAGTAGATTTTTTTTTGGAGGTGGGGTCTCCTTATCATTCGCTTTGGCATCTTCATTTAATCATGTTTCCCCTACAGATTTCTGGTAATCCTACATCCAATTGTCAACTTCTTTTCAAATTTTTGCTTCACCTGGTCAGCAAATTTCAAATTTGTTTCATAAAGTGTTGCGTTTCCATTTTCTGTTTCTTTAGCGGGGTCCCTAATGAAGTAGTATTTTTACTTTATTTATAAAGTAACTATACCTGACTGGCTTATTGTCCTGTCTTTAGAATCTCTTTATTATTCTGGGTCTGGCCAACATTAATAATAAATGACCTGGTTGTTTCACATCTTGGTGATTGAGGGACACATGGTCCTGAAGGAAGTGAAGTGTCCAGTTTCCGGAAGTCAGCCCCGCAGGCAGCACCCCTACTCATTGCATTTGAATTGAAAAGATAGGATCAGGTTTATTGTCTGATGCCAGAGGCAGCCTAAAAAAGGAAGTGCCAAAGGGACTGGACAATTTCTAGGACATGAGACAATTCTGGCATTTGAGCCCCGTGTTCTGTATTTGCTTTGTGCTTACCATGAATGATGGTGGTGGTCAGTCATATCGAACCCAATGAGTTAAATCCAGCTTGATCCTAGATTGAAACCTAGGATAAGCTACAGAACTTTATTTACCCTTATCATTCACCTAAGAAATCATGTTATATAAATTGAGTAATAGAACCTGCAAACATGCATAAATTTTTTCCTGTCATTTTACAAGTGCAGATGTTTTAACCTTTAGCACACTGTGACTCCTTCAAGTAAAAAGTGTGTCATTCCACCGCAGGTGACTCTGTGTTATAATTTCAAGATTGTGTAGTCCTGTCAATTTCAGTAATGCATGAATAGATATTCAAGTTATAATGCTTCCAAAGTTACTAAGTGCACAACATCTTGGTGCCCTTGAAAAAAAATGCAGAATGCTAAAGGTTGTACTTTCTACTTGGCTTTTCCACATTTACTATCAAAATGTATCAAAATCAATGATTTCTGTCTTTTTTTTTGTCAAATTTCCATTTGAAAACCAATTAATTAGAATTCAAATGTAAACATTTTGCTATTCATTTGACATAAACTTTTGCCATGAACTTTTTTTTTGCATTTAGGTGCTCAAAATTGAGGGAGTGATTTCTTACCGAGAACCTCATTTCTGGAGCCATACCTCCACAAAGATTCTAGGGAGTTTACATGTCCTGGTAGTTCCTGAAGCTAGTGAACAGAAAATCATTGCACAGGTGAGACAAACATATTTCTTGATTGTATTAGAAACCATGAACCAAAACTGTCAAAATAGGTTCTTTCTGTTTTCAGTTGAGTCTGGCTGGCTATCTTGCATTCAGACTGCACCAATGAAGCTAGAGGGCTGAAAATTTAAACATTCACTCCTGATGTCTAAAAAAAATGTTTTTAGTTTTTCTAAAAATTCATCCACAAAATAAATTTTTAGTTGGAGGGGCTCAATTTACAGTGTTAGTGTCGGCTAAATTGGTCCGAGAGTTGATGTCTATCATTGATCACCCCCTTTTCCATTTTTTTGTTGATCAGCCCCAACATGGCATGCTGCCAAAAACATTTGTTGTTTTCTATTGTGCAACTAAACAGACCTGTTCTTTTCTTGGTTTTGTTTCAACTCTTTCTTTTGTCCCCTTCATGATGACCCCAAGTGGTGATCATGATGATGATGATGATACAGGTGTCCCCTGATATAACATGGTTCTTTATAGTGCTGTTCACAATATAAGGAGGATGATTGGTGGACCTCAACATCACCTATATCATCGTCCACTTTTTTTTTAAGCAGGGTCCCAAATGAAGTAGTCGATAACTGCAAATAAAAAATGAAATTTCCCTTTGAACCCATAAGACCGATATTTCAGACTCAATGCTATTTTACAGCACCCTAAACCCATTTGATGATAGATAGGGGAAACAACTTCTATCCCACACCCTACGAGTTAATATATTTGACTTATGTTGGCTAACCAACTGTAAAAATGAAATAAATTCAAGAAAAACATTTCAGTTATGAACAAATTTTTTTTCATCATTTTGTTTCTTTTTCCCCTCAACAGCTCAGATACAGGGGATCTGAGGACCCATGGGCTAAGGGTTGAAAGGGTTAAAAGGCATTGATGAAAGAATGTAAATATTTCACTTTTAGATATTGAAATTTGGTTTACTTTGTTGCATATTGTATTTGGTGGTGTTATTAGATGAAAAAAACAAGCAAAAAAGAATGTCTTCGTTTATTTGTTCAAATCTCACTTAGTTTTCATACGATAAATGATGTTCACCGTCCTTCAGCTATCACCCACTTTTAAATATCGCCCTTACCCACTCAACGAATATTGTGACTCAGTTATCCTGTGGTTGGCTTTCTTGGAATTTAACAGCTGCATTATAATGTGGGATGCCTGTAATGACATATTCTTTGATTCAGTCAAATTAAACAAATGTACATTTTTTTTTTTTTTTTTTTTTTGTTTATTCCTGTGGACTACTTTTACAAAACTACTCTTACAGTTCCAGTTACAAATAGGTTGTCACAGGGTGGAGTTGCTAACTGCATGTCTAACCCTCCTCCAGGCTTGGGACCAGATATGGCTACTGACAAGCTATAAGTTTGTTTTTTTTTCCTGTTAGGCTGTCAATCCAAGAGAAGGTTACACTAACAGGGCATAAAGGCACAAATTGCCCTGTTATTTACCAAGCTTAGGGGGAAAAGTGAATCTATGCCCTTCCCAAGGTCATTAGTGCTAAATGAATGTAAACATCCTGAGCTGTAACTCAAACTTAGTTCATCAATTCTGTTTCCCATGGCAGTAACCATTATGCTACTCCTCACCTTCCCATGCTGTTGTGAAATTTTCAGAAAGGTTTTTTGCATTTGTTTATTTCAGGTGCTGAGTATTTTCAAAGATTTGGGTACGCACAGTTTGACGATTCAGGTTGAGAAAGAAGCTTACTTCCATCATCTTTCTGGATTAGGCGCTTCATTTCATCCGATGGTGCTGCAATCCAAGACTTTCGGACGATCAAACAGACAAGAATTTGGCGCTTCCTCTGCTTCTATCGCTTCAATATAATACAATTATTTATTCAGAAATCTATATTCATTAATAAAACTTTTTTCTTTAACCTGTGTCTCGTTTGATTTCAATCTTCATATCTGTCAAATGCCGGTCTTGCTTTATGCCTTGAGCAGTGGCATAGAGATTTGAAAGACAAGGGGGCCTGGCTCCTTGATGTTCTACCCCACCCCCGTTTCAAACAATCAATGAAACTTGTAATAAATAGACCTGCATTATCACTTGAGTGGTGAAAAACAACCCCAAAGCCTGAATTATTATGCTATTCATTTATGTACAAACATATCTTTGCTATTGTATTCTTATTGTCACAAGAAATGCAGGATCATAGAGTTGTGTAGTAAACTCTAACTTGTGGAAAAAAATATCTGCTACCTGAAAGATAAACAAACTAGAAACTAGGGAGCAAGAAAAAGACCTTGGCATAATCATAACATCAAAACTCCTAATCCATAACCGTGTGTAAAAAATTATCAATTTTCATTCCAGCAAAAAGTTTCTTGACACACAGTGCTATACTGATCAGGTCCCCAGACTCAAGGGTAAATCCAGAGGACTCAAAGTAAGCCATGGCCTATGTTTTTTTTTTTTTTTTTGTTTTTTTAAATTCCCATCAATCCTTTCGCTACACCTTACTTGACAATCAGTGCACAAATCAGATGTCCCCAAAGGCTGTGAAAAAAAATTTTCACTGGTGTGTTAAATCACCTGAATCTGTATTTGACTCCCCTAACTTCAAGACCAAAATTTACAGCTAAATTTTTGGCTTATACACCGAGTTTTACAGTAAATTGTAATTTTTTTTTTTTTCTAATTATACATATGCATATATAGAGAGGGTTGGAGGGCCCCAAATGGACCTGTGCCTGAGGATTCTATCAAGGTTAATCTGGCCATGCTAACACACATTAGGATTTCTTGGTGTGTCTGGTAGAAAATTGGTGATTGTCTTTCTTTTTGATCACAACTCCATTTTTAAAAAAAACATATCCAGACATGTAATTCCTCATGTTCATCTAGAGTTAGATTACTTTGATCCAAAGTTATTGGAAATCAAAATCATCAACTTTTCTGGAAGGTTGACTTCTTTCTGATCAATGTTAATTTTACTTTTAGTTCTGTTCAAAGTAAACTTTTCAGATGTGTCCATATTCTCCAAATTTGAAAGTCGGTGTGAAGATGAACAACACTTTATCGTCTGTAGAATAACAAATGAAAATAAATCAATTTCCATAAAGATATTGTCTATAATTGAGAAGAGTTAGGAGTGTTACTGATTTACAAAAAAAAAAACTATTTCTGCGGCACTGCCAGAGAAAAGAGTTTCTCCTTTTTACAGACAGATAGTACCTCTGAAGAATGCTCTAGAATGGACGGGATTGAACGTTGTGGGATTAACAAGAAAAATAAGTTCGATTGTTTGAAGAATTTTTTGAATCTCTATTTCCCTTCTTGATAATTCCATTTTCAGGTCAAGTTATCTCCCTTAGTCAAGCACCAAGAAGACTAGAAAGAAAATTTTAAAAATAACATTCGTAATCTACTTGATAATCATTCGAGAATACACTTATAAATAGATAAAAACTCATCCGTAGGTCTACAAAATAAGTATCTTCCAGCAGACTTATTCTTACGTTGACATAAGGAACTTGGAGACTGATTGTATAATATAACAACTTTTTTCCTTTTTTTTTTTTTTTTTTTTTTTTTTTTTTAAATGAAAACTATATGATAGGAGGCCATTTATCCAGCTTCCAGAATTCAGAATAACTAGAAAAAAAGTCTATATTTTAAACTATTATCAAAGATTTTTAAAACATCCAAATATTGATAATTGTATTTATTATTGATATTTATTTTGATGTAATGCAGAATAATTTTGTTTGGAATTTACAAGATAAAGAATCATCATTATTATTCACTAATTTATTTGGACTAGTGTTATTGCCACAATTATTGGCTTTTTTCACTTCTTCAAGTGTCTGTCATATTTAGTTACCTATTTGGAATTTCAAATCCACAAAGGTAGATTGTTCTCATACCATATCTAGTATTAGGTTATTATTGCTAGTTGATTCAACCTTGTGGTGTCTCTTGTCCATCTCCTCGATTGAACCAGCTATGGAGCTGAAACATGGAACCTAACCAAGAGACAGCCCTACAAGCTGAGAAGTATGCAACGTGCACATAAGAGAATCATGCTCAACCTTACATGGAGAGATCATAAGACAGCACAGTATATAAGGAAGAAAACGGATGTCTGTGACATTATAGGAACTATTAAAAAAATCAAACGGCAATGGGCAGGCCATGTTGCAAGAATGAAAGACGACCGATGGACATCACGTCTCACAACATGGATCCGCAGAGATCACATGAGAAACTGAGGCCGACAGAACACAAGATGGAGAGATGAACTAGACAGATTCAGAAAATGCTGGTTCTGCGATGCCCATGATAGAGAATTGTGGCGAATCTTGGGGAAGATCTATATCCAATGATGGACGTTAAAAAACTGATGATGATGACGACATTATTTTCAGCATCACTAGGAATTCAAATTATGATTACAAGGTTGGTTGCTAGATGCACTTAACTAATATCTTTATCTGATCATCCATGTCGCATGGGACAATCGGAAAATAGACTTATAAACGTAACATGGCTAAATGTAAATAATCTGCTTTTTACGTTTAATGTATAAAACTTGGGCCTTGTTATCATTAATTTACAAAATGAGTGAAATCCTTGTTTTTCTTTAGCTTATGATATTCACAGGGTCATGTTTCATATCCTGTAAAGTTTCATCTAATTTTGTTCCATGGTTTAGGCTGCATCAACTTCTTACAGCAAATTTTTTACCAAGAGCAAATAAACTTCTAAAATTTGCTAAAACTTTGTATCAAGCATTTTTTAGAATAATAAAAGAAGTTACCTAGAATTAAATTTTCTACAAGATAACATATTTTTTCATCAAAATTGGTTAATGTTTACTAAATTAAGATTGTCAGTTGGGGTAATAACTAAGCTTGGTGATATTAAGGGTATAGTGCTATCACACATGTCCAATTAGTTTCGTTTTTCATGAAAATCTAAAATATTTTTCAGCTTTTTTCTATCTGCATTTAAATGTTACAATTTCACTGATAACACTTGGGAAAGTATAAGTAATTTAAGTTAGAAGAGAGATGAGGAAGAAGGAAGATTTCCACATATGAAACTTATCTAAGTTTGTATAACATAAAACATGGATTGGCAACGAAGATTGAAAAGGATAAGTGAAAGAATGAGAAGATATAGAGTGAGAGAAGAGCAGAGACATGAGATAATGGATAATATCAGTTGTCAACATCCATGGAATTTCTGTTCATGTTATTGTTTGAAAGATGAAGAATTTTTTCGGGGAAAGCAGATTAACTCATCATGAGCTGAATTATGATTTTATTATGTGAATGACAAAAAATGCCACAAGTTTAATTGTTTGCCTTTTTAACTCTTAAATTCATGAACCACTTGAAATCAATCCAAAAGAGTAGAACTCTCCAATGAATGGAATATCAAAAAAATTTAACACTTTTGTGAATTGAATAAAAAGAAAAAAATTCACCTGAAAGTGCAAGGGAAATAAGTCTAATCAAAAGTTTGACTTTGATAAAGATTTGAAATTTTTCATAAAAATTTAAATCTTAATTTCATAAAAATTGATATTCTATCAAGATTGATGCAAAGGATTTATTTTTGACTCATCATTTTGAGAAATTATTTTATGCTAGAATTTACCAGATTTTACTCTTCCTTCAAATTCTCAAAGTTTTCTATCTATGAAATTGGGTAAAGACTTGAATCCTTCCTAAAATCAATGAACTAGATTACCAACATGACAAATAAAAAACTCATAGTGAATTGCGTTAATGGTTCACTGTATACCTAAAAATTTATTTTTTCCTTCCACCATTTATCTTTCTTTACGTAATTTTCTCCTGTCTATGTAGCTTTCATTACCTAATTTCTATCTAAGTTTTCGTTCTTTTTTTACATCAGTTTAAATATCTCTAGTTTTGTGGTCCCATAGATATTAACTCTAGATAATCCGCCAATCTCTTTATCTTTAATCCAGTAATCCCTTTAAAGAACAAAAAAGAAAAAAAATGATTACTAGTGTTATAGTGAACCACTACCATGATTCGATATTTAGTGACATCCACTGGTTTATTATAAATTAGCTACTAATTTCAATGATATAAAAATTTTTCAACTAATTTGAACGAAAAGATTTTAGAAAAAGTATGATTAGTGTAATGTGTGATGAATGAGCGATCATATCATACATCATTATTCAGTCCCTTGACCAAATCTCTGTAGGCTGTACCAATGGAGCTAGAGGGCTGAAAATTCAATCATTTGCTCCTTATCATGTTTAGAAAAAAAATTTTTTTGTTCATTGAAAAATCCTTTCCTAAATAGGTTTTTAGGTGAGCTGGAGGTTCAATTTTCAGTGTAACTTTATGCTAAATTGGTCTCTTAGTTTGTATCCAGCAGTGTTCACGTTTGTTTTTTGGATATTCAACTTTTTATTGTGTGATCACAGCTCAACAAAAAGTGAAAAAAGTAATCTATTCATCACTTAACCCTTTTTCCAATTTTTCAAATGATCACCCCCCCCTCAACTCATCAAAAAATGACATGGTATTTAAGTAATTCTGCAATCGCATTTTTGCTTTCAAAATATCAAAATCATCATGTTACACACCATTTTGTTTATGTTAAATATTTTCTGAATATTGAACTTTAACTAAAAGTAGAAATGAATAAAGATTTTTAAAAAAAAGGGAAGATTCCAATACAAAGAAATGGGCTGATTCTCTTTGTTATGAATATTGGAAAGTGTTGCATACACACACAATATATATATAAATATATATATTGGTTTCTCAGATGAAAAAAAAGTTTACAAATAACATTCAATTTACCATTGAATACTTATGGTGTTATATTTACCAAGTTTAACATAAAATTCTACTCTCACTGCATCATTAGAGTATAGAATTCTATTTTAATTACGTCATCATGTGACGCAAAAAGTGTCACAGACAACAAATATATGAATAACAAACAGTCACATGACCAACATCGCTTGGGAGCCTCTCAAAGCAAGAATGAAGTATTTAGAAATTTTTGATGTTTAATCTAACATAAAGTCCATTATTGGTCAATAATCCATCTCTATCTAACATAATAATCTTTAAAAAAACACAGGAACATTGAAAATGAAAAGTATTTTTAAAACATTATTTGGGAGACCTCTATAATCTTTGAGCTCTGTGCAGCTGTACTGTTTTCACTGCTTCAAGTAGAACCCTATCTCAGATATAAAACTACCTGAATAGTTTGCCATAAGTATTGATTAAAAGTAAACAAAAAAATATCTGCTCTTGGCTCGAGTAAAATTTTAATTCTATATGTCTGTGTTCCAAGGAAATCATTAAGTCTCAAATTCATGAACCACTTGAAACTGCTCCCGAACTCAGTTGGAATCTTCAATTAATAGGATTGAAAGAAATATGGATTGAATAAAAAAAATCGAATTCATCTTCAAGTGCAAGGGAAGTAACTCAGATCAGAAGTCATTCATTTAGTTAAGGATTTGAATTTTTTACATGAATATAAGAGTTAATAGAATTGAAAGTTTTTATGAGTCAATTTTGTACGAGAGCAAATTTTCCTATAGTACTTATTATAGATAAATGATCTATATACTTTGAATTTGAATTAACTACATTTGAAAATGCGTGGGTATTTATCCATCTCCTCACAAGGGTGGGATGTGACACAAGGTCGAGTTTAAAATGGGGGCCCCACATGCAAAAGTTTTGGCGAAAACAAAAGTTTCCCTATTCCCCGCAAATAACGTCAAAAAGGCAACAGGGCAACCCTCCCCTTTTAGTGCAATAGGGAGGTGCTGCCCCAAGCAAATGATCCGTAAAGACTTGGAATTGTACACTTTTTAGGCCACAGGATGGTTCCTGGGCCAGAGAAGTATAAAATGTACAGAAGGAAAAAAACTTTCCCATTCTCAATAACTTGAATCTGGATCAGAACTCCAATTACTTAGCAGAGACCCACATTGCACTTTGAACAAGCTGTTGTTTCAATTAGAAACCTTCAACCTGAACTGTCAACAAAACTGTCAAAATAGGTTTCTTAGGTTTTCATGCTGGGAACACATACAGGCTGTTCCAATAGCAGTAGAGGGCTTCAAACTCAAACATTTACTCCTTATTACGTCTACAAAAAAACTTTTTAGTGCGAGATCCAGTTTACAATGTAAGTTTATAAGCTCAAAATTGGTCACTAGTTAGAATCTGAATCAAAAATTCTGTGAAAATTTCAATTTTTTAGTGATTCAACTATAGGTGAGGGAAGTAACTTATTCATAGATCACCTCTTATTCCATTTTTTTTTTATTGATCAACCCCAACATGGCATGTTGCCATAAGATGTTGCTCACGTGACAGTTTCTATTGAGTGACAAACCAGACTTGTTTTTTTCTTTCTTTTTTTTTAAAAACTTTCCCATTGTTTTATTGATGTTTTTTTTGTTATTATCTCTTGTGGGTGTTTTCATGATTGATGCAGCAGCTGTCATAATGAGTCAGTCAGAGATAGAAAGAAAAACTGAAAGTGACCAGATGAAAAAGATAACACAGCTGTGTACACAGAAGGAGAACTTGAGGAAGAGCAGCAATCAATCAATATCTATCAAAGTAACAACATTAACGACTACAATGAGATGGATTGATGGACTGAGGGATATACAGAGGGATCTTTTCTTTTTTTCACCAGTCTATATTGCTCTCCCTCTCTCTCAATTTCTCTCTCTCTCTCTCTCTCCATACAGACACAGATACACAACTACTTATAAATCCTCATATGGTTTATCAAGTAAAAATAAAAGATTTTTAAAACCCTTTTTGATATCAACTCTATTGAAGAACATATTTACTCCATATAGTTTTAAGAAGGGTCAATAACATTCAAAAAGTTTTCTGGATGATTGAACTTCTTCTTTTTAGTGTTGTTAATTTAAAATACTCAGACGGGACAAGATATGGAAATCCATGCAAGGAAAGGAAAGAAAAATAACCAAATCCTAAATTATAGGCGTTGTTACCATCGGAGAAAAAAATGCTGTTTACCACCCTCACATTCATACACCTGAAGAAGGCCGTAGAATGGATTGGCCAAAAGGTGTTAACAACAATAACAACAATAAGTTCAATTGCCAAAAAAACTCTTTGAACATATTTGCTGTTTTGTTCTATCATCGACTGCCATTTTTCAGGTGACCTCAGAATTCTATCCTCCCCAGAACTTTTTGATTTGCTAACTGCTCAAGGTACTTTCTTGCAGTTGTTCAGGAAATTGAATTTTTTTTAAGAAGAGAATTCACTAAAGTCTGGAACAGATGTTAATCTAAATGCACTATGTGCCGAATAAAGCAAATGAATGAAAACTTCTCAGATGAGGCATCCTGTTATCTTAATTCCTGGTGAAATATTACACCCTTTAACTCAACTCAGGGTTCAATAAGCCATAAAACTCTTTGAAAGTTTATCATTTGGTCAAATTTTTTGGTACAGCATCTCCACTTTACATTTCATCATCCCCCTCCAACGCACACAATGTAAAACCCCGGTAAAAAATGGCACATTGAAAATGAAATTTGTATTTTTTCACCTTTTCCCCCTCACTACGCCTTGCCATTCAGCACCCCCTATTGCCCCCATGACTTCCAATGCCTGGCCACTACCTTCTTGATTCCAAATGCTCCCCTACTGCCTCCCTAGTCCCAGCGCCACCCCCAGTTTCTGTGCCCCAAGGGTGTCCACTTTGATGATTTTCATCAACTTCTGCCTTCAGTTGATTTAATAAGAGTGTTACTTATTGAAATCGATTGTTTCGTTCTCTAGATAGAGTTCATAATAGAGGACTCTTTTCCTATCCCACCAAATACTCAGCTGTACCTTGTTTGGATGAAGACTGTCATGATTAGTAGTGGTTCATTTTGCTTGACCCATCTCTTGCATTCAACATTGTTGTAAATTATCCCACTTTCCATTAACTGTCACAATTTGTTTCAAAGATAAAAGATTTTCATTAATAGTACACAAAAATACACTCCAGAAGTTATTTTTCTGCTTGACTTACTTGGCAAGCCATACATCAAATTAACTAACATGAATGGTGTAAATGAATTTCAACTCTTTATTTAGATATTTGAGTATGTTGGCTATTACATGTGATGTATAATGTTGGATATTCTCAAGTAATGGCTGTCAATCTCACTTGGTCTACCTGATCACTGAGCATCATTCAGTGAGGAATCTCTGGCATGAAACCTTGTAAACCACTTCTGACACATTTCATCTTTCCCACTACCATCTCCATTAACTGTACAAATCTTTTTTGTGTTTGAGTCGTATTTTTACTGTAAAATAAAAAAAGTGTAAGGTGCTAAAAATGTTGCTTATCTTTTTATTATTTGTAAGAATCAATAAACAAAAGTATTCTAATTTTAACAAATTTTTCAAAAAGATGCTCACTGATGTGGCAGCTGGAACAATCAAAAACAATCTTTTGAATGAAGTTAGTTAAAACTAGACACTCCTAATGCCATCAGACGACAAAAATAGAACCAACTTTTGGCCAACTTAATATTCATATATGTATATAAGGATATACATGAGTATACCTGTATACATATGTATGATCAGTGTTTGGATAATAATTATCTGACTGAATATTAGAAATGACAATGTGGAGAGGTAATTGAATTGTTTGTAAAAATAACCAATTTATTTTATTAACATGTTTCACCAAGAATAGACTTAGTGAGAATGTGTAGGGATATGAATTGTATCAGATTCTTACACAGAATTTACCGTATTAAGATATCATCATGGGGGAGGGTCATTAATCTTAAGGTCACAGTTTATGAATGTTGTAAGTTTTGTCTACTCAACATCATGTGTGTCAAAATTTGATGGGTTGTATCAGTGATATGTTTTAGCGTTCTGTTATGGGTCGGTATTTCGATCAGCCAGCGTGTGTGTGTGTTAGGTTTATTAGCTAGCCTCCAGTTGTTGTCTATCATTCCTGTTGATCAATATTTTGTATTGTCTTAATCTTAATTCAGTCAAATAAGAGGATATATTATAGAATATGGGGACACTGTTCTATTGAATTACTTTCCAAAATTATCGTAGATTCAATGCATTTTCCAAGTTATAGCCTTCTTTATTCATTATGATGATTTTTGAGGACATTCAAGTTATCGTCTAATTTTAATGATCTCTGATGTTTGTATACTCAATTTCTGAGAGGTCTGGAGGTTTCCCTAATATATTTTTGAGACGGACCTTACAAGGTGTTTCATTAATCCCTGCCTCAGGGATAGATAATTCTCTCATGTGATTTCTCAAATTCTTATTTGCTTGGGATGTGCTGGTGATGATTTATATTCCCAGATTTTGTAGATTATTTCAGTAGTTAATGAGCTTGTTAGTAATGTGATGCACCTTTCCCCACTAGGTGTGAAGGATTAAGGCAACTTCTCCCAAACATTTGATTAATAAACAAGATTTTACAATTATATCAATATTTATTTACAGAGTAACTTTCACTTCCTATTTGATAAATAAAGAGAGTCAAATGGAATAAAAGGAGGAAATGAAGAGGATTACTCCATATGGATAAATTAAGGAGTAAAGATGGGGGCAGAAAGGAAACCTGGCCTCTGATCTATGAGATTCAGAATCCAACAGGTCTTAACAATTTATTGTTTTGTAATTTTGAGAAAAGTCATTAAAATTGAAAGAGTTTTTTTGTTTCTTTTCTAATTATTCTTTGGTTTCTACAATGTTACGGATGACTCATTCTATAGCCTTCTTCAGGAGTATTATTCATATATGAAGAGAGAGAATCTTTTGGTGGTAATGCAAAATGAAAAACGCTAGCAAAAATAATTTTTTGCTAATGTCAGTATAGTAACAAGAAGAGTAAGAAGAATGAGTTCAGTGTGCTGTAAAACTTTTTGGAGTTTGACTTTTTCTCTCATAGACAAAAGGATTTTTACATTTAGGTAGTTGGTGTGATAAAAATCGGAAGTAGAAGAGGAAAAAAAATTTATAGGATTGGTTGCACTTGTCATTTTATGTATTGACTTGTTGGTGAAGTTCTTTTTTTAATATTGTCTCTCAAAGTTAATATTGTCTCTCAAAGTTGAATAGATGACAGTGACTGTCATCTATTATTGTTACGTCTGCAAAAAAAAAAAAAAATATATATATATATATATACATATATTTATTTTCACTCATGTTTGTCTGTCTGCCAACAGAATATCTGAAAATATTTCTCAATGGTAAGAGAGAATTTATTAAATTTCGGGCAGATCCGGGAATGTTTTTTTGATTGTGAGATGTTTTTCATTTTTTTTCCATACATATAAAGCATTCACTCATGTTTGTTCAAACAATAACTCCAAAAGTTCTCTATAAATTTCAATGACATTTTGCGGAGAGTAATCAAACCCGACCGTACCCAATACTTACTTCTTTTCTGTGACTTTTGTTAAGGCTTTGGGGTTGGAGTTTCTCTTGCAGGTGTATCCTCTATCAAAACTTCAAATACTTTTTGCAGTAAATTTGATATATATTCATACAAATAGTCTTTTCTCTGTTTACTTTCACTTCACACTAATTCCCTTGTTTCTTTATAAATACAGAATGACACAAAATTTCCAAGTATTTACATCTCGGATGTACGTATCATGCCTCTAGTCCAGGGTTTTTTTACTATTGGTGCTATAGTGGGGATCATCAACCTCACATGATGGCACAGTACATTAGAAAAAGACAGGATTCCGAGATATCATAGAATCCATAACAAAACTTGAATAGCAATGGGCTGGTCATGTTGCTGGAATGTCAGACAACCACAAGACATCACGGCTCACAACATGAATCCCCAGATCTCACATCCAAAACTGAGGCTGACAAAATATAAGATGGTGACAAACCAGACAAGTTCTGAAAATATTGGCTCCATGACGCCTATGATAGACAGGTCTGGTGAATCTTAAAGAAGTTCTGTGTCGAACGACCGATGCTAAAAGGTTGATGATGATAGCCTGCAAATTTTTCAAACCAAAGAAATGTCGATAAAAACTGCAACAATAAAAAGAGTTTATATCATTAATACAAATGATTTTTTTGTGAAAATTTTCCACAATTTTTATTAAATTTAATAACACAAAGATTATTATGATAAAATCAGCAGGCTTTTGGAGGAGGGCTTTTTTTTCGACATGTGTTGCTTTTTTGTCAAAGGCAGTGAAAGTCACTAATTGAAAAAAAGCAAAAAAGTTGAAGATCCATGAATACTAAATTTGGGTATCAAATTAGTTAGTTTTCTGTTGATTTTCTACAAATCTTTAAATTTTTGTGTTTTTATGAAATTACGTAAAAAAAACAGCAGTAGTAGTAATAGTGGTGACATTACCAGCAGCAGTTTCCTGCTGAAATCAACAAACACACAGCACACACACATCGGTAAAGCTTTGCTTATCAGCTGCAGCCAAATTTGTGTTTGTATCTCTTTCCTCTCTTTCTGTTTGCTTTAGCACAACAGAAAACCAACCAAGTGATAGTGGCTTTTATATCATATTTTTTTCAGTTTACAATGCAGAGCAATCAATAAACTAACAGAAAATTGGGACAAATGCATCAAAAAAGAAATGAATTTGAAAAATTATGGGAGATTTTCTTAAAAGCACTAAAATTGATTCAGAGATTTTCTTATGAAATAAAATCTTATTACATAGAGGCAAAGGTCACCTTTTCATTTGTTTGTTGATTGGTTCTTTCACACTAAAGTAAACAGTAAAAGAGGAAGGGTAAATCAAAGCTTGCTTCTGTGTGTTCACTTACACCTATATCATTACTACCACTACAACTGATGATGAAGATGATGATGATGTCTTAGTAAGTATCAACTAAGATTGCTTAGTCTGGAACACAGGCCTTAGTACTTGCTGTTACCTTAGTGGTCACTCATCTAAGTACTGAATGGGCTCGTTGCTGTTTATATTTAGTGATCTGGTAGGAATCGGTTCTCTAAAACTCAAATGGCAATGGGCTGGTCATGTTGCGAGAATAAAAGACAACCAATGGACATCACAACTCACAACATGGATCCCCAAAGACCACATGTAAAACCAAGGCCGACAGAATACAAGATGGAGAGATGAACTAGACAAATTCAGAAAATACTGGCTCCGCAACGCCCATGATAGAGAAATTTGGCGGATCCTCAGGAAGGTCTATGTCCAACGACAGATGTTAAAAGACTGATGATGATGATGATAATAATGATAGGAATTGGTGCTCTCAAACAAGATTTGACCATAAATCTGATGTCCAAGTAGTTGGACAGGAAACATAAGCATCTCTGATTTTTCATGAATAAAAATGATGTTTATCTTATATTAAAAAGGAAATTTTTTCTCATACAATTTTGTCACCTTGGTGTTTTAAAATTGATGAAAAACAGAAAATTTGAAGAGTTGTAGAAAATTAACTGTAAAACAAAATTTGTTCAAAGTATGCGTTTTTGTTGTTGTTTACAATAAATACATTTTTGACCGTCAATAACTAAAAACATAAATCAATAACCCGAAATCAGTTAATTCTTTCATGAGCATCGGTTCATTGATTGCGAGACGTAGAATTACATGGCTACGTTGATGCTTACCAACAGTCAGCACAGACCATTCAAATCCGATAATTACTTTAATCATTTAATCAGCAACACATTTAGTTGATCCCAATCCAATAATATCCAACAAAACCCGTCTATGCTTATTATTCCCAGGTATGACAAGATACAAACTGTGCAAATAAATTGGTATCTGTGTGCATAGGTTATCTTAGATTATGCATAGACACACATTGGCATCACTTAATTCATGGGCATGAATTCACAAAGGCGTCGGAGGTGGATAGAATGGGCTATTTGAAAGACATTATACAATAACAAGAATGTATTTGTAGTTACATGAATTGCACATATGATAATTCAACCTTTGGGGATGTTTTTAATTTAAGTGATAGAGCATATCTATTTATAGCAAATTTTCTTCTTCAATCAAATATCACTAAATGTTGGAGGAAGCCCACTCAAGGAGCCTAGACCCTGAGCCTGCAAACCTCTAGCTTTCTCTAACTACGTCACTGTGAATAAACAAACTTTGGATTACAATTTCATTTCCTCTTATGTAATTTTTTTTGACAACAATATTAAATGTAAAATTAGAGCGCATTTCATTCCATTCCAAATGATGTATGTTATGACAGGAATAATCTAAACATACTAACACATTTCTCTTTAAATAACATTTTGTCATAAACATAATCATCACTTGATTTAAGGACACTACACAAAACAAACCTCTACATTTTAATTGTGAATAATAAAGTTATTTATGATATTTTTTATTAGAATTGTGCTAGAAGTTATGGATTGAAAACAGATGTGATCAGCATGATAAATCTTAGAAGTAAAAAAGTCCCCGAAAATGGTTGAGAGAGAGAGAGAGAGAGAGAGAGAGAGAGAGAGAGAGAGAGAGAGAGAGAGAGAGAGAGAGAGAGAGAGAGAGAGAGAGAGAGAGAGAGAGTGGCAATTTATTGTTTATAAAAATCACTAGCTTTGAGAGACTTTTTTTTCTTCAAACCATAACAATCGTGAAAAAAACGTCATATATCTTCAAGATTTAGGTGCCCCAAAACTTGTAAATTTTCCATTCTAATCGGTTCAGCAGTTTTAAAGTTCAATATTTTCTGCAAGTTAACAATTGGTTGTTTACTTACGAAATATAAACAAACGATTGTTTTGGAGCTTGGAACAGTAATCTTAAAGAATATGGAGGGATAAGTTGAAATTTAACATACTTCGTTCTGATGATTGGCCGTACATTAAAAAAAGAGTTGGTAAAAACTATCATTTGCACTGCATTAGAGCAGGGTCTCTCAAACTTTTTGCGCTTACAGAACCCCTAAGACTAAGCAAAAATTTGGGAATGCAAAAGAGATGTATAGACCTGGCTTTGCCCGAGCATAAAAACTAAAGGCATGGTATAACATATTTTTTAATTACAAAATTTATATAAACACATAACAATGGTTATTTATGTTTATAAAGTTGGTCTTAATTGTATATTAAGCATGATTTTTTTAATGAAAACCAACAACTGAAATCTGATACAATTGATGCATTTAGATTTTTTGCATCAATACCACATAATATTTCATTCGGAACTGTAAACAGTTTATTTCTCAAAATTGGTCACGGAAATAACTATATATGAGGTGGAACCCAAATGTTCCGTGGAAGCCAAGTATTCAAGAAACCCTGTATTAGAGAATAGTGCAACATGGAGGGAGAAGTTTCAAAAGAACCACATGCACTGCATCGGAGAACACAAAACCTGCATCAAAGATAATTTAAGGGCTGTGGTTGCCAGCTTAATCATCTGACATCAAACAATAAAGAACTTATGACAAAGGGTTTATTCTAACATTCCACGCAAGAAGGCCACAATGAGTAAATCATCTTCATAATAATATGGTAGAATGTTGGGATAAAATCCCATTGGAAGCAATGGGGAGCTTAATTGTAGATGTGATGCTGTATTGAAAAAAAATTACTCTTGGTATTAGTATTTGTTCTTTCATTTACTCCTTTTATTTTTTTTATGTATACTTGTTATTTGACAAAATTTTAGATCTTTAGAGTGTCCCATAAACTATTTTCTTTTTTACAAATGAAGATTTTATTATTACACTTAAATTGTTCATGATAAAATATGAATTTCAATTTTTAAATAAGTTTTTGTATTCTCTTGTTAAATTCAACCAATCCCAATTATCTCTCCCTCGCTAAATATATATGTGTATATATATATATATATATATATATATATATATATATATATATATATATATATATATATATATATATATATATATATATATATGTGTGTATATATATATGTATATATATATATATATGTATATATATATATATATATATATATATATGTATATATATATATATATATTTATATATATATATATATATATATATATATATATATATATATATATTCATGTATAAATTGCAAGAAAAATTTTTACAGAGATATATTTGCTAGTAACAGACTAATCTTCTTCATTGACCTAGATAATCCAAAGATTAATGAGAATGAATGAAGTAAACGAGCAAATAGTTCTTGAACGTACTTATGTTCAAAGTCCTAAGTGATTATACCGTAACTGCTGTAATGAAATGTCTAATTGCTGAACACGTTTTAGTGAAACACGTTTATAATCCCTAGTGACAGGAGCCAAAGATTTGTGATCAGACTAGTTACTCTTCATTCAATGATTTCTGATTTTTGCCTTCAAACAATAGCTGAATTGATGTCCTTTCTTGGAAATATATCACATATCATTAATAAATTGAATGTTACTTTAATCTTGTAATCTAATAATAAATTTCTTGATTCATTAAAGATATTTCTCATTTCATTACTATAAATTAAATATAAATATCACTTATTTTATGAAAAAATTATCTAAATAGCAATTTCTTACATCTAGTTGCAATCAAAAACATCCAGATTGAGATGAAAAATATCTAATTCAGCAACATCTAAATTGGCAACTCAGAGCAACACAAACATTTTAGTATGTCAGTCAGGGCTGGTAATCGATGCCAACGGATACAAAAATGCAAAGAAATGTAACTATTGTAAAAACCCTCAGAACAATTGTTGCTTTTCATCAAAACTAAACTCAGGCTGGCTTCCCTTCAAAAGTGAGTAAATAAAATTAACAGCGTGAATCGGAATAAAGAACAGGTTCTAGAATTGAACTCACAACCCACTATACTGGAGGGTCGCTTTCTTAATGCACTACCACTCCTACCACCAAAGTTATGAAATTTAGTAGCAAGTACAAATCCAAAGTAAGCCCTTAAACTCACTCCTGATCCCATCTGTGCCATGCTAATTTTTAACTGGTTGTTTTGTATCGGTGATCAAATTTTATGTTTTTTAATTCTATTAAATCTATCAGATGAAATATTGTAAATCATTATCATTGATTTCTTGCTGCTCTTAACCTTCATCTTAATACTTGCTTTTCATTGAAATAGACTCAGGCTTGGTTCCCTTCAGTAACCTGAGTTTAGTTGTGATAAAAAGCAACTACCGGTAAGATGAAGGTAAATAGTTGCAAAAAATTATTAATGATAAAATTAATTAATTTGAAGATAAAAACATGGAAATCATGTAACACTAATTTTTAGGCATTATTTTTTCTGTTTAAATAATATTCAGTTATAACTTCCATTTAACAATTTATCATTCCCCCAGTTGCTTTATTTCTGCCCTATTCCAATTCAAGTCTCTTGTGTTTTAATCAGAATATTATGGGGATTTTTTACAACTAAAATCCCCACTATGACAATAGAGAATAGTTTATAGTAAAACTAGTCTGGCAACTTTTTCAGCCAGCACACTAACAGTTATAGAAAGTAGTTAATAACACTGAGAAAGAAAAGTTCTATGAATTTTTGATGATTAGAACCTAGTTTAATCTTGGATCATCTGTATTCACAAGCATTGAAAAATTGCACCTTACCAGGATTTTGGTCATTGCAGGCAGTTGCCAATTAACAAACAGTAATGTACGTTTTGAGGTGAAGAGACTGCAATGGTCTTGGTAACAAATGATTATGGGTGCAGCACCAAATAAGTTAATTTTATCAAAGTGGTATTTTCAGAAGTTTTATTTATCAGAGTGAGTTTGAGAAAAGAACAAGGTGATGTGTATCTTTCCTGGATAAATTCCATTACAAATCAGAGAAGTTCTTATCAATATTGTCTTCATTGGTATATGTTTTCTTCAAACAAGAAGTCATCTTACATCATTTTCTTATCTGAATCAAGGACATTTTGCATCCACTAATCAGCCCATCATTCCTCCAACAAGATCTTTATGCATCTTGTCAACAGCTTGTCATTTCTACAACTTTTTCCCTGCTTAGGCCAGGTACAAATTTGACCATATTGGCTGGTGGTGATTGGTTGGTTTCGAACAGCCAGAGTTTCTATTGGTTAACACAGTTCAATAAGAGTCATTTGGGACCATCTGGTCCATTCTAGAATCTTCTTGAACATCAAAGAACACGGCATGTAAACATTTGAACATTTTACATTCTAAATGACAAATAAAGATTGTGATTTTATCAATGCACATGAGGCCATTGATCTTAAAGAATAAATACAACTTCAATTGATCATAAGAATATAATATGTTACAGAGAGAAACAAGAAAGAATTCCAAGTGGCACATGCCTCAGGTAACACCTCTGTCACTAAAAACTGAATGAAAATTAGTTCATATATAGATACAATAGAGTTGAGGTGACAGTGTGAGTTTTGACTTTTCCATATATTCTGAACCATTGTCTTTTATGAAATATCTCTCACCTGGAAAAATATCCGGGATCCACCCCAAAATTTAATCAATTATTCCTTAACCCATGGTCCACCCTTCTACAAAATGTCATCAAAATTCACCGAGAACCTTTGGCCATGTTGTATTGACAAACAGACAAACATGAGTGAACATACAAATGCATCTTACAATTTCATTGGCAGAGGTATTCTACCAAAGTTGAATGATAGAAATATTTTAGTTTTATTGTATCACATGCTCTTCATAACAGAAATGAAATGTTTGGATATCCTATTGGTTGTGCAGAGTACAGAATGGTTATATCTAACTTGCCTGTTACTTTGTTCCCATCCTCAATTTGTAAAAACAAATTTTATTCACTCAAACAAAGAATGGAAAGCCTACAATGTGACAGGGTTGCCATTTGCCCAACCCTCACATGTATTCATTCAAGGAAACTTGTAGTTATTTTAACAGGAAAATGACAAGTGGAAAGCAATGCTAAGTAAGACTACCTGAAAACAGAATGAAAATCAGTTCATATATAGCTACAATGCTGGGGGAGGGGTAAGTTATGACTTTCCATATTTTCGACAATTGTCTTTATATATGAAAGAAATATCTCTCAACCAGAAAAAATTCATCCATCCCAAAATTTAATCAACTTTACCACAAATTTCATTGAAATACATTGGAGATATTGTGTGAACAGAAAAACATTTGTGGATATATATATACCTCTTCCAATTTCATTGGTAGAGGTAAATGAAAGATTGGATTTGATCACTTTTTCTCCCCTCTCCCTTCTTATCTTCTTAATAAACTACCCAACTTTCATTTCACTTAACTCCATTTCTATCCTCTTATCAATTTCTTTGAGGGAGAAAAAACTCATCTTAATAGTTTGGTTAGGAAGAGAGAGGCTGATGGCTGCTTCTGATACTATAAGTGTGACAGACACAATTCTCATTATATATATGACTATGATGAGTATTATTTTGAGCATTTTAGTGGTATTGGTTCAATATTTTCTGGTATTTCCATGCAGAATAAAAATGTATTTCTTCACCAAATCCACAAGTGCGTATATGAAATGTTTGAAAAGAATATTCATCAGAGATGCATCCCATAAATAAATCTGCAAATTAATATTAACAATATTGAAAGAATATTAAAGATTTTAAAAATTACAAAAAAAATATTTGTTTATGATTTCGGATAAATTAATTTATCTAAAAAATTATGCATTCATTTTTTTTATTTATTTATGTTCCTTTCCGTACAGATAAATGTTTTTATATTTGAAGTTTTAACATAAATATTTTGATTCTCAACATATGTGTAAGATTTGTGTTTGTAAAAAAGATTTTAAAATTTCTGTGTCAAGTGTTGACAGCTTCTCGAATGTCATTGCTGCAACAGTGGCAATAATTTCAGCCTGGGACTTGTTGGTGAGTTTAAGGCTTTTAAGAACTGAGATGGGTAACTTTTCATATATGTATAGCTTTAATTGAAAAGCCTGTGACAGATTATCTCTGACCTAGGCCTCTAGGCCAAGATTTAGTGAAGTTCCCCCTGACCTTGGCCCTGTACTTCACCCTTTATTGATTAGAATATAGTGAGGTTGTCATGTTAAAAAACTTATATTGTAGTACTATGTATAATGTGCTACATTTACGATGTCAGAAATTAAACTATTTTTATTACTCTTAAACCATTTATTTCGTTCTCAGCCCACTCTCTCCTTCCAGGCCCTTAGGCTCAAGCCTACTCAGTCTAATGGTTAATACACTACTGTTTAAAGCAGTTGTTCTTTACCACCACACCCCACTTTAGTAGTTAGACCTTGCATCCATTTCCTTTTTGTTTGAAATGAGTACTGCAAATATCTGGAAAAAAAATAAGTTTCGATGTATTATATTCATCACAATATTATGCAAACAGTTGTTTGGAGAATTACCAAAATGATTGGAGAAATTCTTCCCTTTTTTTTTTTTCCTGTGAGCTGATGTCCCCTCTTTAAATTACCTCCCTCCAGGGGTACATGACCCCACCCATCCTAGTATAAATCATGAGTTCTAAGAAAAAAATTTCCTGGACATTTATTGAGCTTATAAGACGTATTTTGTTGCAATTGCATTGAGCAGTTGGCACCAGAATTGCCAGATAATTGGAGATGTTTCTGGCCAAAAAACATGCAAAAAATGGTAAAAAATGGCCAAATGCCAAAATTTCATTATTTGTTTCTATTAGAAAAGGCATTGTAAATCATCATTATTAATCATTTTTATACGACCATTCACCTTCACCTAAATTTTTGAGTTACTTTTTTTAAAATCATAACTTTACAATAATGATATCAGTTATATTATACAGCAACAGAAAATTTGAGATGAAGGCAAATAGTGGAATTAAAAAATTATGATAATTATTATCTTTACAACACTGGATTTTCATCATTTTTCATTTTTATTTATTAAAAACATTGCAAGAATGTCGAAATAACCAAATATTTAAATATGGCCATACTAAAAAGTTCATGGCCAAATGGTTCTCAAGGAAGCCAAATTCGTCAAATTTGGCCATAAAATAGCCAAAATGGCAACCCTGGTTGGTACTGCCAGTGAAAGCTGCAGAAGGGTAAGCAAGAATGTTTTGCTGCTCAGCAGTACCAACAGAACCAGGTCATATTATTGGGCAGAAAAATAAGGTCAGACAGCCTAACAGGAAATTTAACAACACGATCGCAATAAGACCCACAATCTTTTAGCAAACTTTATTAATGGGTCGTCATATTTGGGGGGCAGAGTTTGTTCCTGCATTGAATTACTAACACCACTTGACTAAAGGCAACCAAAGACGTCATTTCACTTTTCAAAAATATTTACCAATCCCACAAGACACATTGGAATGTTGATATGGAACTGTTTTTCTTGTGAGAATAAAAACTGAAAAGTCAAATGAGTAAAAATCATATTTAGAAATATAAACAAATATTTGTATAATAAAATAAAACATACTTACCTGACATGAGATTTCTATGTCACCTCCAAATGTCATGTAACGTTTAGTTTCATGGAGCCCTCTCTCAAGGCTACACATCCCCATTTAAATTAGTAGGGGAGGGACAGGTTTATTGACTGATGCATGTTGATCCTATAAAGGAAGTGACATGAGAACTGAATTCCCTAATTTTTGTGGTCTTTCTTGTGGTTGATGGTTTCTCCGATCTTTATGGTTTCCCTGATCTTCATGGTAGGGCCTTTTTTGTTTCCCTTGACTTTCTTGGTCTTTCTTATGATCCTTAATTGCCTTGGTCTTTTTTTGTAGTCCCTAATTTTCCCGGACTTTCTTCTGATCCTCAGTCTCCACTTGTCTTTTTTTTTGGTCCCTAATTTCCCTGGTCTCTTTTGTGGTCTCTAATTTTCCTGTCTTTTATTTTAGTCACTCCTTGTTCACTCTTTTGGCTCTTAATATTTGTACTCTTTCATTTGGTCCCTAATTTACCTAGTTTTTCTTTAATTTTACTTGTCATTCTTTTCATCCCTAATTTCCCTTGATTTTTTTGGGGGGAGGGCTGTTTCCCAGGTCTCTCTTTTAGTCCCTAATTTCCCTGGTCTTTCTTGTGGTCCCTTATTTCCCTGACCTTTCTTGGGGTGGGGGAGGTAGTTTCACTGGTCTTTTTTTTTAGTCCATAATTTCCTTGGTCTTTCTTGTTGGCCCTAATTTCCCTGGCCTCTCAAGTAGTCCTCAATTTCCCCAGTCTTTCTTGTAGTCCCGAATTTCCCTGGTTTCCTTTATGACCCCTAGTTTACCTAGCAGGCCCTAATTTCCCTGGTCTTTCTTTTGGTCCCTAATTTCCCTGGTCATTCTTGTATTCCTAACTTGTCTCTTTTTTCTTTGGGTCCTTAATTTCCTTAATCTTTCTTTTGGTCCCTAATTTTTCTTAGTTCTGGTGGTCACTAATTTCCGTGGTTTTTCTTATAGTCAACGTTTCCCCCGGTCTTTCTTTTCGTACCATATTTCCCTGGTTTCCGTTGTGGGTCCTAATTTCTCTCATCTCTATTTTGGTCCCTAATTTCCTTGGTCTTTTTTTTGGTCCCTAATTTCCCTGGTCTTTCTTGTGAACCCTAATTTCCCACTGTCTTTCTTCTGCTTCCTAATTTTCCAAACCTTTCTTGAAGTCTGTAATTATCTGGTCTTCCTTTTGGTCCCTTATTCCATTGGTCTTTCTTTTATTCCCTCATTTCCCTGGTATCTAGTGTGATTCCTTATTTCCTTGGTCTGTCTTGTAGTCCCTTATTTTCCTGGTCTCTATTGTGAGCTCTGATTTCACAGGTCTCTTGTGGTCCCTAATTTCTTGTGGCTCTTAGTTTTCCCCATCTTTTTTTTGGTCCCTAAATTTCCCCACTCTTTCTTGAAGTCTGTAATTCCCCTCTTCTTTCCTTTAGTCCCTTATTTCAGTGATCTTTCCTATTCTTTTTTTTTTCAATTTCCCAGGTGTTTCTTCCTTGTGGACCCTAATTTCCCTGGTCTTACTACTGCTTTTTTTGGATGGAATTTTTACACAGGCTTAATACTTTCATGTTATGTCTAACCATCATTTTATATCCAACTATAAAAGAAAAAAATCTTTCTTTGAACTATTTATATTTTGAGGAAATCAAATATATTTTTTACTCACTGATTTTTGACGAGAGGAACATGAACAGTTTATAAAACAAAATAGTTTTACTGGCATCTCATATTACACACAACCAATTAGCTACAATGCAGAAGCATACTTAATTTTTATTCGGGTTGGGGTGGTGCAGGCCTCTAATTTGCCAATAAAATGGACATGCAAGCCTCTAATTTAATGACAAAGTGAGCATGCAAGCTAAATAACTGGAGAAATTTTCCAACCAAAAGAGCATTGGGCTTGGGGCACTCATTCAGTACACCCCTGCCACAATGATTTGATTTTACTATTCTCTATACAAATTTAAAAAAAATAATTCATGAGTAAGTATGAAAATATTACCAATCCAGAACCTACTCTATAGCAGGGAAAATTATGTGCGTTTACTTATTCATTTGTGATGTCATTTGATACACCAATTCATCAACTGAAATAATCTGTTAATGATTATGAGTCATACAATATACTAAATTACTCTATACTTAGTGAATTGAACGTAACATACTGACCTATACTTAGCAATCTATTTTTTTGTAATGATCCAAAGCAAATCAAATTTATTTTCAGACTTTTGTTATATTATAAATTGCTACCTAATTGAGCAAAGTTGGTGGAAATGAAAAAAAAAAGAATGAAAAGCCAATACCTGTCTAGAACCACCTGGCCCCCAAAATATCCAACATAAGACTTGTTCATTTGTGGAAAAAGTTTTTTCTTTTCACACAGATACAGGGGCAATTAATAAAAATAGTTTTACAAAAGCTTATATATATTTGTAACACAATTACTTACAAATATTAATAGACCTGTTATATATGTTTGAGCTTTCAAATATTTACAGCTTAAATTGGATGAATAATAGTTTTTGTACCAAACATGTTATTCACAAATTTTATTGATGCAAGAATAACTTTTAAACAGGCATCTGCTGATAATGTAAGTAAGAAAAAAAAATCATATGAGTTCAGTAGTTTTATACTTTTATACAGAATTATCACTCCTAAATTGATCTCTTCTTTCATTTGAGTTATCATAATATATATGACAATATGGTTCTTTTATGCAACAGATAAAATTTGTATTATTTTTGTTATAGTAAAATTATACATAGGTTTATTTAGACTATTGTCCTTATCTTGGGTGTTAATGCATCCCCAATGTTTTGGCTGTAATACCTCACAGCCTTCTTTAGGTGCCTGGCTTTTCAAGATTTACCAGTCTTTTAAAAAATAGGCAATGAAAACAAAATGGTCTAGTATAGGTATTGATGGTTAAATTAGAACATTTTACCCCAGTGGATGGAATGGAAAGCTCAACTCAAGATTCTAAGTGTGATACTGCATGTGACAGGCACCTGAAGCAGGCTGTAGAGTACAACAGCCAAAACATTGTGAATATATGAACAATCAAGATAAGGCCAATAGTCAGGATAAATTAATGTATATGGTTGTTGCCAAATCATATTGGATGCACCAGTTCTCATACGATCACCGAAGTTGAGCAACATTGAGTCTGGTCATTATATAAATGGAAGATCAGGTGGAAAATGAATTATTTGTCTTAGAATCCTTGTACAGAAAGAGAAAAAAATTTGTAATGCTGATGAAATAGTTTGAGTGAAAATCAGCAGCGGAAAATAGAGGGGTGAGTATGTAGGGGTACGGTGTATACCTACTTTTCAATTTTCAGGTTTTTGTATGTTTCAAAACAACCCTGAAATTGACCATATCTTTAAAAAATTACCTGCAGAGATTTACTGTACCCTGAAACTCCAAGCTGCATGGGTTTACTTGGCTCATCTTGGATAGACCCCTCCGATATCTCCGAGCATGAATCTTAGATACAGCATCACTGTATACCAAGTTCAAAAAACCTTTTTCCATTACTGCTTGTGAGAAATTAGTCATTCTTCGTGGAAATTAATAGAAAATTGAGAATTGTGATAAATAGTTTGAGTGGAAATATGAGAGCATTCTGCAATTATCAAATTCTCTTGATGACATTTCCATCGAGAATTTATGGAGAAAATAATTTATGATTTATTTTTAGTTCAAAAATGGAAAGAATTTAGGATTTATTTTAAGCTGAAAAACCGTTTCATATATAAAAAAACTTATGGAAGAATGTATTTAAAAGTACTTATATGATTTGCTTTCTCAACACTTTCAGATTCTACTAGAGTAAACACTGCAATTTACTTATGAACAACCTCTTGTAATTTTAATACCATATGTGAATAGAGAAATTTTTGTAGCCCAAAAATTTGACCCCAAGGAATTAATAAGAAGAACTATGTCTGAGACAGATTAATATATAGAATCCATTACAAGAAATTCCTTCTCTCATTTGGCAGTAATGTGTGTATTTATTCTAAACATTCTAAACCAATCATCATTCATGAAAAAAAATTATACACTTTATAGATTATTATGAAAATAATAGATAAAGCAGCATTTTGTACCAGGCTGGGCAAGGTTGGGCCAGAAAACTATGAGGATGGGCAAAGTTTTGATATAAGTAATAATATAGGTTTTATAAATTAGATCAAATTCTTACTTCTCAATGTACAATTGCAAAAATAAATTAAAAGAATGAGACATTGTCTATTATGAGTTGCAGTAACACAAACTACATAAGATCAAATTTTGTAAGCCTGGACAAGATTCAGGCAAGATTGCTGGGAGTCCAGGCAAGGCTCAGGCAAGGTTGCTGAGAGCCCAGGTGATGGCCAAGCTTGCTCTGGCCAAACACTCCCAGTGTAATAAAATCACACCAATGCAAATAAATTAATGCAAGCATGGAAATAAATCAGCAATGATAAATAAACATTTTTAAACAGGTTTTGTAAAATTTGAAGGAAATATATTAATTATATTTTTAGATTTTATAGGATATTCACATCACAAGTAAAAACAGATTCCTAATACTATGGTAACATTTGCTAACTAGTGCTCGATTAACTATGAAGCAAAAATAGCATAGGCTTCTAGCCCTCCAATTTCAAGGGCCCAGTACTAATTGCTTGCAAGCTATCAATTCTGATTCAGTGATTCTGCACTTGCTCCATTACTATAGTACTATATTGCCCTCAACTTTTTTTTAAATATTAGCAATTTTAACCAACCTTTTGGGTTATTATTTTGATATAGTAATACCTGGGAGTGTGGTATTAGTGTAATACACATACAACTCATAAATATGAAGGTATTTGAAACTGAAATCATAATCATTGCATAAATATCAAAACGAAAACAAATACTGTTACTGAAAGGTCAGACATATTTGTCATACTATCTAGCTGTATAGCAAATGAAAAAAATTAATTACATCGCAAGTAAAAGATGAATATGTTTTAATCTTTATATGTATTTTCTTAATTTGAAACCCTTTTAAGATCTGTGGTATGGGCCCCGCACCAGCCTAATTTGGCCGTTTCAAACTACTTATATTTACCTTTCACTAACTTATCTCGCTACATCTGTGATTAAAATATAACTTGTTGTTTAATATGGGCCTTTTATACTAATCTATATTAGTCAACTAATAGCTATTCTTGAGATATCTATGACTGACTAAATGTTATCTAAAATTCTAAACACTTGGAATAAACAGAAGTCAGAAATACTCGCCATTTTATTTCAAACTTTACCAAGTTAATAAAAAATGAAATTTCCCCTTCTTTTCTTTTTAATTTTATGCAGGGGCAGACCCAGTCTGTTGAGCTGACTGTATTCCAAAATTTGAAAATTCAAAAATGTTATGGAATTATCAACCAAATTTTTTGAGAAAAAGTGTTTTTCTTCATAATTATGCACCCCTCCTCCTTTGATTCATTTGATTATTTATTTTACTACTAATTTCTATACCATCATGATTTTTACTCATATGAAAGATAAGTTCATGGAAATATAAATTATGCTTACTTTTTTTGAAAAAGGAAAGTCTGAAGGTCTATCAAAACTTCCCACATTGGAAGTTGAAAAAAACTTGCGAAGTAAAATATTGCTCTTCTTAATCTTTTATTTTTTTTACTCATTTATATATTAGGGCTATTTTCAGTGAAAAGAGGAAAATCTTTAAAATCAATTAATTTCATAGAGATATTTTTAAAATCAAAATATTTGGGGGATTAATTTGATTATTTTTGAAAATTCTAATTGTATCTTCTATATTGTTTGTACCACAATGAACTTTTATTAATCATAACAATATAAAATCATTGGGTTTTTTTTAAAGCTTTTTTGTAAGTACGAAAGGCCAAGGGTCAACTTGAAAAAATTCAAAATCGATGACTGTGAATGTACATTCCTTCCCATTTTGACCATATAAAAACTAAAAAAATCAATGAACTATTCAGATTTTGATAAATTTATACTCAACTGATGATGAAATTGTCAATTTTTTTCACATTATTGATACACAAACTGATTTTATGCTCACAATGATAATTACTATCGTCATGAATCATAGATGGTTTCATACAGTAGTACACAAATATATCTATATGTATAGATAAATTCCTGGATCTACACCAAAATTCACTCACTTCTTTCTTATCCCACAGCCCACTTTTCCGCAAAATTTAATTGAAATTCATAAAGAGCTTTTAAAGATTTTGTGTGGACAGACATGGGTGAATACTGAAATGTATTAAGTAGAAAATGAAAACAAAATGAAAAATGTTCCTTAATCAAAACAATATCCTGGATCCGCCCCAGAATTTAATCACCTCTTCCTCACATGGCTAACTCTTCTATCTACTTATACATAAATTAATTGAGAACTTTTGGAGATATTGTGTTGACAGACAGGAGCAAATACAGAAATTTATGAAAAAAAAAACCACTATCAAAAACAAATTCTGGATCCGCCCCCAAATTTTGGGTGTATCATGTAGACAAACACGAGTAAATATGGAAAAAAGTCACTAAAATATTTCTTTAACCATACTTGGGGCACAGGATTTATGACAGTATTTTGGTCTGATCTGAAAATTACTGAAAAATCATCAAGAAATCGTGTACATATTCTTTCTGTTTCTTTGTGGCTTGAGCATTTCAAAAAAGTATAACACTCCCTTCTACTAAAAAATTTGAGTGGGGTGGGATAAAAATCAGCCCCCACTTGTAAATAAAACAGGACACGGCACAAGTTGACTATAAGGTTTCGGGTAACCCGATGACTGATAAGACGGCTTTAAACTTTTATTACCTCCTTACAAAATATTTGCCCAAGTTACGATTAGTAAGATTTATTTTTTATGGGTCTTAGGTTGCCGAAAGGAAAAAAGAAGATAGTCGTGTTGAAACAAAAAGATATCTGTGTATACCCAGCACACCTTTCTTTGATCTGAGTCAGAAAATGTGAAACTAAGCCTTGCTAAGTAGTAGATATTATTTGTCCCCAAATATATATACACTAGTTATGAATGAGTGAATGTAGCAAGATTACTGTTACTGTGGAAACAACATAAATAATCATTGTCAGTGGTGTAAATGACTATCAACGAAGTGTAAGGAAGGGATAAGTCAATGAATTAGTTCAGTGGTTTCTTTGAAACTTTAAAAACTCGAAGTCTTCTTCAATAAAGGAAATATTCTTGTAGACCCCTGTTTTTAGCATTTAGTTTTTAGACTGTAAAAATGAATTGCAATAATAAACAATTTTGACCTTTAAAAATCATATTCTTTCTAAATTGATTATATTTATTTGAATTCCAATGTATGGTACAGGTTTCTGTACAATAATTATGTTTTTGATACCTGTGTGATGGATGACATTATTTCTCTGTCACAAGATTTGCAATGTCAGGTTTAGAGGGAACACTACTGTAGACCCTTGTGGGTTATTTGTTAGACCCTCGGGGGTCCATGGAGCCTTGTTTTGAAACTATTGAGTTATTTGTATGAATGAACGGAGAGTCATGTATTTCCCTTGCCTTAAGTTAGTGTGCGATGTTTTGTGGTGATTGTATGCACGCGCATTTTGAAATAGAATTCATCATACCTTGCTTTTATTGTGTCAAATGCTTGCGTTTTTCCATTAAAAAAAGGCAATTTTAGCCAAACATAAGTTTTTATGATTTTATCATTTTAATTACCTAAAAAAGATATGATTGAAAGAGTATTTTCATGGAAAATGGCTACCAAGTCTGTCATCTGGTGAGTACATTTTCAGTTTTCTTTATTATCGATCATCATCATGACAATAGTGGCTGTCAAATGAGCCTCTATACCTAATGAACAGCGCTGGAAAAATATCCCCCGATAATGCCTCCTTAAATAATACGAACCTTGATTTTTTTAGCTCTGGAAAACTCTGGAAGACCCCCTGGACCTGCCGATGTTATGTTATAGTTCTCAGAGCTGAATCTGATATTGATGGACCCAGTGCCTAATATCTCTTAGATGTCCTTCTATTTTTGCATTTAGCTAGAATTGTTAAACAAATCAAAATATTTATGAAATTATTATGTTTAATTCAATGTAAAGTTCTTTATTAATCAGTAATCAATCTGAATGCAACATAATTAATTCTCAAACAAATTGAAATTTTGAAAAATATTAAGAATGAAAAAAGAAATTTTTTTAAAGCATATTTTTCGTAGGGGAGCCCTAAAATCTTAGGTTTTTGTACAGCTTCTCTCTTTGCACTGTCTTAAATATGGCCCAAGTAGTGTTTCTGTTTATTAAAAAATTGGCAGAGAGGTTTTCTAAATTATCTATGATAGAATTTTAAGGGTAACAATTTTGCAGATAAAAATATTTCCTACCGAGCATTTAAAACAATGATCTCTTTCATGTAGATTTGGATCCTTAGCTTGGGTGATATCACATACGGATGGGTGATTTCAGCTCTCAGATGGGCAGTGAGCAACTGTACAGAACATGGTGAGTGTTTTGAAATTTTGGTAGGCAGTGTAGTATTTTGAATATCAAAGTCTGACAATTGACAATATAAAATAAGTCCATAGCAACATTTTATATTACTAATTTCTGAATCAGCACTGTGATATTGCACATTAAGTAGGTGTGTAGAGAAATCTGTAAATGTTTGCGTAGGTGTGTATGCATCTGTATTACACTCTCAGCAGGTAGGTACATCATACATATAAAGGTGTAACACTCTTGAAAGTTTACCAGACACCAGATACAAGGATTGCATTGATGATATCTAAAAACAGTATGTGTGTGCCAAATATTTGATGTGACCACTTTACATTACTTTCTTTGAAGAATCTTGTAACGCAAAAGCTGTTCATTTTTTTGTTTTGTAAGAGGCAAAAATGTTTGGTATCCTTTTGAATATTTACTATACAGGTGGGCGGTGAAAAAATTTTCATTGTGATAGTGGGTGATGATACTAGAGAGGTTGTGAACCCATGACGTAGACATTTTAATTTTTGCAATGCACTTTTTAATTCTACGATCATTTTGATTTCTACCAACAGTTGATTGAATGTTTTGATGGTAATGATAAACTGTACAACAAACTAATCAAATTGAAATGATAAAGAATTCTATTTTTTATTCATTTACAAGTCTATAACCTGTTGTTTTTCTGACAGTTATCATAAGTGTGCACAACAGGCTCAGCTGATGGTTGCTACTGATACAATAAGTGTGACAAACATGCTAGGAAGGGAGAGGCAAGTAAAGAAAAGTTGTTTAATTAGATGGTGTGAATGGAGAGGTGCTGTTGGCTGCTACTGATACGATGAGTGTGACAGACATGTCTTATATCATATATATATGATGATTATATGTGCCATGGCAGATTTTCGAGATGATCCTTATGAAATTATTACTAGAAGAAACAAATATTGATACATGAAATCAAAACATATCAAAATCTAAATGGGGGAAAAATAAACTGTTCATATCAAATTAATGCTTCTCAATGTAACATCTCAAACCATACATTAACTGTTTCAGAAGTGAGCGTGAAAATTTGAGCCAATTTGCTGTAAATGATATGCAGTTTTACGAAGCCCTGTGGCTCAGTTTGGGGCATAGGCTGCCAATGAAAATTTCAAGGTGTTTTGGTCTTAGGCCAATCTTTCCAGCTGTCCCTATGTTTGCTCAGTTCTGCCCATGTCCGCATCCAAGTTATGCTGCAAGGTGTTTCTTGGTCTGCATTTCTTCCTAATCCCTTATGGATTCCAAGTGATGACATGTCTTGTAACGCTGGAAGCAAGCCTGCAAAGGGTGTGACCAATCCAGTTCCAGCGTCTTTGGGGTATTTTTTCCCTCTATAGGCTACTGATTTGTTCGTTGCCACAGTTCTTTAGTGCTGATGGTATCCAGCCAGATAATTTATGGCATTCTTCTGAGGCAGTTGTTGACAAACATCTGAATTCTCCCCATTGCACTGACAGCTGTTTTTCAAGTTTCTGAACCATACAGCAGGACAGGCTTCACTGAAGTATCAAAGAGCCTGATCTTGATATTGATTGTTAGATCTGAAGATCTTCAGACATTTCTCAGCCGATGGAGAGACACTCTTGCCTTACTAATCCAGGCTTTTACATCAGCATCTGTTCCACCAAGCCTGTTAATAAAATTGCCAAGGCACTTGAAGCTCTCCAACTCCTCCAGTGCCTCACCTTCGGGCATTATGATTCTATTGACCTTTAGGATGTTGCTCTTCCCTTTGTAAATACTGAGGCCAAGGCATGACGAGTCAATTGCAACTGTGTTGGTCTTTTCCTGCATCTATTGCTGAGTATTGGAAAGAAGGGCTAGATTATTGGCAAAGTCAAGGCCATCCAACTGTGTCCAGAATTTCCATTGGATGCTGTTTCACCCCTGGACTGTGTATGTCCTCATGACTCAGTCCATGGCCAACAGGGACAAAAAAAGTGACAACAAACATCCTTGCCTCACTGCTATCTACACGTGAAGAGATCAGTTAGTTACTGACAATATATAGACCTGCAAGTCATCCCTTCTTTGGAGTTTCTGATGATGTTAGTAATCTTCACTAGCACCCCTTAGTGTGTTAGCAGCTTCAAGAGGGTCACCCTATCCACACTGTCAAATGCCTCCTTATAGTCAATGAAGTTGACATAGAAAGGTGAGATCCACTCTAATGACTGTTTCAAAATGATATGAAGAGTTGTGATCTGGTCAGTGCAGGATCTATTCTTGCAAAATCTGGCTTTGGGGTCAACGGTGTCATTCATTCTGGGGACTCTATTGTAAATCTTGCCTGGGATGGATAGCAGTGTTATCCCTGTAGTTAGCACTTAAACTAAGGTCACCCTTCTTTGGAAGTTTGATAAGGTAGCCCTCTATCTACTTTAATAGGATTTGTTCCTCATCCCAGATTTTTCTGTACAGAGAGTACAGAATTTCCATGGTGGTATGGATATCTGCTTTCAGCACTTCTGCTGAAATTCTGTCTAACACTGTCTAACCCTGCGGAGTTGTTTGATGGCCTTGTGGATCTCCACCATAGAAGGTGAACAGCAACCGATTGGCAGGTCCCTGTCCACTGGCTAGATATTCACTGAGTTCTGTGGAGAAAGTCTATTTAAAAATTCCTTGAAATGCTCCATCCATGTGCGTGTCTATTCTTTCACATTCAGAATTTTCTTCCCATCTTTGTCCATCACTAGCCTCTCTGGGTGGCTGTACTTTTCAGAAAGCATCCAGGTCAGTCATGTCGCCATAGTAAGCTGCTTCTTCTGTCTCTGTTGCCAGGATCTCCATTCAGTTCCTCTTGTCTGTCCCAATATAACCCTTCACAATTCTGTTTACTTCCATGGATTCTTCATGGGCTTTAGCTTTTCCAGCTCATATGTGACTTTTGTTTACTGCCACCTTCTTGTTTTTCCTCACCTCGATCTTTTTCAAGGTTTCAGCTGAGATCCATTCCTTGTGACTCTGCTTCCTGCCGCTTAGCACTTCCTGTCATGTTGATGTCTGCCTCTTTTATACTCTGTCACTACTTATCAACAGTCTCTTCCTCTAGAAATTCTTGTAAGACTTGGATCTTATTGGAGAGCATGATCTTGAATTCTTCCAGCTTGGTTCTTTCGTTCAGGAGTGTGGTGTTGTACCTCTGGCATTGGCTGGTCTCCCAATTACAATATCTCCTCAGTTTCAACTTGATGTTTGGCGACCGGGAGGTGATTGTCTGGAGCAATATTGGCTCCTCGTTTGATGAGCACATCTTGAAGAGATCTTCTAAATCTTTTCCCAATGCATATGTAATTGATCTGGTTCTCAATCCACAGGTCTGGTGATATCCAAGCAGCATGGTATATCTTTCTATGGTAGATACTCCCACCAATGACTAGGTTGCTTGTGGAACACAGGTTGGGGAATCTCTCCCTATTTTATTTCACCTTGCTCACCCTGCTGCCCCATGATCTCCTCATATCCCTGGTTTTTGCTACCAGGGTTGGTGTTGAAATCACCCATGGTGATCATGATGTTTTGCCGTGGATGGGTCTAGATAATGGTCATCGGCCTGTTGTAAAATTCCTCTTTTTCATCCAAGTCACTTCCATTCTTCGGGGCATAACACTGGATGATATCCATACTGATCTTCCTATTGTTAGTTTAGATGCAGCTGGTGATGATCCATAGTCCATGTGGCTTCCATTCGATGAGAGCTCTCTGTGCCATCTTGGTCAACACGATGAGCCACTCCCTGGTTGAGGAGTGCATGGTCTTCCTTGTGGCCTGAGAACAGCAGTAACTCTCCTGTGGCTAGTCGCTTGTGTCAAGAACCAGTTCACTTTGACTAATTGATTCCCAGTATGTCAAGACTAACATCCCATTTTGGCTGCCACATATACTACCTTGCCAGTCTCAAGCATGATTTTGACACTATATATTCAAATGGTGGTGGTGGCTCTGATAGAGATGATAGTTGTTGGCTTAGTAACTTCCAAATACATCTGGTTTTGACTACTTGGCATCATAGATCCTCTATCTGGAGGTCCATCCTCTTTAGGGTCTTAGTTTCTATTGGATTTCCCATTTGCATAGTTTTACTGATTTCCGATTTGAATAAAGATATAGAAGATTGTATATCTTGATTGTCATGTTATTTAATACATGATGTGAACTCCTGTCCAAGTTGCAGGTTGGAGTTGACTGTCCTCTCACACTAAACCAAACTGATATATAAAACTATTAAGTTCCTACCATGATTTGAAACACAACTATGTGATTGGTCGCTGGCTCTTTTGCCAAACTGACAAGTTTTAGATATCCATGAAAATTAATGATACAATTACGCAAGGGCTTATTCCATCCAAATAGATAAAAGCAATTATCTCGAAAATATATATTTTTATGATTAAAAAAAATATATATATACTATCCAAAAGTTGCAGTAATCATTTTTAAAAAGATAGGATTGAAGTTCCACAGCAGCAACTGAACTGGTTCATTTTTTTTAGAAATTAGATGAAGCCTTGTTGACTATCATGAATTATTGGCTCGTATATTCATTCATCTCAAGCTACTCAGACTGTCAATTGGAGGCAGTGAGTAAACAGCACTGATTGGAAATGAAGAATTAGCTTTAAGCAAGACTTGAACATGTGTTACTTTTACTTCAAGAAATTTGCCTATGTAAATTCATGTATTTTTTTAAACAAACCAATATTATAGTTAAAAAAATAAAACAAAAAAAGCCACAAAATTATTTTTCTGCTTTGGTTATCATTTATTAATCAACTTACAACCAGGGCCAGCTCAAGGTACCAGTAACATGGGCAATTGCCCAGGGCACCAAGTGATAGGGAACATCTGTCATGTGATTGGGACAGTTGGACTTCCTGAATACTCATAAAAAAATGGGAAAATGAATAAATTAAACAGAATGAAAAGTCAAAATGAGAAAATTCCGTGATTCGATTGTTAAAAATTCAATGTAATTTAGTTCATAGTGGAGGCAACATAGTGTAGAAGTGAAGCCAAATCAGGTCATTTTCTAAGATAAACTTGAAAGTATTCATTCCATTATTCTTTGTGGGGAAGAAGTATTCTAAACCATTATTATCAATTTTTGACTTCTGTTTATGTTCATCTTAATTTTTTGTTGATTTCTTAGATCACTACTTCAGTAAGGCCATCTGATCATAACTTCAGAAAGGCCATCAATCCATGAGTCAGTAAACAGCACTTATTGGAAGTAAATAATTACGTCTCTGTGTAAATAATAGATTTTTAATTTGTTTTGAGTAGGATAAGAAGGAATCAAAAACATTTTTCACTGTGTTGTTTAATTTGCAATTCTGTTTTCCTTGGGCAATGCCGGATATCCCTACTAGTTGTTAACAAAAATTCTTTTATTCATTTTGTATTAAACTTGAAACAATTAAAAATCTTAGACCTACTCTGGATGGCCTTTGGGTTTTTTGCTCATTAAATTGCATAAAATGGGTTTTCATAGTCTCTGTTTTTTGATGTTGGGATAAAGATTGTTTTTTGAAAAAAAAATTTATATAGACTAGAATGTGAAAATTCACCGAATAAGTTTCCTTAGGAATAATAAGCAAAAGTTCACTCATTCATTAAGGCAGTCAGCCAAAAACTGGATGCACAAGTCTATACCCAATCAAATAATATACTTGAAAGTCTGGAATGATTATTCCTACAAAAATGTTCAGGTAGTGTTAAAAATTGCTTTGTTGTCTTTTGGATGCAACATTGTGAACATATAAACAACCAAGATGAAGATAATAGTCAGAATAAATCTTTTCAAAATGATAATCCCTAATCTCAATAGTTCAGACAGAAGATATTTTCAACAGTTTCCGTGAAATGAGATGCTGAATTTCTATAAGTGTAAGATGACACAAAAGTAACCTTTTTGAAAACTGTGATTTCTACATGCTTGCTTCATGACAATAAACTTGGCATAAATGTCCCACAAGCCAACTGTCGATTATGCATGGAATTTGCTTTTCAAAATTTTGCATGAGTCATTTTATCATATGAAGGTCAAGAAAGTCTGCATTGGGTGTTAATTTGTAATCAAGCTAACAATTTGTGTTATTTAAACCAAGCATGACAAAAGAAGAAGGTAAATGACATTTGCTACTGTGAAAAGTGGAAAAAAGTTCAACAATAATTTGCACCAGAATTTATATATTTTTTTGGATGGGATTAATTGTTGGGGTGGGGTGGGGTGGGGTTGCAGGGTTTACTCTCAAAAGTGGATTGATTATTAAGGACTGACCTTCACAAAATCTTTTCAGGTGGAGATAAGAATTTACTTGCAAATCTTTCCAAGGTCAACAAAATGCTACGATTGTTATTATTTGAATTTCCTACCTTCCATCTATTTAACTTGCAAGAATGGTGAAACTTGGCCATCAAAACATGATAATGCAAGCTAAGCCAAAAATGCCAGAAGTATAGCTCCTTAAAAGATCAAAACAATGTGTACTTTAAATGCATCACAGAATTATTGCTGAATAAGGTAGACTCCCTTGACAAGTCAGTCATCATAATATAGATAGGCGAGAGAGTGAATGCACATCACAAACTTATTCAACAGCAAATCACCCTGATAAGGTAAACTACTCTATAATTGCCAGTAAAATAGTTACCTCCCTTGACAAGTCGGTCATCATAATATAGATTGGAGTGAGAGCAAATGCACATCACAAACTTATAATTCAACTACAAATCCCTCCTAATTTTTTTGCATAATTTGAGTCAGCACATTTTAGGGCTACAAAGCACCGTTTTAGCTACTTGGAGGTCATATACAGATGAACTTTTACTAGTAGTTCAGTTACTTATTGAGATGATCATTTCCTTTTTTTTCTTTTCAAAAGATTAGCCAGATTATTGTTTTCTCAATGCAGACGTGCTAGAATTTACACCATCCATTCCCAAAATATTATCATTTCCATTTGATTATGAAGATCTCGAGGCCTTAACAAATGATAAAAGCTCCAACGACTACGACGGACGGTATTAGTTACCACACAACACCTCGAATCAGCTTCGCGTATGAATACCAGATAATGTGCGACGGAAAATCGAGTTCTTAAAAAATAGTGCGAATCAAATTGTAAATAGTTCCAAGATGGATTCCTGTCAATAATGCCTGGCTTTTAATATCATCGCCAATAGACAACCATCTTCTTCGTCTTCAAAGTCGTTTACAGCAATTCCAGAGACTTTGTATCGATGTATTTAACAAAGGTAAACGTCCTTCCCCGCAGACTCATTTATTGTTGCATATAAACAAAATAACTTGTGGTTCCACCTGCATTTTCGTTTCACTATTGTCGTTGGGGGTGGGGAGAAAACGAAATTAAAAACATTTGTTTATGGATCGTTTTATACTTTCTACTTTTTTTTCTGGGAAATGCTTTTATTTATTTAGATAAATATTAGCAAATATGGCTAAGAAAGGAAAATGAAAGAAACAAGGTTTATTTAATTCTGAAACAAATGTTTTAATGTTGTTTTCTGTTGTGCGAATGGCGTGGTAAATTGTTGCAGTCAGTTATTAATGTTGTTGTCTTCTTCTTCGTCACCTGAGGAGCAGTAAAGTAAGTAATTTATCTCGATTATTTACTTATATGCGATTTATTTTCAACAAGTAAATGCATATGATTAATTAAAAAATCGTGTATATTTGTGCTCTACTTGATGTTTGTGTAAAATAGGTGAGGTTTTTCCTTGTTTAATCTGATATGATTTTAATTCAATAAATGAATATTGTCGTCGTGGTCGTCGTTATGAACAGATGTGTGTTATGTCTTCTTCCTGTTCTGTCGTCAAAGCCACTTGCTTTGAAAGATCGCCTCTCTTTCCCCAGATTTAGCTAGGAAAAAACTAAATTATTATTTTCTAGTCAAGTGATTTGCCCAAAAATCTTTTGTGAAAGCACAAAAAAATACTTGCTGAAAAATTGTACACCCTCCACAAGGGAAGTAACCGAATACTTCGAAGCTGTACGCGCGTACGTATGACGGAAAGTAAGGGTCTAGTTTAACATTACAGTTAGATTGTAAATAGAACCCCCACCCACCATCTAAAAGCTTGAAACTTTTTTTTTCCAAGCTGTCCTCGGGAAATGAAGGTCTTATGGATTGAAAGCAGAAAATCACGAACTACAAGTTGTCGCCAATCGTCTGTCACTTAATCTCCATTTTTGCTCCTTTCTAAGCACTGAAATGGTGTATAAAAACAATATAAATAAATATATATGAAAATAAATGAATATGTTCAGTGGTGTTCGTCGCTATTATATGGTGTTCTGTATGCTTTCCTCCTTTAAATTCAGGTGTATTCAGACATTTCTATCCTCCCGTAGTTGATTTGCAATGGTTTGCACGGCTGGAGATTGGTCCCGAAATAATGCCCTGCTTTTTGATCATCTTTGTAGAACGTTCTAATTGAAAAAAAAATGAGTTTTTAACAACCTTTACAAGGGGTAGACTCAAACAGTGTAGTGTATGAACACTTCACATTCCCAGTTTCGTACGACAGACGGTCGTAAAGTAAGAGTCAAGTTTTGCCTTTTTATTGGTCAAGATCGGGTAATCCAAAACATCTAAAATCATATTAAAACATATTTTCCCCAAGTAATTTTGTGTCTCCAATCATCGAAACCTTTAGGGGACTACATCAAAACAGTATTTTTGTACAACCGGTGTTAAGTAGGGGTTCATTTCAACAAAATAGTTTGATTGTAAATATTCCCCCTTTAAACTAAAAAAATATTTCTCTCAAAACTGACGAATTCCAGACCTAACGAAAGTCTTATTGATTGGAAGCACAAATATTACTGGGGGGGGGGGGGGTCTCTTCCTGTTGTCATCAGTTCAGCCACTTGCTGCTTATTATTATTATTATTATTATTATTATTATCATCATCCTCCTCTTCAGATTATTGCCTTTTATTTTCTTGTTTTTTTTTTCGCTCTTTCTTTCTCATTTACTGTCTCTTGTTATTTGGCAAGATGAAGAATAATATTCATGAAAAAAAATCTCATGTTGCCTACAAAACACGGCACGCATCGGATTATTTGAAACCTAATCCTTAACTTCGTATAAAAATAGCAATCACTTTAAAATCCTCGTCTAGCAGATTCTTATAACAAATTAAGCGAAAAAGTATAGAAAAATAAAAATGACTGGTTTTGCTTTTTATCTTATTCTTTTTCAAATATTCTACGTCATCCCATTTACTGCACAACTGTTCATCCATAACATGAAAAAATGGATCAATAAAATCGTCCTCCGTCTCAAAAGGACCTTTTTTTGTTGTCATTTAATTTAAATGACTTAATTGTTTTGCACAAGTGTTTCCTATTTTTATTATTATTTTTGTTTGTTTTAGTTAATATTTCAATTTAGTCCGACTTTTTTGCAAAATATTATTTCCTCTTATTAAATAATACGCAGTAAATAAAAATTATTGGTAGAGCATTTTAATTCCTCCTCCTCAACAAATGCTTCAATTTCTGTGAACGAATTTACTATAAACAATTAATTGAAAAGTAATTGACATCCTGATTGCTTTTAGGATAAATAATTTAGATGTCTGAATTATCGAGATTTAATCAGAATAGTCACACAACCTGTTTTTTTTTTGCCTTCTTTTTTTGAGACTGAGAGCTAATCCTTGGGGATTGTTATTCCAAATGACACGAAAAAAAATACATTTCTTGCTCTCTCAAAAAAGAGGCAATGTAAATCGACTAGATTTATTTCGTTATTTCAAGCAGGTGTCCTCATACAGAACACGTTAAACATTAAACAACAATATGATCCAAAAGTTTGTTTACAAAACTTTGTAAAAAGGTAGATGAAATTGAATGTTAATTAATATTTTAGATATTAAACAAATTGTTGAATGTAAATTCTCATTTATTAGATATCAAATAAATTGTTGAATGTAAATTCTTATTTATTAGATATCAAATAAATTGTTGAATGTAAATTCTTATTTATTAGATATCAAATAAATTGTTGAATGTAAATTCTCATTTATTAGATATCTAATAAATTGTTGAATGTAAATTCTTATTTATTAGATATCAAATAAATTGTTGAATGTAAATTCTTATTTATTAGATATCAAATAAATTGTTGAATGTAAATTCTTATTTATCAGATATCAAATAAATTGTTGAATGTAAATTCTTATTTATCAGATATCAAATAAATTGTTGAATGTAAATTCTTATCTATTAGATATCAAATAAATTGTTGAATGTAAATTCCTATTTATTAGATATCAAATAAATTGTTGATTGTAAATTCCTATTTATTAGATATCAAATAAATTGTTGAATGTAAATTCCTATTTATTAGATATCAAATAAATTGTTGAATGTAAATTCCTATTTATCAGATATCGAATAAATTGTTGAATGTAAATTCCTATTCATCAGATATCGAATAAATTGTTGAATGTAAATTCCTATTTATCAGATATCGAATAAATTGTTGAATGTAAATTCCTATTTATCAGATATCGAATAAATTGTTGAATGTAAATTCTTATTTATTAGATATCAAATAAATTGTTGAATGTAAATTCTTATTTATTAGATATCAAATAAATTGTTGAATGTAAATTCTCATTTATTAGATATCTAATAAATTGTTGAATGTAAATTCTTATTTATTAGATATCAAATAAATTGTTGAATGTAAATTCTTATTTATTAGATATCAAATAAATTGTTGAATGTAAATTCTTATTTATCAGATATCAAATAAATCGTTGAATGTAAATTCTTATTTATTAGATATCAAATAAATTGTTGAATGTAAATTCCTATTTATTAGATATCAAATAAATTGTTGATTGTAAATTCCTATTTATTAGATATCAAATAAATTGTTGAATGTAAATTCTTATTTATTAGATATCAAATAAATTGTTGAATGTAAATTCTTATTTATCAGATATCAAATAAATTGTTGATTGTAAATTCTTATTTATTAGATATCAAATAAATTGTTGATTGTAAATTCCTATTTATTAGATATCAAATAAATTGTTGAATGTAAATTCTCATTTATTAGATATCAAATAAATTGTTGAATGTAAATTCCTATTTATTAGATATCAAATAAATTGTTGAATGTAAATTCTTATTTATTAGATATCAAATAAATTGTTGAATGTAAATTCTTATTCATTAGATATCAAATAAATTGAATGTAAATTCTTATTTATTAGATATCAAATAAATTGTTGAATGTAAATTCTTATTTATTAGATATCAAATAAATTGTTGAATGTAAATTCTTATTCATTAGATATCAAATAAATTGTTGATTGTAAATTCCTATTTATTAGATATCAAATAAATTGTTGAATGTAAATTCCTATTTATTAGATATCAAATAAATTGTTGAATGTAAATTCCTATTTATTAGATATCAAATAAATTGTTGAATGTAAATTCCTATTTATCAGATATCGAATAAATTGTTGAATGTAAATTCCTATTTATCAGATATCGAATAAATTGTTGAATGTAAATTCCTATTTATCAGATATCGAATAAATTGTTGAATGTAAATTCCTATTTATCAGATATCGAATAAATTGTTGAATGTAAATTCTTATTTATTAGATATCAAATAAATTGTTGAATGTAAATTCTTATTTATTAGATATCAAATAAATTGTTGAATGTAAATTCTCATTTATTAGATATCTAATAAATTGTTGAATGTAAATTCTTATTTATTAGATATCAAATAAATTGTTGAATGTAAATTCTTATTTATCAGATATCAAATAAATTGTTGAATGTAAATTCCTATTTATCAGATATCGAATAAATTGTTGAATGTAAATTCCTATTTATCAGATATCGAATAAATTGTTGAATGTAAATTCTTATTTATTAGATATCAAATAAATTGTTGAATGTAAATTCCTATTTATTAGATATCAAATAAATTGTTGAATGTAAATTCTCATTTATTAGATATCAAATAAATTGTTGAATGTAAATTCCTATTTATTAGATGAATAAATTGTTGTAGGCAAAGTAATATTTTTTTAGATGTTGTGACTATGATGAGAAGAATAATTCAAATCATTTGTTTGAAAGTAAAATTTGAACAGTTTGTTCCAAGCACTATCACAGAAAACTGACAGATTCCTGTTTGGTTGGGCCATCATCAGCTAAAAATTATTTACTTAAAGGAAAAAAAAAAAAAAATGGTTAGGATTTGGATAAGGGGAATGCAAAGATTTTTAATGCTTTTTGGCTTTATCCTCTTATCCAAATCTTATCACCCCCATCCCAAAAAACCTAGACAAAATACTCCCCTAAATTTCTTAACTGCAATATGAATAAATATCATTCGCTTGAAAAGGTATTTCGTTTTGTGTCCTTATAACTTTTAAACATTGTCAAAATTGACTACAGATGCACAAATGGGAACAGATGATTGCAAATGATCAAACATTAAAACCAAGCATCTATTATCTAATGATTCACCAAAATGTTTGTCTGTTGAACTGTATGTACTTGTCTATCGTAAAAAACACTACATAAGCCCATAAAATTTCTGTGAGTTTTACTGGGACCCAGGGCAGATCTTAAGCAAATTATTTTTTGATAATAAACCCCTTACCCTAATTGAAGTTTGGAGCCTTACAATTTAGTGAGAATTTCAACCAAAGCTGTTAACGTATATATATATATTTTTCCCCAGTTTTTATACTGGTCTTGCTGACTATGCGTGTGTTGTACAAATGAAGCTAGAGGGCTGAAAATTCAAGCATTTACTAAATATTATGTCTCAAAAAACGTTTTTTCTTTTTTCAAGTGGGAGTTCAATTTATAATGCAAATTTATGCTAAATTGGTCCCTTGGTCTATGTCCGGAAGCTCTCAGCCTTTTTTTTTTCCTTTCTTAGATTCTGACTTTTTTGATGATAATGGCCGGCACAATAGAAACAAGAGGAGTAACTCATTCATTGATATTGGTCACCCCTTTTTCCAAATTTTCAATTGATCACCCCATCATAATATGCTGTTAAAAGACATTGGTCACATTACCATTTCTGTTAGTCTTGATTTATTTTTATCAAATGAAGCATTGTCAATTAATGATTTTTTATGAATATCTTTTCTTTTATCTTAATTAGAAACTGTTAACCAAACCTGTTGTCAAAACTGTTTGTACGGGTTCCTTCTGACTGGCTATGTATGTATGCATATATCACTGCATACAGGCAGCATCAGTAGAGCTTGAGGGATTAAAATATAAACATTACCTTTTTGTTATGTCTACAAAAACTCTTTACCCCTCCCCGCGGTCTGCTCCCAATCGGTTTTTAATGGTGGTGGATCAATTTGCGATGTACGTTTATGTTGAATTGATCATTTAGTTTCTGTCTGGCTGCATTCATGCTTGTTTTTGAAAAATCGGACCGTTGTAATAATCACTTCCCTACAAAGGGAGGTTAACTTATCAATATCACCCCTTTTTCCAATTTTTGAATTGACCAAGCTCAACACAGCATGCTGCCAAAGAATGTTGATCACATGATGGTTTCTCCTGTATAACTAACCAGAGTTGTTCATTTAAATCCTGAAGCTGGAAGCAGAATTTTTTCCAGATCCTAATAATGTAGTACAGTTCAATTGAAATACCCGTAAATATTTATCTAAAGCATATGAGTCTTTAAAAAATGAACCCCCCAATTTTTTTTTTTTTTAGGTACGTGGTCTATTTACAAATTTTTTTTTTTTTTTTTGATTAATTTTGTGTCTTATTCATAATAATGTAAAATTTAGTCTAGTTCAATATGTAGTATTTGATATCATCTATTTTACCATCTTTTCTTTATTTAATATTAATTCCAAATGATATATTATCCATTTATTAATATATTATCTATCATGGTTACAGCATAATCTGTAACAAAGGAATGAAATGCTTTTTCTCATCCTTCACCAGTTTGTGATTATCTTTCATCTCAATGAAGATGCAATAAAATTGATAATTTTACGAATTTCTGAGTTCATGACACTTGTTGAAGTTTATTTTAGAAATAAAAAAATGAAATGAAATCTTCATATTTATCATGGTTACCCAGCAGATATTTGTAATGTAAATAGAAAATTATTTTTACCCTCCTCACCAATTGTATTAATTAAAAATTTCATCTATTCTTTTCCGTTCAGATGATTGTGGAGTCTTTTTTTTTTTTAATTAAGGCATTCAAAGTTGATGTTTTGTCTACAGCTGCCATAATTGATCATCAAATATTTTAATTTTCCATGATTTTAACTATATTTTTCTTAACAAAGTGCGGGGATCCTGTGGGGGAGGGGGTATAATGTCTTTTGGAATATGTTCTATTCACAGGAATATTTTTTCTTGACTTTTGTATAAGCCGTTCATGGACACCTTTTTCTTATACTAACAAATGGAACTATATGAATACTCCAGTTTTACTTCATTTCACTCGGTCGCTTGCTTGGATAAATAAATGATTAAATGTAAAGTAATATTTATTATTAGATATCCAATAAATGTTTATTGTTGATTATTGCTGAATAGACAAAAAGATGACCTCTGTCGAATATTTATAAGAAACTGATATGATTTTTCCTCAAACCTAAAATTGAATACAAATCATTTTTTATTTTATTCTTGCATGAATTATTCAAGAATTGGAAATAGATTTAGCATTTAGTTACTTTCTTGTCGAATTATTGTGAATAAGTGAAATTTTAGAAATTCTTGTTGAATATGTGACAATTTTGAAGTCTTTAATAAAAAGTAAATCACTTTTGTGTCAGTTTTACTTGTTCTCTTTTCTGATTTGTCAGGTGGAACTTATTTAAGAGGTTTTAAAGTTTTTTCCCTTGAATTATGTAAACTCTTTTTTTATTCACCCCCATCCTCCAAGATTTGTAAACTTGTTTTCATTTAGAATTGGACTGTAATTCTATGGCAATGATTAAACTGCATAATCAAAAATGAAGAATCAAATTCGCACCTCTATCGCAAGAGGGAGTCGTCGAGTGTACGCCTAGCTGCTTTAAGCATTAGGTCACAGGGACTTCAGAAGTTGATTTTACTCCCTACAATCAGTATTCAACACGTATTGTTTACATTTGAGACTTGATGATCTTTTGATACACCCATATTTTCTATTCAATTATAAATTAGGAAAATCAAAAATATTGGGTTCAGGTTTTTCATCTGTTCTGGCATATATATATATATATATATATATATATCCAGACTTCACCCTGGCCTAACCATTCATAGTTGAAACTTGAAATTTTACGCACACATTTCCTTCAATGAGTAAGGAAAATGTTTGTTTAAAAAAAAAAATACCCCTCCAAAATTAGGTTTCATGGGGCATTCAATTTTCTATGCATTTTCAGGCTAAATTGGTCCCTCAATTTGTGTCCAACATTGTTTTTTGAGAATGGGTATTTTAGGCATGAAAAATAACTTATTCATTGATCACCCCTTTTTCCAACTTTTTAATTGATCATCCCAACATGACATGCTGCTAAAAGTCATAGGTCACCAGAAAATAGAGAAAAAAAACATGGGCGGCGGTGATTCATAGTTTTCCTTGGAATGATAGATCATTTTTTTTTTTTTTCTTATTAATCCTCTATTGATGTAAAGAGCATTCTGTTATTCAAGAAACCTGGACATTTTTTAACATATCTCATATTTGTTTATTGGTTTATTAAAACAATGAAAATAATCCATAAGTTGTAAAAAATGTTTGGTCTGCACTCATCCCATGATTAATCTCCTCTCTCTTCAATCATCGTCATCATTTGGTACTTGTTAGAAGATAAACTTTTTTGATGAATTTTATGGAGATCATTTTTTTTTTTCTTGTTTCTTTTTTCATCAATTTGTAGACATTGATTATAAACTCGCTGCTTTTTTTTTTTTTTTTTTTTCAATAAATTTAATTTATTCCAAATTCCACACAAACTGTTTCAGATGGTCGTATGATTTTGTCAAACTCTCAAACTGGACTTGGTTCTTGTTATGGTAAAAAAATAATCCTCACCAAAATTGAACGCATGAACTGATATGTAAAATTCACATTCTCCCTCCATGATTTGAATTCCTGACCAACTGACTGAGCTAAATTGACAATATGTATTTTTATATATTTTTTTTTTTCTTATTCATTTCATATGCAATACAAGAGTAGCAGTAATCATCTTCAGTTGGAATAGAAATTTGAGTGGAGTCTGACCCTGCGGCAACCAGTCTTGTTTCTACCATTTTTGCTTTTATTACCCAACTGCAATTATTCACTCACAATAGAAATCATTTGCTGGAGTCATATTTCTTTTTTTTGTATTGCAAGGAAATCTCTATCAATGAATTATTTCATGGGGATTAACTAGTATATTTTATATCTTCAAAATATCCTGGAAATAAAATAAGTTATTGAGTAAATCTGAAATATATTTCTCTGTTATTTGGAATCTTGGGTTGTTTAAATCAATTTTACCGACTTCTAAAATGATGTTGAAAAAAGGTAGAAAGTTTAATAGGAGAGGAATTATGTTAGAAATTTAGATATGATTTTATGGAAAAGTGGACTGATGTTGAAAAAAATTAGACAAATTGTATAAAAAGGGGTGTTGCGGGGGTTAATGTTAAAAAGGAAGAAAAGTCCCCCTCCCTATTTTAACAAATAAAAGAAGTGTTCACCTGTCGATTTTTTTTTTACTCCTGAGAAGTGAAAAAAAGGGAAAAAAATGGCTCTAGATTTTGACTACTTGAAATAAAAAGAAAATTCACCTTGGATTTTGATCCTAAAGGGTGAAAAAATGAATTCCTACTCCATGAAAGATAATTTCCACCTTGTTTTTGACCCCAGAAAATGAAAAAAAAGTTTCCTCTTTGATTTTGACCCCTATAAATGAAAATAAACATTTCCTCTTGATTTGGATTTTGACCCTTGAAAGTGAAAAAAAAACCTAATTTCTTTCCCACAATTTTGTCCCCTAAAAGTGAATGTAAGGTCATAAAATTGAAAAAAAAGTTCATTTTGAATTTGACCTCATTTTACGTCATTAAAGAGTAAGATCATCTTTACCATGATGAATAATCATTTAAATGAAGCCCCCCAGCCCCCGAATTGAACCGCCTTAAAGATATACTCTAGGAGGTGGTTCTACAAAAAACTTATCTGCTGAAAACGTTTTCCCCGGAATCAAATCTGTACCCTCAGAAAATTTCACGTCTTCATGTTGAGTAGTTTTTGCGATAGGTGAGGACAGACAGGTGGACTTTTGGTGAATTATAAGAGGACGTATCTTTGTTTGTCAGATTATGATTGACAAGTCCTTAATAGAGTGAAGATATGGCAAATATATAAAGTCAGTGTTATCAATTTCTAGTCTATTACTTTCTTATCAGGTCAATCTACTCTTCACTTTTTTGTTTTCTTTGTTTATTCCTGTAGACTTCTTGTGGAGTATTGGGCTGCAACTGTACCGTGCCAGCAAACTCATCTCTGGGCAACTCTTTCCCACTGGGCCCACTCTTCATCCCTAGTTAATGTAAATTTAATTTTGACTGTATTTTTTCAAGATTTTAATGGAATGTTTCTCACTTGATGAGTTCTGCTAATTTTAGAATTCCTATATATTTCTGTCCATAACCATCTACATAAGTAATAAATTGCTGATCACAACCTTGTGTCACATCCTGCTCCTGTGGAGAGGTTGGGCAAATAAATAAAATTCAGCAGATAGTAATCAGAGCTTAGAGAGTGTTCAAAGAAATATATCCTTTTTTCATACAAAATTAATATTTAACTTGGGAAATGATAGAATTCATTTATTGTTAAAAAATATCAAGTAGAGATTTATAATTGAAATTAATTTTCTATTAAAGAATTTGGGGTTTTTTACTTCTTTTCTCTTATAATTTGACTAGCATATACCCGTAAAAATGACGGTATTATTTATGTATTGGTTGGAGCCGCAAGCTATTTTAATAGATAATTTTCAATAATTCAATTTCTAGGTTTTTATCTTTTATTTTTATTTTTTCAAAATCACAGTGCTACTTAAGCTGTTTTAAAGGGTAATCAAACATAAGATCTTGGGAAAAATCAAATATGGGGTGTATGAAAAAAGTCATTGAAAGAAACTTATTCTATTGAAAATATAACTTATTTCATAATAAATATCAGTTTATTGAAAAAAATATTTGGAAAAAAAGTATGACCTAATTTGATAAATGTGGCCTTTTCTAATTAAGCATTGTGCCATGAACATTTTAGTTTTGCCATATATAGATTTTGAGCCTTTTTGACTTTGTTGTAGGGCTACAACCAACAACCATTTTTGAACGAGTAGTCGATAAGTCATTGACTATTTTAAATGATTATGAATCGCACAATTACTGAATGGCTCTTATGGAGCTATCAGCTCTTGAACTTAGCTTCAGGTTTTTTTATAGGCTTGTGCTAACTAATAATAAATACGAATACTTCATTCAAAAATGTCTTTCATTAAAAAAAGACCTAATAAACTTTGCTGATTAGAACCCCCCCCCCCCTCATACAAAACCTGAATTACGTAAATAATTGTCCATTCAAAACCAAGGACAGGCAAAGTGCTGATATAATATCTGGACTAGGTAAAAAAAAAATATTCAAAATTTCCTTAACCCTAAACTTGGGAATTGAAATTCTCATCAACAAAAAAACATCTAAGTACTCTTTAAATTAGAATTCTTATCAAAAAAAGAATCTAAGTATTCTTTAACTATGCAGATATTTATAAAATTTACCAAGACTTGAAGGTCAATTGAAACAAATTTCAGTATGTGTTTTAAGTTTACATTCTATTTCTTGGTTACTTAGAAACCTTATTTTGGTCTCTTAATTGTTTTATAACCTACTGATTTCTAAGAGAGTAAAGAAAAGTACCTTTAAAACTGAAGCAGAAAGAGTGGCAAAAAAGCATATGTTGGTTTGGTGATCAAAAGCTATTGATGATCAAGTTGGAAGTGAGTTAGTGGAGTGACTGACAGACAACTGTACAATACAGAGTATCAGAGAAGGCAGTTGTCTTAGTTTTTAGCTTTATTTCTTTCCTACCCTTTCTTTTAGCTTGTTTTAAATCCATTCTTGAAATAAATAGAGGCTAAAGAAGTTTCTTTATCTACTTTTTATCTTAACATTAACAAGTTCAACTCCACAAGGTTAGAAACATGTGCAATGACATTATCAATGACTAGTCGATAATGAAATTTGTCATCGACTAATTTTGTTTTCAATTTTTGTCAAGTGTGTAGATTATTTGTTGCAGCTCTACTTTGTTGCAATAGTATTTTTAATAAATTTTTTTTTTTGTGTGCTTACAATATTACAATGTTTTATGAACAATCATTTATATTACTATCGCATTGGTGATTTTGGCCAGAAATGTCTGCAACTATATAGCAACTCTACATCCCTCTTCCTTGTTGCCTGAGAAGTTATCATTGAATTGGTTACATCTAAAAGAAGATGAAAGAAAAGGAGTGAAAAAAAGACTCACTGAATCTTTTTTCTCTTCCTTTAACCCAGCGTTTCTGTGATATAGTCTGTTACCATAGCAATGGATCATCACATCTTAAAACCCTTTTATTTAAAAATTTTTGCAGCTCTAATGATGTATTTCACATGGACCAATCCATTATAATTTTAGGCTATAACATGACTGTCCCGATAGACAATCATACAACCAACTGAACATACTAATATGTATGTATATTTTGCATAATAGCTTTTAAAAATATGAATAGATCATTTGTAATTTGAAAGTAATTGTGCTTTCCATGTTATGTGACTTATATAAGGATCTTAACTGATTTTGTTACGAGCAAAGAAGTTGCTTGTCTTACTTGATGGTCATATCTTTATTTTTTTATAAACTTGAAATATTCCTAGCAGTATGTTGTACTTGAGCTGTCTGCTCTTTCAGTTGGTCCTTCTCTAATGAAACTGAAATGAGGAAGGAGGTGATTATTCAGATTTGTACCCTCGTTACCTTTTAAAAAAAAATGAAATCCTCCTCCATGCTGGTCTGTCTGTGGCCTGCACCAAGAATTCTAGCATAGCCATGTCCATCCATTTGTTCACTTCTTGCAACCAGCTTTGCTGTTGCCGTCCTCACAAAGAAAGTTAAATAAAAAAGCTTGGTCATCAAATTGGTAATAAAACTTACATGAGCTATATCAGAAATATCCATTCAATGAAAATGTTCCTTATTTTAACTCAGATATTGAAATTCTGCTGTGATATTTGTAGAACTGATGAGTAAGTTCAACTTTTTTGTTGAGTTAATTTTCCTCTTGTATGGTATTCATGTGAAATTCATTAGTCATGTAATATCATAATCTATTCATCATGAGTTAAATGGATATTTTGTTAGTTAAAATAGAAATCGGTGACAAATTCTCTTTGTCACGATTGTTTGTGGTTATCATTTTAACTATTTGTTAATTTTGATAGAAACAGGATTAATGAGATAATGCTCAAACAGGATTTCTTAATCTTTTCTTTTCCTTCTTAATAGAAAAATTTGGATTGTATTTAAGTATGTTAATGATTTCTCTAAAAATATAATTCATTTTCATATAAAAAAAATAGATGGATAACTTAATTGATAAAATACTGCCTGAATTACCAAAATAAAGAGAAGATTATTGTAAATTTCAAACTGGCATTATTGTCCAACTGGTGTAAAATCTGGGCAGCCTGTATTTTCAACTTAGTTGTAAAATCAACTTTTTACTTCTTGTGTTACCAAAAAGAGTCTAAGAATAATTGTTTGACGTCTATCTTTTTTTTCTCCATTTTACTTCAATGACCTTCTTATTTACAGTAGACAGAATCACCTGTTCATTGTTGTCTATTCATATGGTAAGCCCTCCTTCCATGAAGTTACTGCTACTGCCTCATTAATCTCCTCACTAATAGTATGTCCTTCTGATCTAATTATACCTATTTATACCTTTAACATTCTTAACACCTAATAGATCCTAAAGTATGTTTTCCTAAATAACTTGTAACAATATTTAATACTTATCAATCAGCTTAAAACTTGACTATTAAAAATTGTAGATAGATATGTTATACTATTTTTTTTCTTTTTTTTTTCTAATTAATTTTGACCACTTTTACTGTCATCTTGATATTTAGTTGCAATCGTACAACTTATAGTCCTATAATAATTTATAGTTGTAAATTGACTCCTGTTAAACCATGGGCGTCTGTGGCTGAATGGTTACAGCTGCCAGGCATAAAATGGGCATCCCTCTGGTCAAGGGATGCGAGTTCGTTTCACCAAAAGCTTACTCTTTATTTCTGATCATGCTATTTATTCTGTTGTTGAAACAAATGGCCCAAATTGATGGTTCTTTAAAGACAAATAAAGATAAAGGTAAAAAACGTAGTCAAAATTAATAATTGGGTTACAATACTTCATCTAATAATAATTGATGAATGTTATAAATACATTGATTCTAAAAATATTAGTTTCATTCAATGATTAATTTGTATAGCAACACTTTTGTCAAACTCCTATTAAGTTATGACTTCATTTTCGTATGTAACAATAACTACGGATGATAACTACCAGACCATAGACCCGTGATGTCATTCAAAAATAAATGACACTGTGATGTATACAATAGCTGATGCCGAATTCACTTCCATTTCTGAAGCTCATCTCAGGTTGACTTGTTTTGCTAAAGTTTGCAAATCCCATTTTCTGGAATTACTTATGAAGGAGTTGAGCTGGGCAGATAGCTTTGTCTTTTGAAATGAATTCTGTTCTGTTTACCTTTTAGATTTCAATAAAGCAATGAAATCTGATCCTAGCACAGCCAAGTTTGTTCAATAATTTCTTTGTATGGAATTGAATGTTAGAAAGAATTTAGTTTATAGTTTGTCTGTGTATACTTTGAACTGTCATATTTGCGAATAAACGCAAGAAGCAAATTCCCAATGACCAATTCTGTGTGATAGAATCTCATACTCACCAGACAAGGATAACTTTATTATTGTATTTCAAGATTCTTTTTTACATCTGCCAACAAAGTTTGAAAATGTGTGTGTGTGTATATATATATATATATATATATATATATATATATATCTCCATTCAAGTCTGTCCGTTTCCACAAATATTTCCTAAAGTAATACATGAATTGCAATGAGATTTTGTGTGTGTGTGTGTGTGGGGGGGGGTTATAGGCTACAGAAGAAATTATTAAATTTTTAGGATGGATCAAGGGAATTCTCTTTCAATTGAGAGATTTTTTTTTCCTTTATACATTTATGTATTCACTCAGGTTTATCTGTACAATATCTCCAAAAGTTCCTCCTGAATTTCAATGACATTTTGTCAGAGTATGCCATGGGCCATGGAAGAACGGATTGAATGTTAGGGTGGATCCTGGAATTTTTATACCCCCTGCATTGCATCTATTTGTGATCTGACTTTCATCCAGCTTTTGGCAGATGTATGTGCTCCTTGAGTCCTTCCTAGTTGATTATTAATTCCAATACAAATCTTTCTAGATTAGGTTAAATAAAAGTTGTAGATTTTTTTAGTAAATTGATATTTAGTTTGACAGTTTGTCAATTTAAGATTATTTTTTGAAAAGTAAGTGAACTGTCAATGCTCACCAGGAATCGATATTTAAAAAAATATTTTTTTAATTTTTATCATCACTTTGAATACATTGAACTTCGAAAATCCTTGCATTTTTGTATGAATTCACAACTCACCTTATTTGAACTGGTTCTTTATTCTTTCACTTGATAAGTTGAATAAATAATCTTTGCCATGAGTCCACTGAGTCTTGTTAAATTGATATGCAAGTTATAACCATTAAGATGTGAGGATTAATTCATAGCAAGATAGAAATGTTTGTCTGAACAAGAAATGTGCTTCAAGTATGTCATTATGAAAAGATGAGAATTTTATTGAAAGATATACCAAAACAAATGTTGATTTATAAAAATTCAACTTTGAAGGGTTTATAGTTTTACATGCTGTCATATTTTATGATACCCTGGTTAAATCTATCCTCATATATTTTGTTATCTCTATTTACAAACTTTTAAGGATCATTTATAACTCCTTTTCCCAGTCAAAGAATCTGTCTATCTTTGATGAATGCTTTTTCTCTTCTTTTTTTGCCTTTTTCTTCTTTACTTTTTTCTTTACCTTCCTTTCTTCTTTACCTTCCTTTCTTCTTTACCTTCCTTTCTTCTTTACCTTCCTTTCTTCTTTACCTTCCTTTCTTCTTTTACCTTCCTTTCTTCTTTTACCTTCCTTTCTTCTTTACCTTCCTTTCTTCTTTTACCTTCCTTTCTTCTTTTACCTTCCTTTCTTCTTTTACCTTCCTTTCTTCTTTTACCTTCCTTTCTTCTTTTACCTTCCTTTCTTCCTTTACCTTCCTTTCTTCTTTTACCTTCCTTTCTTCTTTTACCTTCCTTTCTTCTTTTACCTTCCTTTCTTCTTTTACCTTCCTTTCTTCTTTTACCTTCCTTTCTTCTTTACCTTCCTTTCTTCTTTACCTTCCTTTCTTCTTTTACCTTCCTTTCTTCTTTACCTTCCTTTCTTCTTTTACCTTCCTTTCTTCTTTACCTTCCTTTCTTCTTTTACCTTCCTTTCTTCTTTTACCTTCCTTTCTTCTTTTACCTTCCTTTCTTCTTTTACCTTCCTTTCTTCTTTTACCTTCCTTTCTTCTTTTACCTTCCTTTCTTCTTTTACCTTCCTTTCTTCTTTTACCTTCCTTTCTTCTTTTACCTTCCTTTCTTCTTTTACCTTCCTTTCTTCTTTTACCTTCCTTTCTTCTTTTACCTTCCTTTCTTCTTTTACCTTCCTTTCTTCTTTTACCTTCCTTTCTTCTTTTACCTTCCTTTCTTCCTTTACCTTCCTTTCTTCCTTTACCTTCCTTTCTTCTTTTACCTTCCTTTCTTCTTTTACCTTCCTTTCTTCTTTTACCTTCCTTTCTTCTTTTACCTTCCTTTCTTCTTTTACCTTCCTTTCTTCTTTTACCTTCCTTTCTTCTTTTACCTTCCTTTCTTCTTTTACCTTCCTTTCTTCTTTTACCTTCCTTTCTTCTTTTACCTTCCTTTCTTCTTTTACCTTCCTTTCTTCTTTTACCTTCCTTTCTTCTTTTACCTTCCTTTCTTCTTTTACCTTCCTTTCTTCTTTTACCTTCCTTTCTTCTTTTACCTTCCTTTCTTCTTTTACCTTCCTTTCTTCTTTTACCTTCCTTTCTTCTTTTACCTTCCTTTCTTCTTTTACCTTCCTTTCTTCTTTTACCTTCCTTTCTTCTTTTACCTTCCTTTCTTCTTTTACCTTCCTTTCTTCTTTTACCTTCCTTTCTTCTTTTACCTTCCTTTCTTCTTTTACCTTCCTTTCTTCTTTTACCTTCCTTTCTTCTTTTACCTTCCTTTCTTCTTTTACCTTCCTTTCTTCTTTTACCTTCCTTTCTTCTTTTACCTTCCTTTCTTCTTTTACCTTCCTTTCTTCTTTTACCTTCCTTTCTTCTTTTACCTTCCTTTCTTCTTTTACCTTCCTTTCTTCTTTTACCTTCCTTTCTTCTTTTACCTTCCTTTCTTCTTTTACCTTCCTTTCTTCTTTTACCTTCCTTTCTTCTTTTACCTTCCTTTCTTCTTTTACCTTCCTTTCTTCTTTTACCTTCCTTTCTTCTTTTACCTTCCTTTCTTCTTTTACCTTCCTTTCTTCTTTTACCTTCCTTTCTTCTTTTACCTTCCTTTCTTCCTTTACCTTCCTTTCTTCTTTTACCTTCCTTTCTTCTTTTACCTTCCTTTCTTCTTTTACCTTCCTTTCTTCTTTTACCTTCCTTTCTTCTTTTACCTTCCTTTCTTCTTTTACCTTCCTTTCTTCTTTTACCTTCCTTTCTTCTTTTACCTTCCTTTCTTCTTTTACCTTCCTTTCTTCTTTTACCTTCCTTTCTTCCTTTACCTTCCTTTCTTCTTTTACCTTCCTTTCTTCTTTTACCTTCCTTTCTTCTTTACCTTCCTTTCTTCTTTTACCTTCCTTTCTTCTTTTACCTTCCTTTCTTCTTTTACCTTCCTTTCTTCTTTTACCTTCCTTTCTTCTTTTACCTTCCTTTCTTCTTTTACCTTCCTTTCTTCTTTTACCTTCCTTTCTTCCTTTACCTTCCTTTCTTCTTTTACCTTCCTTTCTTCTTTACCTTCCTTTCTTCTTTACCTTCCTTTCTTCTTTTACCTTCCTTTCTTCTTTTACCTTCCTTTCTTCTTTTACCTTCCTTTCTTCTTTTACCTTCCTTTCTTCTTTTACCTTCCTTTCTTCTTTTACCTTCCTTTCTTCTTTTACCTTCCTTTCTTCTTTTACCTTCCTTTCTTCTTTTACCTTCCTTTCTTCTTTTACCTTCCTTTCTTCTTTTACCTTCCTTTCTTCTTTACCTTCCTTTCTTCTTTTACCTTCCTTTCTTCTTTTACCTTCCTTTCTTCTTTTACCTTCCTTTCTTCTTTTACCTTCCTTTCTTCTTTTACCTTCCTTTCTTCTTTTACCTTCCTTTCTTCTTTTACCTTCCTTTCTTCTTTTACCTTCCTTTCTTCCTTTACCTTCCTTTCTTCCTTTACCTTCCTTTCTTCCTTTACCTTCCTTTCTTCCTTTACCTTCCTTTCTTCCTTTACCTTCCTTTCTTCCTTTACCTTCCTTTCTTCCTTTACCTTCCTTTCTTCCTTTACCTTCCTTTCTTCCTTTACCTTCCTTTCTTCCTTTACCTTCCTTTCTTCCTTTACCTTCCTTTTTGTTCCTTTCTTCCTTTTTTAGTATTTAAATGAATGAAATGGAGCATGCGCCAAGTGCTAAAATCAGTTTGTTCTTATTATCATCCGAATGTCCTTCAAATCCAACTTGGACAGCTATGAACACTTGCCTCTTCACACGCTTGCTTACCAAACTTTTTTTACTCTTGGTTCTATATACAACCCCCAACCCAAAATATTAGATAAAATGAAGTCTGTAAGAGATAAAAAAGAATAATCTGTTCATACCATTTATTTTTATTCAAACCAAATGTAAATAACTAGTTACAAATTAGATATTGATGATTTCTCCAGCTATATATATAAGTATCAAGCATAAATGACGTTTAAAAAAATGAATTAAAAAAAATAATGTTGATAAGAATCATGATTGTTCTGTGTAACCGATGCATTTCTTAAAAATATAAAAAATGTTTTTATACCGACTTTGGTAGTCCCTTGAATTTTGTGGGTGGTTTGGGTGCAGACCGTTCATGATTTCAAAATTTCACAAACATTGCCTTATTGTTACAAAACTCATTCAATCATTGTAAACAACTGACTAATGTAGCTAAACGGAATGATGATCATTTAATTGTTTATTTAGTGGATTGGGAAAATAGAAGGGAGAAATTTACTTACTGGAAAATGGACACCTTATGAAAAGTCCAAATTGTATATAATTTAATTTTACTTTTGGAATTTAGCAAAAAAAAACGAGATGTAAAATAATCTGTGTACACGTAATAGAAGTGGAGACATCTTTAGACATAGATAGTGTAAATGTTGCAACAAAATGTAAAGTTACTTCACTTTGTCTCAACATTTACGCTATATATGTTCAAAAATATCTCCGCTTCTATAAGGTGTTGATAATTTTTATCTCAGATTTTTTCTGATCTTTCATCTTACTAATGCCACAAAGATTCCACTGATAAAACTAAATTTTTATGATTTTGACTTTTTTTTTTTCTGTAAGGTGTCGATTTTCCTGTAAATAAATTTCTTCTTTCTATTGAATAAAGCTCTGAAAAAACCCAAATACGATTTGTTTCTACAAAGATTTACAACATAAAAGAATACAAAGTTATGATATATATTTTTTACCTTATTGATAGAGATTTTTCCTATTTGCTCCTTGGGTGCTCCCTTCCTAGTTAACTCATTGATCCAGTTTGTTGTCAAAGCATGTGACTTTTTTTTTTTTTCTTTTTTTTCCCTTTTTCTTAAATGAGATCATTTATTATGTAAATTTTTTTTGCGGACTTTTGTCCACATCCTGGTTCATTTTTGAAACACAACGTTCCGGCCATTGTACTCTATGGTCATCTTCAGGTGATGAATTGCTGTGTATTCGTCTTTTTATCATCGAAATGGAAAACACCTGTCTTGTCGGTTGCATGGAGACGTTTGCATTCCACTGTCTAATATTGGGTGTGGTTGATTTTTTTTTTTTTTTTTTTTTCTCCAGTTGTTAGCTGTAATTTGTATCAAAAATCTGTGGTTGCCTCGGAAATGGGGGGGGGGGGATAAGGAAAAATATTTGAACTGAAGAAATCATTTGTCTTATAAACAGTTTCATGCTTAATATTGAGTCCTATCTGCAGAGGCAGCTATTTGTGATTTAGTTTTCCTTTCATTTTATTTACTATTTCATTCATACCGTCAAAGAATAACAGCAATATTTACAATCGCATGTCACTTTTAAAATATCAAAAATATTATGTTCTTTATTTTCTTGTTTATGTTCAATATATCCTATGTATTAAACCAAGCTAAAGATAGAATTAAGTAAAAATAATCATTTTAATTAAAGATAATTGTATAAATATAAAAAAATGTTATATGCACAAAAGGTATGTAAACACAAGTCTGCTTCTTAAATAAAAATGCTCTGCCTCCCAAAATTGACAAGAAAAACATTCTATTCACCATCGAATAATTATGGAGTTTTGTTCATCAAGTATAACATGACATAAAATTCTAATGCTTCTATGTCATCATAAGAGTCTGCTACTTAGAGATGTGCATTTCTCCCATCTCTATGTAGTGGACTGGAAAAGTGTCATGCATAAAAATCACCGACACAGATACACATTGTGTCTTATACATGTGGATGAAAACAAGTATAAGGAAAGAAACAGGTTATTATTGTTGAATTTATCAAATCACCGGAAATTTTGATCAAATTATTTGGGTAAAATATTGTGAAAATATGTATTTAAAAAAAAAAATAGTTGCAATAATTATTGGAAGTCTATGCTTCCATTTCTCGATTAAATCAATTGAAATTTACATTCACGTGACTTTATTTTCTATAATGAAATAATGGAGTATTAGAAACTTAAATAGTGGTGTTGGTGATAATTTCATTAATTGTTTGGTAATTTATATCAGTTTCATTTTTTTCTTATTCCAGTGATATTTATCTCAATGTACAGGTATCTGTCGCTCAACATCTGCTGTCTTATAAGGTTTTAATAGAGTTGAAAATCCTCAATTGGCAAATAAGACACAATGGATGTAGGCAGATATGGTGGCTTTTAAAACTAAAACAAATGTACTTTGCCATTATACATCTGGCTGCACAATCACTAACTACTATACTGTTCATAATGCTTGATAGCAATGTTGAACGTCTATGTTACTTTTATCGTCATTTTGATGTAAATTCTCTTTTTTTAGTGATAAAAAGTCTACTGTAGTTTGATGTATGCTACAGCATAGGGATGACAATGTTACCTGTGAAATCTTTGATATCCTATTTTAAAATTTAATTAAAGAAAGAAAAATGTTGAGTTTTTCCATGTTATTGCTTGAAAGAGAGATGCCCATTCTCTTCTGCTGCATGTGAACAAATTTACTGAGAAAGGAAAAAAAACTTACGAAGCAAACATAATTATTAAAAATGATGTGTTTCAATAGTTCATCCAACAATAATAATAAAGCAAACAGCATTGAACATATTTCTTGAAAGTTGTTGGAGAAAGCACTGTTATTATTTTTGCTGCTGATGATTCAATGTTGGTTATTAGACTTGGAGTCTTCCTGTAGGGGGAAAATGTATGAATTCCTGTAGATGTCAATGATCTTGATCAGGTGTAGGAGTGGAAGTAATTTGTTTATGAATGTGTTCACCAAAAAAAAAAGGAGTGAAAAGAAATATACTCTGCTCAACAGTTTACAGCACAAATGAAGATCAATTTTGTGTCCTGTGAATGCTTTGTTTTGCCATGAGAAGTTAGAATACTTTTCTTGCATGTTTTTTCTTCTCATGAATTCTTTTCTCAATTTAGGGTTATCATTTTTTGGCTTAAAGATTTTTGTTTCTTTTTGTAAAATGAAATTAACTTTGACTGTGCATCTTTAAGATATGAAAATAGTTGCTTTCAGAATTGCAAGATGTATGGTGTTGAAACATTATGTGCTTACTGAAATTTTTAAACCAAGTTCCGTCAACATAGGCTAGTCACGTGTACAAATGCATATCTATTGCTGTACGTAGATAACTGTTCTGTAATACATACAGTACTTTTACAATATTCATTTCATAATAAAATTTTACTTGCTACAGTATTTTATGCTAAAAATGCTGAATCGTAATTGTAGACAGCTGATGTTGGTATATAAGCAAGCTTTGTAGCTAGCATCATGATGCATGTTATATATCATTTGAAATATACCCTATTTAAAGATGGGCACATTATGTGAGACTCTCTTCAATATAGAGTATAATTCTGGCTATTTAGCCAGTACAGATAGTGTAGCTATGGTAATGTAACCCTTGTATATATTTCATAGTATTAGTTAATGCTTGCTTTTGCCTGTATTTGTTTTGGTATTTGTCATCATGTGGCGCTATTTCTGCTTATGGTAGATTGCGAATTCACCTGACTTATTCTCTTCCAGATTTTACAATTTCAAGCATGGGTATTTATCTTGATCCAGTTCTTACATTTTGACCAGAAAAGTATTTTGTCACGCCATTTGCATTTTGATTTTCCCTGTTGGTCTGGTAGACATAGCTTTGCAAGTCCTGTTTTTGATCGTTTAATGTGTCCAAATAGTTCCAGCAACTTGCTTAATGGAATATTGATTTTGGTTGGTTGGTTATCTCAGTGATAACTTGAGTATATTTTGCTTTAGAAAAAGAAAGACTCTCAGTTAAAGGGAAGTGATCTTGTACACTATTCTATTGTTTATTTTTGTTGACTCTTTATAGAGCATAGGGCTAGTTGAAAATTTGTTAGAAGGTATTTTTCATAGGATGGAGTAGCTACCCAGATACCCAAAGGTTTTTTTTTGTTTGTCATTTACCATTCTCTTAAATGGACTACCTCACAGGGCTAAAGGGCTCCCACTACCCTATCATTTATCCATGGCGGGGGGGGGGGGAGTAAATTCATGCCTTTCCCAAGGACAATTTTGTAAAGTGAATGTAAATAGACTTGGATGAAACTCTGTTAACTGATTTTGTTTTCTGTGCCAGTAACCATCATACCACTGTGCACCTTCTACACTTGACTACGGAAAACCTATTTGCAGACTGGCCTACCTTCAATTTTTCAAATTTGATTTTTTTTCCCGGAGGTAGCCTTGCCTTTCTATGGGAGACTCAGTTCATTTGTAGGTTGGTTGGTTGGTCAGACTTATTTGAAACTTGGTAAAAAGGTGTCTCTAGATAAGTTGCTTCTTACCTTTTGAAAATCTTCCACTTGGGGTCAAGTGATCTGTCAATAATGGCATTTGAACTTTGTTCCAAAATGTTTTCCTCAGCTGCTTTAAGTCAGATTTACTTGAAACTCTATATAAAGGTATTTCTTTATTAGATGCTTCTTAGCTAAAATTATCTTCTACTCAGTCTTGTGATCTGGCAATAATGGTATTTAAACTTTATAGTGGATGCCTCATTGAGCTTTTGGTTTTTGTTTTTCCATACTTGAGTAGAAATAGTCCTAGATCCATGCAAAGTTACTCAATGCATTATAGTGAAACACAAAACTTATTTATACTCTAGTTTTTTAAGATATAAGAATTGGAATATCCTCTCCCTAAGATTCAGTATATTTTAGCAACAAGCTACATGGTCCCAATTTTGATGGTTTTATATATATATTAGGCTTGTGATTTATATGATAATCTAAAAAATTAGACCATGCTCTTCAATAGTTTCCTCAAATTGTTTGTGTGATATTAGTTTGATCTTGATTAGGTACAGATCTATTGATAACTTGTCATAACATGCTTATTGCCGTAGTAGCCAAATTGTTCTAAGAAATGTTAAATTTTATACCAATGTCTAAGATATCTGAACTCATTACTGCTCCTCTAATCTAACCCTGCAAAAAGCTCATGTAAAGCCTAATAAAGAATATTATTTTTTCATCTTTTAAGGTAGTTATTCATTTCGACCTATTTCAAACTGATGAATAGCTAATCTTTTACTCTTCAATCAGGTATTTAATAGCATAATCTCTTCTATCACACCATGCATTCTTCTGAAGTTATTGCTTTCATCTCTTTACCAAATTATTAACAATACACAAATCCATTTGATCGCATTCCCCTCATATTTCACCATTTGAAATATGGAAAGATAAAAGTCTAAAAACAGTTTACAAGTTTTTTTTCTTTCTGTTTCTCTCCTCTATTCCTTTATTCATTTTCCCATTAAAAAATTGAATATCTGGAAGCTATTATCTTTACATTTTTATTTTGCTGAGTGTATTGAAATGTTCATGCTTCAATGTGCTCTATGAATGTCACTTTATTTTTTTAAAAAACCCAGTGAAGTACTATTGGGGTACTACACATTCATCATATATTCATCAAAGGTGTGAGAGATGGGCTCAGTCAGGCTATCTTCTGGGTGGTTTGGAATTGGTTGTACACCCCCTTGACTGGTTGCCAACTAAGGCTAGAGAGCCAAGTCTGCCTCACTATTTACCTATAGCTAGGGGAGAAGAGGTGAATTTATGCCTTTCCCAAGGGCATTTGTATGAAGAGAACACAAACTGTTTCAGCCTGAGTTGGAATAGGATCAGTGAGTTCAATGTGTTAACTGTTTGGCCACTGCACACCTTGTATTACTTGGAGGTATATTGTGAATGTTTTTCATCAAATATGATTTTCAACAAGAGTTCTGAATGAGTATATCAGCTTCTAATTGCTTTGAAAATTCAGCAATGCTCATGATTACTTCTTTCTTATCTATGTATCTATCTATTTATTATCGTTTCCTAATGTGGATTTGACCTTATATTACTATATTTTTGTTTTGTGATGGTATGTGAAAAGTAATTGTACAATCATCATGCAATATTACCAATCCATATAGCATTATTATCAAATAAAAGTTAGAATCAGGAATAAAATAATGATTCATGCAATAGAATTTTGGCAAGAGTTTCTAAATTTATGATTATCTACAGTTGTAGGATTCATGGTAAAATTCTTTGATACTTGAAATTTGATATTCACGTGAAGTTATTCCTATTGATTTTCTCCTATTATCACTTGGATGATTTCTTATAGAATATAATTGAGATTGAACCTGAGGATGAAAGAAAAGAACATTTTTTTAAAAAGTTGCATTATTGTTTTATCTGCATTTCTTGAAAAATTCCCATAACTTGTAGATGTGCATGTTGATTCCAAGACTAATTATTTTACTCTTCAATCATTTTTCTTCTCACCTATCCATATATATTCAGGGTAAAGGTTTTTTTAGTGATCTGATTATAGAATGAGACCTGTTCATTTTAGAAAAGAATGTTCGAAAGACTGTGATAAATCATTCCCCCCCCCCCGCTTAGCAATTGAAATAATTTACCTCTGTCAACTTAGTTAGCATTGGTATATTTTAAATTTTGTGGTGGATCTCTGATTTGTTTTTTGATAGGTATTTTTTCATATATTAAGACAGCCTGGAATATATAGAAAAATTGAAACACTTTACACTATCACCTCCCTTCATCGTATCCATCTATGAACTAATTTTCATTTACTTTTTAGCGGTATTGGTGGAAGTATGCGCTCTCTGATTGAGTGCTTCCTAGTAATAGAACTGTAACAAACATTACACACATTGTTTATATACCAGAAAATACATGACCATAAGTACCACAACTGGTTATCGACATTTTAAAATAATAACCAAAAGGCAACTTCAAGTTGAAACCCTTAAAGTGTAAAAGTGATTTCATAATGGAATGCAGGGGTGTGTAAAAAAACATTTTTTTTATTGGTGTGGCCAATGTCCATGAAAATATCTGCTTGTGCCAAAAATAAACAGGTCAGGTCATGCTGTTTACAAAATTTGGGATTTTTGTTTCATCAAATGCTGCTTTTATATTTTCATTTATTGATAAATTGAGCGTAGAAGGTGATTTTTAATTCCAACGTGGTCCTGTCTCTGTAGTAATTTTCAACTGGGGTGTTTTTTCTAATAATTAGGCAAATTAGTTGAAACAATTGGAAGAAGATTTTTCAAGTGTTCAGTAGGAAATAGAATGCATTATAGAAATTATGAGATGAAAGCATTTTTGGTCTTTTATAGAATATGAAAAGTTAATTTGTACTTGCAGTTTATTGTAGAATTGCTGAAAAGCTGATTAAGCGTTCAATAATTACAACTACATAATGCCCAAATAAAGCTAAAATACCGATTCTTATATCAAAATATGCCTCAGACTGAGCATGATTAAATTTTATTGAAAAAATGAATTTGGTTTGATAAAAAAGAACAAAAATATTCTTTTTAGTGTAATCTAAAATCGAAATTATCCTGCTGTGAATTTGTTTTCAAGTTATATTTAAAAATTCAATTTCTGTACTTGCTCATGTAGTTGAACTTCACTAGTTTCCTCATGTGACAAATGAAGTTTTCTCCTCTCTTTATTCTCCTCTACCCTTTTTTTTTCTTTCCTATTCTCCCGTCCCCTCTTTTTTTCTTTCCTATTCTCCCGTCCCCTCTTTTTCTTCTTTCCTATTCTCCCGTCCCCTCTTTTTCTTCTTTCCTATTCTCCCGTCCCCTCTTTTTCTTCTTTCCTATTCTCCACCCCCTCTCACTTCCGCTCACTATGTCCTCCCTTGTCCACGCTTTTTTCACTCCTTCCCTTTTATCTCTTTTCTCAATTTGTACCTTTCTCCCTTTCAATTATTACAGGCCATTTTCAAGTCCAAACATAACTCTTCAGCTTTGCTGAAATTAATATTTTGGAAAAATTTTACCTAAAATAATTTCCCTTATTCAGTCAAGGATGCATCAAGTTCTGAATTAAGCCAAATTTTTGTACTTAGTTCATCCCATTTGCACTATCTTGATCTGAATAGTCTTTGTTTTTCAGCTATTAATAATTCAAGTCTTGAGTATATCTATAAGTAATCTCTTGACCTATGAAATTGAATCTTATCTCAGATTGAAAGCATGTTTACTATTTGCCTAATGATTGAAACATTTATCTACCTACTACTTGAAATTATCCATTTGTTTTCTTATATTCAGTATTGCTTTATTTGAATATTGCCTTAAGAAATTTTATTTCATACTATCTACGTATTTAAAGCAAGTTTTCATTATGCTACTCTATTTGTACTTCAGTATATCTACTGATTAAAGTCTGTGTACTTGTTGCCTGATAAATTTTATGTGTAAATATGCTATGTGTGTTTTGCTTATGATTGTTCTATCAAATTCAGGAATATGAAGGAAACCATAGTTTCTATTAGCTTATCTTGTCATAATGGCTGTGTACTGAGATAAGTGATAACTGTTGTTAGATATTCAAGATAGATATAAAAAAAACAACTAAAATTGAACCAAATTAAGATTGTATGTTGAATAGTTTAATATTCCAATAGCTTACCTTTTTTGTTGTTTTATTTGAATGATTGATTTTTTTTAATTGCAGGTTGAAAAATGACATGTTGCTGGACATTTCAAGTTGTTACAGTGCCTAGTTAAAGAAACCAGTTTATTCTAAATTCTATACTTGTGTCTTCAAATTTCCAGTATTAGTAATGGAGTCTTTGTGCATTCTTCAGTGCTACTCATCAGTAGAATTTGGTGGCTTAAAAATTCTTGTTTATTCCTCATTAGAATAAAATAATTATTATTCTTCCTCCACATTTTGAAAATAAAGGTAAGTAAATAATTTTTATTTTTTTTCAATTTATCAATTTTTTTTTGGTGGGGAGGGGGTCAAATGTAGAATCTTGAGCCCAAAATAGATCAAAATTGAAAGCAAAAATTATCAGATTTCATTATAATTAAAATTTGATTTAATCAGAACAAGGATGAAATGTAAATTTCAGACCTTTCTAATTATGTGGAAGAATATTGTGAAGAAATAGTGCCACAAAATTTGAAAAACTTTCTAAATGAACTAAATTTTGATTTCGGTTTAGTCTGAAAATTTGCGTTTTTGACCTAAATCAGTTTTGGGGTTTGGATTCTACATTTGATCCTTTTTGTTTTTCTCTCTCTTTATGGAATAAATTTTTACTATTAGAGATAATCTGACAAATAAACTGAATTTGGATATAGCTATTTGAATCGGTTTTTCTAATCCTCATTAAAGTAGTTTGAAAGTGTCACCAATTTTTATTGTACTATACCCCTGCTTTAGAGCCCAGAACATGAATCCCAGGAGATCACATGCGCCACTGAGGCTTGCAAATAGACAAATTCAGAAAGTATTGGCTCTGTGATGTTCATGATAGAAAAGTGTGGAGATCTTGGAGAAGGTGTATGTCCAACGATGGACGTTAAAAGACTGATGATGATGATGTATCCCTGTGAGACTCTTCACTTACACTGACAAAAAAAAAATCCAAACTTGGTTGAGCTGGGAATAGGGTAGACTGGTCTTTCAAACTCTCATTTGCAACTGGTCTAGGAGACAGACATCCCTGACACTAAACTAGGAACATCCCTGACACTAAACTAGGAACATCCCTGACACTAAACTAGGAACATCCCTGACACTAAACTAGGAACATCCCTGACACTAAACTAGGAACATCCCTGACACTAAACTAGGAACATCCCTGACACTAAACTAGGAACATCCCTGACACTAAACTAGGAACATCCCTGACACTAAACTAGGAACATCCCTGACACTAAACTAGGAACATCCCTGACACTAAACTAGGAACATCCCTGACACTAAACTAGGAACATCCCTGACACTAAACTAGGAACATCCCTGACACTAAACTAGGAACATCCCTGACACTAAACTAGGAACATCCCTGGTAGCAAACCAGGAACTTCCTTAGGCAGACTGATTATAAACTCTACCTCCTTTGTGGCAAGTCCTGCAGCCAAAAAGGCTGTCAATTGTGACATATCATCATACAACTGAAAAACAATGTTGGAGGCTGGGAGAGTGGGATGCTATGACGCCCACTTTGAAAACATTTAAGTGCAGCCACTGACATCATCGGGATAGCGGTCAACCAGCGAGTGATATGCATAAATGATATGAACATGAACCATTGAGCTTGAAAATTTACTTTATTTTTCTGGGTTTTTTTTTTTTTTTTTTTGTCACCTTCAAATATATTTGAACTTATGATTGTATAAAGATAACGTAAAATCATATGAGCCATTGTTTTCATTGCCTCATTTGGTGTAGGCGAAGATATTAATACAGCATATTCTTCTATGTCAGGAGGTTTATTATGAAAAGAGTAGAAGTATGGTGGAGGAGGTTTTGTATGTAGACTAAAGAATGCCACAGATTAAAGCATTAGGACATTATAATGAATACCAGTTTTAAGAAGTGGTTAGTTTTCTTTTTTCTACATTTCTTTTTTTCTACGTGTAAGGTTTTATTTGAAGTTAGCAGTTTTTTCAGAAACTCTAGTTGTACTTCTGTGAAACAAATTGGAATTTTGTATTTGAAAATCAGTTTTTAGTTCTATTGTGCAAATGTTGCATGATCAGTGGGTTAAATTATTTTTAAGTTTAAAATGTAATAATTAAAGTTTTGTTAATATATTTTAGTAAATGTATTTGGAGGTTTTGAGATGTATGGAATGCTTATAATTATGAAATAGTTCTGCTTTTGATCTTCAAACTGTAAATAATTATTACTGTTAGTATTTCATTATTTTAATTACAATATTTACATTTATTACTTATCTCAAAGCTTTCATAGCTTCAATTTAAATACTAAGAAAATATCAGATTCCTGTGGTTTTTCCTCTTAATTTAACTTGGAAATTTACGATGTATTGTGTGACTGATATGGGTGTAACTGTTGGAACAAGCAATATGCTACCAAAAAAAATTATCCGCCCCTGTGGGCTTTTTTTTAATAATGACAAAAAAGAAACAAAAAACATGAAAATACTATAAATATAGATTTCATCTATTCTATGACAGTGCCATTTCATAAGTATTTCAAACTTGCTGTATATTTTTGAATTTTTTTATTAGATTTGTTGCTTTTTTGCACCATGAAAAGAATTTTTGCAATTTCTATAAAAATTATCTATTTTTGTCTTGTTAGTTTTGCTTTTGGATGTTTTTCATTTTTTATTTTTTCTCTTACACCGAGTTGGTACTTTTGTTAATCAAAACTCATTGTCATCTTGGAACTATTGATGAGTCTTGAAAGAAACAGTTCATTCGATATTGACTCCTTGACAGATAATATTGATTATTTTTGCCAGAATTTCCAAGTGTATAGGGATTTAATGAGAATTCTTGACCAAAAACTCATTTCAGTACAAAAATAAGATGCTGAATGTTCTTGTGTCCGTTTGTTTTGAAGGATAAACAAAAATATTTGTCCTTGTCTTGTGTTTGATGAGGAACAGGGTTTCTTTCATTTCTTTTGCTCTTATAAAGTTAAAAACTACATGGTAATTATTATACTTGTGGGTGTTTTCATGGTGGGTCATTTTTTTTTTTTTTTTTCTAATTTTTTTAATTTTAAAAAAAATTTGAGTTTGAAAGACTTTGGTTCATTGAAATTTGTTATTAGTGAAATATCACTGATTTGTTATTGCCGAAAGAGTAAAAATGACTTCAGTGATTTGTCAGGTAATGGATCAGTAGTATTGTTTTATGATGGAGAGACCTCAGGTGACTCTCTGTCAGTGATTCAGTAGGCTGGTGAATCTATCCTCAATATCTGACAATGGTCTAAAATTAATTGTGGACCTATTATGATCCCATCTTTCCATGCTTTTTTTTTTTTTTTTCCATAGTGATGCTCACAATGTAAAAACCGATATCAATGATGAAATGAACCACTTGGATTTTTTCCAATCTCTATTTTGATGAAGAACTGTTAGATTGCATTTGTGAAGAAACCAACAAATTAACCACCCAAACTTATGTTACAAATTGGAAAGACATATCATACATGAACTTATGAGTGTTTTTTGCTTGGATGAATTCGGTACATTCTTTAGAAGTGCTCACAATTCAGAAAGAATATTTCATCTAAATGAATCTAGTACTGGTTATGTATGGTCATTTATTATATAAGTTGGGAAAGGAACCCAATTCGCTAACCTGGAGAATGTGTCCTCACATGCTGTGATAGACAAAAAAACATTACTTCAAAAAGGATATTGTCTTACCATCGATTATTAATACTCTAGTATTGAATTATCTGATGTCATAACTCAATGAACAGTTATGTATGGCACTGTAAGGTTGAACAGGAAAAATATTCCTCCCCAACTGCAGCATTAGTCCATCAAAAGAGCTGACATAGCATGCAAGGAAAAAAAAAACAGTGGTTTTTTTGCTGGTAAGATGAAAGAAGATATGTGAGTAGAAACTTTCAATGGGAGGAGTATGTAGGGCAGACCAGCTTTTGGCAAATTGACTTGCTCCCAGGAAATGCACCAAAAATTACTTCAGAATAACATTTTCCACCTGCTTGACTTGGCTCTATGGAATTCTCACCTTTTGTACAAGGTTTTTTGGATGCCTGAACTGTCACCACTGCAGTATAGATTGAAGATAATTGGGGATTCTGTCAAAAATTATTTCTTTGAGCTTCCAGCCACAAATACTCATCCTTTTATTATCCTGCCTGCTATACTCCAGGACAATTTTCTTTTGAACTTCTTCCTCCTGAGGAAAAAAAAGAGCCCAACATGGTCAGACTGCATTCTGGAAAAAAAAATCCTTCAAGGGTTTAATGATTAATTGTTTTCAGCTAAACCATTGTTTTTTTTTTCTTTGTATTCATCATATCTTGAAATGTATTTCATTCCTTATTTTATTTTTTCCTTCAGATGGATGAACGTAGAGTTGCTGACTATTTTGTGGTAGCTGGCCTGCCAGAGACACCCTTGCCATTAGAAGAATTTAGCAATGAAGCTATTATCAAACCTACTTGTAAACAAGATCCAATCACTGACATATGTGTGATCAACAAAAGCTTGGGTGAGAAGGAACCAAAAGGTTATGTTTGTCTTGAGCGAACACAATCGGGTTTCCCTGCAGACTTGAATCATGGAAGTATACGCTGCCCTGAAATGTTTATTTGCTATCGAAGAAGCAGAGAAAAACCTCCTCTTACTGATATTGGGTAAATTTCTACAAGTTTCTTTTGAAAAAAAATGAATTCAAAGAATTTTATAAATTTCTTTCTCTTTTTACTGAGTAATATGTACATTTTAACCTTTAGTACTCTGTGGGCAATGTTCACTGAGCAAAAAGTTTGTCCTGCCTCTGCAGATGATTCCCAGTGCCAAACAATAGTGTGTTTGAGTTTTGCCATTGTGTTATTATGTCAATTTCAGTCATACATAATTAGACACAAGTTACAGGGTTTCATAGTTGAAGTGCACTTAAATCTTGGAACCTTTGAAAAAGAAAGTAGAGTGCTAAAGGTTCAGTACTTACTTGTGAACAACTAAAAGTTCCTAAAAATGCATATCTGTATGTTATGAGGATAAGGATATTTTACTAATACTTTTTCTGTATTTCCTATGAAGATGATTATAATTGTCTTTCCATCTCTGCCATAAATGAGATAGAAAATGGTTCAAGTATAAAAAAAAAATTTCTTTCATGATGAATAGACACTGATTTTCTCTTGAGGTCTATTTTTGCAATCGTAATCTCTTTTCCTATTCATTTCAAAATCTCCAGACTGACTGATAATTACAATATGTATAAGACACACATTTGAATTAAATAAAAATCTATGCCTTTGTCAAACAGCGTCAATTATTATAATCTGAGGGCCGTCTACTGAAGCTAGAAATGAATTAAGGATGTATTGCAGTGAGTGGTAGACCCTCAAATACTTTTTGAGTACCCAATATAGTAGTTCTGCTACATTTGCTTGTTTATTTTTAATATCTGTCTCTTTATTTTACAGAGTTTTATATGAAGGTAAAGAGAAATTGATGGCAGGTTGTGAAATCGTACATACTACCCCCTATGGACACCCAGCAAATGTCAATAACAGCAACAGTAGCCGTATCTACATCACTTATAGGCGAGCTTCAGAGACTGCATCCAGTGACACGTTAGCTGTTGTGGATATTTGTATTATCCTTACTAACAAAGTGAGTTTATTATTTTTCTTACTCTTTCTGATCTTGGATTTTCATTAAATAATTTCATTTCCCTTTCTTAGATATATTTTGGGTTGTTATCATTATTATTATTAGTGTTTCAATTAGTAGATATTGAACATCCAAAAGTATTTTAAATATTTCTCTTTTCTGTGGTTTTTGCTGGAAAATGGTGCAGCTTTTCCTTTTCATTTTTGCCTGGAGCATTTTTTTCGAGCCATTTTTCGGACCTTATATCACAGAAAAGCTAGAAAAATCCATATTGTGACATTTTGTAGTGCACTGAAATTACTTTCTTCCTTGCAAGACCGAACTGACCAAGTGAGCCAGCTACTGATTTACAATTACTTGAAAATAGCTTCCTGGAAATTTGAAGCCCATGTATGTAAGATGCTGACCCTGTTTACTAGTTTTCAGTACCATTGGACTTCTTGTTATGAAATGGTAGCTTGTTGAAAATGGAAAAAATAATTTGGCTGTGGTTGCACAGAACAAAGCAGCCCTTGTTTTTGGATCTATAGTAACTGGATGAGTAAATATATTGAGGTGAAAATTTTCAGGATTTCATTTCAGACCCCAAAGAACCTGTACCCAGTTGAAGCAAAATTGATGGTTGAGTGGGGATCATTGGTTCACTTGACATAAAATGACACATAATTTGAGGCAATTCCAGTTGTAAATTAGAAAATAATATATAAGGTGGCCTGTTCAGGGAGTGGGGTGGAATGTTGAGTAACTTCAATTTTTTTCTTTATAAATCTCTTGGTGTTGTTGAAATTAGGTTGTATGCAAATTTCAACCTCTTGAGTAGCCTAGAACGGTTTTGATAAAGGTCATTGTTGTTGACATTGTCATTACCAGGGAAAAATAAGGTAGGAGTTGGACAATGAAATATTCTATTCTTTTGGTTCTTCTATTTTATACATTTTCTGTATCTAATTAATTCTAATTTCTTATTTTCCAATTTTCCAGAATGAAAGCGCTCCTCATGCTTATTGCCAGATAAACAAGAACTTGAACAAGGCAATGGTAAGTAAAATAATTTGAAAATATTTCATAGGAAATTATTGTATTGTTACAGATATAAATTCAGAATTTTATTGCCTATTTTCAAAAAATAATTTTGGTAGAATTTGTTTGATTTTTAAAAAAAATTCTCACATCTAATGACACATCAAATATATTTTTTTTCATATGAACTTCAGAATATTTTGTTACCAAAGTATTCCTTAATTTCACCTATAACCTCTTCCACTTCGTTAATAATTTTCAACTTTTATCTTTGTAATAATAGGATATCTAGTTTCTTGCAATTAAACCTGCTTGAACAGCCCATTAGAGAAAAAACAGGAATTGGTGATATCATAAAATCCACTCCGAAACCCAGATGGCCATGAACGGGCTATGTCGTAAGAATATCAGACAACTGATGGATATTATGACTCGTTAGATGGATTCCCAGAGATCATATCATATATGAAATTGTGGCTGGCAATAAATGAGATGGCGTGACGATTTAGACAAGTTCGGACAGTATTTGCTCTGTGACACTCCTGACTAAGAGGTCTGGTGAATATTGGGGATTGTCCGTGTCCAATGACAGACATTATAGGCTGATGAGGAAATGCTGTCCCCTCTATAGGATCATGAAAAGCGGAACAGTTCTGGTGAATCTCTCTTTGAAAGGTCTATGTAAATCTAATGCTAGAAAACTGAACTAAACTAAACCAGTTTCTTATCTGAGAAGTTGTTCCAGTGTGAACCAGCCTTTTGATAAAGAATGTATATAAAAGAGCCAAATCCTAACTGAAATTCCAAGGGAATATATGAATCACCGCCACCTATGTATGCTGCTTTTTAATTCGTGAATGAAGCAGTGATGGTGGGATATTCAAGTGACTTAGCTGAAAATACTACCTGTATGGTTTGAATCATAAATTTATGATTCGAAAGAAACAAAACAGGTCTGGTTAGTCACACAATAGAGTGATCAATTAAAAACTTGGAAAAAGGGGTAATCAATGAATAAGATGCTTTTTTTTTTTTTTAACCTTTTCTTGGGCTGTGGTCACTGAAATGTACAAATTTATAAAAAGTAAATGTGAATGCTGCTGGACACAAACTAACAGACCAAGTTGGCAGAAACTTTAATTGTAAATTACCCCCCCCCCCCCAATAAAATACCTTTGGGGGGTATAAAGAAGGAAAAAAAAACAGTATTTTCCTCTACTGATTGAAGGGGATTTTTACTATGATTGGTCAGAGCTGGGAAATGTCTGAACATATGAATAACCTAAATGAAACAACATTGATCAAACTGGTCTGTTGTGGGCAGTGATGATCAACAACTCGTGTATGATTTGACTTTCTTTTGTCTTTTTTCTTTATTTATCAAAATAGTTTTTATTAGTAGCAAAATCCTGACTGCAAGTTTGATAATTCTAAAGCATTAAAAAAATGACAGGATTAAGTTTTTTCAATGCAAGAATAGTTTCAAAAGAGAAAATTTTCCTTCAGGTTTTTCCACAAAGGATGAAGAATTAAGTTTCTGAACATTCTCCTCCCAAAATAGCTATGCTGTATTGGGTTGGTCAAAAAATGTCTTGTTCTTTTCATTAGATAGGAGTGTTTGATTCTTATCAACTTCAGTCAAAAAAATTTCTCTTCATTGTATTGTGACTACTGTCATATCAGTGAATTTTATTTGGAAAATTAATTGAAAGTGGCAAATTTTTGTTTCTAACATTGAAGGTTGAAGAAAAAAAACTATTTTTTCTTCATCCTAATAAGAACAGTAAAAATCCACCCCCCCAAAAAAATTGTGCAGTTTATAGAGGAGGTACTGTAAACAATCAAACATGTAAGTAGTTTGCGTAGTTTTTTGCTGGAAATTTCTTGCTGAATGATGTTCCACTGTTGGGTTGACAGTGATTAAATCAAGAAATTATTTTAGAATAATCAATATTACTGTAAACTTTCCTTTCAGCGGCAATCTAACGACACTTGTTTGTTTTTATATTTTTGAGATTGTTGTCGGATATTATATCTTTTCCCAAGCAAATTGAAAATGAAATAATCTTCATGCTGTATTCTCTAATCCACCTGTTTTAACAACATTCTTTTGGGGTGCTGTGATAACAGAAGTTTATTGTAAATGACGCAGGAGATAGACAACACACTTGAAATGTCTAAATCAAGTATTCATTTGCATCAGCCTGGTTATATTTTCATCAGTGATGGATTATAAGAAGTGGATACTTAACGACATGGAATGCAAGAGATTGTGGGGCAAACGAAATGAACCACAACTAACTGAACCATAGTATGGATGATGCTGATCAAATGGTAGAATTTTGAAAGTTATTCTTCACTCTGGGCTCCTTTCAAAGAATTATATCAAACACTGTTTCTAGTTAGACCAATTGAAGAAAACAATAGACAAAAAGCATCCAGAAGTAGTTAACAACAGCTGAAGGTCAAATATTCATTTAAGATAATGCTAGACCACATGTTTCTTCAGTGACCAGATAATAATTAGCTGGGAAGTTGTCCACCGTATTCACTAGATATTACACTGTTGGATTAGCGTTTATTCAAGACTTTACAGAATTCTCCTAAAATAATTTAAATTCCCCAGAAGTACTGCTAAAGGCACCTGGAGAAGTTTTTTGGGTGAGGGGAAATGAAAAGTTCTGGAAAGATCGAGTTATGAAGTTGCTTCAAAGATGGCAGATGCTAATGGAACAAAATGATAAATATGTTCAGTAAGGTTAAACTATGAAAATTAGTCCTTTATTTCTACCTAATAAACTAAACAACTTTTTTGAGAATTTAGTTAATATGCAAGTTTTTTTTTCTTTTCAGGTTGGTTCTGATATTTACTTGTGCTACAAGAAGGCAATGACTAAAGCAGATGTTTTAGCTTATGAACCTGGTATGTATTTCGGTTATCTTTTTTGGAAGTAAAACTTTTAGCATGATAGAAAAATATTTTTAAAACCAGCTGGAAAAAAATTTTTATTAACTTGAAATTATTTTCAAGGAAAAATTTTTCATTTTTTTTCTTGCTTTAAATTATTAATTTTACTGAAACTGGAGTCTGCATTTAAAAAAATCAGAGAAATTGCTTTCTTACTTGGTGTAAATGTTTGAGAGAGACATTCTTTATTCCATTCTGAGAGATTTGTTGGCCGGGCTGGATTAACAAGAACAAAGGAAGAACAAAGGAAGAACTAATTCACTATTTACCATAAAAAATCGGTGTATAAGCTGAGAATTTTGCTCTTGAAGTTGGGAGTCAAATTGGATTTGGCCAACCACTGTAATCAAAGGGTTAATGTGAAAAAAAAATTTTTTTTTTTCAAATTAAGGCCATTGCGTGCTTGGAGGCCTTGCACCGTGCCTTGTGGTTAATAAGGCCTGATAATTGTTGCTTGGACTACTTATACAATGAACAGTGTGATGATGAAAATATCTCCTACCCATAATTGGAAACAATGGACTCGTTAACATTTACAAGTTCAGTAGTTTCTTTTCCAAAGAAAAAAAAAATTATCTCATCAAAATTCAAATATATCCGCAATTTTTTATGGGGATTAACTAAAAATCAAACTTGGTGTTAGGCATGTGTTTTCTAGGCTTTTCTTGTCATGAAAAATAGCATTTTTGTTTTCTAAAAAATGAAGTTATTCTGATGTTTTTTTTTTTTAATCCACTTACTAATTCCCACTTCTAATATCTATTTCCTTATAGTGATATTAGGTCGTTTTCCACCTGATGATTATGAAAATTTTCCCTTGCCTGCATCTGTGCCATTGTTTTGTTTACCAATGGGAGCAACAATTGAATGTTGGTCAGCAAAAGCCCAACATCCACTTCCTGTATTTTCAACATTTATTCTCACCACATCTGGTGGAGAAAAGGTCAAGATTTTTTTGTTTTTGTTTCTTAAATTCTACTTTCAACTGATTTATAATTATTCTTTACATCAAACACTTTAATTTGTCTTTAAGTGCTTTTATAATTCATAAAATTTAATCATATTTTGGAACTGTTTTGGTCATGTGTGACAAATAAGTCAGTAATACATTTGGCAAAGTTTGAGAACATTTTTGTGGAATGGATTAATAGCCAACTGTTTATCATATATTATAATGAAAGTAGCTTAGAAAATTGCAATATTGAAGTATATCTTATTCTCATCACACTCTCTTTTTGAGTTATGTAAATTTTCGATTAGAAAAGTTACAAATATATATATATATATATATACGCAAAGTATGAAGATTTATAGATAAAGCTTCCAAATTTTATATTTTTCACACTTGATTTTAAATCACTTGCTATTTATAGAATTTATTTCATGATTATTTGCAAATACTAATTATCATGGAGTGGAATAGTTGTTGATAATTTTGAACAAAGTATTGTCACTGGTATGCCACAATGGCTGATAGAAAAGAGAGGTCAGTTTAAGGATTCTTCCTTATTCCTCTTTTCTTGAGAAAACTAATGTAAATTACTGTAATTAGCAATGAGTAGACCTGGAGTTATCTTCCTTGGACAGCATTTGAATGGTATTGTGCTGTCTTAGCTTTATTACAGTATCTAACATGCTAACAATCATACAGGAATCTGATCATTATAGTATAGTATAAAAATATGGTTTTGTTGTGAAATGATTTTAGAAGATGAATAAATTATTTTACCTTATAATGAATGTAGAAGTTGAGATATTTAATCTGTTGGACATTTTCTCGTATAAATTTCCTTTAAAATTAAGTTTTCATGTGTGTTCTGAAAAAAGGATTCACTTGCTCTTAATTAAAATGGTGAAATGTTAGAAAAAGAATCGACAAGTAATATCTTTTTCTCCTACAATATGTTTTAACTTTTTATTAAAATATTCAAAAGTGAAATAAACAAACAAAAAAAATTCATTGCAAACTACTTAATCTTGAAAATATCTTTTGAAAATTTGAATACTTTTTCTTGTGCATCTTGTACTGATGTTTCTTTCTAACATCTTTGCAGGCATATGGAGCTGCCGTTTCTTTCTATGAAGAATTTCCAGAAGAAAAGTTGACCGATCTACAATTGCGGCATTTAGGGCTGAAAAACAAGCATATCCGTGAACAGTATCGCATTCTCAAAACTGTACACTCCAACAAATGCATCTGTCTCCTTTCTCGTTGGCCTTTTTTTGATGCCTTCAAGAAATTTCTTTCATACTTGTATAGAATATCAATAACAGGTCCTTATACAGTTCCTATAGAAAGGTGAGTTAAGAATTAACAAGTCAAGTGTATCAAAAGTATTTATGTTTTATAATCTTTCTAGATATCCAGTATGTTTTGAAGCTCTTGTACTGCTCTGCATATGGTATCTTTCAATGTTTCTAGCTCATCTGAATGTTTCTGAGTGCTGGTGGTTGGGTTCTTCTCTACCTTGCATCATCAGCCATCATAATTGAAAACTGATGGTAGTCCACTTCTGGGCCTTATTTCAAGGGACAAATCATCACACTTAGAATGCTTGCACTACTTTAAAGCAGTGCAGTCAGATATTGTTTCATTTTCTTTCATTTCCTCAATTCTGTGAGAAGCTTCTGCAGCTTTGAGGCCCAGTTGAAAATAATTCCTTAAAATTGCCAAGAGCTCAATACCTGTATCTGCTATTGTATCTGCAAAATAAATGTACAGCTGATTAGTATTGATTATAATAATAATAGTATTAATAATATAGTGGAGTCAGTCTTTAGCTGTGGACATAAAATAAGCTCTTGAATAAAGGTCTGTCAAAAACCCAAAATACATTTAATACAGCCTAATATAATCTATAAGAAAGATTATATGGTGATAAGCATTAGCAAGAGTGTTTGATTTGATATCTAAAATTCTCAGTACTTCTCCTCTTAATGATTGACTTCATAAATATTGATTTGTAAACAATTTCACTGTAAATATATCCTAGTTATTTGGACTAGTATTCTCATCACCGTTTTGGCCTCTCTCTGGTATAGGGTTCATTGTTTTTCTCTTCTCTAAGATTTTAGACCTATGCATGAAAGGGTTGCATAAGTAAACCCAATGTAGAATTAAATGCTTTGTGGTAACCTTGGTCTAGTAGAGTATCAAAAAAAAAAAAAAAAAAAAAGATTATCAGAGCAGTCTGTAGCTGAAAAATGAATGCTTCTTACATGTGGTGAGAAGAAATAGCGTATATTGTTCTATTCAGTATGTGTAGTCTGATGTTTTTTAGTTTGACTACTAGATTTTCTAAGTCTGCAGGAATTTTTGACTTTCAGATGTAGAACCATGTGTAGAGAAAAACAGCAGATGAACTATACAAGTGAGGAAACCTAGAAAGCGCATCAGCTGTACTAAATGTACTAATTCTAGTCTGAATAACTCGGGGAAATAATTTCACTCTGTATAGATTGATAAAAATTATGGTTCCTTTGAGTAATAAGTGTGATGTGATTTTATTTTTTGATTATGAAAATAATTTATTCAATGAATTATTCAAGCTAGTATCATCATCTTTGTTGTTTATTACATAGATTTTGAGTGATGCATTCTCCTGCCTTCTTCAGGAGAATGTAGAAATTTCAAATGGAACATGAGTATAACGAAACAAGAAAAATGAAGAATTCATTGTCTGAAATGTATTAGCACCAATATAGATAGTAATTCCAGGAATATTCATGATGTTTCAACTTGGAACTTCGGGCCATTTTTGTAAAAATTATTTTACTTGAAAAACTTTTGTGAGTTGCAGTAATCAAAGTTCGTATCAAATTATTCATAATAAAAAAAATTATTAGGCATTTTGTAAATTTGAAAACTGATTGGGTTAATGAACTTTTACAATTCGTGATCTTTTCACTTTTGTAATTCTTTCTTTACCTTTTGTTTGAAACTATTTGTTTTTATAATTCTTCAATTGTTTCATTCTAAATACTTTCTAAAAAGTGAAATTCTTTTCTTAATTTAAAACTGTTTTGATCTGAAATTTACAATATTCTGAGTTATTCTGTTCATATGTGGCACTCAAACAATTGGACAATTGAATCTTTTCTGACCACCTTGATGTTGTCAAGATTCAGCCAATTCATCCTTCAGCCTTCCTCGAGTGTATGATTCAAGAAAGGAGGCAAACCTTTTGGATTTTTTTCTCACTCTTCTCTTGAATGGTGTACCTGACGAATGGGAAGAAGAGTTTCAGTTGTTTGAATGAAAGTTGAAATGTTAATGACTATTCTCAAAATTATAGACTATAAGCTACACAATTTTGACGGCCACATGAATGAAATTAGATATTGATTCTGAATTGTAAGCTTGACTGATTACAAATGCAAACCATGTATCATTGAAATTGTGCAAATTTCTTTTCTCTTCAGGCATATTTCTCATTTTATGTATGATGTCCCTTATCCTTCACCACAAAGGCCAAGAATTCTTGTACAGGTATTAATGAACATTTTCTAAAAATTTATCTCTTGTCTGATAAACATTTAATAAGACTTGATTTTTACCTGAGAAATGCCTAGAGTTTGTTAGATGGAGTTTTAACATTATATTTGCAAATTGCGGTATGTTTGCATTAACCTGAAGCAGTCTGTGGGTGACTTTGTTCATTGAGCAGAAAGTATGTCCTACCATTGTTGGAGACTCCATTACCAAATGATAGTTTTGATGTAGTTGTGTTTTCATGTCAATCTCAGTTGTACATGAACAGACACAAGTTACAGGCTTTTCAAGTTTGTACACATAATTTTGGTGGCGAAATATTTCCCACTTTTGAAAATCCAGAAAAAAATTATTCTTTCTGTATCAATGGATGGTGTGTTTTGTATTTCACCAATGTGCAGTGATTTCTAGTGAAATGGAGCTTATGTAAAATGTTTGAGTGATTTCATGAGCACTTGTAAACCATTGTTTCAAAATACTGGAATCAGCTGTTCTGGACCTCTGGTGCAGAAGTTCATATGAATAATTTTATGCAAATGACCACTTCCTTATTTTCAATTTATAAGATCTATTTCAGTCAAAAAATGTTATTTTCCCCTATATTAAATTCTGAAAGGTTTTTATTGATGTTATTTTAAATCGGAGTCTCAAGGTCTTTGTATAATTCTGCTGTGGCACCAGCCTCTTTTTACAAAAAAAATGACTAGCTTTTAGTAGAATCATAAGTGCCAACTCATCAGTATTAGCCAAGATAAAAGTCATAGGGTTTTATAAGAGACAAAGGATATTTATTGATGATCTAAATCATTAGATAGTGATTTATATTTTTTTTTGTCTTGGTTCATAAAAAATATGTTGACATATTTACATCATTTAGAGGTGAATACATCAAAATGAAGACAATGATGGGGTATTTAGAAGAGAATAGAGTAAGATGAAAGTTGAAGGTTTGCCGTTGTATAAATAAATATAACCAACTGAAAAATCCACCATATGGGCTGGACTTTCATCTCATACAATTAATCATGATCAATGCATTACATTACTTACAGTTTATGCACGTTTGAGTAATGATATCTGAATAGAATTTATAGTGAATGTGTTTGATAATATAGGGTTTGTGAAGGTTAGGTTGTTGGTCATATGTTGTTAAGGTAAAATGTAAAAAGGTCATGTTTGATGGGTGAGAGCAAAATGTATTACTTTTTGACTTTACCAACCTTTAACTCTTGGTAGTGGATCTGGCAACAAGCTGGTAGTTAGGTTGTGACAGACACAAAGTAAAGTTGCAGTTTAGGATTATACTTGCATTGTTAATCTAACCACTTGTTGAAAACTTGGAAGGTTTTTGAATTTTCGAAAATGGGGACCCATTAGTAACCATAGGAAATTGAGTGGCCATAGCTCTAGTCACCCTTGGGTTATGTAATAACAGGTGGACAAAATACATTTGGTGAATGATCGTAAGATGTTAACTACATATAAAAAGATTGAAACAGCATAGTACTTCTAAAAGCAGGTTTCAGTGCTGTCAAAAGATATTAGGTATTTGGCAGCAATTTTTATTATAGCGATTTCCTGAATCAGCATAATTTCTTTTTTCTTTTCTATTTCTTTAGTTGAATCATGAAGCCTTGTGTTTGTCTATGCCTGAAGATTCCCCTCTACCTCAAAGGTGAGTAACTAGTTTTGGATAATAGATTTTTATGAAATATTTTTATTGATTAGAAAATGGTGTTTATTATTGCCACTTTGGAGTTTTTTTCTGTTCTTCGTGGGTATTGTTCGATATATTTTATGAATACAAGTGGCAATCCTTACTTTGGTAAATTCTCAAAAAGTATTCATAGGTCTCAAGATCAGGGAAGTTGTTTCTCTTCGGAAGGTGTAGTTCAAATAGAGATCTGTTATCTCATGTCAATTCTATTGTTTCTCCACGTATATTCTTTAATATCAAAGAGATATCTCTGAAATAATAGAAATATAACATTAGAATCCTGTACTCATGAAATTTAATATCTTGAAAACAATAGTTGTTGACTCTTGAGAGAAGTGAGTTTTAAATTGTAAAAATTCAATTCTTATTTCGATAAATTTGAGGTGCAGAAATGACACTAATGAATTCAATTTTGATTTCAGTGGAGCTTCCTTCATCACACTGCTGAAAAACTTGGGTCCTGAAAATTGTATGACAATTTTGCTTCATGTCTTACTTGAACAGAAGATTTTGATTCATTCTCTTCGTCCTGCTGTGTTGACTGGTGTTGCTGAAGCAGTGACCACTGTAAGTGCTACTACTCTGTTTTTTTATTCACTATCTATAGATCATATCTAGTTTTTCTTCAGAGTATTCTTTTATGCAGTTGAATAGATCTGAAGTCTACAGTACGTGTCAAATCATTATGCAAGTATGTTTTTTCCCTTCTGAATTCTGCTACAGAAGAAGAATTTTGATAATTTTTTTTGACAAATATTTGCGTAGCATTATTATGCAATGCCTGTAAATATTGAACCTTAAGTTTACAGATGGTGAAGAATATGGGAAATTTTTTTTTTTTTTAATTCTTCAATTTTCATCTTGCCAAATTATTAAGCATGGGTAGAAAACACTGTAAGACATTAATTACATTATATAGCACACAATTAAGAAAGTTTGAGCGAGCTATAAAAACTCATATACATGAAATACTGAAGCCTATGAATTAACGGCATGCATTTTTGAAAACAAGAGCTACAATACAAATTGTTTTCTTTTGAAATGTAAGATCTTTGCCTGCAAATCACATCATTTTAGTCAATCATCCATTGATTTTGTTAAATTTTGGATTTCTTTTATTGCATCTGATACACATCAAGGTCCAACCAACTCATCTCCTACAATTCCAGCCGGAAACATAACTTCTCCATAATCTTGCTGATGCTTAGTTATACAGGATGCTTCTCTTCCTTTGCAACACAACCTGCACTCCATCCGTCCGCTTCATCAAGGGTAGCTTGGTATCCGTCAGCTAGAAGAACAATATTGAAGTCAATTTTCAAATACTCCCTGGCCCATTCCAGATGTTTCCCCTTGTGTTTGGGCTTCAAAAAAGGTTGAATATCAGGCCTGGCACATTTTGTAACATGACAAAAAATTCAGCCTCGAGATGATTTGAACATATTACCTCACTTAATCCTCAAATACAGTTTATCTGTTCAGGACTGTTTTTTATCTGACAAAACCCCTATTTCTACACAGTTTCTGCTGGGTTATTGTTTGGGACTTGTCTTATTCTGATGTTCTATGTGATGCACCAGGGTCTTCAATATATTCCTATTTGGAGGTGCGAGTGGCATGAGGTTTAATGATTGAATTGGCGAGCTGAGTTGAAACATCTCTTCTCCCCTGGCTCCTAAAATAGCTGCACAGGCTCTATAGTGTTGGGAGTTGATCAGCGGCTTGACAGATAATAGAGGCAAGATGTGAGCTCAATTAGCCACAACCTCCTCAGAACTGACATTGACCATACAATCCTCATTGGAAGAGTTGAAAAAAACCTTTGTCAAGCAGTCAACTTTGAATGGCTGGTGATGAAAATTATGATTCCCTGTGCAATTTCCATCATTAACATTGTAATGATTTATATATAACAAATTTGATTTTTTCTTTTTTTTTCTTCTTTTCTTTGCAGTTGATATTTCCTCTCCATTGGCAGTGCCCCTATATTCCTTTGTGCCCTCTTGGTTTGTCTGGAGTCCTTAGTGCTCCTTGTCCATTTATTGTAGGTATGTCATCCTATTCTTCATTGTTTGATTCTTTAAGACCTGTACTTTAATTTCAATCAGTTTATTGGTTGAAATATGCAATGATTTGGTGAAGAGTTAATAAGGAGAGAAGTGGAAAGAAGGAAGTATTTTTGTCATGTCTTGTATCTTGGTACAGTTATCCCCTGCCATTTACGGAGTTTGGGGGCATCAGGGAATGTGCTAAATCTGAGAATAATTTTTGCAGACCTCTCCCAACTTTTTTGGTCCCCAAAACTCATAAATCTAGTTCCATAAACCTTTTCTATATATATAAACTTCACATTCCCAAATTAAAAATGAATACAGTGAAGCATTCATTAAAAACTTTAAAGGTTGACTTCATTCTTTCTGGTGATAGGTCAATCAATTAGGGTGGAATTGTTAATTTCTTTTTTTTGTCAAAGATGTGGACATGTCCCTAAATCTCCTTAGAAATCCTCTGAGTAAGCAAAAGTACTTTTTTTTTTTTTTTTTTTTTCCACAACTAACTGCAGTTTTCTTGTAGCTAATTTAAACGTTCAAAGATATTTAATTGTTGCAATACATTTTAAAAGATCATTAAAAAGTGTGCAGTAGGTTCTCTTTGTAAGAAGAAAAAAAAATCAGTTGATTAACAAAAATTAATTAACAGTGCAGTGATTGCTACCATTTTTTTTCCTGTTTATGATACGATTTACCTTCATCTTAATTTTTTAGTTCTGGGTGCTACATATCTCCCAAAAATAATTCAGTACTAGATCATTATCGAACTGCCTTGGCATCGAAGATTAAATGGTTTTCCGGATCAAGGCTCATATATCTTATATATACTTATAATATAAAATGAACTTTGGAAAATAAAGAAAGAATCTATATTATATATATATATATACATATATATATATATATATATATATATATACATATATATATATATATATATAAATTAATGCACTTCGAAAGCAGTCTTTTTTTTCTTCATTAATCAACTTATAATATAGGATGAAAAGTAAACAACTTTTTTATAACATATATAAATCAATCCATTTCAAAAACATGATTTATTTAATTGATATTGATCCACTTCATCTTCATCCACACCACAAAAATTAAAGGAAGAGTGACTGAGCAATCAACTACTCTGAAGCTTACCAGATTCCAAAGTAGCCAGTTTTCTAATAATTCCAGTCTGCTGGTAAAGTATGGAATATTTAAGCTTGTCTGGTACTGTATTCCTCAAGTGGGCTGTTATACTGTATTGCTCTAGTAAGCTGGTCTGCTGCTGTATTACTTGAGTTGGCTGTTGTGTTCCTCTATCGGTGAAGTGAGCTGGTGCGGTACTGTATCACCCAAATTAACACTTGACTATCTTAGTGAATTGTGGATATTTTCAATTATCCTTCTGATTTTTTTATATTTGGTCAGTTGATAAATTGTTTATATTATAGCTTAAATTTATAGAATTTGTAAATTGGTTAAAAATGACAATTTGTGTAAATATTGATGGAAAAGAAAAAAATTCATGTTACAGATTCCTACTATTCATTTAGGCTTTCAATTTTAGTTAACTCTTTTAGAATTTTTATATCACTGATTTGTTGGACACAATTATTATAAAGTGTGATTGAAAGATCTGGTGTATCCACTGATTATGATAATGTATATTTTCAGGTATTGATTCTCGGTATTTTGATCTTTATGACCCCCCAGCTGATGTTGTGTGTGTGGATTTGGATACCAATACTATTTGGTTGTAAGTTGAACTTTTTTTCTCTTTAAATTTTTTTAATTTCATGTGTATCCAAGTGATAAATGGTTAGGATGTGCATTGCTGAAAATTGAATTTTCAGTGATGTTGTTGAGGCTTCATGCACTTGATCGAATTTGAAAAAAGGATCTTCAAGTGTTCAATGCTTGAAGTTCACCTATGATAAGAAAAGTAATCTTTGGATATTTCCTTCTATATCCATTTGTGGAAAACATCAGCTTTAATTGAATTTTTGAACAAATTAAAATAAAATTTCAAGTTTGTATAGGATGAACCTATTTTTGATTTTGATAAATAATTTCTATCAATTATACATTCTGTTTCAGTGACGATAAAAAGGCAATAAATTCAAAGTTGCTCCCAAAGGTGAGTAAACAATCTTTTTTTTTTTTTTTCTTCTTTGGACCTTTTAATTTTTACTTATTCATTTATTTAAAAAAAATGATAGCTTGTCAAGACTACCAATGGATATAATAACTATTTTGCTGCTACTGCTTGGGCAGGTGTTGTAATTATGGGAATATGAATTGGCCATGCATTTCCTTACCTACTCTATTCTGTGTCAACTATTGGGGTTTATGATAAATCAGCTTTGCCTTTGCATCTGTCAATTTTTGACATTATTATGTCTTGGGGCTTTTTTTAATTTTGTTCTAACATAAGTAATATACTTTACTACATTATTACAAAATATCACAAATTAGCTTGGTTCATAGTGTAAGATGCATAAAGCATTGCATTAAGATTCTTGTCACTTTGTTCAGAAAATATTTTTTGTAACAACTAATCAAATAATTTTTAAAAACATGAATGATAGATAGATTCGAATCTAGTTTGAAAAGTTTCAGACCCAACTTGTTATAGTGAAATTATGACGGGAATTTAAAAAAATAAAATTCATATAATTCATATAAGGTTCAAGCAATCTGAACCTTTCAATAACTAGTTTTATGAAAAAGACTTGTAAGGAGTAACATTAGACATCATTAATTGAATAATCACTGAGCAGTAGATTCCTATATTAACGAGGACCACCAATACATTCTCTATAGATAATTCAATTGGAAATAAGACCTGAATTTTGAATGTTAAATTACTATGGCTTTGCGAAATTCAATTTTTTAATTTTCATGGATTGATTAAATGTCTTGAAGCTAAGATTGTACAGGCACCCCTTAAGAAAGTCTACCACATTATGACTGAGCTGTGATAACTACGGGATGGATATGGGCCAAACATGAAAGATGGCAAACAACCAAAGTTCATTAACTGTGGAATTGGTATAGGTGATATTCAAGGCGGGCAGTTGATGGGAGATGGCATTTGTTGTATAAAGAAACTGCGTGACATAGCAAATAAACAGACATTCTTTGAAAATAATTTTATTAAACAATACCACCAAAATTACTTCAATATATTACAGTGAATTCCAAATTTCCAAAACAAAAACAAAATTTAATTTGATTACTTTCAATCGTTAGCTTCTGTGCCTTCAATTACCCTGCATCTGAGCTGTTAAATCAAAAATCTTTCATTGAATGAAGTATTCTGTCTAATTCATTTAATTTTCATAGTTGGTTTGTTAATGTAAGTCAAATATATTTCTTGGTGGGAATTGTGTCACCCCTGTCATCAAATAGGCTCACGGTATAGCTAAATAGTTCTCAGCCCAAAATATTGAGCTAATGGGTTTGAAGGGAAATTCTGTTTTTATTCATGGTTTATAATATAGGTAAAAATAGTTTTCCAGACGAGTGGGCTATGATATGTTTGAAAATGTTGGGGTCCCATCAACCACCTGTCTTGTATTATAAAAGCTATAATTAACTCTGTAGAAGATATATTTGATTAGATTGTTTTGTTTTTTTTCTTTTAGAAATCAAATTCTCTAAAAGCTACAGCCATAAGTTGCTACAATCCCCCAATTATGGAGCATTTGACTGGCTTTAGCTGTCTTATTAGACTAGGTATGAATGAATGAATCTAAAAGCTGTGAGATACCATTATGATTTTTTTTTTATCAAGATTTAAAATTTGAAGAAGGGAATGAAATTTCAAGAACAGTTTCTGTTTTCTATTGAGTTTTATGTATTTTAATATTTTAGAACTATATCTTACAAATGATGTATTTTTTTGTCAAAATGATTTTTCCCTTTTAATCAAACCGCTCATCTTTGTCGGGTGGAAAAAACTTCTTATATCAGATGAAATATTCGACTTAAAATTGAATCTTCATGTTTTTAAAATTTCTTTGTAGAAACCTGCTCGTGTACTTCAAGATACTCTCCATAAGATCTTTGATCAATTGTGCCAGCAGCCATCCAGTACAGCGACTCCTGATGAAGTCTTTCTGGAAATGGCCCCAATAGATTACGATTTCAAACAGAAACAAAATGAGGTAACATAGCATTTATTTCAAACATTTCTGGTGTACAGTTATTGATACTTAAAATATTTTTCTTTTTTTTATCAATTCAAGCTTCGGCACTCTGTAGGCTAAGTTTGTTTTGCTGCTGCAGGTAACACCAATCAGCAAATAATAGTGAATTAGAATTTTGCAGTTGTCTTGTCTTGTCAGTTTCAGTCATACATGAACTGATGAAAGTCAACATAATGTAATGTATCACAATATCTACTTGGTCTTTAGGATACAGTAGATGATTTCATTATGGATGTATCAAAGGGTGAGATGGCCTTTTTCAGGCTGGTTTTGGAATTGGCTGTCCATTTACTACACTGGTTCCAAACCGTGGCTAGAGAGAGAGAGAGACCAGTCTTACTATTTACCACAGGGAAAAGAGATTGATTTAATCCCTTCCAAAGGGCATTAGTGCGAAATGATCACAAACTGTTTCAGTTAAAGTTTGAATTTAGCCAAGTCCATTCTCTGCTGTTAACTGTTCTGTCAACTTGCACCTAGTTCCAGGCTTTCAAAGTTAGTAAGTACACAAAATCTCAATGCATTTAAAAAAAAACCCCAGAGTGCTGAAGATAGAAAAAACACTTGATGATATACTCTTTAGGACCGTCTTTTGCTATATGAAAGATTCAAATGCTTCCATGTTTCTGTGAAATTTCAGTTTGCTTTCAGAATTTTCTCTTGTAATCTCTATTCAATTTTTAATTCATTTTTTTAATGAAAGAGAATAAACATTAAAGAATTTGAAACTTTTGTTTGTATCCAGATGAATCATCATTTTTATTATTCACATGGAAATAATGTTATTACAGTATTGAATAAGTTTTCATTTGATTTTATTCATTTGGATTAAGACGAGTTAGAAAGTAGTTGCTTAACACTATTCTAATATGAAAGCTATATGAAAAACTTATAACTGTTCCATATAGAAAAATTTTAATCTTCAGATTAATCAACTTTCAAGATAAAATCTTGAATTTGTTCCATGCTCGAATTCTTATCTCTTCTTCATCAAAATTTTTTTTGCTGACATTATTCCTATCAGATTCCTGAGATAATGCCATCTGATGAAGGATTAATGTCAGGATGGGCACTCCTATGTTGAGCAATGATTAATAAGCTGACCATAACTACTTGAGTTAGTCAGATCCTCTCTGAGTGCAACTCACTCATGACTCAGTATCATTCTGAGCTCAGCTTAATAAATATCAATGATTGATGTCTACTTATGAATCTTCTTTTTGGTTTTATGTTCGTATTTCTAAAGTTACCATTTGGTATTTTGTTCAAAACCAAATAAGGCAAATTTGTGACTAGACAAAGCTATTTGGATTTGAAAATAAAGATTTGGTATAGAAGGAAAAATGATGAAAATTAACAATCCCTTACACACCAATGATATGATACAACATAAATATACATGAACAATAGATTAAAAAAATATATATATATATTTTAATCCATCTAAGCTTAGTTTGATGATGGATTTTTAGTTATTTGATTATTTTGGTTCTGAAACTACTTGGTTCCAAGACCATACAAATTTGGTGTGATAAAAGATATCTGGAAAAATCCATTACTCTGAGCTTAGTTGTAATGCCATATTTCTATGTTAGTTTCATCAATTTTGTCTTGCTTTTAAATTTTTTAATATTCTTTTTTTTGTTTTTTTTTATCAGACAATCATTGAACTTCAAATCCAAGAAGCTTTTTTGCGTTTCATGGCCTGTTTGATGAAGGGCTACAAAAATTATCTGAAACCAATCATGCGAGAACCTACTGCCCACACAACTAAAGCAGCATCGTTATTTGATATGCAAGGTAAATTATTTATACTCAAGTTTGTCAAAAATTTTAAATTCAAACATATTTTTGTTTAAAGTATCTTGTAGATTATTTTTTTCCTTTTTACTTTTATGAGCATTTTCAATTTTGTAGTTACATTGAATAACAATTTTGATTATTGACATGTGTGAAGCGAGTATTAATTTTAAAAATCATAAAAAAAAGATCAAAGAAAATCAATTAGGTTTTTAGGTTCCCTTATTTCTAAAGAGGTTGGATTAACTGGTTCCATGAATGGATCATTGGAAACTTTGATCAAGTATAGAAAGTTCATTTTCTGTAATGAAGTTATAAGTATTCGATTATAAAATGTTGAAATCCTTTTCCATTATATTTGTTTCTAAATTCATTATCTTCATACTTTAATTTTGCTTTTGTAGGCTTTTTGAAGAGTCGTGACAAGGCATATGTGAAATTTTTCATGTTATTGTTAAAGACACAGACTTACATTCGATTCATTGAAGAACGATCTTTTGTATCTGACAAAGATGCAAGTTTAGCATTTTTTGATGAATGTACTGAAAAGGTGAGTTGTATTCTATAAAAAAATGTACAAATCATTTACTCTAGTTCAATTTATTACATATTAGATTTTATAAAATATCTACTTGGATTTGTTCTATGTTCACGTTTACAAAATATCACAAGTATATAATTCTATTGACAGGTTGATGATACAAAGGATGAACCGAAACTTATTGATTTTGATGAAACCCACAAAAGGTAATCAAAAATTGATTCAGTAATTAATTTCCTTCTCATCTACTATAATTTTCATTAAGTTGTTAAGTGTAATCATTTTTTTTTTTACTTTTTATTAAGATTATTATTGCTTTTTATTGAGAAAAATTCATAGATACATTTGAATTTCTCTAAAATATTTTAATTTATTTTTTTTAACAAAAGATATATTTATATGTGTGTGTGTACTGGAGGCTGTAATGCATTTAGTATAAGTATTTACTTGTATTTTTATGGGGAATGATCGGTTTATCCACATTCTTTTACTTGAAGACTTGATAGTTTCCTATTTCAAAGCTGTTTATAGTTTTTAGGTATAATTGTAATCAATTTCATCTGAAGTTTCATTGAAAAGTGACTTGAATTCAGTTAAGTGGAAATGTCCAATGTTTCAAATGGTATCAGTGAAATAGTTACCTAGTTAACAACGAAAAAGATTACATCGTTCATTATTATAGTTGATTCTTCCTGGAAGATTATTTCTGTCATAATCAATGCTAAACTTTTTTTTTTTTTTTCCTTTTTTTACTATTTTTGTGGGAAATGCTAGCTTGAAATATTTTATTGCCCTCTTGTGAAGTATCATTATAGTGAATTGAAAAGTACAGGCATACCCTGTTATAATGTGGGTGTTATTAGTGTCCAAAGAAACCAACTGCGTTATAACAGAGCTGCAATAACTTTGGGATAGATGTGGGCGATAGATGAAAGATGGCAAACATGGTTTATTATTTTAAAAAGATAAGTGAGATTTGAACAAAGAAACAAAGGTATACTTTATTGATGTTTTTTTTTTTTTTTTTGATCAAATAATACCACCAAAATAACTTTATTATATCACAAAGTATACCAAATTTCATTATTTCAAAACGAAATATTTACATATATTCATTGATAACTTGACCCTTTCAACCCAGTGCCGTGAGAAACTGAGTATCTGAACTATTGGGGGGAAATGTAAGATTTAAAAAAAAAGCCATTTATTCATTAACTGTTGAAGTGTTTTTGGTACTTCATTCCATTTTTATAATTAGTCTCTGTAAGTCAAGTATATTCTAATGGGTTGGGATGGGAGTTGTGTCAGTCCAAAATATTGAGCTTACAGATTCAAATGGAAATTTTGTTTTTATTTGTGGTGTCTGGTTGCTTATAGGGGTAAACATATTGGGGTCTACTAACCCCAGGCCTTACATTGCGAACTGCACTACATGGGAGATGCCTGTACTACATCTATTTTGTTCATGCTTTAAAGATAATAATGAAAGGAAAAAGTTTTGTAGAACAAGATAATATTTCTTATATATTTTCTTGAAAGTTTTCAAAGTTCCTTTACATGTCACTATTAATCTGTTACTCACTTGACTTTTAGGGGATTAGGTTGGATTATTCCAGGTACTCTGTGACATTGACCTCAAATCTTTAATCTTTATTTCAGTGAAAGAACTGTATTTATAATGCCTCCTGAGCCAACTGGATTACCAGAAGGAGTTAAGTACAGGTGAGATTATAGTTTTCTCTTAACATCTTGAATATAAGAGAATGTTATCATTCAATTCCAATGTCAGTAATAAAGACCTAATTCAATCTCTAAAACCCATTCAGAAGTCACAAATGATAAAAAAATAATGAGATATCACCAAATTTTCTCTGATTGAAAAATATTCGAATTATAAAAATTGATTTAGCAAAATGATTTTTAAAAATTTTTCATCATCCATTGCTTCATCTGTCCATATATATACATTTTTAAAAGTGAGAAGTGGCTGTTTTTCTGTCATGCTAGAGAAACCACCTAAAGATTTTGCATGCATACTCAATGGACCTAGTGAAAAGTTTTTGGATAGTTTGAAAAAAATTTTGGTGGGTGGTCTGCATTCATGCTCACCCCGATGATCTGATTTCCATTTATTTCTATATAGTACTAAAAGTCAGTTTTGCTCAATTTAATTTTGCATGCTTAGTAAATGGACTTAGAGGAAAGTTTTAAAGTAAGAAAGGTTTGGCGATTTGTGAAAAAAAAATTGAAAAAAATTCTTTTTTTTTCCTCCCCCAGATATGTAAATTGAATGTGATCTGAGAGTTTAGATAATGATTTTTAAACAAAGTAAGATTCATTAAGTATATAGTTTGAATTTGTATCTTATCTTGTGTGGGAACAAGCAGAATATCATTATAAATTTGACCAAAAATATGCTGCTAGCACTAGCTGAAAATCCAAACCTGTGGAAGGGCTTTCAGCTATGATAAAATATGTATTTTTGAATTATTTCTTTGGTCACTGATGTAAAATTAGTGAAAAATTTTGAGGTCAGCTGTGAGTTTTCACCAATTCCTACATTAAGAATAATGAAAACATTTTTATTTTTTTTCCCCTTACAGTGTTAAATTTTCATTGTGATTTTAATCTTTCATTTTTTCTCTTTTTAGCTATAATGGTTTTCCTGAACTGAAACCAGAGCTGTTTTTAATGAAAAAAGCCTCTACTCTTTCTTTACCTGGTAAACAATCCGTTTGTCCTAATAGCCCAATGGCCAAACGTACCAAGCAAGAAGTGCGTACTGCGCAAAAGGTGTGTTACATTTGAATTGGAAAGTTTGAATATATGAAAAGCTATATTATTGTAGTAAACTGATGTATTCTTTCCTTTGGAAAGTTCTAAATCACATTAGTCAGCTGTTCCTGCTGTATTATGAGTCAAGATTTATAAACAGTTTATTTCAAATTTGAAGATTTTACTCCTTTTGAAAATTACTTTTTTTTATTATGAAAAAATGTAAATCTCTGTAATTTTAATATTGCTTTTTAAAATGTTTTTTTGAAATTCTAATTGTAGCTATTAATCAGTACCTATCATGTAATTTCTATTTTGTTAGCATTGAATATATTTGTGTAAATCTCAAAAATTCACTTTCAGTTTTTGCATATATAGATTCTTTTATATTTTTGTATCATCATTAGAATATAAAAAAGAAGACTACAATATTCAGGTTTATTAATATTAGTAAAAAGAAAATATCACCATCGTATAGACTGATATATTCAATTTCGATAGTTGATCTGAATAAATTCTAAGCAAATATTCTTTTTCAGATTGCTCAACAACAAGTTGGTACTCCAATGCTTTGGGCAAAATGTCTTCTTGGTCATTGTTATTGTCTTTGGTTCATCCATCTGCCAGCATTTGTAAAGCTTAGTCAATCAAAGGCTCGTGCTCTCCGGTTGGCTTATGATGTGTTACGCAAAATGAATGTAATGAAAGATATCCGTCCTGATGAAGTATGTATAGACAAATTTGCTCATTCTTTTGATAAATATTAATGCTGAAAATCAATTTGTTTAACCCTTTAGATGTGAGGTTTTTGAGGACAATTTTGTAAATTTAATAGGGTTGTTTTTTTTTTGTTTTTTTTTTCAAAAACTAAAGAGGGAAACTGGTTCATGACAGAGGGTTACTATAGACGAATGTTTATGTTGAAAAAAAAAAAAAATTGCATATGTTAACATAATCAGGTAGCAGCCATCTTATAATTGAGAACTTTTAGTATGACTTCTATATATCCTCAGTTTTGTACTTAGGTACTATTTTTGTATGTACAAGGGTGAATCAATTATCTGCACTTTTTGTTTAATAGTTCATTTGAACAATAGTACAGAAGTGGAAAATTATTTTTCAATATAGTGCCTTGCTTTGTGATGCACTTCAGCATTCCATGTGTTTAGATGTGCCCTCCACCAAGTATGCACCATATTCACATCTCGGTTCAATGCAAATTGATGACCTCTTAAGGCATCTTTATGAGGACCAAACAGATGGTAATCTGAGGTAGCAAAGTCAGGACTATAAAGAGTATACTTTAATACCTCAAATCACAGTTCCTGAAGGGTTTGAACAATGTGTGCAGCAGTATGTGGGTGCACATTGTCATGTAAATGCAAAACACCTTTTGACAATAGATCTTGGCTTTCAAGTGCAGGTTTCAGCTTGTCCAACAACATCATAGCCCCTCTCCAGATAGTCTTCTAGCAATGGCCCTTATAAGTACCAAAAAACTAAAAGCATAACTTTTTCTGTGGAAGGTTGAGTTCTTAATTTTTTTTGTTTTTGGCTAGTGATTGTGGGTGTTTCTATTCTGCAATTTGGTATTAACTCTTCTGTTTGAAGTGATGAACCAAGGCTTCATCACCAGTGATTATACTTTTCAAGAAAGCATTACCTTCCCTATGATAGTGATCTAAAGGATTGTGTTTATGATCCTTAGTGAGTTGTTAAGGGACCCATCTTGCACTGAGTGGTATGGATGATTTTTATATGTAGAACCATGCCTGAATAGTATAGGATTTGTCACATTGTTGATAGTTACTCATTGGTTCGTCAGAATCGTGGTGCGGACTTGCTGAATGTAATTGTGAGTAGTGGATCCATTTATTCACCTTCTGCTAAGGTAAAACACTCCTCATATTATACTGAGAGTCTTTGATGGATTTCAGCCTCTGGTACATCTGAAAGCGAATGGGACATATTTACTCTGCAGTTACACAAAGGCAACTGACTGATCAATGATGTTCACTGACATACACCACAGTTACGTATATGCTCTCAGAATTTGGATCAACTTGAATAAAAATGTAGAAAAAGTGTGGATAATAGACTCACCCATTTATATTTTTCAGTTTTTATGCTCATGAACTCTTTTTTTTTTTCTTTTTTTTTTTCTTAATGTCTTCAACTGAATGCATAAAGAAGCTTTTCTTAAAAATACAAATCTTTTTTTTCTTTGGGAATAAGTACTTTCTTTCTGTTACAATTTTGTTTTTCAGTAGATATTATGTCAATCCATTGTTCTTGAAAACCTTTGTGTATATATAAATTCTAATAATGCTTTGAGAGCTGAAATGTTATGCAATATATCACGTTGCTAAAAATACTGGTCAGAATTAGTAAGTTTTAATTAAAGTGTACAATTTTTATCAATAATTTGTTCTGGAGTCTTAGTGTATGGTTATTTTATTTGATAAGTGGGCTTTAAGTGGGTATATATAATGGTTTGGCTGATTTTAGCCATTTTTGCTGACTGTTATTAACAAACTGTACTTGGTAACACTGTAAAAAAGAACCAAACGATCAATATGTCATCTATTGATGATATCATACCTCTTATGACACAAGAGCAGTTAATGAATAAAACAAAACCCTCTCCTTCGTCTTTTTGTTGTTGAACAAAACTGGGACAGACTAACAGTGTCTTGGACACATCTAAAAATCTGATGCTTTGAATACGTATATGATAATTCACAGATCATGTCTGAAATGTCAATTCGCTGTATAGCTGCTTATAGAGGTGTGTTAGTGTTTGCAGCAAACGTACATAGTTTGCTTGCGTGTATAATTGTGTTGTGTGGTAAGGAATGATTTTCTATTGTGTGTGGCTATTGTTAAGATTCTTGTTGGTCAATTCTGTAAACCATTATCTTTGAATTATCACTGTTTTGTGTTACCAGGGAAAGGTCTATAGAAATTGAAAAGCTGATATTGCTGGCTTCATTTTGGAAAGAGACTAGTGAAATTGAGAATATTTTTCCAAAATTTTAAGAAAGCTTTGCATGCCAAATGGGAGAAATGGTTTGCTAATGGCAAGAAGGAATGCAGAAATAATGGTTACTGCAAGAAACTATCACACCAACAGATAGTAAACTTGTCTAGAATGCAGTAACAAAATCAAGCAAGAAAACCATTATTCCCTCCTTTGAATGCTGTGGCATCATAAACCCACCCCTTGGCCAGTTGGAAAAGAAATATTACACTCTCAATTGCAGAATGTTTTCTATACGAGGATCAAGGAAATTGAAAATGTTCACCAGACTGTTGATAAAGAATGCAATAATACTGACAAAGACTAAGATGATACCTGTTACCAGAGAATGGCATGCTGATGGAGAAATTCAGGAAATTTTCAGTAGAGATAGTGACATCAAAATAGATTTTGAGCCTCTGAATATTGAATTTAAAATTATACCAATTGATACCTAAATGAATTAAAAATCTGTGGGTGGTAACTTTTATTGTGTCATTATACTCAATTCAGTAGTTTTGATGACCTTTGAATAATGGCATATTTTTTCCTCTCAAATTTGGCTGTTTTTCCATTTTACCATCCTAGACAATCTTACAGTTGATCCCTGTATCAGATATTTTGGTTGTACTTCTAATGTTCATTTTTGATTTCAAATATAGAAGTCAATGAATATCAAGTAGAATATCTTAGAAAATGTTCAGATTCATCAATAATTTCCTGTAATAATAAAGAATATTTATTCATTTTTTTGCTCCATTTACAAATGGGTGAGAAAACTTCAAGTAAGAAGATTTGTAATTCTAACATGTCTTATGCTGAATGTAACTAAAAAAAAAATGAAATGACAGGCCTTTAAAGTGGAACAAATTAAATTTGAATTGATATATACACTTCCTAGACTAGCATAAGATTTGCATAATGCATTTTATATAAATTCTTTTATCAAATTTTAGTTTTTTGTAATTATTTTTTGCATATCTGCTTATTATATAGATTGCTTGAACTATGACATGATTGTCACAGGATTCCTCATTGATTTTTATTTCAGAACTTTTGCAAACATTGAAATTTCAATTGCATCTAACCACTATTTTCTGCAGACTTTCATTTGATATTTATGTATTTTCATTGAATTTGATATTCATATTCAACCAGTTATGTTTCTGTGGAATATCAAGTTTCATCAAGTGACAGAATTATCTCATAGTATTCAGCTAAATTGAAACTCGCCAGAAATGTAGCTATCAGCTATTGAGTTCTCAGACGATAAATAGCTTTGATCTAAAATGGAATACTCACAATACTACTTCTCGGATTGATGTAATAAGTTACTAAAAATAACATTGTATGACATATTTAAAAAGACTGCCAAGATATATGCCAGTGTATATGTCTACTTTTTAAGTATTAAGCTTTTTCTGAAATAGATCATATTAACCTGTTCAAACTTTAAGAATGATCAATGTATTGCTGCTTTGTTTTGGCAAGTTGACTGATCTGGTGAATATTGGAATAAACTTGAATCAACACCTTGCATAGCTATGAAACGTCATTCATGTTCACTACAGTGTAAAGTCTTCTCTTACAGGTATGTTACAGAGTGGTACTGCAATTATGTGGTCAGTATAATGAACCAACTTTAGCAGTGAAAGTATTGTTTGAAATGAAACGAGCTGGTGTCCAGCCAAATGCTATCACTTATGGATATTATAACAAGGTATGAGAAAAAAAATGGTGCCATTTCAAATTGCATTGATTTGATATTTTTAAAAAACCTTATCAATTAATTTTTTTGTATTTACTCATTTATTTTTTAAGGTAACTATTTCCCAATGGATAAATCTTTATATTAAAAATGAATTTTCATCATTCACACCTTCAAAATCTTGTCCATTTGACAATTATAAAGCACAATGGATGAAATACACAAAACCTTTGTTAAAACCAACTGATTGGATGGAGGGGTCTATCTTAAAAGCCAAAAGTTTTACTTAATGGATAACCCTTGTTAGGTAAATGAGAAGTAAGTTTGGTAGTTTGCTGCATTTAATGAATATTGTTTGGTAAATTGAAAGGCAATTTGGTAATTTTTGGATTTGATTTTGAAGTATTAGAAATTGCAGAATTATTGGAAAAAAAAGATACACTGGGATATTTTTTTAAATTCTTATATTTTTGTATTGTTAGAAATTCAAATGCAAAATTTACATCATTTTAATGTTCACAAATTGGAATATTCATGCTATAGATTTTCCTCACTGAAAGGTATTATCAGATTTATTTCCTAATCTTTCTTCTTAATGATCACATGCAAATTTTGACAAAAATAAATCTTTCATGCAAGTTTGATATTTTGTATATCATGTGTCAAGCTCCGAGTGGAAACTATTTTATTATAAGTAAAGCAATTAAAATATTTTTCTTTTTGTTTTTAACTCTATAACAATCAGTTCATTCTGCGATTTCCAATACTTTATGCAAAATCATTGACAAATTCTGATTTAGTATTTGTTATAATAGTTTTGACAAACTGCATACTGGTTTTGTAATCCATCAATTTCATTGTAATGAACTTTGTGTTTTGATTAAATTAGAAAAAAGATTTTAAAAAATTCTCACAAAAAATCATATGGTAATTTTTTAATCAGAATATAGAATACACTTTTTGTTTTTATGAAATAATATTGGCAAAATAAATTGAGAATTCCTGGCTTAAACAATCCAAATTTAGACAAAGTGAACTGTCACCTTCAGTTTTCACCACTCTGGAAACAATTCATTTATTAACAAAGAAAATGAAAAGAAACTAAGTTTGTGAACTGAAAAAACAAAACTTGTCCATGTTAAATTTCTGTTTAAATTAGTGATGTTATTCTTTTTTTATTCAAGTTCTGCTTTCCAGAAAATGTGAGCAAAAAATCTTTGTAAATAAGAAAGTTTGATATGGATTCTTAAGGTCAACATATTTCTTCAATGAGGGTAATTCTATATAACTCAATATAAATTATACGTCATAGAGGAACATTCTTGAGAATCCACTCTTGTTTCGGACAATGCAATCTCTTCTTCCCATATTTGATGTTAACAAAATGTTTCAGCAGATTCATTCTATATTTTTCTTCAGGTATGATATGTAATACCTGGAGAAAAAGACTGGGAAAAGAGACCTTACATATTACACCTGAAGAAGGTTGTAGAATGAATCATGTTAACATCAAAGATGAGAAGAAAAGATCGGATTGTCCAAACCAAAAAAAAAAAATTGAAAGGAAAAGTGTTATTTTGACCTTGAACAAATTTAATTCTGTTTTTTTGATTTGGGGTTCAAGCATGTCTGTGTTTTAATCTGTACAAATAGTACTCTACACCCCAGGTGTCAGCAGCAATTAGGGATAGAGTAGATGCCATCTCTTCATAACACTTCAATTTTCTTTAACCACAAATACAAGGTTTAAGCAAAAAGTTTAAAGACTGTTGCAAACAAACCAAGTGCTAGACAGTCGTGCACACAGCTGAAGTGAGCAGTAATCATTGCCCAGTAGTATCCCTCGTGGTGTCACGCTGTGAACATTTGGACCTGTGTTGCATGCATTTTTGTGACCAATTCGCTTGTTCATTTGTGATTTCAAAATGGACTTCAAATTTGAGCAAACATCAGATTTGGAAAACTCTGCGAAGTTGGCAACACAGACCCTTGGAATATTGAAGCAGATCTATAGCAATGAAGCAATGAGCCAAGCAAGGAGTTTTGAGTGGCACTTGTTCTTCAAGATTGGTAGAACATCACTGGAGGATGAGCAATGAGCACTACCTCTGAAAATGTCTAAGAAATAGGGCAGATTGTATGTTAGAATCATTGAATCACCATCAATGAAGTTGCTGATATTGTCAACATGTCATTTGGATCAGTTCAGACAATCCTTGCATCCATTTTGAGTATGCAATGCATTCAAATGTGCAGGTCTTTCAGTCTCAAGCTGAAGCAGCACTGTCAAAGTCTATGAAGATCCCCTTCAACAGGCTAGAGTTGACCCAACCTTCATGTTAAAGATGATCACCAGTGATGAGAATTTGGTTTACAGCTATGACCAAGAGACTAAACAGTAGTTTTAGCAGCAAAAGAGCCCAAGACTGGAGAAGGCAAGGCAGGAGTGTGACCAAAAGTATGCTTGGCAGTTATTTATTTATTTATTTTTCTAGCATTTGTGAGGTTGTGCACTGTAGATTCATCCCCCTGAGTTGAACTGTCAATACCAAGTCCTACTGTACTGTTGTGGTATCTGAAAGAAAACATCCAGTGCAAATGACTTGAACTGTGGCTTGATGGGAATAGGATGCTCCATGACAATGTACCCGCTCACAGTGTGTTGGAAATGTGCAAGTTTTTGTACCATACCTACTCTACTTGTTGGATTTGTCTCTTTGCAACGCGATCAAGAATGGGACTTTCAGGGAACATTCCAAGCTCGGCAGAGGTTATGGGTGCAGTGTATCACTACACAAGGTGACTACTTTGATGCAGATGGTAGCCAAATTTCAATAAGGGATGTTTGAAAATCATTGGAGAAGTCTCAGAACCTTTTGATTGTACCTTGTTCACATTTTGGAAGAGATGACGATAACAATAACAATGAATAGGTGCTTCATGTGTAGAAAGTAGTCTAATAATACTTAACACATTGTAAGAGGAATTTTTCCTCAATTTAGTGAACTTTTACTGAATAAGATTAATTTAAACATGTCTTGATTTGCAGACTTCATTTAACTTGACTTTTTTTTTTTTTTGTTATTCAGGCTGTTTTGGAGAGTAAATGGCCCAGTCCTACAAGTAAAGGTTTGTTGTTATGGAACAAACTTCGAAATGTAATTACTGCTGTGGCCCAGTTACGTCGACGTGTTGCACATCAACGCAGTGCTTCATACTGTTCCAATTCTGAAAGTGATTTTGATCAAGTCAGTCACACCAGCATTGACAGCTGCATGGAAGATGTGACTGCCATTGACACTGGCAGCAGCAGCAACACAGGGGGTGGAAATACTACCACACCCAAGACTGAACTTGCTATAGATATGGTTGTGACAGGTTCTAATGGAAACAAAGGGGCCAATGAAGAAAGAATGAGTACAGGTAAGTTGTGATTGATTAGGAAATAAGTGTTTGTTTTTCAGTTTCTCTGTCTGTAATAATGGACTCTTCCACTTTAGTGTAACAATTTACTGATCAAAAATATCTCTGACCAACCTTTTTAAAATGATAGATTCTTCTATTCAAAGTTGTTCACACTTTTTCATAAAATCTCAGATGAAATTGATAAGACCTAAACATTTATCAACACTATTAACAGCTTTGAAGTTGTGAAGTATCAGGTCTCAAAGTAAAAAAAAATGTGAAGACACCACTTGAACACTCCAGAAATACTGCATTAGGGCCTCCAATATATATTTTTTTAAAGAAAAAATCGTCTCAGAAATTCAAATATATCCGTGAATTTTTTCATGTGTAATAAATAGTATTTGATAATTTTGACACTCTAACAAATTGAATTTATCTTTTTATTCTTCTCATGTTTTAATTCTATTGTGTTGGCAATAATTTGGATTTTATTAAATAAAATTTAGTTATTCATTGAAGAAATTATGAAGATACTTTTAAAACCCATTCAAGACAATATCCTTGTCATTTTTATTTTCTAAATTAATAAAACATGAAGTTAATTTTTACTTTAGAACTTTGTGTATATTTGTTATTGTAAGATTTTCAGTATATATTTGTATAAAATTTAGGCTGCATGTGTGATTGCTTGAGTCATTGTTTATTCATCTGCTGAATCTGCCACTGAAAGGGTGGTGATTTAGTTTTAAATAAAGTAAACAGTTGCTAAGAATTATATATAAAATATCTCCTATCTTTCTCTGTACTAATAGTACGAAGATTTTGACAAAATCAACTTTTATACTTTTAGTTTCATCTAGTAACATTAGTAGAATTAGTTACTGTGTAGTTATATCAAATTAATGCCAGCAGAAAGCAAACTGGAACATGGAATCATTAAAAAAAAAAAAAAAGATAAAATAAAATGAACAGAAATTATTTCTCCAGGGATTTATCTATAAAATTTCTTCAATCCTTCTTACTAATGACACGAAAATTTTGACGATAGAATTAACTTTTGTACTCCAGCTCAGTCTAGTAGCAGCAAAAGTAGTAGTTACTGTTTAGCTTTATAAATTCATTTCTTGCAGACAGCAAGCTAAAACACATGATGATGACATAATGATGATGTAGTTTCAGTTACATATCATTATGTTGGATCATTATTGAGGATTTTGCAAGGAACTTTTACAAACTATGTCTATTCACATGTATTTTCATATAATTTCTTTGAGATGGTATGTTAATGGTTTCAGGTGGAGCTTCAGATAGAGGTTACAGCTCCATGACTCAGGAAGATGCCAAGACATTGTGTGGAGCTTTGGCTTCAGCTGAACAGAATCAAACTGACAATATTAAGACAAAGAAAGAAACCAAGTCTTCTCGATCTAATGTCCGATGGAAGACCAAGAGTAAAAGTACTGCTGATGAATCGTCAGGTATTACAATTGACTCTAATTAGCTTCTAAACTGATTTTGTAGTTCATGATTCAAGCAGAATTTCAAACAGTTGGTATTATTTCATAATTTTATAAATTACTTTTTTTTTCTCTATTATTAGCATCTATCTTATAGAAAGAAAACTGAGAAAATATTAGGTCAAGAATGAATTTTTGAGTGCCTGCTGTACTCTCGGGACTTCCTTAGATGCCTATTGTATTTTTGAATATCAAACTTTGTTTTTCTTGGGCATGCACATTCCTTCTCAAACATGGAACATTTGTTGTGTCTGCTTGTGAGCTCTTAAAACTCTTTGTGCATAATCCACTTTTTGAACTCAAGACCTTGTGAAATGGAAAAAATTTACTTGCATTTAGAATTTGAAATTCAGCATTGTTCTTTTTTGATCAGTGGTTCCTATGTGCTATTGATATCTATGCTTGATCTACTGATTAGATGATTTGAGCACAATATATGTGCTGATTCCTTCAACCATCTCATTCTCCAATTCTTTTCTCTGTATATTCAACTTCACGCTGTAGACACTTCAACAAAAAAAAATCAACCATAAGAAAACATGACCAAGAAGTACATGTACAACATTCCATGCAGCAGTAACATGAAAGATAAGGGTAAGACCAGCCATCTTCTGAAAATGAGAATTTAGGAATTTCAGAAATCTGAAATCTAAGGAGAAACTTTAAAATCTGATATGGTTGAACCTATGTGGAGGGAGAGGGTGAACATTAATCTCTATGAAAGTCAAAGTAGTACCCGGGGAATGGTATTGAAAGATGAGACAGTTGAAGGAATCAGCACACATACTATGCCCAAATCATTCACTGAGCAAACCAAACATCAATAGCATATGGAAACCACCGATAAAACAACAAATAATGAATTTGAAGTTTCAAAAACATTACCCAAAAATGGGAATGTTGTTAAAATTCTACTATATATTTTTCCGCATATAAGGCGTTAAGATGAGAACCCAATTTCAATCAGAGTTTCATGACTTTGGGTCACTGGCCTATAAGGCAACCCTATCTTGGGGGATGCTTTTTGGATGGTTCAAGTGTTGTCTTATCCAACCAAACATGATTTATATGGGAAGGAATGTCTGTCCCATCAGTGCCAGTCTTGACAGTCTAAAATACAACTGACACTCAGGGAAGACTGAAGTGTACAGTAGCCAAAAGCTAATAAAAACATCAAAATACAAGAAAACTAGTCTGAATATATTGATACGATGAAGATCAAACTATTTGAAAATCTCATTTATACTCCTGATAGTGTCTGGATTTCTTTAATGTGTAAATAACAGTTCTATAATCAAGAAGACATAGAGCCAATTTGATATGAATTTCCATAGGAACCACTTCAATATACTCTAAATTCATTTAATAATCTTTTGTGTGGGTTATGTATGGATTAGCAACTGTGTAGATGATATTTCCCCCTCCCAATTGCTAATTTTCCATGATGATTCTTTGCTTTCAGCAATCAGCAATTCTAGTGAGTCTCCTTCGACTGAAGGTTTCAATACTCACTTCCGTGCTCGGGTTGGCAGCATTGTGAGAAGAACAGCCAAAAACATTTCCAGTGTTGGCAGTTATGAATCTTTAAAAGCTAGTCTTTGTAAGTATAAGATTTCACCATGAAAATTGTATAAAAATAATATTGGTGTATCTGAAAGCTAATTAATAGAAAAGGGAATTTTTAATTCTGTAAACATTTCATTTCCAGATAAATTCTAAAAAATTTTCCCCCTTCTTCATCAGCCCTTCATTTACCTTCATTTTAAGAAGGTATTGTTTATTTAAAAAGATTTTGTTTCTCTTTTAGTTGGCAGTTCTGCTGGTGTTCTGATGGTGAGTGAGTCAATATTGAAGAACCACAACTTGGATACTCTTGAATTGGATGCTAAACGGAAGAGACACATGAGTGCTGGAGACAACCACCTGAAGACCCGCTCTAATAGTATGTTCTCCAACTGGACACCACCTTCTGTGTGGAATGGATCCAATGTTTTGATGCGTTTCTCTGATCTTGTGAGCAAGGAGAAAGTCAGTGAAGTCAACAGCACTGACGAGAAAAGTCCTGAGAATGCACAAACAACTTCACCAGAAGTAAATATTGAAGATAGTGGTGTCGGTCTGGATGATAATAACCAGACAAGTGCATTTGTGTCTCTCTCTTCTGAAGTATCAGGATCGGAAAAGGTGAGAGTCGATTGTCAAGAGACACAGTCGAACGGTACTCCGTCAACAAAGAATAGTAGCTTGTCTCAGTCTTCTTCATTCAGTACTCCAGTCACAGAGAATGATCCTCTCGGTCTCTTTGATAACAATCCTGATGTGGCAGAAATGAACAATAACTCCTCACCCAGTTCGATTAAACCATCCAACTCAATTTCTAGAAAGCTTTCACAGTTAACAAAAGTTGAAACATTATCAAAAATAAGTCCCGAAAGGACCTTATTTGATATCCAGACAATACGGACTAGTAGTGTTTGCAATACTTTGCATGAAGAAGGTGTAGATGGTGAAATCATTGTTGGTAACCGTAAACTTGGCGATCTGGGAAGGACTAGTAGTTCACCTGACTGCCTTGCTGAGTCCAAGTTCAGTCAGCAGACGCCTCAGAAAAAATCAAAACTCTCTTCCACATTATCTTTGGATGAGGCTGGCAATGTAGAACGCCCACATGACATTAGGCTACGGCGTTCGCACAGCCTGCGACGCCGCAACGAAATGTTCAGCGGCGTATTCAAATCAGCTGCGATTGTGTTCAACAAACTGAATGAAATCAAGCAGTCCATTACTCAGCAGCCTGGTCAGACAGGATCCAACTTGTCATTAACTCCATCTGAAGACAGAGATAGCGGCACTGGAGATGAAGACAGTTATGATGGAGGAGGCCTAAGAGGACTGAAAAAGAAGATGTCCGGTAGTTTGGATTTCCTCAGTCGAAGTGATAATCACCTCGATGAGTCTTTAACAGAGGATGGTCGACGTTCATCTCATGGTTTGTGTACAGACTTCTTTAAGTATATAACACCTCCTCCTCCTCCCAGCTTCTCTTCCCTTGTGCTTCATATAGTCTTTCTAACCCATATTTTCTGTTTCCATAGCTCTCACCTCCTCTTCTTCTCTTAGTTCTCTTCAATCTCATTTGATGCCTTTCTTCTTTCACACAAGCATTTTTGTAGTCTTTTTCTGCTGTTGGCCTTTGCTTCATTAATTCACTTGGATATCTTCTGCCTAATGTCTTTTTTTTCTAGTAACATTGTTACTAAATGTGTATTAAAAATCATTTCATCCAGATTTTTTTCAGTGTCTGTTTATCAAAAATAGAAGCAGATTGTGAAAATTGTACGTTGTATGTGATCCATCTTTTAATTGAATGTTTCCTCTGTAAATAATATGAAATATTGATCTTTTCTAATGTTGATTTGCTTATCTTGTCAAGTTTCAGAGTTAAACTCGTAACGTTTGAAAGTTTGTCTAACCATTTATCTAATTTTGGGACTTTGTTCTACATAAAAAGAAGCAATACAGAAATCCCCCTTTCTAATGTGGGTCCAGGAAAGTCAACGATCTTGTAACTGGGCTGTGATAACTGCAGGGTGCTTATGAGCAATATTCATGGCCAGTTATAGGTGATAGATGATGAACAAGTGAGATTTGAACAAATAAACAAAGGCATTCTTGATGATATTTTTATTTATTCAAAAATAGAATAGATACAATATATTACAAGTTATAATAAATTTCAGTATTAAAAAAAATATTTACATATTTTCATCAATGACTCGACTCTTTAAACCTTCAGCCCGTGTGCTTTTAGGCATCCTGTACTTGAGCTCCTGAAGGGAGAAGGGAAAAAGAAAACAATATAAAAGAACTACTGAAATGTCTGATTCATCTAATTTTCACAGTTTTTAAAAAATTTTTTTTATTTCATACCCCAAATAAGGTAAACATATTACTTGGTGGGGGTTGTCATCTCTGTCATCAAATGGACTTTCAGTATAGTAAGATAGCACTCAGCCCAAAATACTGGGCTTCAGAAGGAAATTCTGTTAGGATTTGTGGTTTTTTGGATGAGTTGGCAATAATACAGATAAAAATATTGAGGTCCACTAACCTTATATTATAAACTGGGCTCTTATGAACTTGTATTGGGTGTATTTTGCCTACTAGCCAGAATGATGAAACCATTTTAACTGAAATATGAGAAATGGATGTAAATAAAAAATATATTTAATCTCTGTAACCTGCTTTGATTTTAAATTGGACTAGAGTTAATTTTTTACTCTACTAAAAAATGGACTCATAAACAAGTTATAAGATCTTATTTTATTCCCCTTTACTGCCATCAAAAAAAAGCATAACGGACAGAATTTGTGATATATGTCTATCATCTCAGATAATTTTTTTTTTCGACAATTCTAATCAAAATAAAGAATTGTGCTATGGAAATGTATATTTTTTTTCATGTGTCTCATTCAATATAAAAACTGCACTACTTATTTTGTTTTCTGTAATCTGCTTCATTTTCTATAGTTCAACTACAATTGAAGAAATCTGTGTGTGCATGCATGCTATTGGTCAGCACACAAGGTAGTGCATGAAGTCTGTCTGTTTCCAAACATGCCCTAGTATTTGTAAATACTGTCAAGTCACGTGTACCCATATTGTGACTTTTATTAACATTAGTATCTATTTCAATTGAAATTTACAAACATTTGAAAGTAAAAGTTTCAATAAAAATTTTCAAATTTGGTACTTATGAAACATAATATATCAATCAAAATATAAAATCTTCAGAATATTTTGACATGGGAAATACTAACCACTTTTTGCCCTAAGCTGTTGGTGAGCCATAATCTAAAAAAAGTAATGTCCTTATAAAACATGCATCTCAGAGACTGTCAAATATTTTGTAACAATCTAAATCCATTAGTAATAAAGAAAGCCTTAAAAAAATGTCATCCCAAATCTTGTCATCTAAGTTATTTAAAAAAAAATTGTAGCTTCATAATTTTGAAGATTAACTGGAATTGTATAAGAATTAGCCAATAAAATCACCTGATTGAAATTTAGATTAAATTTTGAACAGTAAGTAAATCCAGTCAATAATCTTAAAAAAATGTATGTATTTGAATAAAATCATTTGTATTATGCCTCAAAATGAAAAATCATTCGGAAGAATTCAGCTGCATGAATTACACTGAAATATTTTTCAATTGTTAGGACATTAAAGTAAAATTGGTTTCATTCATAATTTGAGAAATTCTTCTGTAACTCACAAACAGCAGTGTTATGATTTTTTTTTCTTTTAAATAATCAAAACTTAATTTTCATAATTTATTAGAATACACAGTGATATAGCTTCATTTAGCAATTCTTTGATTGTAGCCATGTATATATATATATATATATATATATATATATAAATAATTAATAATTGTCATCCACAGACAGCTGTTTTGTTTGTATTACAACTCTTCCATGTGGCTATAGACACAAATTTGTAAATTTTCTCCTGTGATGTTACAACTTTGTGAAATAGAAATTTATTATTGCTGATGTATGTGAGAAAAATGTGAAAATACTCTATGCAGGTCCACGATTCATTGCCATTTGGTTTCAGTTTATGTAAGAAAGTAAATTGTCAAAAAAATTTTGTGTACACGTAAAAATGTATATATTGTAAAAAATATAGCAAATATTCATTTGCCATTTAATTTCTATTTCATTCAACTTCTACCAGATGTAATTATTTTGTGTGTAAAAATAAGGTCACTGAAGTAAAATTAGGGCAGTTCTAGAGAGGGCACTGATCTCTCATTTCCTTCCATTTATTATCAGAAATTCAATGAGTTTGGGACAATTAAACACCACTTTGTGTTGGTGAGACAATGTTTTGTCTGATTCATTCTTCAGCCTTCTTCAGGTATATCGTCTGAATGTAATGGTGGCAAACAGAATTGTCCAATGATGGTAATAAATAGAATATTCTAATGGTAGCCATGCTACAGCATAGGATTCAGGTAATGTTAATTTCTTCCTCTTTCTTTTTATGCTGGTATTTTCATTCTTTGTCCCTGTTGAGTGGTGGAAGCCACATTTAGTTGAACTCAGCGTTTGTCCGATTTATACATTCAGTTGACATAATGATATGGGCTGCCTCCTTAATTTACTAAGTTTCCAACAGAATTCCTTGTTGATTATACAAACTTCTTCCCAAGGTGGAAAATGTCTGCCTTTTTCTACCCGTATATAGTCAGCCATCCCAGATCTTTCCATCTCTACACTAATTACAGCTTTTTTTATGTTCATCCAGTTGAACTCAAGGAGGCCTGCCAGTCTCTCCAGTATTGACTTTCCACATTTATACAGAATGACATTAATAGTTACTAGTCAGATTTTTTTTGACTCGGAGGAAAATCAGAGGCAGTCCGCATCCATTTATCGACTGGTGGTATGAATTGGACAAATTTAGATTTCGACCTGATGTGACTTCTACTGACCAAGTATGGAAATCCAAGCCCAACAAAGAGATAGGAAAAAATCGACATGTTGTAGTGTGTCTACCATTTGAATATTCTATTTACTGTCATCATTGGAAAATCCTGTTCACCATCCTCACATTTTGGATATCACTCCAGAAGAAGGCCATAGAATGGGTTGGTCAAAACATGTGAACTATACAGACAACAAGGAGTTAAATAAACAAACTCTTTGAAAGTTGATGACCCTTCTCAAAACTATACAGTTTGATCTGAAATGCTTGATTTTTATGCCTTCCTTCCAAATTATATCTTCATGGTACTCTTCAAATCCTTCCTTTAAGGGCAATGAATTTTACCTTTATATTCTCTCCCACATCTGCATGGGATCTTGTACGTGAAATTTTGAGCTGTATTCTCCACTGATAGAAGCCTAACTTATGTGTAATAATTGCATGAAGTTGTGTGGCTTCTGAAGAGCATTCTGATATTGACTCACTTTGTTGTTTGTTTTAAAAAAAATCTTGTTGTTTGGGTTGTCCCTTGGATATTTCACCCAGTTTTGTAGCCATGTTCCTTTTTTTAATGCTCTATGGGTGGTGGAATTTTGCCTGGCAAATGCTTCAATGCGCCTGTTTGCAATTTGAGACTTTACATGAAAAATGTAGAAGAAATACTTCAATTCTGTTTGTGGTGCTCTGGATGAGGGCGTGGGAAGCAGATCCATAAGGCTGTTGTTGTTACATAATTTTCTCTTTTGTCATTTAGAACTTGTAACCCTTTTATCTGATGGTATTATAGTGAAACTTTCTTTCAGCAAAAATGTATGCTGTGTTGAATGTCTGATGTTTTGTTAAAGAAAAACATTGAAAGTTTTGGTATACAACTTATTATTTATTCGTTTTTATGCAAATCATTTTTTTACTCAACTTTTAGCACTCTTGATTGTTTTTCATGAACACCAACTTTGAAAACCTGTATCTTGAGTGTCTGTTCATGTATGACTGAAATTGACGTGATATATCCTCAGTGCAAAATTGAAACACACTCTCATTCTGTGATTGGAATCGCCTAATGTGGCAGGACAAACTTTGCTTGGCTAACTAATTTGCTTAGAGTGCTAAAGGTTAATTGCATTCTGTAGTGCTTGTGTGCTCTTTTGATTGAAGCCTTGACCTTTTCATGCAGTAATCAAATCTAAGAAGATTATCATTTTTAGGTGCACATTTAGCATAGTAATTAAATGAGCTTTGCAGTATGGATTTAAGTAGTTTAACTTGATTAGATTTTATGGAAGGAACATTGTTTCCTTTTAGAGGTTAGAATTGGTATGCAAGATCCAACTTGCTTTGATGTTAATTAAAAGTTTTAATTGGTTAGAAAAATGATAAAAAAATTGAGGTTTGGTAAGTGACTAAAATATGTTGCATTTTGATATGTTCTGCCTCAAATGACACACGGTTATGAAATTATCCTGTCTTGAGTAAATGGAGGCTGTTGAAAGACAGTACAGGCACTCCTCTATTAACATTATTCCATTATAACATTTTAGAAATTTCTTTTATTTTCAAAGTTCCCCTTTTTTTTTTTTCTTTAAGGATTTTTTTCATTTTTGAGAATAATTGAATTTTAGTCTTGTGTTTGAATTAGTTATTAAAAAACTGAAATTAAAAAAAAAACTCAATCTAAGGTGTCACTATACATCCATACATTTTATATATTGCTAGAGTGTAACACTTTTCAATATTTGTATTGTATTTATGAAAAATGAAGAAAAAATATTGATGACAATAGTCAATTTGTTCATCTGTTATGGAATGGATTCTTTCTAACACTTCTTAATGAATTTTTACTTATAGTTTGGTTCATTATTCAAGCACTAGTAAACATAAGTAAATGTTGAGCAACATAATCTTTTTGATAAGTAATTGTAAAATTAATTAGATATTGCATGTCGCCATTACTTTTTGACGGCAAGGGTGAAAAACTAAAACTAATGAAAAATATTGTTGGCGGAATTGCGAATTCAGTGATTTTCCTGAATAGATGTTACATGCATGTGTCAAAAAAGTTAGAAGCAATATTCTTTTGTTTTTTTTTTTTCTCTAATTTTAATCGCAAAATTTGTACATAGCAAAATTGAATATCAAAACTTGTTGCCATTGAAACACTTATAAGTTGTCGGCTGGAGAAAAGTGGGATGAGGAAATTTGTGAAATGAATAAAACAATAGAGATGTTAAGTTTCAAAATTTACATCTTTATAACTGGACATAATAGTTTTCACTTCTATATATGCTAAATTGGTAAAATCTTTTTTTGTACATTTGTCTTGGCAGAGTGAAACCCTAAATTAGCAGGTTTGAACATCTTGATCACTTTTCAGTGTGTTTTGACCATCCTTAGTGTATTTTGGCAGTTTTTGGCTATTTATTTGACTACTGTAGGAACATAATTTCTATTTCTATAATTGTTTCTTTGGTAAAATCTGTCTCACTTAAAGTCACTGTTTTCAGGAACCTATTCATATTGATTACTGAGGAGTGCCTGTACAAATCTAAGACTTGGAAAGAAAAAAAAGTCAGATTTTTTTTTTTTTATAAAAGATTTTTGTCATAGACAGTGAATCTAAACTCATGTGAAAGAAATTGCTGGAGAATTTATATTCCACTAGATTTAAACAATGGCAACAGTATTTTCTTTTCAAAGAAATATCTTTCTACAGAAGATTAAATCTTTCATATAATGCCATGCATTTTGAAGTTGATTGAAAAAAAGCAACTGCATCCTGTGTATTAAATGATTTTATAAGTAATGTCTCTATACAAACTTTTAATTTCAACTTCTGATAAATTCTAACATAATTATTTACACTTTGTAATATCAACTTTGCCAATTTTGAGTTTTTTTTAACCTTAAGAGTGAGGAGTGTAAAAAAGATTTTATAATCTCAAAGGGGTGCAAACCTTGAAAAAGGTTAAGAACAATTGTAAAAGCTGAAGCTTGTTCATAAATGTCAACTCTTGATTTTCCATGAATTTCCTCCATTCTTGAATATTGATTTGTTGTCTCATCACTATTTTCTTGGTTGTTTCAGATTCTGTATCGTCTCCCACTTTCACCAAGCAATATATTCCAATGAAGGAACTTTCAGACAGTTCAAATAAAAGTACGTCTGCTGATAGTTATCTCAGCTCTGCTTTTGATTTGCTTGAGAAAATGGGAGAAGTTGCTGTAGAAGTCGAGATAAGCAGCTGTTGCCGCTGTTCGAACTGTCACTGCCTTCTCTACGATGAAGAAATAATGGCTGGATGGTCAGCAGATGATTCCAATCTCAATACAAGGTTCGTTTACTTCTAAGAAATCTTCTTAGTAGTCATCTGTGTGTTTGTGTTCCATTTCAATATTTAAGCTTGCTTCTGTTTCTTATTCATTTTTCATTTTTTCTGTTTTTTAGTTGTGCATTTTGTGCCAAGACTCTTGTACCGCATCTTCAAATTTACATCAAGGTAAGTGTTTTTATTACTAGCTGAAACCTACCCTTGGTGTCTACTTCACGTGATTGAATAAAAAGATAGAAATTCAGTTTAGCAAACCTGATGTCTATAAAATAAGGGTCCAGTTTTGCATTATACTTGTATTGTAAATTGAGCCTCTTGTTAGAAACTGCAAGAGTTTTGGAATTTTCAAAAGTTAGTATGCTAAAAACATGCTTCAGGACCCAATTTGTAACCACAGAAAGTGACCATAGCTCTAGCCATCCTTGAGTTATGCGATGACACACATTTGGTGAATTATAGTAAGATTATACATGATCTATCAAACAATTAAATGTTAATATTTGTTTTTGTGTTATTATAGTTTACTGCTTTTGATTGTGTAGTCTAGTAAAAAAATATTCTACTTATTAAATACACCTCCCCTCTAAAACCATGGAAAAAATTTTTTTTCAAAACTGTATCTGCAATACACAGAATTAAAACAGAATTGACATTTATTTCTCAAAAACTGTAGGAGAAGCAGTGAAAAAAATGAGTTGGGTAAGAATGAATAGATAAGTAAATGAGAACAGAACCACAGAAGTGTGCTTTTAAGCTATTTTTGATGATTTTTGTTATGAAAGATCATACATGTAAACATCATCTGCTCCTAAGACGTTTTTTCTGCATTTTTTTGGCATTGAATTCATTCGTATGTATTTATCAAATTAAAACTGTTCTTTCATCTCTCATAAAAGAAGTTAAAATTCAATCAATTTCATACTTGAAAAAATACATGATTTTAATGATCTAAAGTTTATGCGAAAAATCAAGGAAAACACTTTTTTACAAAATTTTATACATAGATTCTATGCAACCTTGCCAATTTGGCACTAATGAATATATTTAATATACTGTGGATAATTATGCAGTATCCAAAATAAAACCCCTACAGATCCCGCCATCATCATCATCAGTCTTTTAGCGTCCGTCGTTGGACATAGACCTTCCCCAGGATTTGCCACACTTCTCTATCATGGGCGTCACGGAGCCAGTACTTCCTGAACTTGTCTAGTTCATCTCTCCATCTAATATTTTGCCGGCCTCGGTTGCGCATATGGTCTCGGGGAATCCATGTTGTGAGTCGTGATGTCCATCGATTGTCAGCCATTCTTGCAACATGGCCAGCCCACCGCCACTTGAGATTTTTTATGGATTCTATGATGTCTCTAACTCTTGTCTTTTCCCGGATGTGTTGTGCTGTTTTGTGGTCTCTCCATGTGAGGCCCAGCATTATTCTTTCATGTGCACGTTGCATGGTTCTCAGCTTACGGGTCTGTTTCTTGGTTAAGTTCCATGTTTCAGCTCCATAAGTGACTATTGGGAGGATGCATTGGTTATACACCCTTCTCTTTAGGATTAATGGGATCTTATTATTTTTGAAGGTTGAGCTAGCTCTGCCAAAGGCTTGCCATCCTAGTGTGATTCTTCGCTTGATTTCTTCTTCTTTTGAGGGTCTCATGGAGATTCGTTGCCCTAGGTAGATGTAGTGGTCTACTTTCTCGAGTTCTGTGTCCTCGATTTCGATCTTAGTGTTCTTATCTCCAATGTGGTTGTTGCACATGATCTTCGTCTTGCTGAAGTTCATGTGTAGGCCGACTTTCTTGCTCTCCTCATTCAGTTCATCTATCATTAGTTGGAGGTCGTGTAGGTTCTCTGCGAAAAGGGCTATGTCGTCTGCGAATCTGAGGTTGCTCAGATACTCGCCGTCTATTTTAATTCCTTTACTCTCCCAGTCTAGCCTTCTGAAGATCATCTCGAGGCAGGCTGTGAAGAGCTTAGGTGAGCTGGTATCGCCTTGTCTTACTCCCTTCTGGAGCTGGAAGGGGTCCGAGTCTTTATGTAGCCTGATAAATGAGCTGCCGTTGAATTAAAAAAAATTCACACACGCCCATTCAAAAGGAACTTCAATAAAAAAAAAAATATACTTTTAAAAAATGATAAGATTTGTTTCACTGTGATTTATCCAATTAATTATGCTTAGAAAAAATAAGTTATTAAAAAAAAAAAAAAATCTGCTGACAATGTGCAGCAAGGTACCTCCAACAAAGATTGCTCATATTTTGTAATAAAAAAGACATTCTTATCCAACATAAAAAGTCATTTTGTTTTTTAAACTTTGGAGAATAATACATGGAGCCAATGGACAACTAATCAGTTGAAGTCAGACTGTGCTTATGTACAAGTATTTGAAATTCAGATATTATTTTTCCTGATCTGAATTGTGCTATCAATAAATATTCTTTATGCTCAGTGAAAATGATCAGTCAGTGGTAACTAGTCATACATTTTTCTTATCACCCATAAAGCAGTAAGACATTTATTTTGTTTAACATCTTTTGAGAACTAACATTTAAACTCCAGGAACACTTTCCTCTGGCATTTATTTAAATACATTTTTTTTACATTGAATTTTTGAATACTTTTGTGTTGTTTTTTACCTGAGCTCATCTTTTATTGTGATACATATTGTATCATATGTTGAATATCGTGATATGTTTCATATAGCGGAAAATGTATCGTTGCAGCTCTAATAATGCCAATAAAATGTAAAAATCTTCTTGAAAATCTTGTAGGACTTGAGAGAAAAACAGAACAAATCAGTTTGTCCAGAAAGTTCTTCTGTGACATCACCAGAATCCTCGTCAACATCATTGCCACCTGATAAAGAATCAGATGAAAATGTGGAAGAAGCAAGTCAAGATAATCTAGAATCAAGTCCAGTCTTCCAGAGAAAATCAAGTGTTAAATCAACCTCCAGTTGTGATAATTGTATGTCTGGAGAAGAGGCGTCATCAAACTTTAAAGACTCTCTGGAGCTGCAGTCCCAAAATGGAGATGAAGATGAAGATGAAGATGATGATGATGATGATGATAATGGTAAAAAAACAACTCCACCGGAAGAAGAAATGTCTCTTCCCAGTGAAGAAAATGCAACGAATCTTGAAAATAGTTCTGAAACTGATAAATTGAATGAAAGTGAAACAGACCCAGTTGTTGAAGGTGGAATGGACCTGATAACAGATTCACCTCCTCTTCAGACGACTCGTCGCCGTTGTACTAGTGAGTGCCTTACCACAGCTACTGACTCTTCTGCTGCTGTGTACGATGACTCATCTGTCATTTCTGCAGATTCATGTCCCAAACACTTGCGTTCTTTGTCCATGGATATGTGCATCAGTGAGATTGTGGAGCAGCCTACAAACCAATTAACATTATCTCCTGATGCTAAGGAAGATATTCTAAGGTAAGCTTTTTGGAAATTTATTGATAAAGAATACCTTTACTTCTTATAAAATCAAGTTGACTATTCTTCAAGCATCTGGCCCAGATTTTGTTCTGTGGCCTCAAAAAAAAGTATACTCTTGCTCACTTCTGCCAATTCCCCTGGGGCAGCACCTCCCCATTGCAATGAAAGATTAGGGTCATGGGTTGCCTTGGCATCTTCATGATACTGTTTGCGGGAACTTGGCCATTTTTGTTCATGCCCACATACATTTGGGCCCCAGCTTTAAACTCAATCTTGTGCCCCATTCCACCCTCATGCAGAGACAAATAAATATCCTTTGTGCAGCACTTATCTTTTTTTGAAATTGATGTCACTATTCTTTAATAAGCTCTTAATTTCAAATATTATATCATCTTTCAGTCATTAAAAATGTTCCTTTTGATCTGGTTATTCAGCATTCAATAAAATGAATCATTTATTTCAGCAAATCATCTGTTGTGGATCCCATTGAGGTTCCTTACTTAAGTCCCTTGGTCTTAAGAAAAGAGTTGGAGAATGTTATAGATAGTGAAGGAGATTTATGTTTAGTGGAAGCCAGCTTTGTTGATGAACATCCAATTTTGTTTTGGAATTTGGTGAGTATCTTATCTTTTAATCAAGTTATTATATTATGAATTTAGGCTGATAATTAGATTTTAATTGATTATTTGAATTCTTGAAGATTCACTACAGATCACCTGTTTAGGTTCTTGTGTAGATCTTACTTACATTGCTCAATTTTTCCCACCCTCTTTTTTTATTGTTATTTTACTAATAGATATGAAATTTCTGATAGGCATTTCTTCCAGGTGTCTTGAAAAAATTGTCATTAAGTCAGCAGTTGAGTTTAAGCATTGTTTAAAAGCTCTCTATTGAGAAATATTAATGCTTAAACTGATCCAATGATAGAATATTTTACTTTGAATCATAGCAAAGCATTTTTAAAAGTTTCATTATTGAATTAATAAGAATATTTTTATCATACTCTGTTGTTTTATTTTTCAATAAAATTACTTTTCAAGAGATTTTCTATAATTATGCAGTTTACACAGTATTCTTTTTTCTTGAAAATAGTCTGTAAAATGTTTACGGTATTGAATGTAAATATAATTTTATAATTGTGATAGATTTGGTACTTCAAACGTATCGCAGTTCCTTGTCATCTTCCTGGATTCGTTTTAAAATCAAAAGCTGTGAAACAATCTCAGGTATGAACTTGATTTTATCATTTATGATTAGCAGTTGAACAATTGCATAAAGTGACTTTTTGAAAAATGATATCAATTCTGCAAAATGGTTGTACCTTAAAAAAATTAATTATATTCCATCTATTATAAAAAAATTTTTGGCATAATCAGAAACCATTTCAACAAATATTTAATACTATGTCATAATAGTTGTTACATTTAGTTTATGAAATGTACATGCAAATGTAATAATTATTATGGGACAGAGGCAGTATGTGTTTATTCAAGTTGTAATTCAGTTGACATTTTTCTTGTATTATCAGATTTGGATGGTTAAATTGTGGAGTTGTTCACGATGTACAATAATGGCTGACTACATTGCTCCCTTAAAAAGCCTGAAAGCAATTTTTCTTGAGGATTTAATCACACCTATATTGTCAATCCACCCAGTGGAATAAATTAAAAAATTACCTGATCATTTGGAATTGAAGATTTTTATTTTTTATTTTTAGTTTTCTGGTCTGATAAACTGAAATTTCAATTTTGTCATTTTAGGGGCCATTCAAGACTCTTAGAAATTATGCTTTTCAATTTCAATTCCAAATGCAAATGCAATATTACTGACTACTATCTTGGAATTACATTAAGATAAATTGATGCTCAGCAGATGTGTTAACCAAAGTGAATCTTCTATTATGTATACTGTTTAAAACGAGTTAAAATTTTTTTTTCCTAATTCCGTTGCTGGTTCAGTTTATGGTTCCATTGAATATATATGAATCAGACGTTAAAATATCAGATCTTTTAATATCTTGTTGGCTGATGGGACCATGATTGGGAAATAAGGCTTAATTCCATTTTCAATTTCATATATTGAGCATAAAATGAGTGCTTGTACAGGTTCTATGCAACTTATTTTGGTTGAACAACAGAGAATGAAACCAGCAAACTGAGTTCAAACTCTGGCCAGGACAGTTTGCATTCATTTTGCAATAATACCCTCGAGAAAAACTAGGATCTATTTCTTTATGGGTAAATCAGAGGTCAATTGGCGCCTTTAGCCCTGTAAGGCAGTCAATCTTGCACTGCCTCATAAAAACACAATTCGTCCAAACAATGATTGAGTCTCCATGGAACATTTGAGAAATGGAGACAAAAAATCATTACCTCATTTGTAGTGCAACATTGGAAGCAACTTTGATAATTTTGTCAGATTTGCTGTCATTAGTAGTCATCATAGCAGGACATGAGCTCGTTTCAAAATCATCAGTCATTAATTTTGCCCTATCAAATTATCCTAAAATCAGATATTCTCTAAGAATTTGAATTTTTTCCATTCTTTCTAGGATGAGGATGATGAAGTTGATAAAAATAAATTTGGCAGCAAAAATGTCCACATACATACCATGTGGGAGAATGTCAAACTACATACTGATATGGGAATACCAATGTACATTGCATGGAATACAGGTAAGGGTTATTATTCTTTCAATCTATTTTATAATCTTTAATTTCAACACGCTATTCTTTACATTTATTTCAAGTAAAGTGGAGAAAAGTTTTTGAAGAGATGTAGAAAAAAAATTATTAATGACTTTCATCTACTATAATGATATGCCACAAGTATTTGTATATATTTTCTCCTCCCAAAACAATTAAATCAACATAATTACTCAAGGGACGTGACCTACTTAATGATAATATAGAAGGCTTGCATCCCTTGCTTAATTTTTCTCTATTATCCACGTACAGTGAGTGCAAAAAGTATACAGTACATTTCAAAAAGCTTTTTTTAACATACTCGTGCTGATTTGGACTGAAAATGTCTGAATTTTATACTCAACTTTTCAGTGTTCTATCTTGTTTGAAGATTTTTTTTGATTTTCATATTTTTAACTTGGGTCCAAATTCTGTAAATTTTGAAGATATATATATATATATATATATATGTATGTATAAATGAACTTTTTGAATTCACTGTATATAAATGCAATGTGTGTGTGTATATATATATATATATATATATATATATATATATATATATATATACTGTCATTTTTGACAGCATAGTAAAATGAATATTTTATAAACTGTTCTGAGATTGCTAAGTTTTCTATACTTTTCCAAACACCAATGTTATCAAGTAATTTTGTTGGAATCGCTTTTTCTAATAATATTAGATTTTAATCTTTTTTGGAATTCTACATGGTACATAAGGTTAGATAATATGATTTTTTTTGTATTGTTTTAATTTTTTAACCCTTTTTTCCAGGACATACATCTACCTCAACAGAGGAATCTCAAAGCTATTCAAGGCCGTAAGTTTCAACTCAAGTGTTTATAGAAAATTTCCATTTAATGTAAATGAAGACCAATTTTTGCCCTTAGTTCCATTCAAGTAGAAATAATAACATTCCTTAGGATTAGTTAATTTGTATTTAGTACTTCAATACCAAGCCAACTGTTGAATGCAATTTTACTTGGTGCACAGAGCATTAATTGATACAACCAACAACTGAAGAGGGCCAGAGAGTACACGGCTGAAATGCTGTGAAAAATATGAACAACATGGAGCTGAAATTAGTTTAAACCAACAACATACATTGATATGAGAGGAATTTGCAAGAAAAAAAAAGTTAATCTGATCACTTTTTTTTATAATTTTCAGGCATATAGGTGATCTGAAAGTATAAAAAAACAAAATACAGAGTTTCAACTTTTTATATGCACCCCCCCCAAAATGAGTGAATATCCTGTCCTAAAAATACAAAATAACTTTTTGAAAATAAATACTGTGTTTTGTCCTATTTAGAATAAGACTTGATGGAAAAAAAAAACTATACTATATTAGAAATTTATTTATGTTTCCCTTTTTGTTTTCTCACATGGGATAGATCAAGTTTTATGGCCAATTTCCAAGTCAGTACGTGTAATATTAAAATAAAAATGTTTCTAGATATTTCCTCTCACTATTTTTTAAGTATCATATTTTAGTGTACTTATATTTCTGATCAGAGTATGTTTTTTTTTGTTTTTTTTATCAATGTTCAGGTTGATGCATCAGATCATAACTAGCATTCAGGTCGTCAATGATGTGTTAGCTCCAATCCGATTACTTTCCAACGCAAGACCTCGGAAGAAAGGACGCAAAGGACATAGCCGAAGTCTTTATCGAGAGATACTTTTCTTGTCTTTTGTAGCATGTGGAAGGAGTTTCATTGACTTGGGTAAGAACCTTTTTTTTTTTTACTTTCTGAATTATATTCAGATATTCAAAGTTATTTAAAAAAGTTATGTTCGTGTTGATATTTCTATATTGGGCTTTTCCGGGGGGGGGGAGAAACCTTGAATATAAATCAAATGATATTCTATAGAGATTTCTAAAAATTACGAAAAGGGTGGGGGTGCTTGACCAGTGCAATCGTAAAACTGAAGAAAAGATTGTTGCATAGAATTGTTGCTACTTCTGAGCTGTAAAATGTTCGTTGGCTATGTAAAAGTGTCAAATTTGCAAAAAACAAGAAATGTAGGGTTGTATAATGTGATAATAAATTGGAACTGGAGTCTTATTTTCCGTCTGTTGCATGAAAGCACGTATTTGAAGTACCTTTCTTGCTTCTGTTCTGAAGCCAAAATTTTTTTTCCACTCGTGAGAGTGGTTGGGTTCATTGGTAGTTATGTTCAGATAGACTTTCTCAAAAATGTGTTATAAATGAAATTACATATTAATTCAAGGTAATGTGATTTAATCAGAAAAACATTGTTAAAACATTCTCTGGTCTTTGCTATTGAAACAAATTTTAACCCAAGAAAACAAAAAATATAAAATAAAAATGAATACTAAGGTTTAAAATATTTCATATTAGAAAAATAAGTAATGAAGTATAGTTGGCCCTCCAATTTTGTGGTGAGTATACTTGTATTTGAGTGGTTAAAAATGTCTTGAAATGAAAAAATATATTTATAAATTTAAGATAATGTAACTTACTAACTTGTTTTACTCAATTTTCATTATTTTTAGTAGTCCACAAAATGTTCAAACCATCCCTGACATGATTTAATCAACTTGTATTTTTGAAGGGGTGATAGAATCTAACAACAACCTTAGTTGTTAAATTTGAAGATGGTAAATGAAAGGTAGATAATTTGGCATTGGCTGTCTCACTACTACTAAACACTGTTGGAGAATTTCTGTTAAAATGAGGAAAAAATGCTGAGAACTTGTTGAAAAATTTAATTCTGTTGTAAGGAATGTTTTCCATACATGAAAAGAATAACGAACAATCTTGGTCTAAAAACTAATTTTTCCTGATGTTTAGAACTGATGATTGATTAGAGAAATGTGATTTGAAGATTAGCCTGTGTATCAAGTCAATCTTTATCAATTTACTAAATATCAGGTTAATTGATCTTATAGTTTTTGCAGAGAAGTGGTATGAACAAACAAGAGGCTCAGATATTGGTATAGATAGACCATTTTTTTTTTTTTTTTTCCTAGTATTAAAAACTTCAGCTTACAAATGTATTGTAATACAAATTGTATATTTGATGGAGCATGTTTTTTCTTCCTGATTGAGATACACATTGAAAATCATGAATAAATTCTGCATTTTATCTTCAAGTCAATTATTCAAAATCTGATTGAACTGTGAGGAACAAATTCATAGCTTATATCAACTCATTATTTTCAATCCTAATTTTGTCAAAAAAAAATCAAATCAAATTTTTCTTGATAAGCGATGTATCTGTCATGATTGGAAGAATTCTTTTTTTTTAAATTTACTTTAAAAGGGGTTTGAGAAGAGGTTTTGAGAATTAAATAGCTATAGAGATAGGAGAGGGAGAAAGAAGCAGGGAAAGAGATGAATCATAAACATATTTGCTAAAGGAGAATGGCTGAATGCAGTTGTTGAGAAAAAAGAAAGGTGAAAAAGTAAACTGAGGGAGGTGTAAATAAACTCTTGAATGTCTGTGAGTGGAAGATTTCGGTTAAATGCCAGAGATGATCACTTCAGGCTTTTATGATTTTTTTCAGAAATTTTGGTGCTTTAGATTTGCACCCCTAGGTATGCCGTTAACAAAACAGGTGTTTTACTTGTGCTTAAATAAAAGTATCAATTTCTTTTTGTTAGAGCTGTATCTAACTTTACCTGGAGAAGCACATTATGATAGTTCTTTAAAATAACTCTGCATTATCTTTGGAAAAAAACATGTACAGACTACAATATTTGATAAGAATCTCATTTTGTACATGAAAGGATTTCATTGCTTTGCAAAATCATTTGTATGAATTATTCAGATCTTCATATTTTTAATTGTGGGAAATTCATCAAACAGATTTTACAAGTATATATGTCATTATCCAGTATTTTTGTCCTAATTAGGGAGAGGACTGCAATTCTGGATATTTACATACAAATCTTTTATTGCTTGTTTCGTTAGTCTTAATTGCTTTTCTCAACAAATGTGAACTTGAAATTAGTGAAGATAGATTGGTATGCAGTGAGTGTGAAAAGTACAAGATACATTTCAAAAAGTTGATTTTAATATACTTCAAAATTGACAGAATTCTGACTGAGGATTTCTGATTTCTGTGCATAACTTCTCAATGTCTAATCCTGTTTCAATATTTTTTTTATTTCTTAACCTTTGGTCTGAATTTCATAAATTTTGATGGTTCAGAAGGGTGATACCTTTTATCTAGTCTATTTGTATTCTTTTTTTTTTTTTGACTAAATGTGTGTGGCTCAGATGTGTTTTCAAAAATCTCACAGAATATTAGCATTTTTTTAGTATGAAAAATGTAAGGGACAGAGCACATTTTCCCCAATTTCACCAAAAATAGGTGGAATAAAAAAAACAAACAAAAAGCAAGAACTTCCATAAATGTATATGATTATCACTAGCAGAAGTATCCAACACCTTTTTCTTTTAAGAGACATAAGTGTAGGCTTAAAAAAACATTTCAATAATTTTAACTCTCCTCTCACATTTAAAAAAAAAAAATATTATACTCTTTTAAACTATCATCTTTGTATATTCAGGTGATTTTAAATTAAAGAAAATGTTATTAAAGAAAAAAATATATCTATCTATTTTTAAAAGTATTTTTTTTTTACTTTTGAATATTTTGATATCTACTTCCATCAATACAAATTTAGATATTTGCATGTTGTAAGTTTTTATTGTGCATGTTTGCATATTTGGATGTTAAAAACAATTTTACAAGTTGTATCAATGATGTTAAGTCTGTGTTGGGATAATTGATTTAGGGTCGACTGTATTTCCATAGACCACAAGAAAATAGCCTTTGATATTGTAATGTTAACAATCCTGTTTGTATAATCAATTAATTACTGAAGCTGTTTTGCTTGGCATTTCCAGATGCGTTTGATAATGAATACAAGAATGCATTCAACAAGTTGTCATCAGCAGAAGTAAAACGGTTGCAACCAGATGACAAACCCCATTCACTCGCTGTACAATGGTGCCGTGCTGTCTTTGAAGACCTTGAAATCTGAACAACTAGAAATTGTTCTATCAATAGTTGGCAACCTCAATCATCTGGGGTTGATTTCCGATGTGTTTGGTGATAAAGTCAACCAACATGGTGCAAATTCTTTTCTTTTGTCAAAATTTCAGGAGGTACATCTATAAACGCACACATATACACGAGTATACACACTGACATGCAATCTATTTGCACCAATCATTATCAGTACCTTTTTATAATAAAAAAAAAATTATAAATTGAAAAAAAAAGAAGTTGAAAAAAAATTGTATTCATCAAATGATTTAATATTACTACTAGCCTTAAAAAAAAAACCGTTGCTGTTTCTTTTCTCTGCTTTTAATAGTGACCTTATCTTTGATAAGATTTAAAAAAATAGGACTAACTATTTTGCTGGTTGGTGACCTGTGATTGTTTCCTTAGAAATGCAGAGATCTTTTCCTCTTTCAAGGGGCCCTTTGCAGATATATGAAAACAAAAAGAACAGTTAGCAGCAGCAGCAGCAATTGTACATAGTGTTGTAATAGGCCTTTGGGGATCATGAGGTTAACATTGATCTAAATATATAAAAAAAACAATGGAAAGTGACAGATTGTGACAAATCTGACTCCTCCTTTGCACTATATTATTATGAGAAAAATCTATTGATGTATTGACTCTTCTTCTTCCTCTTTCCTCCCAAAAGAGATGATCAGCTGCTTGAGACTAATTATTTGTAACTCTCACACAATACACACTGCACATACACACACACACACACACACACACACACACACACACACACACAATGTTAATATAATTATAATTTCTTGGAGGAATACATTGAGAGACCTCAGGGCTGGAAATTATTTTGCATCATCTTGGGTTCTTACAATGCCCTGAGTTAAATAGTTTTGTAATCATAACAGATTTGCTTGAAACAATTTCTTGTTGGAAGGTGGCTGGCCAGCTCCAGTTTCTCTATAATTTCATATCTCCTTATTTTCTGTGAAGTAAATGAAAATTGGTAGTTGGTATGGTTTAGGACTGTTAATTTGCTATAAATTAATGTTAGCATGTCCTTTTGTCATCAATTAAAATAGATGTTACCTTTGTTTTTTTTTTTTCAATCCATCCCCAACCCATTGTACATATCCTTTTCTCCTTTTATCATTCCAAATGATATATTGGTATGAGACCTGACAGAGTATTCTCCCTTAGATCTCTTTAGGTTAATCCAAAGTATACATAGATATTCATAGATTCAATCTGCAATCTTAGTTTTTAGAAAAAATGTGCTGCAATTGATTAATTTTAAGTTGAAAAAAATCTCTGCTTCATTTTTCTGTTAGATTTATGTATTTTATCGTTATTTTATTTTATTTCTAGCCTCTCACCGACAAAATTTTCTGTAGATCTTTAGAATATTACAAAATAGAATGCATAGACTATTGATTTTTTTTTTCAGTTCTAATTGTTTTATTTAAACTTTCTACATTTGAATGAGACTCCTTCCAAAGATTCTTTGATTTGGCTTTTTAGAAAAATATTTTTCCTAATTTATTTTTTTATATGTATGGCGTATGTGTGTGTATACACATCGCATACCTAATATTAATATATACTTTTCTATGTTAATATGCTTTTTATTAATGGTTTTGTACTTTTAGTGTAATTAAATTGTGAGGAAAATCAGATGATTTTATTCATTCCACCCCTTCAACTACTCCTTCAACTTACCAGCTACTTCTGTTTTTCTATATTCAGAAGTTTCAACTAATTGTGTGATAGAAATAATGGCTTCTTCAACAAGCAAACTGAGGTTCATTTTTGTAACCTTCTTTTGATGATTTGTCCTTTTTTTTTCTTTTTAATCAAAGCTGATTCTGAACTGTGCTTTCTTGTACATTTGAGCTGTAATAATATTTTGTTGGATATATTTTGCGTGCAGTCAGTCAATCATCTCTTTGACTCTATTTTTCAATTGAAGTAAAATTGTCAGCATATTGTGAAGATTCTATTTTTAATATTGAAATATATATTATGTAAAGAAAAATTTTGTAGATATTCTTTCTTAATGAACGTTTAGAACTTTTGAAATGCTCGAAATATCTGATTTTGTAGGTGGCGTAGAGAATGTCAGTTGGAATTAATTCATAAGCAGTTGTCTCTGCATCTTTATAGAAATTAAAACATTTTTTCCAAATTTGAAAAATGTTAAATCTAAAATTGTCTAGAAGTGAATGCCAAGTTCATGTAAATTCTATTTAGTTAATGCATTACGTCTCCAATCAAGCTTCAGTTTTGGAACAGCAAGTCGATTCTTGATCCACTACTTAATTGGAGTCAGTGATGCGTCTATAAAAAAGCATGATACCCAACTCGTAGAAAGATATTTCATTTAGCTAGAGAGGCATTGAGCGCTTGTTAGCAGTTCTCTGTTGTAATAATTTAGATGTCCTTCGTGAATACTGATGAAAAAATAACTTGTTTGTCATCGTCACCTATCTTTTTTAAAGCAAAATCCTGAATGTTTTTACATATCATGATATCATCTGAAGCTTTTCTCTCACTTGATTGCACTAAAGAAAATCTTTTTGTTGAATATCTCCTTGCTCATGTTTGCTATTCTGTTTTAGTGAAAGTATCTCGGACTGTGCTAATAATGAACAAAAGTTGGTTTCCTCACTTCAAAGTAGATATAAATTTCCTTCTATCAGCAGTGCTCTTTTCAAAGATGCATTATTTCCGATATGGTTAAAGTTCTATGTAATGTAGATCAAATATAACATTTGAAGTGAGTTATATCATAGAAAATAATGAAAGGGAGAAAAATGAGATTTTCATTAAAGCAAATTGCTTGTGTCTAAACTTAATCCTCTTTGCATTTAGGTGTCGTTATATATTGGCTGCACCTAATGAACTTCTTAGCTCCAAGTGATGCTGCATTCATGTTGTTCTTGTTAGGCTATTCTTCTTCATTCTCCTTCTTCAACAGTTGAATTTTTATTTTGTTTCCTACATTCACAAGAGAGACTGTGATACAATTTTTAGTTATAGCACATCATGCACCACATTATTTGTGATATAATGATTATTTTATCCCCCCCCCCACTTGATAAGTGTTGTCACATACCACCCTCAAGTAGCTGATAATTATCAAGTAAGTTTCAATTGAAAAGTGATATTCACTCACACGTATTTTAGTCAACACAGTGTGCAGTACGATATTATCTTATTTTGCATCGTAGAAAAACAGTAGATTTAAATTTATGAGCATGAAGTCTTTTATTACTTTGAGTTTATTTCTAGTAAAATTGTTCGATAGTTTTTGTTTCCCTAATCAATAACAAGCTTTCGGTATTGTTCTGTTTTATAATTTTGCATAGTAATGAATTTGGGAGTCTGTTTCTTTCCTGGTTTTCAAGAACAACTTGAATCATTGAAAGGTAAAGAATATTGATTTCTTGACTCTTTCAAATTATTTTGAAAGTTAAATTCTTAATGTCTAGAGAGCCTTCATTTAGTGATTTATCAAATTCTATCAACCTAATGTCAATTTGCTTTTGATCATTCCATATTAAGAGTAGCTCTTATCAAAAGAATTAATTTCCCTTTGAAATCATTCTTCACAAGTTAAACCACTTTACTTGGTGGTCAAACCTTAGTACAATTTGGCTGTTTCTCTCTCTCTCTCTCGCGCTTTGACAGCTGATATTGTTGAAGGAACATTTTGGTCAAGTTATGCCATGACATTGTTATAGCAGCAAGAGTTATTTTCTCCTGTTAGCAAAGGAATGTTTTAAAGATGCCATTTCTACCTGTTGAAGCTAATTCTTAAATTTTATAAATGTTACTTGTATTTTTATATTTAAATTCTACTTTTAAAATGTAAAAAAAAAAACTACGATTATATAAAACATTAAAAAAATTCATGGAAATGTTTTTGATGGTAATTAATATAGAAAGGCTAACATTAAAACTATTCTGGTAATTCATTAAGATTTTTGTCCTATAAGACTAATGTATTTAGTTCTTGATTACTATGAGCATACTTTTTTTTTTTTTTTTTAAATTTGTTTCACACTAATTGGTACAAATTATAGTTGCTCAAAAATGAGTAGAATCGCCACAAATGTGCATAAAAATGGTTTAGGGGAAGTAATCCTGAAATAACTGGTTTGGTCTGTGATCAGTTACTGCTCAATATTATAGAAAAAGTATGCACTCAACATTTAAATCTTATTTCATATTTATTTTCTAAAATAAATTTTTGCTTTAATGATTCACAAATACATGTTTTTATTGTCATACGAAATTGAAACATATGTTTTAGCTTTTATTTTATAACCAGTTGAATTTGTATCCAATTATTAAAAAAAATAAAAAAAAATTAATTTCACAGATGAACACTGCACACAATTTGACAAATGAAACAAAAATTGACAAAGCTATTTTATCATTTTGGCTTTGTGCACTCCAGGCAAGCTTTACTTGCCTCAATATTTTGTCAGGCTGAATACATTTCTTAGAAATACATTTGCAATAAGTGTAAGTAAACTTGTAGAATTACTGAAACTAAAAACTCAAGTGAAATTCAAAGAAAAATATTTTCTCTGAGCTTTACTTACCTTTTATTGCTGTCTTAGTGGTTACTACATACAGTGAGGTGAAGAAGAAGTCTCTGTGTTTTGCTGAGATTTGGTATTAAGTACTGAGTCGATACTGAGTGATATAAGTAAATCCAAATAATTCAAGTAACAGTGGTCAAACAGCTGTAGTTTAGTACAGTCTTGTACAGATGTGTAGCCCAATTTTGTAATGCATAAACTTTTATCTGATGTATAAAATCCTAATGCTCATGGACTGTTGGAGCATTGAATGAACTCTTCTGTGTATGTATGTATGTATGTGTGTGTGTGTGTGTGTACATATATATATATATATATATATATGTATATGTATATATATATATATATTATAACCGGAATGCTCAAATACAACTCTACTCAGTGTATACCTGTGTATATAATGAACATTATTTGGCACTGTGCTGATTCCTTTTTGAACTACTAAAGTTGTTTGGTATCAATAAAAAGGTACGGTATCAGCTTCTATTGTAAAATTTCAGTTTTTCCACTGACCTTTTTTTTTTAAAATTCTATTATCGCCATTTTTTTTTTTTCTTAAAGTTTGTCAGTGACCTCTCTTCAGTAAATGTTCATTGTAGGAACACTGGTTTCTATATACTGTTGAGTTTTGTTAAAATTTTTATTTCTTTTTTTTTCTTTTTTTTAAATGATTTCCAGCTACAGATCTTTGATTTTCTTTGTTTCTCCATGCTTCTCTGTGACTTCTATAAAAAAAAAAAATGCAATGATTGTCCCACTGCTCATTTTGTCATGAACTTATGATAGTCTGAACAGTAAGAAAAAATAAACTTTGATGTACAAAACAAATGTGTCTGGAATTTTTCTAATTTTTCTTATGAACTGTTTGTTTCATTTTTCAGGGATTTTTTTCTCACCTCTCAGGAATGTATCCAATTCGATTAAATGAAATTTTGCTCAGTCTAGTTCTCTGATGTTGCTCATACATTGTATGCTGAACAGTTTTTAAAAAGAATTTTTTTTTTTATATAGATGTGGTTATAATAATATTCAGTATTTCCTCATCAAAATCAAAAAGTATTTCTACTTCCACCCCATTCAGAAAAAGTGCGAAAGGTTTTGATTATTACTTGCTTATTTGGTCAAGCTTACCCAGCTAAATGGTGCTTCCCATGGGGGATGTGGGTTCAAATCCTGCCTAAGGCTTTATTTCCCGTTCAATGAGATTTACCACTAGGAAATCAGACTGAGTAGAAAGTTGTGATAAAAAGCCATCAAGTCATTGTGGAGGTGAACAGTAGTCATAAAAATTTCAAGTGACAATTAGGTTTGTTTCCTTTTCTGATCATTTCTTTCTTCTCTCTCTCTCTTCTTTTTTTTTTCTTTCTTTCTTTGTATTTACTTTTTTGAAGAGTGAGTTCCTTTCAAACACTATAGAAAGATGAAATAATCTAGTTACACCATTGTTGAATTTGACAATTTTCTTTAATTGTTTTTTTTCATTTGCTTATGACAGCTCAACTCGGGCTATCAATATATGGCAGCCAGTAAACACATGAAGAGGGAAAGTGATAGTATAAAGTCGATGATGATGATATGTAATGATAAAAAGATAAAAGGTAAAGTTTTATTTTGAAAAATTTATTTCAGATATACAATAATACATTTTTGGTATTTCTTCAAGACTGGTTTAGAAAAAAATCAATGGATGAAAATAAATATTTGCTTTATCATGAAGTTGACATTAATGTGGGAATAAAATTTGATGATTTTGTTGGAAAAAAAAAGGTTATTAAAATCTTATTAAAATACTCTTTTTATTTAAGAAAATTTTTTTTTGAGTATTTAATATTCGTTTGTTTTCAATAAAATAAGATACTTTAACTCTCAATATCATGTAGGAAAATGTTCAATATCAAAGGAATAACTGCTGATCAATGTTACCTCTTTTCAAATTTAGTTTTTTTAATTTTTTTTTTTTTAATTTTTAATTTTTTTTTATTTTCCATTCTGTCATAACTTTGAGAAACTTAATTTTCATCACTGAAGTCCCATTGTCAGTCAGAAGCAGTATCAAGCAGTTTATGACATTAAGAGTTAAAATGTTGTTTTATGCATTTTAAATACGTGAAATTATAAAAATTGTTTTGATTTAATAATCAAACGTATAAATTCTGTTCAGAACCAATAATAACTTTGTATAACAAAGGTTGTTATTCTGTTTACAACACTTTGGAAGAGTGAGTTCCTCCCAAAGTAAGGAGACCCCAATCACTTGATTGTTCCAGATTTGCTTTATATACAAGACATGGCATGATTTTCTTGAAACAAGCTCACCAACCTGAAAGATAACAAAACAACTATGAGCTTCATTCGAAAAAAGAATTCAAAATGTGATACAAATTCTAATATTTGCCCTGATAACAATCTATCTATATCATGAACTTTCTGTTTGTTTCTCTGTCCATTACAATGGAGTCTTCCAGTAATAGGTAACAATTTTGCTGAGAAAATATCTACCAACCATTTTGAAAGTTTAAAAATGGACTCTTCCATTTAAAACATGTTCAGTTGAATTGTGATAAAACAGATGAAATGGATAAGATAAACACTTATTTACACAAATAATTGTTCACTACTTCAAAGCTGTTATGTCTTGAGATAACAGAATCTCAAGAAACTGCTTGCACCCCACAGAAAGATACTGTTACCAAATGCATGAAGATCCTCCAGTACATATTATTACATACAAAGGGAACTTGATTATCCGAATTTTGTGTATCCCATCAGTCTTATTTGTATGATCAAGGTTTCTCGATATTTACTTATAATATCATCTATGAAGTATGAATTTTTCCAAGGTAATACCTAGTCATGAATAATTGTCGGTAGGATGGTTTTGGTAAAACTTACATAGTTGAAACACCATTAAAAAGATTACATCTATTGAACTATTCGTTTGAATTGTTTTCTCTTTCCAATGACTTTAAAGTTATGTATAAATCAAAAGTGAATCCTACCTATGCAGATGAACTTGAGAATTTCTTCTTTATGACTTGATAGTTGTTCCCTTTCTTCAATTTGTAACAAATGGTCCTCAGTAGGTTTGTTAACCATGTCTGCGAAGCTTGTCCCTTTTTCCCCCAAAACAATAGCATAAATCTCCATCTTGTGGTCTTTCAAGTAATTTGCTCTTACGATCATCTCTTTTGTTTCGTGGCTTCTCGAATCTAAAAACAAGAGAACTGTGTTTTGGGCAGATCCTCTCTCCTTTTGAGTTGACAGTGAAGCAGCCGTTCTGTTGATTTTCATCAAAAGATCACTGCCATCTGGAAGATATGTCACAGATTCTGACAGTTCCGGCTTAAATTCATTGTAAACTACTTCAACCTGGATTTTGGCGTCGTTTGTTTCTACTAGTTCGTTCCTGAGCTCCTGAACAAAATGCTGAATTTTCGTCGACGTTCTCCCGTCTAAGGTGATTGGGTCAATACCAATAAATAAATTGACAAAACGTTTTGCTGCACAAACTGAAAAAGACAAAGCATCACTTTTAATTTGGACGTCGACCAATTAGGTGCTATTTCAAATTGTTATAATAGATGATAGAATAAAAATTTTGGGAAGAAAAAACACCTTTCTACTAATCGTTTCTGGTGCTTGAAGATTAACCAATTAATACGAATGACGGGAATATATACATTGCAGTTCTATGGTTAACTCAATAAAATTTCCGTTTTATTGGGATTTATGGCAATTTAGTTCTGTGAGTCAAAGATTTTTTATCTTGCAATGGATAACTATTACTCTTCGTCACTTTCGGTAGTTGATAACTTAATTACAATTATAATGTTTTAGATTAATCTTGTCTCGGTAATAATTTTATAATTTGTACATAATTCATAAGTTGACATTTGCTATTATCTGTTCTTTTTTTAAATTTTTTTTCGTTGTATTGAATTTTGATACTTGGTTTCACTTGAAAATAAATGGTTTTGTGCGGGATTATAAAAAGTTACTCACTTGGACCTTCATCTGGAGGGCTGACTTGCACTGTGGAAAAAAAAAAAGAAAGAAATGAAACCATAAAAATCGATCCTGTTTTGGGTTAGAATTCGTATAAAAATTTCTCAGATTCTAAATATGAAACTACTTGATTTGATAAGACTGTATATCCTTTAGATATAAGAAAACAAAATTGATTACATAAACAGTGAATAAAATTACGAATGAAATATCTTGAAGCAAACTAAACTTGTTTCCTGTATTGTAATGCACGATGCAATGGTTTAGGTCCCCCATTTCTCAAACGATCCATTGAGATCCAAATATTGTAGCTTTTGCGGGTGCTATTTTGATGACGCCAAAGATGGACTGCCTTAACAGGGTTAGAGAGCTCCACCAGCCTTGCTATTTACGCATAACTGGTGGTTTCAAGCATCTCCCAAAGGAAATACTGCTTAGTGATAGCAAACCGTCCCTGTTGGAGTTTGAACTCAGTTCGCCGATTCCATTCTCTTTACTATCAACCATTAGACCACCCCGCCCAAAAGCAATATATTTTGTCGAAAAAAGTTTATTTATAAATGATTACTTACTGTTACAATGACTCATATCCAAAAGTTTCTTCACGGAGGCATCAATATCGCTGTGGGATTTGATATCAAACACAAAATCGGACACTGGCTCGTTGACCATTTTCTTGTATTGATCATAAGTTATTTCACTGGGACCCAATCTGAAAATGTACAAATAGATTCCCAAACGGCGAATAAACTTTGCCCGTTTTAAATCTATTCTGCTGGCTGTTCCATCATTTGAGAAATAGAAAGCTATATGGGTGATCTCTTTCCTCATTTGAGATGATAGCCGTTTCAACTGCTTCAAAGCCACCATTCCACTTTTCCTTCTACGGGATTCACTTGTACTGCCAGAGTCATGGGCTTCTAAAATAAAACAAACAAAATTTAAGCTATAAAATGTTCAAAAAAATGTAATGATACTGTTCTCTAAAAGCTGCACGAAAATATAAATCATGCTCTGCAGTAAAACTTTGATGTTGCGCATGATAGATCACTTAATCCTATAACTATAATGATATGCCATGTATATTTATTTAGTTGTCCTCTGTCACAGTAAGAGACGCAACACATCTTCGCTATCATCCGGTCGGTTACCACATGATTGCATAATAAAAATAAAATTCCATGTTATGATGACGTAGTAAAAATGCTGAATTTAAAGATTGAAAAAATATATAACAAGTAATAAATAAAAATCCGTCTGCAGTCAACATAACACTATTATCTAAGCTCATTGCAATACAAATATCCGCTTATATAAAATGCAACGTGTATGTATATATATATGCTGTCATTTTTTATGTTGCAGATAAACTAGTGAATGAATAATAGATAATATCAATACACCGAATAAATCATTTTGTTATACACTCTTTGTTGTAAGTAATTGGCTTTTGTTCCGCAAACTTTGGAAGAAAAAAAAAATCAACGATTGTCTCAACATTATGTTCCCTCGCAGAATTTGAATTTTTATGAGATAATATTTTTTTTATAGAAAAGATATATACTGGACGCCGTATTGTATTGGGCAGAAATATTCACTCCTGTGTTGTGGGGTTCGAGCAGTTTCTTTACATTTTCTCACTTCAAGACTTATTTGTTGTTGCTAAAACTAAAACTTACTGCGCAATTTTCGTAGAATATGCACCAATTCATCTGTGTGGGAAACTTGTGAAGAGTTCAATGGATTCTTGAATTTGACAACATGTCTCACTGTCGAATCAGAAATTGTGACGATGGCGATACGATTGTAATGTTTCCTGTCATCGTTTTTGAAATTCCGAAATAAACGGACCATTTGTTCAGCCCTTTGGATTTGATTTTCAAACTGTTTATCGCTCAAATGTGGTGATATGTCCAGGAATAACACAACATCGGCTACTTTACCTTGAAGGCAACCTAAAATAGAAAAAAAAAGAAAGATCATTAACTTGGGTATTTTCATAACAATATATCGAAATCAGAGGCGTAGCTAGACTTTTGAAAGCTGGAAGTGTTGGCCCCTTGAGGAGTCTCTTCCAACATTTAATGAGATTTGTAAGCAAATTTCTAGTAGGTGAACTACTTTTCACAAAACTTTAGGGTAGGGAGTAAATTAGGTGATGGGGTCATTTTCAAGCTACGTCTCTGAAAAATACTGAGGCAATAATTATAATTCTTCATCGGATATGTTACAAAACAACAGTTTTTGAATAATCAGAAAAAATTACAATAAACATTTTCGAAGACTTTTTCGGACGATTTAGCTGTGTGTTATCAAAGATTATTAAGAAACGTTTTATCGAATCACATTTATACTTGCAGAATAATGTTATATATCACATAGAAGCGGTCGCAGGTTCGATTTCTGGAGCAGTCCCACTTCTTTAATTGTTTATTCCATTTACATTGTTTTGGCCAAATGATACCGAGTAATAATGGGAGATCATTCCAAATAAGAGTTTCAATATAACATAACGCAATTTATAATCATTCTGTCAGATCATGTATCCATTTCTTAATAACTTTATATATAATGGTGTGTGTGTGTGTGTGTGTGTGTGTGCGTGTTGAGACAGATTCGACTGCTGTTACTCTAACATCTTCTGAATCATTTTATTGAAAACTTAAGATTGCATACCTCTGCCAACACAGTACACCAACTAAAAACTTGATGAAAGTCAGTTCATGTAAAGCTACGATGCAGGGGAGTTAAATGTGTAGGTTTCAATTTTCCATAATTTTGTACTATTGTCTTAATATATGGAAAATACCTCTCAAATCGAAAAAATCCTGGATGCACCCACAAAATTGACGATTTCTTCCTCAGCCTATAGTCCACCCCTTCCACAAAATGCCATTGAAATTCATTGAAAACTTTCGGAGATATTGTGTGTACAGATAAACATGAGTGAATTCATGAAGCTATTCTTACTTCGATGGCAGAGGTAAACCCTCTCTGGATAATTAGAGAGAAAAAGAGACAAACAAGAAAAAGTCACTCACCGAAAACGGAGGGACACAAATGCATCACCTGAAACAGGAAAAAAAAAAATAATTCAGCAAAAATATTTTTGAATTTGTCAAGTAATAGAGCAACAAGGGAAAGACTTATGCTTTTTTGTGAACTTGTGATAACGAATCTCATCGACAGGACAGAACTCAAGCTATGTTGTTTATTCCTTTAGACTGCTTATGGAGCATAGGGTCGAAACCATTTATCATCATCATCATTATCAGTCTTTTAGCTTCAGTCGTTGGATGTAGACCTTCCCCAAGATTCGCCGGAACTCTCTATCGTGGGTGTCTCGGAGCCAGTACTTTCTGAACTTATCTAGTTCGTCGTCATCTTATATTTTGTCGGCCCCTCTTGGGATCCACGATATGAGACGTGATATCCAGCGATTGTCTGGCATTCTTGCAACATAACCAGCCCATTACCATTCAAGTTTTATTATGGAGTCCATGATACATAGGACTCCTGTCTCCCCTGTAATAAACTTTGCTGTCTTGTAATCTCTCCATGTAAGGTTGAGCACGATGTTTTCATGTTTACGTTGAATGCTTCTCAGTTTGAGGGTTAGTATCTTGGTTAGGTTCCATGTTCCAGCTCCGTAAGTGAGGATGCATTGGTTCTATACCCTTCTTTTTAGCAGTAATGGGATTTTCTTATTCTTGAAGATTGAGCTTATCCTGCCAAAAGCTAGCCAACCTATTGCGATTTTATGGAGATTCATTGTTCGAAGCACTCAGTTGTGGTTTAAAGCAAGTAGGTTTTTATGGTCTTTGAACCGCCAAGCTATAGGTCTTTTCCTTCATCTTAGATGAACTGCTTTACAGGGTTTCAACTGCCCGACTATTTACCTATAACGGGGAGGTGTAGAAGTAGATCCGTGCATTTCTCAATTGAATTAGAGTGCGGTGAACGTAAGAACCTCAGCCGAAACTCGAACTTTGTGTGCCGATTCTGTTTTCCATGCCGGTAATCACTTTGCCGCTCCACACCTCCGAACTTGAGCTATAATAACATCTAATTCTCTAATCTAATTTGAAAAAATGACGATTATACTACAAATCGTTTTGTCTCGTGAAAGAAAGCAGAACAAGGTATTTCTGCTTCAGTTTTTATAGCTCGGATACTCAACTCTTCATATTTGATTTAATGTATCGTTTTTTTTTCTTTACATTTTAAGTTTCAAATCCTAAATGAAAATGATATCATATCTTAAAGCCTACAATCATCCCATCTAGGGGCGTAGCTTAAAAGAGAGGGTTCCATTCCAACACTTATGTAATGTCAGTAAAATGTTTTTGGTGAACCTCTATTTGTTGAGCTTAGGGGGGACTCCACTGGGGGCCCTTAGGAGCGTTTTCAAAATGCCACGCCCACCTCGTCCCAGCTACGCCCCCGGTCCCATCTTATGCAACAGTTCACCGCTGTTGTCCCGTTCTAGGAATAAATGACCCATTTCTCTCTTCAACACAGCATTTGAACGAAGTGAAAATAAATAGATCAAAATAAAAATATATATATAAAAAAAAGTTGGTCACGTGTTCCCAACTGTTTGTTTGCATGTGAGTTTGTTTTTGACAAGTATAAGAAGAGACTGTGGTGTAAGTAAATAAATAAAAGCTATTAGAAGCGGTCGGGGTTCGTTAAAAATGGCTCGAATTTTTTTTTTCAGGTTTTTCTAAAATGCAAAAAATCCCTTCCCGCCGGCTGTGACAACGTGACGACGACGTAGTAAGTAAGTAAGTAATATTTCCGAATATTTCGGCTGCGTACAAGTTGACATGAAGGCCAAAGAGAGAAAAAGAAAAAAGAAAAAAAGGAGAAAAAAAGAAAGAAGGAGGATGGCGGCAGCCAACATCGTCGTGGGGAGATGCTTTTTCTCTCCCTCTCCCCCCCTCTCTCTCTCGGTCTGTCTGTCTGTCTCTTCTCATCTGATGATAAGCCAACCCCAACATAGAATGCTAGAGAACAGGAAGGGCGGATTTCTCAAGATCTTATTGCTGAGAGTAGCGAACGCTGGGCTGCAAAATCAGTGCATTGTGAAGGGAAAAAAGCAAGTAGGTAAAAAGCGTACAACTTTCTCAAGTTACAAGATATCATCATCATCATCATCATCATTATCATCATCATCATCACAATCATCATCGTCGGCTGAGGTATAGTTCCTCTCTCTCTCTCTCTCTCTCTCTCTCAACAAACGAACAATTCCAACCAACAACTCTACGACATTTTCAAAACGGCTGTTATTCTTGTTACTCATGGATAAACATGCAAGAGAGAGAGAGAGAGAGAGAGAGAGAGAGAGAGAGAGAGAGAGAGAGAGAGAGAGAGAGAGGGAAGCAAGGGAGAGATGAAGGAAGGAAGAGAGGGAGAAAGAGGAAAAACATAGTAAGAGAGAGAGAGAAATAAAGAGAGGAAAAGAAAGAGAGAATGGAAGAGAGGGAAAAAGAAAGATGGAGCGAGAGAGAGGGGAAGAAAATATATGTATCTATGAGAGAGATAGAGGGGGGAGAATCAAAGAAAGAAAAAAAGAAAGAAAGGAAGAAAAAAAAGGAAGAAAAACCAGAAAACATTTTGGTCTTGAACTTTGTCATCTGACAGTCATTCCGGAATGTATATCAGATTTCCTCTTCCTAAAATCTGACGCTTTTTGGATCTGGGCTAAGTTTTTCATCAAAAGAAAAAAAAATGACATTTTTCCCCAGAGACAAACGAACTTTAACTTGAGTGGTAATTTAAGGGAGTTAAAATCTTTTTAAAAAAAACCTGGATGTTATTTGCATAAATCCATAATCATCCGAAAACGAAAACAAATAATAACAATAAAAATTGTTATAAAGTTGTGTATCTTTCGGGCAAAACTCAAAAATGAAGTCCTTTTGTTTATTTACTTTTCTTCATCATCAAAAATAGAAAGGTAAAGAAAAGACAAAAGAATGTGCAAGTGCTTGATAAGGATTTTTGTGGCGGTAAACATATTGCACGCTTGAGACAATAGATTTCAACGTTTCTCTTAAATGTAACAAGTATGTAATATTGGCAACTTCACTGTTTACGTTGTTATCTTTGGCATCCTTCCTAAGTACTGATTCAATCAGACCTGGATTAAACCAGTACGGAACCTGTAGCATATGTTATAGAGAGTTTTTAAAATTAAAAAATGCACATGGTATCAGAACACATAATCTTTTTTTACTTGTATAGTAGAGTAATTAATTTTCTCTCTTGATAGACAGTCAGATAATGCAAAAGATATATCTGATATTCCAGTCATAGTTTTACTTTGTTTTCATTTTGATCTTAGTGAAGTGGCTATGACTTCAGTTTCTAATGCTATGTTTCACATAGATACCTCATTTCCATTAAAAACTGTGTTAAAATATTAGCCCCTTTTAGTGGGAATAATTGGCTAAAATTGCTGGTATTAAACACCCGTTCGTTCATAAATGTTGAAGGCAGTATAGTATTATAGTAGTAGAGCCAATGCTGGATCACTGAATCGAAATTGATAACTTACAAGCATTTACAGAGGGGCCCCTGAAATTGCGGGGCCTTTGCTACATTGTTCATCCAGCACTGGATTTAATGGAAAAAGGAATATAACGCGCATATGGAGGTTTTCCTAAAGGAAGTCGCACAAAAGAAGAAAAAAAAAACAAAAACAAACAAAAAAACAAAAAACAAAAAACGAGCTTCACAGAAAATTAAACTTACCTGTACCAAGAGAAGAACGGTTAGCGCTTTCAAAAACATGTTTGTTTCTTTGGGGTGAATGATTTTAAAAGAAATGTTGAATTAAATCGTTAGGAATCGGTGTTCGATGTAAGTTGAATGAATTGTGTAGAGAGAGAATGTCTAAAATGAACTTCTAATTCGTCGGCGGACTGGAGTAGTTCGGTTGTGTTGTTGAGTTGCACGTTGCATAAAACACTGATGCAGCTGAACGTTCCCAAGAGCTTATATACATACGGAGCACACACACTCTTGACAAGTGAGATGGGTGGGAAGCGGAGGTTGTTTCTAAACAGATGTACGTAGTTTGTATTTTTGTGACTAACGTGAGCGCTAAGGATTTCATTCATAGCAACAACGGAAGTTACAATTCTAGTAAGTGACTGCCATATATGGATAGATCACTCATCGACTGCAATCTTTCATTGATTACGTATTTTCATCCGAAAAATATTTTTTTGTATCTCGGAATGTCTGTTAAAGAATTTGGTGGAAGTCATTCCCCGCCTGTTTCAGAAAGGAATCAAGAGCATTGTTTTCCTGTCAGAGGATTTGCTTCTTTTCCTATTTTCTCTTCCTTTTCGCCAAATAACTTATTCTTCGGCCTTTTTTTTCTCCCATTATTATTCAATGCTTTCATCTTGAGCTATTTTTATCCCTCCCCGTTTTACTCCCTTCCTCTCAGCTTCCCACATATAGAGTTGAATGTCCTTGGGCAAACTTTAAATAGCATTTTATTATGAAAAACCGCAAGAAAACGGGAGGGAATCATAAATCTTGGAAAATAACAAATATCTTTGCTGAACAAATAAATATTTACTCGATTACTCCAACGTTGGCAGAAAACCATGTTGCACTTAGAGACAGGTTTCACTTTGCGAGACAAACACTGAAGCACAGGTGTTTCTGATTATCTACTGCAATACTGATGCAAAATTATTTAAAAACGCAAAACTGTTCAAGAATCTAAGAATAAGCAAAATAGGAAGCGGAAAATGATGTAAAATAGATGAAATGTAGAATGGATGCAGAGTTCAATCAATTTCAAAAGTCATGGACGTGAAGTATGATGAAGAAAATTTAATATATCTATTGATATTCGGACCATCCTCGTCTTGGTTGTTTTTCATACAACGCTTCACATAGCACAGTGGTTACAGCATCAGACAAATTACTGTAAAGTAATCTGATGGTTCTAGATTCAATCCTAGTGTGAGACAATATAACAATCCTACTAATGCTAAGAGGGGAGTAGGGTCAATATACCCCCGTCGGATAAATAAATAATTACTTCCCCACAATTACCAGATGATATCTGACGAAGGCTGTAGAGTGCAACGGCCGAAGCGTTGTATGAAAAACAACCAAGATGAGGATGGTCCGAATATCTAATAGAAATAATAATAATACCTCAATCTCCAAAATTCAGAGATATAATAAGAAAATTTAAATTCGAAATAAAATCGCAAAATCAAACTCATTCTTATTCAAGCAAAAAAGAATTTGATTTAGGACCAATGTTCAATCTAATTGGTTCTCATGGCCCACACAGAATCATAAAGCCTGATAGCAACAGAAGAAGTAGAATCTGCGGAAAATATTTTTACTTTTGAGACTATCATTGATTTTTTTTTTGTCTAAAATTTATGAGAGAAAGGTCAGTAACTTACCACAAAAAGTGAATAAATAGAGAAATGATTTATTTGGTGTATTGATTTTTCTTTATCATTTATTCATTATCATTTTTCTGGAACACACAAACCACCGCCACCATCACCATGAGTGTTCAGAGGAAAAATAAAAACAAAAGATAAAGCAGTTTGCACAGCTTGTGAGAAAAAAGTTTTTTTTCATAAAGAAGTGAGAATAAATGGTGATTTATATAAACATACTGACAATTTTTTGAACTCTTTTTGCAAATCTTGAATTGCAAGAAAATATTGAACCCAAAACTTAATTTACAAAAACAGACTAAGTCACAAACGACTGAACTAACGGATCATAGAGATTTTACAAGAAAAGTGAACCAGCCTCAGGGTTGGAAGGCCCAGTTCAGCGCAGCAAGACCAGCACTACCATTTAAGTGACGTCTTTTCAGCGACGTCGTTTAAATGCTCTGCCCAATTCAGCACGACCTTTCCAGCGCGACCGTTTCAGCGTCAAGAGGTAGCAATTCGTAGAACCCATCTGCTAAGTTCTTCGTGATTGTTTCCAATATTCAATTTTATTTCCTTATATATTTAAAAAAAAAAAAATTTTATTTCCAAAAGTTTTTTTTTTGATATATTCTGTTAAATTGAAATAAAAACAAACCATTCGCAAGAAACATTGCATTTAACCCGAATCACTTGCAGGGTGTTCAAGTTTAGATCGGTTACGTCTTGGCTAGCTTTGCTAGTGATCTTGAAGCTTTTAGAATTGAATCGTCTGGTGCTGAAGAGGCCTTTGCTCAAACGGCGTCGCTTGATCGGTCACGCTGAACTGGTGCGAGATGAATCGTACCTAACCCGTCCTAATTTTCCTGATGCCCCGCTCGAGCTGAATTTCGATGCGCTTTCAAGTATAGTATCATCTTATTTACTCATGTTTCACGACGAGAAAGATAGATATGTGGAAATAAAGTTTGTTGCGATAATCAGGTAATAGAAAAGGGTTCCGACCTAGCATCAGTGTTTCAGTTCATCACCAAGGAAGAAGAAAGTTGTAACAGTAAGTCTGGGTTTTTTGGGGAGCTAGTTGTACGGAAAGTCTGTTTTTTTTTCGGAATTAGCTATTCTGTGAGTATGGGTTTTGTTTTTCATACGTTCTGTTAAGACCTTGAGTGCAGTGATGAAAAAAGGGAAATAGTAGATATTGAACACCCCCAATCCCCGGAAATTGAGAAATAGATATACGTCCCGCTCCCGTTTCCACCGTTGATTGTATCTATTATGAGGACGATATTTTGCTTAATAACTACGCCTTTTTCTACCTGAAAAAGCCGCCAAGGTAACTCAACTATTTGCAAAAAGAAAGTATTGGCTTTTTAAAAAAAAAACCGGTTTTTCAACCCATTCCTCATTTTGTACAAACTTGATCGAACTCGATTGTTCTGTTCTGATTTGTATACAAACATAAATGTGCAAATAACTTTTATGTTAGAGTCAATCATTTAACCTTTAGCACTCTGCATTCTTTTTCAAAGGTGCAAACATTTTGTGTACGAAGTAATTTTGGAAGCCCGTAACTCATATACCTGAAATTTCTAAGTAAACAGATCCCTGTGTAACCGGGGCTTGATGATATCGATGAGCAAATTGGTATGACTGAAATTGACATGAAATTGTCATCAACCGCGAAATTAAGATATGTTATCGTTCATCGATCGGAATCACTTGGGTTGGCAGGACGAAGTTTTTGGATAAAAACTGAAACTAATTGGGACAATCCTAAAAATTATGACTAAGGGTGATACCAATTTAGAGTTCAAAGAAAGAATCTTATTTTTCCTTTTCTTTTGGAAAGTGTAGGACAATATCTGAATTTTATAAATATTGCAATGTTTTGCTGATCAAGGAGATTAGGCACCAGCGTTGAATATTCTCCTGTGCTGCAGACGCTGGCGAAAGGCGCACTCCTCAACCCAGCAAATGGGCCTACGATTTTGAGGGAGGAGGTACTCCAGAGGCGTAACAAGAAGGGGGTGATGAGAGCAGTCCGTACACCTTTTTTTAAAAATTGTTTTATATATAATTCTAGTCCTTTTATTTGTTTCTGTTACTTGTGAATACATCACATATACATCATGTGAATGTATATACCCATACTTATATCGTATGCATTAAGCACTGATTATAAAAATATTGTATGAGCAGTTTGAAAAGGGGCCCACATTTCTCATCTGGCCTAGGCCTATAACCAGATCTGCCCGGCTATGTTGGAACAAACGAAATCGAGTGAGTGAAAGCACATGGAAATAAGCATAAATCGATTGACCGTAATAAAAAGTTGATATTCGATGAGTGTGACAATAGAGTATTAAAGTTTCTGACTCATATCTATCCATTTATTTATTTACTACGAGAAGATCTGTATATAGGAATAAAAAGTCCCAGTTTCACCATAACAGAAAGTTTTTAATTGTAAGATATTCCTCAAAAATCTGACTGCACATCAGAGAATTTTCTTTTTCTGTTTAATTCATATTTTTTTCCATTTGTAACCAGAAAGTCTTAATATATCAAACACATAGCAGATGCCTCCCAGTACTGAGCGCTCCCTAGCACCTCACGTCCTAGGCGACTTCCCGTGTTGCCGATATCCAGAGCCTGCCCTGCGTGGCAAATAGAAACCTTTTTGTATTAACTTCCTCTTGCCTCCTACGATTCATATTTCAAATCGCTTCCAATTAAACAAATCGTTTCCTACTCAAAATACTCTCTGCATTCGTTTCTTTATTACCACAAATATTTATCCAGTGCAATAAGGAATAATAAAAACAAAAAAGTGGTTTTGAATTAACTGCGACACTTCCTAAAAACCCTAAGTTGTTTGGTTAGTCAGTAACACACCTTGCATCTACATTCCACGATTATGCCTTCTTTGCTAAGAGGGAGTGCTTTGCCAGGCAACCTTTTTTTTTAGCAGATTTCCCAAGAGGTTCTGGCAAAATAATATGACGTTCTTGAAAAATCACATGACGTTCACAGATGAAAGAAGAGAAATGAGAATCTTCAGTCAGATATGAAATACTATTCTTTAATTCCGGCTATGAATATAACCACAATAAGTGATAAAAAACAGAATGGAATTTTTATGAAGTAAACAGAAAAAGAACAAGGATGGTAACCTTTAAAAATTTAGTTCTTAATCCCACAAATGAAGCCTAGAAATACAGATAGATCTAAAATTATTGAAACATGGGAAGATGGGAAGAATATACTCAATCGTTGGAAGAAAAAGTTGGAATATTAATGACGCTTATCAAAGTTCGATTCAATGTGATATCCTGTTTTGATTATACAAACTATAAGGCACTAAAAGAGCTCATTCCTCTACCAACGTCATTGTCAAGAGAAGTATTTTTGCATGGATCTACCCCAAATTTAATCAGCTCTTTCGTAGCCTATTGTCCACCCTTTCACAAAATATCATTGGAATTTATTGAGAGCTTCTGGACATAGCGTGTAGACAAGCATGAAATTTGGCGATATCATATTGTTTGGACAGATAACACTCATGTAAGGGAGGTAATTGTTCATGGATACGATCCAAAATTTAATCAATTCTCCCGTTTTCCACCCTTCCAAAAAATGTTATGAGAATTTCTTAATGGTTTTTATAGAGATATCATGTGGACAGTCATGGGCGTATGCATCTATGTGATTAAAAAAAAAACAAACGAAAAATAACTGTTATTCAAAAAAAAAAAAAATCCTGGATCTGACCACAAATTTTATATCTCTTTCTCATCCCTTCATTCATTACTCTCGGAGATATCTGAGGACAGACATGAATTCTGGAGATATCATGTAGTTTGGACATGAAATGACGACGTAAGAGGGGATGTTGTCCGTGGATCCGCTCCGATATCTAATTGGATTTTCCACAGTTCATTGTTTATCCTTCCTCGAAAAACTAGGCTGTTGGATGAAACGTAAAATCCTGTTCGGAGATATAGAGAGTCATAGACCGAACCTATTCATCTGCCAACTTGAAACTATTTTTAGAGCTTTCATTCTGTTTTAATATCTTAGTTAGTGCATCTGAAGGAATTCGCGTGCATGTTTATGGAGATAAGGGGTAACCATATTGAAGATTAAAAGGTGGAATATAGAAACGGAACACTAATGCTTAAACGATAAAATAAGTGCAGACATACTGCACAAGCAGAACTAACTCAAGGGATCCAATATAAGCGATTATCCCGCGGAGACAGAACTAATGCAGAAGGAGTGGAATATATGCAGACACCATGGAGAAGCAACAATATTGCATAAGGCGGGGGGATAACCATAGACATCTCGGAGAAGCAGTACTAATGTTTGAGGAGTGGAATTAGTGTGGGGATTTCGGTGAAGCCGCACTAATGCGTAAAAGTTGGAATAAGAGCAGGTATATCGTCAGAGCAGCACTAATGCTTCAAAATAGGAGTAAATCCAGGCACTTCAGAGAAGCAGCACAAATGCACCAGGGGTGGGAATACGTGCAGGTACCTCAAAGAAGCTGCACTAATGCTTGAGGGGTAAAAAAAAAATGAAGGCATATTGCAAAAGAAAGAAAGAAAGAAACAAAACAAACAGCACTAATGAATCAGGGATGGAGTAAGTGCAGACATCTCGGATTTCGGTGAAGCAACACAAATGCATCAGAGGTGCAATAAACACAGGCATCACTGAGAGGAAGCCTTTAATTATTAAGGTTTGGAATAAGTACTGGGAACTCGGAGAGGCGGTATTAAAGGGTGGCAAAAGTGTGAAAACAGCTGTAATGCATCATGAGGGGATATCTGCAAGGATCTCAGCACTAATGTACCAGGCGTGGAATAAATCAAGTAATCACAGAGAAGAAGCTGTCATGCATCAGTAGAGGGATAAGTGCAGGAATCTCGGTGAGGCAGCACTAATGCATCAGTGAAGGAGGAATGTGCAATAATTCTGCAGAAGCAGCACCAAAGCATTGGAGTTGAGATTGGTAGAGACATTCTGAGGAGGCAGACGTACTGCATCAGAGTTGGGAAGTGTAGATATAATGCATCAGTGTAGGAATAAGTGAATGCATTTCAGACAAGCAGCGCTAATAAATCAGAGTCAAAATAAATATGGGCATTTTGGAGAGGCAGCACTAATACATTAAAGTTGGAATAAGTGCTCTTAGAGGTTTAGCTCTAATTCAGCGTAGTTGGAATTAGAATCAGCAATAATGCATGGGAGTTGGGATAAGTGCAGATATTTCGAAGAACCAGATGGAATAAGTGCTGATATTTCGGAGAAGCAGCAATAATGCATTGGAAGCGGGATTAGTGCTGGCATTTCCGAGAGGAAGCACTAATGTATGGGAATAGAAATAAGTACAGGCATTTCGGAGAAGTAGTGCTAATGCATCGGTGTTGGAATTAGTGCAAACGTTTCGGTGGAGTTGCCCAAATGCATTGGAGAGGGAGCACTAATGCTTAAGGGGTAGGACACGTGTCGGTATTTGGGAGAAGCAGCACTAATGCTTAAAAGTTGGAAAAAGTGCAGGCGAAAAACAGTACGAATATATCAAGGGTAGAATGAGTAGATATTTCAGAGAAGTAGCCCTGGTGCACCTGCTGTGGAATAAGTGCAGGCATTCGGATAAACAGCCCCGATTCTTGCAGGTGGGTGGAAAGTGCGGACATCATGGAGAAACACCTTTAATTGATTTCTAAAATGATAAAACATGTCATCCTTTATAAATACACTCATTATTACATAAAGGTTTCGATGCAAACAAATAAATAAAAAAGACCTTCTTTCTCCACTGTGAGATGTTAATGTAATTAATTAGATGGTACTTGTGTGCTTTACGAATCATGAATTTGATCATAATAAAGAACACGTACGAAAATACCATATTTAACGGAGAATTCTGTTTTTGCTTTTCTTTTGAGGTTTTCAGAGGATATTACAAATGATTACTTGATATCATCCTTTGTATTAATTGAATTATCACACCAGTAATTGGTAGCATTCATTGCAGATCAAATGACAACAAATTTCCACAATACGTCAGCATTCTCCCCAGTTTTCTTGCCGATTTTAGTGATGCTGTCACACGGATAGTTTGTATTGTCCTGCAGATTTCGAATCCTTCCAACTTATCTATTTATGACAAATCAGCAGAGACAAGGATATAGATGATTTTCTAATTCACGAATCTCAACCAAAACCACTGCAAATTCTAGTATCTCTAGAATTCATTGAGCCAATAAAAATAAAATATTTGATTGCTCAAATCAAATATGGTGAATTACTACTACACACCATCTACCCAGCAGGTAACACCTTTCAAGATACGGAAATGTGTTTGTGCAATGCATCAAATGACTGCTGAAGATTGTCAAAAAGGTGGACATAGTTCAAGATCATTTCTGCCAGTCAGGAATCAAAGGTAGAACTCGTAGCAGCATAGGAATAAGGTTTAGAATCAAACTATCGGTATCGATAAAAATTCCCACCGAAAACTGGTAACTTCTCATGATTAGAACCAACAAGAGTTCAACGAACTCCTATCAGATCTGGACATCTACATCACTTAATATGAATCTATGGAACACAGAGAACCAGGTCTTGTTTTGCAAAATTCATCATGTGAAGAAGCATACACTTCACTGCAGACAAAGCAACAGCGCACGGATGCTCTGGTTCGACTTTTTTGGTATTTGGATTATTTCAATGACGCATTTCCTGAGATAGTGGTTGATTTCGGAATTTGTAAGGAGTGTAGGATATATGATATCAGAATAGTCTGATCGGAACTTATCACGAACAAGTCCATAACACATCCTGATCCGCCAGTTTCACTTGGACTGATGCAACAATAGAATTCAAAGGAAAAAGAAAAGAAGGCAGCATTGTCAATTTGGGAGCGTTTTAGTGAAGTAGAAACATTTTTATTGATGGCAAAAAACCATTCCGTCATGTCACTGCTGAGGCTGTCTACTTCAAAACTCTCGAGGGCTATATGGTTCCGCTGTGTGACTAAGGAACATGTGAGCAGCGTCAATGATATACGACGATCACTGTTACGTGAGGAACGATCGACCCATTTGAACGTAAACCACCAGAGGAATTGAAATTACATTTTCAACTCAGAGAAAATCCTTACTTTGCATATATATATATTTTTTGTTATTTTAAAAATATGTCTCACATAAAAAAGTTTCTTATTTCATCATTACAGCAAAACTATCATCATCATCATCATCATCATCATCATCATCATCATCATCATCATCATCATCAGTAGCAGCAGCCATCTTTAAGCGTTCGTCGTTTGACAAAGACCTTCCTCAAGATTCATCAGACCTCTTTATCATGCGTACCGCGGAGCCAGTACTTTCGTGACTAGTCCGTCACGCCTTCTTATGGCGTCCACAATTCCACATATAATCTCTTGCGAATCATTATGCCCAGCAGTTGTTAAATATTTTTGCAACATGACCAGCCCATTGCCATTTGAGTTTTCTCATGAATTCTTCGAAAGGTCTGACTCAGCTCTGTGTTCTCGATTTTGATCGTTGTGTCTTTACTCTCAACATGTTTGCTGAACATAATATTTGTTTTTGGGGTCATTGTTACATTATTACAGTTTCCTGACTTCAAAGAAAGCAATACATGTAATAATTTTTTTTTCTTGAAGGATGCAATCATACAGCATGTGAAGTGAGAAGCCAGTACCCGTGACATCTATTCAACCACAACCGACCATTACATCACCTGGTGACTAGAGATGGAGGGATGACAAAAATGACTGGATGTCGGTATGAATATCGATAGCAGATGCTGGAATGGGTGACATTCTTACCAAGTGTTTCAGTAAAGGGATTTGCCGAGAGGTCACCGGTTACGCCTGTTCTTTGGTTGGAAGCCATTACTGCTCCCGCTTCAAAGCTGGGCTTTAGTGCATAAAATCATGCATTTGCATATGTAAACTTCAATTTTATCAGACAAGGACTTCATTTAGTAGGTTTTGTAAAACGTGTAAGGTCTACAGTAATAGAGCAAGTGGAGAATTACAGATTTGGAATCAATAGCTAGCAAACATTTGATTTAATATATATATATAATACAAAAGTTGCAGTAATTAACATTAGCCAGAATAGAAGTACCAATGGAGTTTGACTCTGTAGCAGCCAGGCTTGTCATTCTCTTTTTCAACAGGCAGAGTCAGGTTAGGGTAGTATGGGACCTATTGCACATGTTACACGGTGACTTTAGATTAAGGAAGTACACATGAAAACACATTTTTTTCTATTTGCCAAACAATTAAAAGTTGCTCACAATACCCATGGGTATCGTAATTTTACGATGACCTTTGTAGGTAAATGTGCATCAAGCTGATGAGGTTGGTTTAAAGGTATAATGACATTGTAATAGGTACTGTAGAAGGAATGAAGATCTTGTTTTCCATCAGGCTTTACTATGCATAGAACGATAATAGCGTTATAACACTTTCATAACACTAACAAAGTCGTATACGTAAGTTGGTAAAATATTTCATTGATGTTTTTACTTCCGATAGAATGAGATCACGGTTTAAATATAAAATTAAAATGCCTGATGAGACAATATTGTTGACATCACACACCTGAATGAGCGCGCAGGTAAAATTTGAGATCACAAGATTAGTAGGAATAGCTGATAAGGCGAACAGTGAGTGAGTTACGGTTGAAAACCTGAGATCACAACACTAGTAGAAATAATAGACAGGGCGAACTGTGTGTGTATTACGGTTAAAATATGAGATAACAATACCAGTAGGAATAACTGTCAAGGCAAACGATGTGTGTGTGTTACGGTTAGAAATACGGGATCACAACACTAGTATGAATAACTGACAAAGTTAATGGCTTGTGAGTTACGGTTAAAATATAAGATTAACTCACAAGTAGGAATAACTGACAAAGCTAACGGTTAGTGAGTGACGGTTAAAGATATGAGATCACAATACTCGTATGAGTAACTGACGTGGCGAACGATGTGGGAGTTGGTTAAAAATATGAGATCATAACTGTAGTTGGGATAACTGATAAGATGAACAGTGAGTGAGTTACGATTAAAAATATGAGATCACAATACTCGTATGAGTAACTGACATGGCGAACGATGTGGGAGTTAGTTAAAAATATGAGATCACAACATCAGTAATGATAACTGACAACGGTGTGAGAGTTAAGGTCAAAAAATGGAATGGATACTAGTCAGGAGACAAGACCTACACATGTCCTTGAAAGTGAGCAACGGTGCCGATAGCAGCTCCCTTTTATAGGGTTAAAGCCTAAAGTGACAAACATCACAATATTAGAAAAAATTGCACCATTTTTGCTCAATGGAACTTAATACAACACGTTTTGCAATATTTCTGTAATACTGACCGCAAAATGAAGAAGGGCATTACGAAATTACTATTGACAGAGGTCTGAACTTCAACACGTCATTTTTAAAAAGTTGAGGCAATCTCAAACGAAGTCTGACGTATTTTAGTTATTTTCAGAACTACAATGCTCATTTTTTATTCTGAAGCTTGAGCACTGCATTATAATTCTGATGCATACAATATATGTATTTCAACGATAACTTGACCCCAGCACGAATATGTGATAGGCAGGACTGGCCTCTGTTATCCTTTGAGGGTCAATTTTGGGTGAGGCCAATTTTAAAATTTTAAAAGAAGATGAATTTTTTTAGAATAATTCAGGAATCCTAATTTCAAGTTTTTTGAATCTCAAATATTCTCAAGCTGTTTTAATGTATGATTATCAGATGTGGAGTTTCTATGACGTAAACTCTATTGTTTTGTCATAATAGGAAGGTAAATCGACCGATGAGATCATCTAATTTGAGCCCCAACAAACAAATAAACAGAATAATTTGAATAGAAGCTAATCATATATATATATATATATATATATATATATATATATATATATATATATATATATATATGTATATATAACTTCACCTATTCGCCCCGCCAGGTCTGCATAACACAGGAAAGCAAACTATTTTATAGAGATCTCAAAAAATAATGAAAGCCCACTCCCTGGATCGGCATACTTCCCTTTCGAGGCTATACCCCCCCCCCCATCCAAATTCAACCATATCGAAAAGCAAATTATATTTCATAGAGATTTTAAAATTGATCGCACATCACCCAGTTGATCCTACACCCACCTTGTGATGTCTGCACACACACACACACACACACACACACACACACACACAAACTACCACACAAATTAAACTATAACACAGAAAAGCGAATCATATTCGATAGTGACATCAAAATGAACTTCGAATGTTACAGAACGGGAAAGCAAGTCATTTTCAAGCAAGATGTTTAAGAAATGATTCACGTGCACTCCTGTCGGCCTTGCACACGCACAAAAAAAACTTAAAATATAACAAAATATGCTCTCTTGGATTTGAAAATATTTTTGCAACATGACCAGCCCATTACATCACCACAGATCATTGCCACCTATCCCATGATCATCCTGGGGTCAAATTACCGTTGTGCGCATGATTGCAGGCTTCAGGGTGCAGCCATCTTCGTTATATCTTAAAATTTCCTGATATTGACTTCCAAAGGTCATCAGAGGTCAGCACGACCTATTTTGTGTTCACCCAAGTGGTCAAGTTGCCTTCCTATTTAGATTTGCAGACCGTTGGGTGCGTCCCCATAAGATTTGAAAATGCAATTGACTTTTACAAAAAATACCCAAATTGTCTTAAACTATGATTCAATTTAATCTCATTCTATAGAAAAATTCGACTGAAGATAAAAACTCATTTTCTCACACACACCCTCTCTCTCTAACTCACACCCACTCTATCTTTAAGTCTCAAAACATAATTTTTTTGAATTCCGTTACGTCATCTAATTAAAAATCAAGCACCTCTCTCATATCGAGAACAGTAAATCCAAACGACTTCAAACTTGACATCTAGCGAATATCAACTTCGTACAATGACCCATTAATATATATATATATATATATATATATATATATATATATATATATATATATATATATATATATATATATATATATATATATATATATATATACCCATAGATTTCTCAAAAACGAAAATATACATATATATCCCTCCATTCTCTCTCCTTTTCTTTTTCTTTCTCTCTCTCTCTCTCTCTCTCTCTCTCTCTCTCTATATATATATATATATATATATATATATATATATATATATGAATTTGTTTTCACTGACATTGTAAAGAATCCACTAATGAAGAGAAGTCATAAGTATGTGAGTAAATCATTTCACGAAAGATCCGCTCTCCCCTCCTTTATTTGTCATGACGCGAAGAAAATCTCTGTTAGGCAATGGTATTCCTGGTGAATTCCAATTACTCAAAAGCCCATTCCCAAAACATGCCAGACTCATCATCGAATTTGGGTTGGGAAGGATAGTAGTAAACTTTCAGGGCTCTACAATTTCAAATACATCCTTTCAACATTTGTCATATCTATTCATAAAAAGACACCTGCTATAAAAGCTGAACAAGGAAGCCTTCATTGATATTTTTGTAAATAACCCTTTCCTTCAGATTCTCCTTTTCCGAGCTTGTTCGATCAATTATTCTCTATTTGCTGGGCCCATTGAACTTTTGCGGGTGTTGATAACTAAGATTATCCATTATCTCATGCCTCTACTCTTCTCTCACCCGATACCTGTATCTTCTCATTTTTTTTCCTTGTCATAATTATTGAACCACCCAAATTTTCTGTCTCTCCTCTCAGTCTCTATATTCTTTCTGCAAATTAACTATTTTCCCCTTTCCCTTACTTTCCTTGTATTAAACCAATTGACTTTCATCTCACTTTTCTCTCCCTAACCTCTTATCAAACTACCAAACTTTCTTTTTGCTGTCCTTTCTGTTCCTACCCTTTTATTAAACAACCTTCCTTTCTACCCCCTCTCTCTTTCTTCCTAACTTTTTTTTCTCCCTTCTCACTCTCTGCCCTCTTGTTAAACTACTCAACTTTCTATTTCTTCTTAAAATTCAAGGGTAACAATCGAACGCAAAATGCAAGAACAAGTAATAGTTAAAATATAAATATAAGTAGACGAACATCGATGAATGCTAAGTGTTCTTGTCACCTTACTTTTTTTCGTATGATTCCAGTGATTTTTTCCAAACTCCAATCCAAGTCTGGAGTTGACTTTGTTTTCTAATGCAACAAGAACAAGAACAATCCTCATCTAATTTTCTTAGTCTAGGGTTTGCTTTGTTTTTTCTACCGTAATAACACCCCTTACCAAATTTTGGGGAGTAAACAATTCGCTATTTGTCTGTCCGTCACGTTAAACCAAACGTAAAATATGAAATAACATTCCTATGTTGTAACTTAAAATCACGACCAAGTAATTGGTAGATGGCTTTCTTACCGACTAGGCTAAATTGACATATCTGCGAGAATTTGTGTCATAAATACACAAGGACTTATTTCATTCTAATAAATAAATATACTTATACTAAAAAACTGTACATTTATATTTTTTTGAATTAATACATATACATAGTACAAAAGTTGCAGTAATTAACATTAGTCAGAATAAAAGTACCAGTGGAGTTTGACTCTGTAGCAACCAGGCTTGTCATTCTCCTTTTCAACAAGCACAGTCAGATTAGAGTAGTGTGGGGGCTGTTACACATGTTATACAGTGACTTTAGATTAAGGAAGTACACATGAAAACACATTTATTTTTTACTTGCCAAACAATTAAATCTTTTTATTTGCTATACAGCCAAATAATATGACGAATATGTCTGACTTTTCAGTAATATTACTTCCTTTTCGTTTTGATCTTGGCTCAACGGCTATGACTTTCAGTTTCAAGTACCTACGTATTTATGTGTTGTATAAGTATATGGTGACATTAGATTAAGGAAGTACATATGAAAAAAAATATATATATATATATTTTACTTGCCAAATGGCTATGACTTTCAGTTTCAAATACCTATGTATTAATGTATTGTATAAGTATCACATGTTACGCTCCGATAAAAATGGGGCCCGTTGCACATGTTATACAGTGACTTTAGATTAAGGAAGTACATATGAAAACACATTTTTTTCCACTTGCCAAACAATCAAATCTTTTTATTTGCTATACAGCCAAATAACATGACGAATATGTCTGACTTTTTAGTAATATTACTTCCTTTTCGTTTTGGTCTTTGCTCAACATCCATGACTTAAAGTTTCAAATACCTAGGTATTAATGTGTTGTATAAGTATCTCATGCCACGCTACGATATATTACTAATAATAACCCCAATTAAAGGTGATAATCGACTGAAATCGTGAACTTAACATATGAAGTCGTTTACAAAAGTTGAAGGCAGTTTAATCATCATCATCGTCATCATCAGTCTTTTAGCGTCCGTCGTTGGACATAGATCTTCCCCAGGATCTGCCACACCTCCCTATCATCAGCGTCGCGGAGCCAGTACTTTCTGAGCCTGTCTAGCTCGTCTCTCCATATGGTCTCGGGGGATCCATGTTGTGAGTCGTGATGTCCATCGATTGTCTGCCATTCTTGCAATATGGCCAGCCCACCGCCATTTGAGATTTTTAATAGATTCTATGATGTCCCTAACTCTTGACTTTTCTCGGATGTACTGTGCTGTCTTGTGGTCTCTCCATGTGAGGCCTAGCATTATTCTCTCATGTGCACGTTGCATGGTTCTCAATTTGCGGATCTGTCTCTTGGTTAGGTTCCATGTTTCAGCTCCATAAGTGATTATTGAGAGGATGCATTGTTTATACACCCTTCTCTTTAGGATTAATGGGATCTTCTTATTTTTGAAGGTTGAGCTAGCTCTGACAAAGGCTTGCCATCCTAGTGTGATTCTTTGCTTGATTTCTTCTTCTTTTGAGGGTCTCATGGAGATTCATTGTCCTCGGTGGATGTAGTGGTCTACTTCCTCTAGTTGTGTGTCCTAGATTTTGATCTTAGTGTTTTTATCCCCGATGTGGTTGTTGCACATGATCTTCGTCTTGCTGAAGTTCATGTGTAGGCCGACTTTCTTGCTCTCCTCATTTAATTCATCTATCATTAGTTGGAGGTCGTGTAGGTTCTCTGCGAAAAGGGCTATGTCGTCTGCAAATCTGAGGTTGTTCAGATACTCGCCGTCTATTCTAATTCCTTCATTCTCCCAGTCTAGTCTTCCGAAGATCATCTCGAGGCAGGCAGTGAAGAGTTTAGGTGAGCTGGTATCTCCTTTCTGGAGCTGAAAAGGGTCCGAGTCCTTATGTAGCCTGATAAAGGAGCTGCCGTGTTTGTATATATGTCTCAACACTTCAACATATACTGGATCTACACCTTGCCGACTGATGGCCTCCATGACCTTAGGGATTTCTGCTGAGTCGAACGCCTTTTTGAAGTCGATAAATGCTACGGCAAGTGGTAGTCTATACTCTGCTGCTTTTTCTTTCAGTTGATTTATCGAGTGCAGGTGGTCCATGGTCGAGTAGCTTCTTCTAAAACCAGCTTGTTCACATGGCTGGTTTTCATCGAGTGTTTTTGTGATTCGGTTGGTGATGATCTTTGTGAAAAGTTTGTATACACAGTTGAGAAGGCTTATAGGCCTATACTTGTTGAGGTCTTTCGGGTTTCCTTTTTTTATATAAAAGCATTATGATAGCAGTGTTCCAATCGTCTGGGACTTTACTGTGTTTCAGACACAAGTTGAAGAGGACGGCCAGTTTCCTAGTGATGATTTTACCCGCTTTTCGGAGTAGGTCGATGGTGATGTTGTCTGGTCCAGGGGTAGTTCTTTTCTTCGTCTGTTTAATGGCTTCTTTCACCTCCCATGGGGTTACTTTTGGGAAGTCCTCGAGTTGATTGCTTACGTCTTGCGTATCTCGCTCATTGTTTTGTAGTCCTTGTTTGGACGAATAAAGTTTTTGGTAGAATTCTTTGGCACGTTCGACAATCCTGTCTCTGTCTGTTTTTGGGCTTCCATTTTCCTCGAGTATGCTAGTTATTTGCCTTCGTCCCGAGTTGAGGAGTTTGTTAATGGCTTTGAAGCCCCGACTTTTTTCAAGAGTCGATTCGATGACTGCCGTCGTATATCTCCTTCTGTCTTCTCTTCGTTTTTTCTTGATCAATTTATTTAGTTCAGCCTCTTCAATTTTCTCTCTCGTTGTTGTCGGTGGCTTGAGGTTTCTGCGTTCTTCCATGAGATTTCTAGTTTTATCTGAGATTTTGCTAATGGGTTGTTTGCTTATTGGCTTGAATGTAGAGGCTTCTTCAATTATTGACGCTGTCATTTTGTTGCTTATTTCGTTGATGTTGGTGTTGTCTTGTTCAGTAAGAATTCTGAGTCTGTTCTTCAATTCGAGCTTGAAGGATTGAACGTGCTCTTTTGGTATGTTTAGAGGCTGCGGTTTTGCATGGAATATTTTCCTGTGTTCTTTATTGGTGTTTATTTGTACTTTACATCGTACCATTCTGTGGTCGCTGCCTACATTGACTTGATTTAGGACTTGGATGTCCTTGACGATATCGTTTTTGTCCGTTAGGATGTAGTCTATTTCGTTCTTTGTTTCGTGATAGGGGCTCCTCTAAGTACATTTCCTATTGGGTCCCTTCTTGAAGAAGGTGTTTATGATTTTGAATCCATTAGCCGTTGCAAAGTTTACAAGATCTTCTCCTCTCTCGTTTCGTACTTTGAATCCAAATTTGCTGACGTAATCTTCATTTCTTTGTCCTACCTGTGCGTTGAAGTCTCCCATGATAACATTGAAGTGTTTTCTGGTGTCTTGGAGTAGGGAATTCAAGTCATCATAGAAGTTGTCTATTTCCTGTTGGGTTGATTGTGAAGTGGGAGCGTAGACTTGGAGTATATTGAGTTTGTATCGTTTTGAAAGTTGTATTGTGACGCTAGCTACTCGGTCAGAGCAAGTGAAGAATTACAGATTTGGAATCAATAGCTCACAAACAATTTAGCGCGGGGCCTTTAGAATTGAGGGTACCGAAGCATTTGTTACATTTGCTACATGATTAATCAAACAACCGAAATCAACATTTTCAAATTATAATTCAAATCTTTTAAAGTTTAATATAACATTTTTTCATTTCATTAATTTGAAAATGTCGAGCTTAGAATATCTATTACAATAATTGACTCAGTGGTTTCAAGTTTCTCCCAAGCTCACTTTTCGATTTCAATGGACCCGTATTTTAAAAGTATTTGACGAAACAAAGTCTTTTAAAATTTTAGAAAATTACAAGCTAATAACTTGGAGGTAAGTGTTTAATGGGCTATTTTAAAAAAATAAGTTAACAGTGTATAATCCATTCAATAAACTTTTCTTTCAACATTGCTTCAATTTCTACATCACATTCTTCCAAATCCAAATTATTTAGACTACGTGTTGTCCATTTGTAATTTATAGTCATTTATTTTATATATCACTAGCTGGAAATCCCGACACTAGGGCGGAAGTTTTAGCTAGTATGTACAACCCGTGAAAGAAAATGGAAAAGAGATCACAAGGGCAACGATAGTTATATTCAAGAATATTCACTCCTCTCCTGAAAAACCTGCTCTTTCAACAAGAAGCAATGATTGACCAATCAAAACTTGTGGAATGTGTTACAATGTTTTAGAATGTTTGCTTAAGGGCTTCTGTGCTACAGTCACTCAATATTTTCTATATTCAACCATAATTGCACACTTGAAATCCCAGAAATACCCGAAATAGCTGAATGATATAGCAAAAATACAAATATCGTAATAATAAGCCTAATACTGAAAACACTTAATTCTCCAAGTTATAGCTTGTTAAAATATCACTCGCAGGGGCGTTTTTGCTGTGTTGAGGTGAGAAATCCACGAACGAACAGATGTCAAGTCTCTTCCTATTTATAGAATTTATTTCACAACTCAACTTCCCTCCTCTTGTTATCTTCCTTCCCTGTATTGTTACTTCCTTGAGTCTTTTTACGTCATTCCTTGTTCAGGAATTTTCGTTTTTCTTTCCTCTATAAGTCATAGGCACTAGAATTCTATTCTTAAGAACAATATCAAGCCCCTCCTAAGATCTATTATTGGAATCCATTTTTCAGACTGGAACCCATTGAATCAACGCTGAACAGTTCTCCTTGTAGTTGTGTTCACTCCAAATACATTGTTAACGTCATCAGCAGCTTGATCAGCATGATGTCTACATTTGAATTCGTACTTGAAAAATTGTTTAAGTTGCTCTTAACCAACAATAATAATCAATCATATTTATATTTACTTTCAATCTTTGAAAAATGCTATTAGATAAGTAATTTTTTCTCTTTTAGCATTATTTTCATTTATGAAAAAAAACGAAAAACAAAAAAAAACCCCAAAACAACTATATTTTATGTGTAACAACCTAATGATATAATGTCTTACTTATTGTAAATACAATTAAGAATGCTATGAATAAAGAAAACATGATAAATTTAAATACGAAGAAAATAGAACACAAATATCTATTTAACGTAAACAGAACTTAGAAGTGTAATAACTATTTGTCGTAATTTACTTAATAAAAGTTTCAGTTGAATAAGAGACAGATCTGCAAATTGAGAACCATGCAATGTGCACATGAAAAAATTATGCTGGGCCTCACGTGGAGAGACTGCAAGACAACACAGTACACCCGGGAAAAAACAAGAGTTAGCAACATCATAGAATCCATTAAAAATCTCAAATGGCAGTGGGCTGGCCATGTTGCACCAATAGCAGACAACCAATGGACATCGCAACTCATGACATGGATCCCCCAAGATCACATGTGGAACCGAAGCCGGCAGAATATCAGATAGAGAGAGGAGCTAGACAAATTCAGAAGATACTGGCTCCACGACGCCCATGATAGAGAAGTGCAGCGAATCCTAGGGAAGGTCTATGTTCAACGACGGACGCTGAAAGACCGATGATGATGATGATGAACTGCGATATTTCAGTCATTGCAATTCTACGACTGACTCAATTAAATTTCAGTTTTGTTGCAATTGGTGACAAAAACTAAATATCTACTAAAAATTATTAAACATTTTGTTCAATGTTATTTTATTTAATCAAGAAAGGGCAGAACTTCAGAGTTGGCTTAGCGGTTAATAGCACAGAAGATGGAATCGGAGAAAGTAGTTCTAATTCCGACTGAGGTAGTTCCCTTCATACTAATACCTTTAAGAAAGGCACGAATCCACCTTTCTATCAATAGGCATCGTTAGGATTATAATATCATTTGCAATGTGTCTTGTTTTAGTTTTTGAACTATCAGTATCATTGAAACATTATTTCATTGTTTGTTTTCGTTTTTAGACAAAGTATTATAACCCATTGTATTAGTAGTAAAGCATTATTTTGTTATTTGTTTCCATTTTTAGACAAAGTATAGTAACCCATTGTATTAGTATTGAAGCATTATTTTATTAATAGTTTTCATTTCATTATTAGAAGAAGTATTGTAGCCCTTTGTATTAGTTTTGACCATCAGTGAAGTCATCCTTTTATTTTTTTAGAGGATGGGTTCAATAGATAAGATTTGATTTCCGCCGACCATGAAGTTTCTGCGGCTAATTGGTTAAAGCAGCTGGGTGTAAACTAGGTGACTCTGGGCAAGAAGAATGTGAATTTGAACTTCACTAGGAAGTTACTCTTCATTTCCAATCTGCACTGTTTGCACGCTCCCTTTCGTAGACTCAAGTTGTGACAACAACGGGAAAAATAATTTGAAAAAATAATGAGAACTAATACACTAATAAATACAATACTTCCTCTAATAATAATGGAATACAGTTTTTGTTCGTTATTTTGTTAAACTGCCATGCTTCAATAGTGTTTCGATTTTAAGAGAAGAAAATAGATCAGTTTAGGATTGCTTTTGTTCCTTTGGGTGTACCAAAATGTTAAAAATAAAATTTTACCTTGCGCTGAGTATGTAAAGGGTTCGTGTTATTGATCGTTGTCCAACTCTGAATTTCGGCTCTCTCAAGCTAAGTAATGATTCAAGTTTAATCATGTAGCTATTTTAATCAAATTTGAATGAAAATTTTTGAATTATACTCATCTTTCAGTGTCCCAGGCCCTTTGTACTCCTGGCGTTTGGTATGATATTACTATGGAAGTTATTTCCATAGAAAAGCGTAATGGTCCAGATCAGTGCTTCGGAAACAATCTTTTGTATTGAACTATGGACCGGTCTCTGAAAACTGCACGTTTTCATTAGATTTTGAATGAAGAATGTTCATACAATTAATTGATTTTTTTATGTATTCATGAATATTAAAGATCACTTATTTAATACAGATTTCATTTCACCATTAAAAAAAAGCACCGAACGCATCGAGTGCATACTCTGTGTGAGAAATGAATCTGTTTATTTTTCTGTCAATGTATCGTCTTGATAGATGAGTGCAACATACATAGGTGCCCGAATGTTCAAATTGTTCCTGTCATTGATTTTTATCACGCTCATTGTCGAGAAAGCAGTCTCGCATAAGTGACTTGATGGGAATGGTAAAAGTGTCTTGAGAGTGAGTTCAGCCAGTTCAGGATATCCAGCTCTAACTTTGATCCAGAAACAAGCCATGATGAAGGATCGAACAATATTTTCACGCAACCATCAGCAGCAAGTTCCAACAATCGATCTTCAAATTCAGCCGTCAAATTGTTCTTTGATGCCAGAAAAAGGATATCTGATCCATCTTCTCGTGGGTCTTCCTTCAATGGAAAGCACTTCTCGAAGTGTTCAGACAGAGCTGTTAAGTGTTCTCTGATCATATCTTTCAAGATGGACGTTTCAAACTTGGAGTAAGCTTCAGCGACATTTGCTGATAGGTTGCAGAGCATGTCGAAGCAGTCTTTCGAAATGTGACGATTCTAATTTACATTTCATTCCATCAATCTTGTAAGCCATAGTGAAGTACGAAGCATGCAGGTTTTGAGGATATTGAAGATGTCAAAAATATCCGCTAGATTCGCAAGCTTTGCAACCCACTCATACTTTCAGAGCAGTTCTGATCAATTTTTTTCCCTAGTTTGAAGGAATGGGCGAGCTCATTTCTTAGTTCGATTACTAGGGAGATAACTTAGTCCCTCGGCAACCAGCGTACATCCGCATGCAGCATGAGCTGAGTGTGCTCAGCATCTGCATCTTTCAATTATGGAGAGCAAACATTGCAGCTGTATACTTTCTTAGCTACAGGTGTACATAAGTGAAATGAAGAATATATTCTACGTTATTTTTAATTTTTACGTGGATATTTGCATAGATAAGTTCAAGTACGTTGTGTAAGAATAATTCATTATAAACAATGATTCCTTAATATGCTAATTGTATAAAAATTGTATTTAGATGTTTTGGGATATATCCACCACACATATCTCTATAGGTCACTTTTCGGTCGTTCCATGATCAATACGTTAAACTCGATATTCTCGGCTATTTTAATTTGATTTGAATTGAAACTACGTATTTCTTTCCTGTCGAGGTGGGAATGGGGGACTTATTCCACGAGTTTCCTCATAGAATGTAATCAGAGGCATAGCTCTTGATAATGATTTTGATGTTTTCTGCATAATAATGTTCATCTACTGCATGTTTACTATGATCAAAAAATGACTCTGAGAAACGGCAATTTTTACTCGGCGAACCGGTACTCGCCGGCGGACCAGCTGTGAGAAACACTGATCTAGATGACATTATTCGAGGAGCTAATCCCACCTATCTCAACTTGTTATTTCTTAATGTTTGCTTTAGACGGCACAAGGCCAAACAGGGAGAAATGTAAGATTGAGTTGCACCAATCTTTCAAACTTACCTACATTGAAAATAAACATTCAAAATCTTGCTTTTTCATTTGGGCTTCAACTGCGTTTGGTATAATATTTTCATTGTTAAAGCATTATCCAAATCAATTATAATCAACTTGAAATTAATCTGAAAGTTCAACTTGAAATTATATATTAGTCATATTCAGAGATTAACGCTTACTTTCAATCCTGGCCCACACAATTCTGTTTTTACGTATTCTCACTGAGCAACTTGCAGATTTGTACCGAACTTATTAAAACAAACTTTTAGGGGGAAAAAGTATAGCATTCCGGGCTTAATGATCAATTTTTCTTATTACCTGAAATAATGATTGTTTTTGATTAATGCATAAAATGTCTTACGCTGTACGGGTTGTGGTGAAGTAACAGTAAAGTCAGAGGGTAGAGATGAGCGAAACTTTGCATATGTATACAGGGTTCAAATTGGTGCTAAAATACAGCTCCGATTGTTTCATTTTTTACTTACTGTTGGCGTTTACTGTGCAATTTCATATGAAATCATTGACGTAAATGGGAGTTTGGATGCATTTGTTTAATTAACCGTACCTGTGATATTACGCAGAATGAATTACATACTCCTAGTGTGTGTGTGTGTGTGTGTGTGTGTGTGTGTGTGTGTGTGTGCGATGCTAAAAATACAGCAGATCGATTTCTGTTCAAACCATAGTAAGATGAATTGATTGAGAGATTAACTCTTCTGGACTCAAAACATTGATACTGCAACGGATTATATTCAAGCGAGTTTCAAACAGAATAAGCCTGGCTGCTGCAGGGTTAGACTCCACTTCCACTTCTATTACATCTGAAGATGTTTACTGTAACTTTTTAGTGCATATATGATAAATAAAAAAAAAACAGGTTTGGTCAGTTACCCCATAAAAACCGTCATGCACCTTATGTCTTTTGGTGGCATGCTGGGGGTGATCAATTAGAAATTGGAAAAAAGGGTAGTCAATGAATAAGTTTCTTCTCTCGCCTTTTTGAACAGTGATCACTAAAATTGTCCTAATTAAAAAAACAACAAACAAAACAAAACAAAACAAAACAAAAAACAAAAACAGTTAGACACAAACCAAGGGATCATTTTAGCATAAACTTACTTTGTAAATTGAATACCCTCTAAAAACTCCTTGGGATGGGGATAAAAAATAGACAAGAAAACCCTAATGAGGAATGAATGTTTAAATTTTCAGCCCTATAACTCCATTGGCGCGTCCTGTAAGCCATCCAGCCTGCCAGACTAGTTCAAAACTGAGAGAAACCAATGTTGAAAGTCTTGGACGGATTGGCACTTCGATATCTACAATCTTGTAGTTCTGCATCTCTACCCTTCGACTTTTTGTATAGCAAGAATTTTTTCAAACACAGGAAAATGAGTCCTTAATATTGAATTCTTTAACAAGAACCCCTTTTTTGCTTAATTAAGGAAAAGATTCAGTTTGCACTCTGTTTATTTTTTATGGGAGAACCTAAAAGCACATTTTTCTTTTCTGAATTGCAACAGTCAACAACTAGATTCAGACTTTTCTGACACTTGGAGGCTTCCATCTAAGGTCACTGACTCGATTGAATAAATGTTGATATTACAAATTAGTCATTGTTTCAGTGTTATAGTGAAAACATCCCTGATGTGTGCATGCATGTGTGTGTGTGTGTGTGTGTGTGTGTGTGTGCGTGTGCGTGCGTGCGTGGGTGCGTGGGTGTGCATGAGTGTGCGTTTAACTTAATTCACCAACGTGTTCGGATACTTCTAGGTTTTATGAAATAAACGGATTTTTGTCAATATTGCCTAATAGGGTTAAAAAAGAGATTTGCTCATCATATTTTTTTGTAATCGGTAAGCTCGATGTAGCATCACTTCCTATTCATAGGGTGTATATCTTCTCCAGAATGAGACGAAAATATACATTCTATGAATAGGAAGTGGTATTACAAAAACAATTCATGTCAGATATCAATTGGGATTTAGAAATGAATGAGCTTCTTATCGAGCACGGTTGCCATTTGGCATTCTCACAACCAAAATGGGACCGACTTGGCACTGAATAAAGCAATTGGTCCCAAAAATAAGGATTTGGAACTGGCAAAATTCACAAAAAATAACAATCCCGTAAACTCAAATAATCTAATACGACACAAGTATAAACGAACAATAGATAAAATATTTTATCCAATTTTTCCTGCAATCCTAGTGTGAAGAAGGATTTCAAGTTATTTGAATTTTTTGGTATTTCAATAATAGCATTACTGTTGTTTTCGTTTTGATATTTGTGTAGCGGCCACAACTTCAGTTTCAAGTACCTTCGTATTGAAGTGTCGTAGATGTATCACGTAGTTATCATACTTCCATTTATTACTTTAAATAATTTAAAGGTGATAGTTGGCTAATTCGCTAACCCCAAACTCCCTTTCATCCATGTAAGCTGGAGGCAGTATATTACTACAATTACAGAGCAAGTATAGGACCACTGAATCGAAATGGACAGTCTGCAAGTATTTAGCGCAGGGCCATTGAAATTGCGGGGTCCCGTTGCAAAAGCTATTTTTGCTACACGGTTAACCCAGCAGTGAATTTCCCTTCATGTTTCTTCTACGCTGTTTCGTTCCACAAACATGGCGCACGTGAGTGCTAAAAAATATCAGAAACCATCAACTAAAGCAGTCGGCATAGGTTTCTCCAATTTCTAAGTTGTTCTGAGTGGTTATGATTGAATTTGTTACACGTACAGACCGAACCAATCGAACAAGAAAGCTGAAAATTCCAACATTTATCCCTTATTATAGATTTTTAGAGGGGGGAGGGTTCTATTTGCAATGTAAGTTCATGCTAAACTGATCCTTTAGTTTATATCCGACAGCATTCATGCTTGATTTTTTTTTAATTGAGAGGTTTATAGTAATCACTGCACAACAAAAGGCAAGAGAAGTAACTGAGTCATTGATCACCCCCTTTTCCAATTTTAAACTGAACCTCCCCAACACGAGGTACTGTCAAAAATCGTTGGTCACATGACGGCTTCTTATAAGTGAATAGCCTGGCTTGTTCTTATATGAATTGATTTAAGCACAACTACCACTCCTCATTCTTGGAGCAGAGTGTCTTTTAAGAAGAACTCTGCATACAGCAGGTATGTTCAGTCGCCCATCCCTACTCCTGAGAATGACAGATCCGTTCCATTTCGGTGAGGGTTTCCTGTTCTTGGGCGTAGAGGATTAAGGCAATGGTGCCTATCCTCCCTGTCGTTAGATATCAGTGTGCGAAGCTAGTGCTCATGAACACATTGCTGTATGTGGGTACGAAAAAGGCACCTTGAATAAATAAATAGTTTTTGAGTATAACTGATATGCCAAAATTTGATGACGAACTCCGCGATCAGCGCAACTGATAATGATTTAAAGAAAAAGAAAAAAAAAGAAGCTATTTCATTCGACGAACGGTGATTACAAAGACTGCAACGTGAAGAAAATACAAAAAAATGGTCGGTATAGTGTTGTTGCTAGCATACTCTCTTGTTTGTTATCATCTTCAACGAACTGTTTCAAATCATCCACGTAGGACAAGTAATTAATAAACAAACTGTATATGTAATATCCATCACCTGTGTTATTCAGTTCTTTTAGAGAGAGATACTAATGTAATACGGAACAATCGGGGCGAAAGCGAGTCTCCTTGAAATATTCCGCTGTTGATTTGTGGGTTATCAATGCTAATTTCACCATGACAGTGGCTGAGGATTTAGGAAGTATTCATTTTTTTCACACCGACTTTAAGAAAGTTAATAAGGAAGGTGGAAATTTTTAGTTATGCCGATGACTTCATGATCCAGTCACGCAGAAGATAATCGAATGTTTTTCTATAGTCTATCCATGCAGTGTTCATTTTTTTTTCAATGGCAGTTTTCCAGTGACATCTTGTTGATCAACAACAGATCTTTATAATTATAAGAACCTCTCTTGCATCCTTTTTGGTCTTCAGAGATTATGTTGTTTGTTTCAAAGAATTGATACATTTTTAGGTTAAAATCGATGTTCGTATTTCATTTATGTTGCGGCTCTTGTAGTTAAAATTACGATAATAGATATTAGCTTTTGATAAGAAACTTCAAATCTAGCCACAGACGGAGTAAGTCATTTCCTTTAGTTACTGTTCATAAGAGCTCTGAACGAATATTTTGACTCACTCATTTGTTCCGACATTTTTTGTCGCTTACTTCTCTTTCTCTTCCTTTCCTTCTCTCTATCACCCGGTCGGCGTAGTTCCATTCTTTGGCCGCGACTATAACATATTGTTATTTGTCACAAATCTTCCTCGAAGTGAGATTCCGTAGAAGCTTGATGGCGACGCAACGCAAACACTGTGATCAAACCAATTATCACTTCGTCCATTTTAGCTGCTTATGCCTAAAACAGAACCAACCGGCTTTTGATAATTTAGCCTGGTCAAAAGTATCACTCATTATTACACGCAGTCTCCAGTTGATAGATAAACTAAACGGCATTAGACCCGTTATGTCACGTGTTTCCCTAACTAATCATTCTCTCCAATATTAAATTTTAATGTATAGGAATAACCTAATAACCAACCCCCCCCGTTCTCTACAAAGATGCTACATAGTAATCTAATATAAACAGGGCTCTTCTGTCACGATCAATCTTACTAATGTTACTATGTATTTTCCTTTCAGCTCTATGCGTAGTTATGAATGTCTCATTTGTCGAATCATTACATGTACGTCCTATTTGTTTGTCTAAACATTTGTTTTTGTCTTTATTTCGATCATGAACAAAACCTAATCTCTGTGTCCATATTCATACTTGCTACGCGGAGATTCCATTTTCTTGCAAAGAAACAAAATGGCTACCGGATGTTTGCCGGAAAAATGGCAACCAGATGGCCATTTCCATCATTTTCGACACTAGTGTCGTGATTCCATAGCACGTGGCGGTAAACTTAAAGTACGTGGAGACAAATTCCTTAGTCATAAGAGACCTCAACCATCCAGTCGCTACATAGAACCAACTACCATTACTACTTTCCCTCACACAATATAAGAACTATCCTATCATACGTATAACGTGATTCGCTGATAATTTATTTGCAGGTAAGTTTTGTGGAGTAAAAAAGTAATGCCTTGGGTTAATCATTTCGAGTTTTGCTGTGGGTTGTTGATAGCATTCGAGAACGGTTTGTGTATAGATGGAAAAGTATTTAGCCAAAAACCGCATCTATTCCTTACGATCTCCATTGTCGTGATTTTTTGAGAGTTTGTTGTACTTCCTCAACGTCTGTGAAGTCCCCCTCCTGTTCTTCTGCTTCGCTGAATTTCTCTTCAGCGTTTTTAAACAATTCTGCATCCATGTTATTATTCTTTTCATCTCCCCATATCTAATTTCAAAAACCCCTCACTTCTTCGCTCGATGTTTTTTTTTTTTCTACAGGCTTTGTTGGTTTCCCAATCTCCCCGTATAATTTTTTCTCGTTAGTTTTGAAAGTGTTATTTTGTTTATAAAATTGACTTCTTTTTCTCTTTGCCTTTAGTTGGATGCATTATTTTGGAACCTCTTTCACTGTTAGTATCTCAGATTCTTCGATCTTCTACTTTTCACTTTTTCATCTAGGATCCAGTGTTCTGTCCGTAGAAATTCAATCTCTTCCTCTAATTTTTTTTTCATGTAATCATGCTTTGTGTTTATTTCTCATTTATTTCTAGTTTTTGCTTTCTTAGATATTTGCACTGATGGTATGACTGTTGCAGCAGAGTCTATAAATTCATTTAGGGTGGCTATATCCAAGCCAATATTCTTTACCATTTCGCTGGTTGCTTCATCTGCTATTCTAATAATGTTTTTTTCGCTATTTAATTCTTCTGATTTCCTCCATCCTAGCGTGATTTTTTATCTAATTTCCTAATGTTGTTTGTTTTCATTTCCTCAATTTCCTCCTCAACTATATCGTTTTTCTTCATTTCTCAACCGATTGTTTCTGATCTTGTCTATTTTCATATGTATTGTCTATCAAACTTCATTAGTTTTATCATTACTCAGCATATGAACTCGTACTGTTGCTTCTTGGGCGTTTTCAGTTCTAATATTGTGTAGTTTATTATTCAATTCAGTTTTAACATTGATGCTTTTCTTCAATAATGTTTCTTTTGCTTTTTCGTTAGCATCTGTATTTCCTCCAATGTTCAGAAATTCTATTCTTCAAATTCTTCGTCTCATTGATGACACTATTCCGTGATGGTGTGTTTACAACATAGTCCTCCCTAGTCCATTTTACGTTTATTTCCTTTTCTTTGGTTACTAACTAGCAGGTGGTGACTGAGATGGACCATCAGTTGGACTTACCCGCTGATGGTGTCCATTCTCAGTATTTGGAGGATCAGTACCGTATTTTTTATTTTCTCCTTGCGTTACGCAACCCTCGTTAAACCGTGCGACAACTGATGCATGGTTTTTCTTAGTCCCATTATTATTATTATTATTATTATTATTTGGAATCTCACACCAGTTGCCTGGCGGTAACCGCTGGAGTTTGAGTGACAGCAAGTCTCCTCAAGTATCCAGCCCTCTTCCCCTAGTAATCATAGGTCGCAGTAATTCTACGATTAACAGTTTCACACCGGTTGCCCAGTGGTTATCGCTGAAGGCTGAGTGACAATAAGTCTCCTCGGGTCTTCAGCTAACGTCTCCCCTCTTTCGCATATCATGACAGAGCTACAATTCGTTGCAGTACTTATATCTCTAGCACCTTCCTCAGTATCCGTGCAGTTCCCAGTAGTGCTGTGGTCTGTACGGTCTCTATCCTCCTCCTAATCCCGATCTCCTCCAGTCTCTCCCTCAGCGTTTTGGGGACAGTTCCTAGTGCGCCCACTATGACCGGTACTACCCTGGTTTTCATGTTCCACATTTTTCTTAACTCCCTTGCTAGGTCCTGGTATTTTTCCCTTTTTTCACCCTCCTTCTTTTTTACTCTATGGTCTGCAGGTACAGCAACGTCTACTATTTGGCAGGCCTTCCTTTTTTTTTTTTTTTCTACTATTACTAAGTCCGGCCTTCTTGCCTGGATGAGGTGGTCAGTTTGGATGTCAAAGTCCCACAGTAGTTTGTGGTTGTCATTCTCCAAGACTGCCTCTGGCTTGTGCTGATACCACTTTTCCACATGGTTGAATCCCATTTGTTTGCTTAGTTCCCAGTGTATCATCGTTGCTACTCTATCATGTCTATGCTTATACTCCTTCTGGGCGAGTTGACTACATTCACTAGTTATGTGGTTTACCGTCTCATCTCTTTCACCGCACATGCGGCATTTGCTGTTTGTCTGTGTTCTGTCGATTTTTGCTTTTATGTAGTTTGTCCTTATGCTTTTGTTTTGGGCTGCCATAATGAGCGATTCCGTTTCTCTCTCCAGGTTTCCTTTTCGTAACCAGATCCATGATTTCTTGTCTGCTACATCTTGTATCTGCCTTTTAAACTCTCCATACAATTTTTTCTTTTCCCATCTTTCTTTTCTTGTTTGCTGTGCTCTTCCATTGTTTTCTACTTTGTTGTTTGTTGCGCTATCTCTCGCACTCCTTATGATTTCTTCACTATTCATTTGTACGTACCTTTCTAGGACTGCTTTAGCTCTCTGGACACAGTCTTCTATGCTGATGAGCCCCCTGCCACCTTCTTTTCTCTTAACGTATAGTCTATCTGTGTCATCTCTGGGGTGTAATGCTTTATGCATTGTCATAAGTTTCCTTGTTCACCTGTCCATTGATTGGAGTTCTTACTTTGTCCATCCTAGGAATAGTCCTGTATATCTAACTACTGACACAGCCCAGGTGTTCATTCCTTTTATTAGATTTCTGCTGTTTAATTTGGTTTCTAATATTTTCCTTATCCTTCTAAGGTATTCTCTCTTTATTTTCTCCTTCATCTCTTCCCGTTTTATCGTGTCACATTCAAACACGCCTAGGTATTTATATCGGTCTTGTGCAGTCAATGCTCTAATCTTGCTGTTGTCCAGGAGTTCGATTTTATTATTATTATTATTATTATTATTATTATTATTATTATTATTATTATTATTATTATTATTATTATTATTATTAGTCCATGATACATCGTTTCAATAACAGTTATCATAGGTATAACAACACGTTAGACTGATGGCTGCCACTGATACTATGTGTGACAGACACAATAGAGAGAAAGGAAAGGAAGTTGAACTGATTCTCCATTCTGTGTTGTATATTTAGACGGTCATCTATCAAAAGGGCTAAACAAGGGAGGTAATCTCCGTGTTTCAAGAGGGCCAATCTTGAAGTTTTGTCTGATAATAAATTAGAATAATATCAAATTGCAAGAAGGAGATAGCGGGGCTAGTTGTTACGATTTTGCTACTTTTGCCTCTTATAAAAAAAAATAACTACAAAAGGTAACTTGAAGATATTTCTGTTATAAGAAATAAACACGAACACGAAACAAGAAAATGTTACATTACTTAATTTTAAAGATGTACTAGGAATTATCGCTCAAGATAACTGTATGCAACTTACCCATACGTGGGGAATGTTGTTATGTGGTATGGGGTAAATTGTTACCAATGAAAAAAAAAAACAAAACGAATTACTATACATACAATTTCACTATTTTTGACACCCATTCAGAAGCTTCGCAACTTTTTTCTGTTGAAAGTTTATTATAAACATTAAACATGAACCAAAAAATATCAACAATTCTCTCATTCACAGAGGGGATATAACGATTCTTCCTCATCTGTGCATTCCTTGTGGGCTAAATTTTTTACTGTTGATACACAGCACCCTTTTCCTCTTTAGGCAGAGTTTGACCAGCTTTCATAGCACGAGAGAGACCAACACTCTTTTGTAGCCTCTCTCTTTCTCTCAGTTCAACCGATTTCTGAAACTGTTCAATGTTCAAGCTTCTCTGGTATGGGGCTTCATCCTATCAGGTGTGTCAGTATGGGTGTGGCGTACATTCTTGTTACCACGTTGTATTTTTTCTTCGATTAGCCTTTTCAAACGGTCGTAGTGCCCCAGGGGGTTTTGATAACGCCCGTTGCTTTTTTTTTTGTCGGGTTATATTTGTCACACGGTATATCAACAAGCCCCGACCCGATCATTTTTATTTCCCAACATAAATTAGACCATAAAATCGATTACTTGAAAAACACAAACTAACCATAACGACAGCCGTTTCAAATAATGAAGCAGGTTTTATTGAGCTGTGATATTTACAAAATATTTCGTAGAGGCCAAAATATTTACTCAAGGTGTCAAAATCATTTGTTTTTTTGTTTAGTTTCGGAGGGCGTCGTCCAGCATGGCTCCAACTCTCTCACAATATGATCGATCTTGACGTGTGCGTACGTACGTCGAGAAGTTGAGCGCCAGCTGCCATTACTTATTGATATTAATGACAGTGTCAATTTGCTCCTGTATACAACTAGCCCCACACTCTCCTACGCTAAAAAAATATACATCAAGATTGCCGAGAGAAGTAATCTTCAATTCTAGCGCCGAAAGATCGCCCCTTGATAGCTACTGGGGATCAATGGATTTCTATTACATGCCTATTGTTACCCTGTTGTAGCGCCCCTTATTCTTTTAGTTAGGAATCAAATACGAAACCCTTCTTTTAGCTAGATATCGAAAATGTCAATTCCTCTGACGACCCCAATAAAACCCTTGGACGCACGTAGTCCAATGCTCGTTAGTGCCAGTATTCCTAACTGGTTACGCTTTTTGCCCCACTCTTTTTGGCCAGCCTCTCTTTTTTCTCTCTCTCTTTCCTTCTCTCTAAGATCGTTATCATTTCGCCGACCCAATGGCTGATCCGATCTTGACAATTCTTCCTCTGTGACCTATTTCCGTACTAACTTTACCCATTTCACTTCACCGATATCAAGCCTCACACATACGTACAGCCACACCACCGTGTCTTTAGCACGTGCTCCAAATGCATATCATCTCTCACTCTCGTGGATGAAATGGTAAGGTCTTCTGACTATCCGATAGTCACGATAATCTTTCCTAAACTTCTTTACTTCGGGAAACACACATGGATAAAACTCCATGTTCTCTCTTTCATGGTCTGTCCGTCGAGAGTCTATCAGCGCCAGAGAATAGCCCCCAAGTTAACTCACTTAATTCGCAGTATGGCTCGCACACTGAACCCCCGAGTTAACTCATTTGGCAGTATGGCTCACACACTGAACCCGGATTCTACGTATTATTTCGGAACGATCCAAGCCATATGGAAATCCATGCGTTCACACAACTCTGCTCCAACTCCGACACCAGTACTATCAAGACAAGAAAGCTCCCACCTTTCGCTATTTCTTCTCTTCTCATTACTTCTCACGATCGATTGCATTTATGTTACCCTTACATGTACTTCATTTTCATTCTTCATTCTTGTATTAAAAGTACGTCTTTTGTCTGGCCACAATATTTGTATGTGTTCTTTTCACATTATGGAAGTTACCCTTTGATTTTTTGCCACGACATAGAGAAAAAAAATTCCCTCTCGATTTTGACCACCATGAGAAACAAGATGTCCCTTTGATTTTTTTTTCACCTTTAAAATCGAAAAATAATTATCCCTCAATTTTGACCCCTTAAAGTGAAAAAAAATCTTCATACTCGATTTTAACCAATGTAAGCAAAAGTAATCCCTTGGATTTCGACCCCTAAAAAAGTAAGTAAAAAATGTATCCCTCGATTTTGACCCCCAAAATGAGAAGAAATTTTCACTTAGATTTCGATCCCCAATGGCGGAAAAAATCTTCACTCCTGATTTTTACCCATGAAAGTAAAAACATTCTTTGGATTCCGATCAAAAAAAGGACACCACTCGATTTTGACCCCTATAAGTAAAAAAAATATGAAAGTCTCCCTTCGATTCTTTGGCCAAAATAGAGAAACAACTCTTGCCTTTGATTCTGACACCTGAAAGTAAAAAAATGAAAATACCCTTTGGTTTCGACCTAAAAGTGGAATAAAAACTTTCCCTTCAATTCAAGCCCCTCAAAGTGAAAAAGATTTTTTCTCTCTATTTTCCCCCTGAAAGATAAAAAAATTCTTCCTCCTCATTTTGATCTCCTAAAATAAATTTTGACCCTTAAAACTGTATAAAAAAATCTCCCCCTTCACTTTTTACCCGTAAAAGTGGGAAAAATTATCTTACAATTTGCCCTCCCCCCGCTAAATTAAAAGAAAAATCTCTCCCTATTTTTACCTCTAGAAAAAAAAATTCCCTGGATTTTGACCATTAAAACTGGTAGAAAAATTGACACCAAAAAATGAAAAAAAAAAAAAAATTCCCTTGCATTTCGATCCTTAAAAGTGGGGAAATATAACCTAACGATTCGGACCCTTAAAAGTAAAAGTTAAATTCCCCCTCATTTTGACGCCTAAAGGCGAGAAAAAAATTCATTGAATGTCGAGCTTTAAAAGTAATAAAAAAATTTCCCCTTGATTTAAACTCTTAAAATGAAATAAAAATATTCTCCTCGATTATAACGCCTAAAAGTGAAAAAAACCAAACATCCTCATGACCCCTAAAAGTGAAAATAAATACCCCTTGATTTTGACTTCCCAAAAATGACCCCTATCCTCGGAGGAAAGAAAAAAAAAAAGAAAAAGAAAAGAAAAGAATAAAATTTTGACTTCCTCGAAAAATAAAAAGGAAATCTCTCGTGAATTTGAATCCTAAAAGTGAAAAATCAGAGTTCCTTCTATGTGATCGACATAACACCCGATCTCCAAATTTTATGTTCAGGAAAAGTGCACCTTAACCATACCACATCAAAACACGCACTAATCAGAACATCATTATTACTATCATCACAAGGTATCCCAGTACGGCCAATAAAAATTGCGATATGAGATATGTTAAGAAAAAGATTTTGTTTTTTCTTATTAAAGAACCCAATCTACGTCACATTATTTTTTATTTCCGAAGATTAATTTGAGAAACGGGAATAAAAATATTCCTGTATTACCTCATTAAACAATAAAATATAATTTTTACCATCGATGAATAACCACATACATATGCCCCCCCCCGAAATGAAACCCCTTAAAAGCATTTGGGGGTGGTTTTCAAAGACTAATTCGCCTAAATCATTTCCCTGAGATCAAATCCGTACCCACTGAAAACTTCATGGATTTATATCATGTAATTTTTGTGGTAGGTGAGTACAGACAGACAGACAGACAGACTTTTGGTGAATTATTATTAGATGAAACAACATTGCTTCGACTGTCTAAAAATGAATCACCGTCATCGTTGCTACATTTTATTACAATTGTCTCACTGTTACTCCTTGTATACGTAGGCATATTTAGTGACTAACCTTCTAGCCAATTCTGCGTATCTGTTATCTATCACAAATACTCAACTTGGCTTACTCATGCCTGTCAATTAACTGTTTATACAAGGCACACCTTCACCGCCTTAAAACTTCCTTTGAACCCACTGCTAATTTTTGAAAAGCGACCCCCAAATATGTTGTTGATTTCTTTTTTGGTGGTGGGGATGCAATCCACGGAAGTCTATCATTAATCAATGGTAAAAATGATCTCTTACTTTTGGATAATGTAGAAATCAAGACGTGACATAGATTTCGTTCTTTATTCAGGATGAAGCAAAAACATTTTTAACATATTGTGGTGTTTATTGGTTGTAGATGGATACCTTGAATAGTAGTGTTTCAATTGGAGCACTTTTGGGAGTTTTACACTTAAAGCACATTTGCCCCAAACACAAAATTTAGGGGTCGGAGGTTAAGTCGATCATATGGAGAAAATTCTTTTTTTTCACTTTTTGTGGTGGGAAGGAACTTTCATTTTCTACTTTTAGGGTTCAAAATTGAAGGGGAATTCCTATTTTCTGTTGTAGGGGTCGAAATCGTGGAGGAGATTTTTTTCTCGCTCTCTTTTTTTCTTCGTCGAAGAGGGGGTCGAAATCCAAAGGAATTTTTTTTCACTTCCAGAGGTCAAAATGAAGGGGTATTTTTTTACTTTCAGAAGTCGAAATCCATGGAAATTTATTTTAAGGGTCATAATCGAAGCGAATTTTTTTCATTTTTAGGAGTCAAAACCTAGGGGGGATTCATTTTTTTACCTTTAGGGCGTCAAAAATCAAGGGAAATATTTTTTTCGGTTTTGTCGCAAAAACTCTGAGAGGAGTTTCACTTTTTATTTTCAGGGCCGAAATCGAGATCTTTTCCACTGTAAGGGGTCAAAATCGTGAGGTATTTATTACAGTTATAGGCGTTAAAATCGAGGTTGAAGATTTCTCCCATTTAGTGATTTTTTTCATATTTTGAGGCAAAAGAATCGTATTTTACTTGAGGGGTCAGATTTTTTCACCATCGGGGGACAAAATGGGGGGGGGGTATTTAAAAAAAAAAACTTCTAGGAGTCAAGATCCAAGCAAATTTGTATTTCGTTCTGATGCTTGAAATTGAAGGGGGTTTCAGGGATCGGAATCCATGGGATTTTTTTACTTATAGGTATCAAAATCGGGGTGGGGGGGGGTCAAAGGAGCATGTTTATTTCACTTTTAGGGGTCAAAATCGAGGGATGATTTTCCCCTATATTTTTAGTGTCAAAATCGATGGGGAACTCTCATTTTTCTCTTTTAGGGGAATAGATTGAAGAGGGACCTTTTTTTCTTCCAAGAGTCAAATTTGAGGGGAATTTTTGTTTCTTTTTTAGTATCAAAATTGAGGATTGAGTTCTTTTTTTCTTTTCCAGAGAAAATAAACATTCCCTCTTCATTGTGATAATCGAAGATGTTTATATGCATTTTTAAAAGTCAAAATCAGGTAGAAATTTTCTTTTCACTTTTTGGGGTCAAATCGAGAGGGGAACGTTTACTTTCATTATTAGGGGCAAAAATAATGTGGGAACTTTTTGTGACTTTAGTGGGTAAAAATCGCTGAAGGAATTTCTTCTCACTTCCAGGGGTCAAATCGAGGAGGAAATTAGTTTCACTTTCAAGGTCTAACATTGATATGGAACCCAATTTCCATTAGTGGATTTTTCTCTGTTCTAGCAACGCCCCCCCCTCAGTCCACTATTTGCCCAATTTTCTAACATGAACCCTTTTTTTCTGAGCATTGCTTCCTTTTTCCCTAAGATTGCACCCCTATTTTCAACATTATAACAATCCTTTTGAAGTTTCAACTTTTTTTTTACATCAGCCCCACCCTTATTAAGTGATTAACCCTATCTTTCCTCTAACATTAACACCCCTTTTTTTATTTAACTCCCCCGTGACTCCTTTTTCACATTAGCCTCCTTTTTTTCATATTGGCTCGACCCATTTTTTACATTAATCGAACATCTTTTTTTTTTACATTGCCCCCCCTACTTATTTAACATTAGTCACCTTTTTTCTAACAGCGTAAAGAGTGATACTAAATCAATTTTAAAAACAAACTGAATCAAACGCTATCTGATTTATTAAACACAGTAAGATTTATCTACCTTTATTTATTGGCCCACATATTTCACGTAAGACCAAATTATCTGTCCATGTATCGAGATATATCTTTGGTTGTCACCAGTTATGATGGTATATATTAGTTATATATTCTGGTAGGAAAGTAAAAGGTTTGTAGATAGTATGGTTCGGGATAGTTCAAGTAGTTCTGGTTAAGGAATGAGTAACGCAAAGATGTTGGAGATAAAATTTTTTGCTTCCATGTGGTTTGGTGGTAGCGTCGACGTCACTGGAGTTGTAGAAGGAGAAGGGGAGATGTACGAAGAAAATGTGCGCCAAGTATGAACGTAGATGCGGAGATGAAACAAAGTAAAAAGAACACATACAAGTATTTGAACGGACAAATAAGACGTACATTTGATATGAGAACACTGCTAACAAATGAATGAAAATGAAATACATGTAAAGACAACATTAACATGATCGAACGCGTAAAGGGATGGGAAGAGATGGTGAAAGGTGGACGCTTTGTTGTCAATGATAGTACAGGCGTCGGAGTTGAAGCTGAGGTGTCTGAACTGCTTTTAAATATATATGGCTGCTCAGTTGTGTTTGTGATTTGGGGGCTATTCTCTGATGCTGATAGACACTCTACGGACAAACCATGAAAGACAGAGAATACGGAGTTTTATCCATGCGTGTTTCCCGAAGTAAAGAGACTTAGGAGAGATCGTCATGACATTTAAAAGGTAAAAACCATTGCCATTTCATTTGTGGGAGGGAGAAATGTATACGCATTTGGAGCACGTGGTGATGATACGGTTGCGTAGCTGTGCGTATATGAGATGCCTAAACATCGCTAAAGTGAAAAAGTTAGTACAGAGATAGGTCACGGTGGAAAAATGGTCAAGATTGGATCAGCCACGAGGTCGGCGAAATGAGACCGATCTTAGAGAGAAGGAAGGGGAAAGGCGTAACCAGCTGGAGGGCCGGCGCCAATGAGTGTTTGACCATTTGCGTCCACAGCTTTTCGTAGGAAGTGACATTTTCGATATCTAGCTAAAAGAAGGGTTCGTATTTGATTCGTAAGTAGAAGTATAACTGCACATGTAACCCATTTAATTTCAGTTTCTTTCCTGATGTGCAGTTTGATTGTAGAAGTCTCAACACCATGGTTGAAAATGGGAAGGCAAAATGCATAGGGAGTCGGGCTTCACTAGTGGCAGTGGCAGACACAGCAAGTGAGCATTGAGAAGTGGAAGTTGTTCTTTTTATAACTAAGGTTTAAAAGTAAGTAACCTCAAAGTGCTTGAAGAAGTAGACCAATCTCTTGGACACCACCATTACCAGATTTGAGCCCAATATTCTTTTTATGGGGGATATATGAAGGCTACGATTTATTCAACTAAACTTTGCTTCTTAAATGACCTGAGAATCAGACCTGATGTGATTTAGGGTATGACTGAAAATCAGCTACAAAATCAATCTGTAGAACTTCAAAATCACATTATATTGAGATTTGTATACATTATAACAGTTGACGTGTTGTAGATTGGCAATTTCCAAAGTAAATCTAAAAGTGTAATAAGTCCTCTCAGTTCATTTTACACATTGATTTTTGTGGCTGCACCATAGGCGGCATTTCTCTGCTAGTTCCTATAGTAGGTATAGATAGGGCCTTAGGCATTAAAAAAAAGTGTTTTTTTAAGGATTACCATAGTTCAATACCTCTGACTACAGCGTTTTAGCCACCAAAAGGTCACATCCAGATAAGCAAAATCAGAACAATAGTAATATATAGATGAAAATCAGGCCATTATCATAGGTATAAGAGCAAATGATGACTGTACAACATAATTATTCAGTCGCAAATCACCCAGACATTTTTTTGATTCTACAGGTTGATGCATTTCAGGAGTAAGGTAATATAAATACATCTGGTTACGAAGCACTGGTGCAGCTATACAGAGATCACACACAGATAAACAAAATCAAACTTTCAGTGTTTATATATGTATAAGTATATTGATTAAAATCAAATTATTATTATCCAGATAAGTGCGAATGCAGACTCCATTATTTTTCTTTGGAATCCTTGAAATATTAAGCATATTTTTTAGTAATTGACAAACTGTGATAATTTGGGACACTAAACTACAAGATTGAAGGTACACAAAAAAAATGGATGGATGGATGAAAGCACGCACTTTTCAAGATCTGTAGAAGAAATAAAAATAAAATAGCAAAATTATCAACCAAATTATTTTACTATCACCAACAAATTTTATTCAGTTATTCAGCATGGATTATAATGCTAAACAATAAATGCAGTTGATTGAATGTAATATACTATCCCATATTTGTTCTCACATTTATACATACATTTCTATGAGTAAATGTAACAACCATTATGGGACAGAGGCAGTATGAGTCAAGTACAATTCAATATGAAGTGGTCATCATGAAGACTTTGTTAAAGTTAATTAGTAAAATAAGGCTCCAAATAAAGATGATCGAGCGTGTGATCTTTGGTAGTTTTTGCATTTGAAAAAGATGGGACGGATTAGGATTTATCTAGATAATCTGTTGGGATAGATAAGGATTTTCTGCAATAATTTGTTTGATGCTTACAGGCATGTTGTTTGCCTTTTGGCCCTTTCTGTGAGGTGGCCTCTCGTACCTTATCACTTGAAAAGGGCCATCAGAAAGGAAGTTACATCAGCCTTCAATGGTTTTATCATTTATGTTCTAAGTAAGGTATTTTCCAAAGAGAAATGTTACAGAAGCCAGATAATTTAAGGATGCAGAAGGTGCTGGTTATCAGTAAACTGATAGAATAATAAAATTTAGATTAATTTTGTTTTTCAATCTAGTCATTTAAGGGCCTTTCAAAAAGAATTCCTACATTACAAGAGAACATTATCTTGCGGGGGAATTATTTGCTTCATCAAATATCTTACTTTATTGGGTCTAAGGGAATTCTCACTGCAAATATCTTTATAGTATTTTGTGTAAGTCATGAATGAATAATGAGCATTAGTCCAGGTATGCAAGAGGGCAGAGACATGTTGCTATCAGCTTTCTTTACCCTAACCCTACTACAAAATATTTTTTGATATTATTTCATGTAAGTCAAGAATGAATAACCAGCAGCAGCAGCAGCCTGGATATGCAAGAGAACAGAGAGACATTACAATCGGATTTCTTTCGCCTTAATCCTTCTACAAATATATTTTGTATGTAGTGAAGAAATAATGAGCAAAAACTTTGGTATGCAAGAAAACAGAGACATGTTACTACCAGCTTTCTCCTTTAAACTACACCTTCATTTCTTATATCATTCAATGTAAGTCATGAATGAATAACTAACAGCAGCACAAGTATGCAATATGATAGAGACATTTAACTACCAACTTTCTGTCTTCTTAAACCACATCCTACTACAAACATAAATAAACATTGTATTTTGTGCGAGTCCTGAATGAATAACCAGCAACAACCTAGGTGTGTATGAGGAAACAAACACTACTATCAGTTACCAGTTATTTGCTTGAATGTTTTTAGAGATAAACTCTACGACCAAGTGTCACAAGAATATGTTTTCTCTCCCATGTGTATTTGCTTGTAATTAATGCTAAGCTATTTGACCATCTATACCAACAACTTATTTTTGATTTCAATTTCATAAGGTTTGGGGGTCAAATAAAATTAGTCAGAATTAGAGACTTTTGTTAGTGAAGCTATGATGACTATTATCAAATAATGAAAGATTTTACACACACTCAAAATAAATGTAATTCCTTACATACAATGGAATCTCTGATAAAATATTATATCTTAGAGTTTTCCCTAACTTTTAAAAAGTAAAGTCACAATTCCAATGCCAATGAATTTGAGAATATACAATAAAGAATTTAATTATGTTTGACATGTATTTCTTTCATCTTAGTTGTATTGCTTTTTAATAAATTCAAATGATATTAATGAAGAAATTGTTTTTGCTTATCCTACTCAAATTCAATATTCATGTATTAATAGTTCTACAGCATGAGAAAAATTTTATAAGAAAAAAAGGAACCACAGATTGAAACATCTACTATGATTATAATTTTATAATAATTTTTTTTTGGTACAAAACAGTTTTCATGTCAGCCATAATTTTTTGAATAGGGAAATCTTCCAAGTAACTAAACCTCATTCGAAAATTGAGGCATATAATACCATTTTATCTTATGTTATACAACATTAAATTTTTCGAAATTATTTTTTGTCATTTAAGTTTATTGCTATTTTGCAAGGTTTTTAGGAAAGGAAAAAAATAATTTTCTTGTTTTCCATTAAGTATTTTTCTAACTAGTGATGTGTTCAGTCACTATAATTTCTTCTTAAAAAAGGTGTAAATATCAAATCATGATCTTTAGTGGTGAATAAAGCAATGAACTAAAGTGTAAGAAGTTTTGAGTAATTTATTTTCTAAAATTTGGAAGGAATTCCTTGAAGGTTATACTTATTGATGAGGATGCATTGATATGATTTATCTAACTCCATGAATACAATTGGTAATTGATTTGGACCCAATGCTTACAATTGATAGGGGCCATGTTTATCCATTGAGCATTGTACTGTACCTAAGTGAAGTTGTAAGCTAAATCTGAGAGCAAGAGTCATTATCTAAACAATGTAGGTAAAACATCAGACATTGTGAAGGGTGAAGATGACGATGTGTCTGTAATAACAATAGTGCGTATGTGTCGGAGTGAGAGAAATGCTGAAAGGTAAGTAGACAAATAAACATAATGACGAATGTATGAATGAATACGAAGATGATAGATTAACAAGAGTTGAATGAAGAGTTTGTTGAAGTTGCTACTTGGAAAGGTTAGTAGAAATGTCTCCATTGTTTGCATACATCTATATATTTGTATATGGAAAGTGTGAAAGTCTTATGTATGTTGTCTGTGTAGAAAGTCTTTTGTGAGTTGTATCTGTTGACAGTTCATACATATGCACGTGCAGGTGTGTGAGAAGCCATCCCGGGATATGTGTGTGTTTGGAAATTTGTTTTTGATGTTGAGTACTTGCTTTAATGGCAAAGCTAGCTGGGTTTGGATTGGTTGATTAAGGTAGTGTTATGTTCCCATTAGCTGATTTGGTAAAGCCTTTGGGAGCCTACTTGTTAACAGTAGTGATGTTTTAATACTGGTTTTATTTGTCCAAAGTATGGGAGCATGTGATATTGTTGGAGGAAATGCCTAAACTGTGCTGATGGTAGATTTAAGGATCCTACATATAATGATAAAATTCCAAATTTCTTGACTAATTTTATCGTGGAAGCTTAAATTTTCAAAAAGTGTGATTTTTAGCAGATCCAAGTTGCAAATAATCAACTAAATCCAAATCTGACAGAGAGTCGGCTTGTAGACCTGAACCTCAGTACACATTTTTTCATTTGAAAATCAATTTTTGCAAGCAGCAATCATGACTAAAAATGAAAAAAGCTCAAAACTTAATCTATAGAGACAAAAGAAATAATTCTCTAAAATTCTAAAAACACAAATCATCGCATAATATTTGAGAAAAACACCTTTAAAATGTGTCTTTTCATTAATAGAATAAGTTTTATAACCTAACTTTCCTATTATACTTAAAGAACAAAATATACACTGAATGGATTCCTAGAGATATAAATGAGGAATCAGTTGTTGGGTATAAAATCAACCAAACATCTGAGAATAACCAATACATCCAAAAAACCTGAATCCTCAATTCACTTAATTTGATCAATCAATATAAAACTTTTTCAAACTTCCTGTGGTAGATCCTAAAGCAGCAAAATATTTACATCATCCAAGTGAGTGCATCGGGAATTAGGCATTACACATATATATTATATATCAAGGCACCAATTCCTCACTTTAACAAAGCATCATCATTTATGTTTTAGGGATTTCCTAATCTCATGTCTAAAATATCAATTTTTATAGCTAAGCTAGATATCATAAATAAAGTACTGATTTAGGGAGGATGTGGGAATTGCAGTAAATTCTTGATGGATTTCGAATATTCGTGTAAATGGACTTTCCATGTATGGAATAGACAGCTAATGATCCCTTTCTTGAAGATGTTAAACAATCAAATATTGACACTAATGGGGATAACTCAGTGGAAGAAGAATAAACAAGCAACTAAAAATGTTGAAGCTCTGTCAAAAAATGTCAAAGCAGTAAAATGCTGGGAGAGGAAATGTTGTCATTAGAATGAATCTTCTAAGGACATAACTCTCATGCTTGTAAAATCTTTAATATCAAAATGATAATTCAAAATACAATGATCATTATAGAACTCATATGAATCAATTTTATGCTAAATGAATATCTATTTACATATGATTATATTGAACAATTTTTATATACAATATGCAAAAACCTGAACTATTATCAAAGTGAATTATAATCCTTAAGTAGAAAAGATAATTCTATTTTGTTTCTCATTTGTCTTAATTCAAAAACAGAAAATTACTCCCATTATGCTTATATCTACTATAACAAATAGAGATAACAATTACAATAATTTGTTATAAGGCTTATGATGAGGACCACTTTAATTGAATTACTGTCTTAAGTTCAAGATCAAAACTTTCCATAACCTGTGTGTACATTACTCAAACATGTCATTCAAGTTTTAGCAAATTAGAATATTACATAAGTATTTTTGTTAATTTCTCTGAACTCTTTGAAAATAATCAGGGTCTATAAGAAACCATCAACCAAAACTGTCAACATTGTTTGCCAAACCAATCTGGAAACTGAAGAAACCAATGTACATTACACACAGCCTGCACCTATGAAGCTAGATGGTTGAAAATTTGAATATTTACTCATTATATTTTGGGGGAGGGGGGTCAATCTACAATGTAAGTTTATTCTAAATTGGTCCCTAAGTTTGTGTCAAACACCATTCATGCTTTTCTAGATAAAATTCAAAATAATGCATTTTTGAGACAGAAAACATCACAATCAGAGAAAAAAAAGAAGCCAATCTGATATCCTTTCCTAGTTTTGCAAATTATCAAATTGTTTATAAACAATGGCCAATTTTGGACACCATGAATTAGTGATATAAAAATTATGGAAAAGCATTAATGTGTTTTTACTTTCAGGAACGTTTTGTTTTAGAAGGATTTTTACATATCCTACAAAGAATTTCATTCTAGTGTGTATCTTCAGGAGAAATTTGAGACTATCCTTATCAAAAATTACTTGGTCTCATACTTTACATTCAAAATTTTTCTCTAGTGTGTTCTCATATGAGCATTTAGGCCACTTTTCTGAGAGAAACCTTTTCCACATACTTTACAGTGATAAGGCGTTTCTCCAGTGTGTATTCTCATATGAATTCCAAGTTTACTCCTCACAGAGAAGCATTTACCACACACTTCACATTTGAAAGGTTTCTCTCCAGTGTGTGTTCTCATGTGAACTTTAAGGCTAGTTGCTTGAGAGAAACCTTTTCCACACACTTTACATTGATAAGATGTCTCTCCAGTGTGTATCCTCATATGAACTCCAAGAGAAGCCTTTAGAGAGAAGCATTTACCACATACTTCACATCTAAAAGGTTTCTCTCCAGTGTGTGTTTTCATGTGTACGTTAATGTAACTCTTTTGAGAGAAACCTTTTCCACACACTTCACAGTGATAAGGTGTCTCTCCCGTGTGTATCCTCATATGATCTTTAAGTTTACCTCTTACAGGGAATCCTTTACCACACACTTCACATTTAAAGGGCTTTTCTCCAGTGTGTGTTGTCATATGATTCTTAAGGCTAGTAATTTGAGAGAAACCTCTTCCACATATTTTACAGAGATAAGGTGTTTCTCCCGTATGTCCTCTCATATGTATTGTGAAATTTCCTTTGTCATAGTAACCTTTTCCACATATCTCACAATCAAAGGCTGTCTCTCCAGTATGTGTCCTCATGTGCCTCTTTAAATGGCTTGTTACATAGAATGATTTTCCACATATCTTACAAGTAAATGGTGTCTCTCCAGTGTGTATCCTCATGTGAACTTTGAGGCTCTCTGATCGAGAGAAGCCTTTACCACATACTTCACAGTTAAATGGTGACTCTCCAGTGTGTTTGGTCATGTGCCTATTCAAGTCACTTGTTTTATAAAAGAATTTATCACAGATCTTACAGGTGAATTGTGTCTCTCCTGTATGTGTTGTCATGTGAACTTTGAGTTTATATGGTTGAGAGAAGCCTTTTCCGCATACTTCACAATGATAAGGCGTCTCCCCAGTATGTGCTATCATGTGTGGTTTTAAGGTGGCTTTTGAAGTGAATTCTTTCCCACAAATTCGACAGATAAAAGTCGTCTGTCCAGTGTGCCTTTTCATGTGAATCCCTAAGAGACGGTTTGCAGAAAATTCTTTCCCACACACTTCACATTGATAAGGTTTCTCTCCCATATGTATTTTCATGTGCTGTCCTAAATTGCTTTTTGAAGAAAATGCTTTGCCACAAATTTGACACATAAAGGGTTTCTCTCCAGTGTGTATTCTCATGTGTGTCACTAAAGCAGATTTGTGAATAAATTTTTTCAGACATACATTACACTCCAACACTTTTATCTCTTTTTCCTTAGTTCTTGAAACAGTTGAACTACAATCTCGAATGATACAGTCTGGATCTGGAGCTTTATCCATGTTGTGTGGCCTCTAAGTAAATCTGCAAACAATGTCTATTTGCTTTGGTGAAGATGTTTAAAATATGAAGCAAACTTCTAAAATCATGATTTTATTCTCATGTCCTTTGATTAAATGTCCTGCACCCTCAGTTTTCCCCTTCTCAATCGATTTCATATCGGTTGGGACTTATGTCTAGCATTCCAGAATCTCTTTTCTTGCTCTTCATTAAATCTGGAAATATAGAAAAAAATTGACTGTAAATTCAACAAAATCATTAGACTTTCCACAAAGATATACAGGAAGAATTTTAACACTATTTTTATTTCCTCGCTGTTGATTGAAATGGCAAAAACCATTGTAGATGATTGGAAGCCCTTCGTCCATGCAGTGATCTCCCTTCTTTGGAAATCAATAACTAGAGTAAATATCAATTAGGTATGAACAATATGGATGTAATTTCACTGGAAAATTGACATCTGAGAAATTTAAAAATCTGTTATGATTTTTGAATTTTCTCAGATGTCAATTTCCCAGTGAAAATTGTACTCATATTGTTCATATCTAATATTTATTTAAACTCTCAGGATAGCCAACAACTGGAAATGAAGAATATTCAATAACTTTTTATGATAAATAAGCTCGACAATGAAAAATATATTTTGAACGAATATATACTAAGATTTGTTCAATTATTTTTGTTATGATAATATATAACAACAAAAACTGTTAGTACTAGTACTATTACTAAGCTTGCTTGCATAATCTGGCGAGTATTTGGAGGGCCATAAAATCATTTTATTAAAACTTCTCCACCCAAGCTTTGTACAATTTGTGGTCCATGGGTAAATAGCACACTCCAAGACCCATCCCTCCCTTCACATAACGATTTGGAATGGCACGCAACAGCATAATTATGGGTTTACCATATAATTTGTTATGTAAACAAATACAGATTTTTTGCTTTAGCTGTGACCTGAAATTGTCAGCCATGACCTTACATGGGGGGCCCAGTGAAAAGACGTAAGTCATGTATACTTACCATCTTTTTAGTACAGGTCAACACTTGAATTGTTTTTTTTAGGCATATTCAAGGAAATATTGAGAAAAAAATTGAATCCAATTTTTGAGACCTTTGGGGCATCAAACGCATGCCATTCAATAAAAGTGAATTTTGTTTCAGTTGACTTTCAAGATATTATCTTGTCACAGACATGTGGTACTCAAAATTTTATATATCATAACTTTTGTGTAAATATATGAAACAAATAAAAAAACAAGCATACAAATTGAATAAAAAAGCGCACATTCATAACAAATCAAATTTACTCAATGAAGACTTTAAATTGAATTAACATGATAATTCAAAAGTAACTGAAAATAATCATTCATTACTAAACTTCTGAATAGCATATTTTCACTTTTCTGCTTACAAGAGGGTGGAGGTTCTATTCATGATAATATCCAATTTTTTTTTCAATGTTTATGCACACAAAGAATGCATAATGTTACTAATTTAATTTGTGGTTACCTAAAAAACAACTTGATGAAATAATTTTAGCTCTATTATTAGCACATTTTGAAAATTTCCTACACATTTTGAAAATACTGTCATAATATCATTAACCAGGATAACTTTTGGTCACTATATGAATGCTATTAGATGGTTCCCTGACCAGGGAAACATGAGTGAAAAATGTACAGTTTATTTGATTTGTTTGCAAATACTATTTTGAAAAGACAATTTTTTTACAATGAATGAAATACCTTTCTCACAAATAATCGTGATACATGATTTTCATACAGTTTCATCTCTACTTTTTACATTAGCATTAAACTATCTTACCAAAGCAAGTCAAACTCCAAATCATCAGCTGTTTGGCTCAGCTCCACAGCATTAGGAACACATCCAATGGCATCACTAACAAACAGTCAACAATGAAATTCATTGTTGACTAATTCTGTTATTGATTTTTTTGTCTACTGTTGATTAATTGTTGCATCAACCATTATATTACCATATATTTAGAAATAAATTTATCTATAAAAGACATTTTACAAGTCCAAGTACAGTTATACTCTCTCCGTACATGTTTTAGTTTACTATTATATTTAATGTACAGCAAAATACTGTTAGTGTTGAGGTACCATAGATGTTAGATATAAAGTAATGTACAAGTTGTGTTCAATAGAGTTCAATACAGTAATAAGGGATCAACTTAAGTGGGAAGTCTATATTTGTTTGCTAAATTGAAATTCTGCACCATGAACCCCTACAGAATTGGAAGCTGATTTTTTTATTGTTTCTTTTTAATTAAATGAAAAATTGTAAACCATTATTCATTTTTGACTATCATTCGTCTTCAACTTAATTTATTTTGTTGTTTTTTAGCTGAAAATTTGTGTCACTTGTCAAAGCCAAAAAATGTTTTGATTTATTTCCAAATAAATTTTTGTTGCTTTCAATCGATGAGACCTCTATTAACTTTGAAAAAGAATCAGTTTCGATCAAAGATCTAGGGGAGGGAGTTGAAGTTCTATTAACAGTGTAGCTATATTGCTTTACAGGACCCTTAATTTCCATCCATAGTACCATCACTCACAATAATTTTTCCAAAACACAAAAATCGATTGGAACATAATTACCAATGAAAAAAAAAGTTACACCCCATTCCCCACTAATAACTCTTAATAGAAGTGCGGTACTTGAATGCTGTAATTTTGTGTGACAGATAAGAAGTAAGGGTCCAGTTCAGCATCATTGTTACATTGCAAAATAGACCCTAACCCCCTATATTTTCTCCAAAACTGACACTGTTAAAAAGGGAATGAAGGTCTTATTGATTGAAAACACAAACCATTTCTTCTGTGATATTTTTTTGAATTTGGTTTCAGTATTTCATTGTTCATTCATCTCCCCCTTTTTGATTTCACGAAAATTCTATATGCTTTTATTTGTTGTAATAATTGGAGATTTCTTTCCTTGGCAATGCTGATATCCCCAGCTAGTAGGATATAATAATTAGAACAATGTACATTCATCGCTATAAATTCATTATTATAAATAATTTTTCATGGTAATGGTTTGGAATAGGTAAGATTAAACAACATGCTGATATTTTGTAGCGAAGGTAATCAAGATAGGCAATATAACTGCTACTACTGTTAAACTAATCGAGAGAAATTTTTAATTGGCTATTTTGAATGGCTAAAAGTGGCTGGATCTTTACTGAAGTAATATTTCGAATAGGGTTAGTAGATAGATTTGGTGTTGGGGTTTTGGGATGATTAGATAATAATCTCATATTGATAAGTGCAACCCTAATACTGACCCTAAATCATATCCTGTCTAGTCAAATTTAATAAAATACAGTTTCAAATGTTTATAGTTTCTTGCTCCCATTTCTTTCATAAAATTTTGATAAATCCAGCTACTTTTAGCCATTAAAATGGCCAAATTAAACATTTGATGAGTAATATTTTAACAGTTGTAGCCGCTAATCATGTAAAGTGTTTATCTTGATTTGGGCCTGTACTAAAATGGCATCATACAAAATTCCCCACTCCAAAGTGCCAACTGGGACAAAAAGTCTTTGGTTAGATTAAAACATAACAAAACTTTCAAGAATTGATGATAGCATACATAATTTCTAACTGGACTTATAATTTAAACGTATATTACTGAATTTTTTTACATTCATTCCCAAAATTGAAAAATAAGCCACATGATATCGAATTTTTCACTATCACAAATTTCTAAAAGTTTTGTCATTTGTGTTCCTATCTATTGGCATTTTAATGGGGTAAAATTTTGTCTAGTAACCTTTTTTGTCCCACAGCCGTTTCCATTACCTCCCCTGAAAAAACGGCATATTGTTTAATCTTACCTCTTCCAAACAATTACCGTTCGCAAAATAAACTTTGATAAAAGCTGTTGAAAAAAAATCACGGAAAAACATTAACAAATAAAATAAATTACACAAGGTGTGAAAAAAAAAATTCCAAAAATCATGGTAATGGATTTTCCTTCGTTGTCTGGGATTTTCGAGTCACCAAAAATATTTCATAATAAAGTCATCGGGAAAAAAATGAAAATGAAACAAAATTGCAATAGCAATTTTCTTACAAATTGCTGGGAAGCAGATGGTAATTTGTTTTTTTTATAGAAAGGATCAAGATGTTAGAAAAAAATTAATTGACTTACCTCGATATACGACGGAGATTTCAATAAGCGGTGTCCGGGAGACATAAATCGCTTTTCTTAAAAAGTTCCGGGTACTTTATTACACGTCCGTGATAGAAATCAATCTAAATATTAGGATTATAGGATATTCTTTGGTGGTCACCAGTTTGTAGGGATCTCTTGGGATATATTCTGGTTGGTAAGTATAGACAGTTTGCTGATAGTATGGTTCTGGATAGTTCTAGTTGTTATGGTTGAGGGATGGGTAGTGCAAAGATGCTGGAGACAAGGGATTTTTTTGCTATGTGGTTTGATGAAAGCGTTGACGTTACTGGCGATGTTGTAAGAGAAAGGGAGATGTATGAAAGCGCGCCAAATACGAACTTAGACGTGGAGATCAATCAAAGTGAAAAGAACACATACAAGTATTCGGATAAACAAATAATATGTAGTGCCCCCTATTCTTTTAGTTAGGAATTAGGTACGAAACTCTTCTTTAAGCTGTACATCAAAAATGTCACTTCATCCTCCGACCCTTATAAAACCCCTGGACGCATATGGTCCAATGCTCACTAACTCCAGCACCCCTAGCTGGTTACACTTCTAGCCCCGGCCTTTGCAGTCGTCCATTCTCTCTCTTTCCTTCTTTCTGGTTCAAGGCTGATTGGCGTCAAGACCCCTTGCTGGTCATACCTCTGGCCCCGGGCCTTGCAGCTGGCTATTCTTTCTTTCTCTTTCTTTCTCCCTAAGATCGTTATCATTTCGCCGACCCACTGGCCGATCCGATCTTAACCATTCTTCCTCCGTGACCTCTCTCTGTACTAACTTTGCCCATTTCACTTCATCCATATTGAGCCTCACACATACATACAGCTTTGCATCTACGCAACCGAGTCTTCACAACGTGCTGCAAACGCTTATCACCTCTCACTCTCGTGAACGAAATGGCAAAGTCCTTTTACTATCGGATAGTCACAATCATCATCATCAGTCTTTTAGCGTCTGTCATTGGACATAGACCCTCCACAGGATTCGCTACAATTCTCTATCATGGGCGTCGCGGAGCCAGTATTTCCTGAATCTGTCTATTTCATCTTTCCATCTTGTGTTCTGTCGTCATCGGTTTCTCATGTGATCTCTGGAGATCCATGTTCTGAGTCATGATATCCATTCATTCTTGCAAAATGGCCTGCCCATTGCCATTTTGATTTTTTAATAGTTTCTTTGATATTTTGGATTCCCGTTTTCTTCTTTACGTACTGTGCTGTCTTTTGGTTTCTCTATGTAACCATTATAGTCACGATAATCTTTCCTAAACTGCTTTACTTCGGGAAACACGCATAAATAAAACTCCATGTTTCTGTCTTTCATGGTCTGTTCGTCGAGAGTCTATCAGTGTCAGAGAATAGCCCCTAAGTTATCTCACTTACTTGGCAGTAAGGCTCGCACACTGGACCCGGTTTCCACGTATTATCTTGAACGGTCCAACCATACGGAATCCAAGCAGTTCAGACAAACTCCGCTTCGATACCGACGCCAGTACTATCAAGACAAGAAAGCTCCCACTTTTCGCTATCTCTTCTTCTGCTCTTCTCCTAACATCACTTCTCATGATCGATCGTATTTATGTTATCCTTACATGTACATCATTCTTCATTCTTAAATTAAACGTACCTCTCTTGTCCGGCCATGATACTTGTATGTGTTCATTCCGCTTTGTTTCATCAATGTGCGTCCAACTTCATATATGGTGCGCATTCCATTCTCTTCGCATAGCATCCTTCCTTCCGCATCTGCAGGGCTGCAAGCGCACCAGAGTCTAACCACTAGGAGACCAAATCTCCTCGTCTCTCAATAATTCATCACGCTCTCCATTTCATAACTAAAGTCGTTACCCGCGAAAAAGACATACATTTAATACGAGAACACTGATGACAAATAAGAAAAGAAAATGGAATTCATGTAATGACAACATTAATATAATCGATCGTGAAAAAGGATGAGAAGAGCGGTGGGAGCGTTGTCGTCATCGATAGTACAGGTGTCGGAGTTAGAACAGAGGTATCTGAACTACTTGTAAATACATACGGCTTGGAGCATACCAAGGAATAAATATGGAGACCGGGTTCAGTGTGTGAGCCAATCTGCCAAGTTGGGAGTATGACTTGGTGGCTATTCTCTGACGCTGACAGACACTTGACGGACTGAACATGAAAAGCAGAGCACACAGGGTTTTATCCATGCGTGTTTCCCGAAGTAAAGAGAATTAGGAGAGATCGTCGTGACAATCGGATAGTAAAAAACGTTGCCACTTCATGCATGAGAGTGAGAGGTGTATACGCGTTTGGAGCACGTAGTGAGGAGACGGTTGCATAGCTGCGTATCTGTGCGCATGTGAGATGCTGCAACATTGGTAAAGTGAAATAGGCAAAGTTAGTACAGAAATAAATCATAGTGGAAAAATGGTTAGGATCGGATTAGCCGGGCTGTCGGCGAGATGATGCCGATCTTAGAGAGGAGGAAAGAGAAAAAGGGTAGTTGCCACAATTGCCGGAGCTTAAAGGGTCACCAGATACGGGTACCGGTGCCAATGACCATGTGCATCTAGGGCTATCATAGGGGTTGACGTAGGAAGTGATATTTTCGATATCTAGCTGAGAGAAGGGTTTTGTATTTAATTTCTAAATAAAAGTATAAGGGGCGCTACAGTATTTTCATCCTAACGTTTCGGCTTTTTAGTTTTTCTTTCGGAATTTCCTCGTCTTACATCCGGTTGTCCTCGAATATTGTTTCATTTTTTCAGTTTCGTTCTTTTTACTTCCTCAATAGAAAGAAAGTCAAGAACCACCCATGCCGACCGAGAGCAGTAATTGCAAAATAACAATTGAAAAGATGTTAGACAGGATAATTCGTGGAGTGATGGAAAATTCTGAAACAGAGCGATCGATCAGTCAGATGATCACATTTTGATAGATAGATAGATAGATGGATAGATAGATTTAGGGCTGGGTGATATGGACAAAAATTATTATCCTGGTATTGCCAGGCTGAATACCGATATATTATGCATATCCCAGTATTTCCTTATGCTCAATTGCAGTTCTAACTAGAATTAGTTCTGCTAGATCCAGCTCCAAAATAGCTAATTTAGCATCATTGTGACTATATCGGTGTAAATAGTATTGCTCAATTTTATACCATCTTTGAGAATATGCCGGTATATCGTGTAAAATCTATATACTGCTCAGCAATAATAGATAGGTAGATACCCTCCATACTGAGGGTGGTGCAGAGTGGGCTGAAGCCAGAGGCCCCTATCATTTAGATAAAAAGTTCCGTTCCCTTCATTACATGTCCTACATGAAAGTTAAACCAAATATAAGTATTCTTATCATAACGTTTCGGCTAATTAGTTTTTCGTATTAGTATAGGTATGTTAGTTCCTCTATGTTGTTGCTGAAGACAAATGATTTTGCCTCCACGTGGTTTGGTTGTTGCTGCCACGCGCCAACGACACTGGGAATGTTGAAGGAGGAAGGGAGATGTATGATTGCCCTAACAGCATAGTGAGTATGCATGCCAAGTACGATTGTGGAAGTGGAGATTAAATAGAGAAAAGAAGACACATACAAGTTTTTTGACAAACAAATAGAACGTACATTTGATTCATAGACATTTATGAAAATACATGACTGGAAATGGAATACATGTAAGAAGATGAGATAGATTCTATGCGATAGTTAGGAGCTTTGTGCAATGTAGTAGTAGCAGCAATAGTATTAATGAAGCAGAAGTAATTGAAATGCTATGAACCCATACGACTTGGAAAGGACCAAAGAATGGTAATGGAGATTGGGTATCAATGTGTATGCCTAAATGCCAAGTTGTCGGCGATGTATTTGGGATCCATTCTCAGACACGGAAAAACCTCGCGACGAACAGACTATTCAAGACACGGAAAACACCGAAGTAAGGAGAATTAGAAGACAGATCATCGGGACAGTTGTGAAATAAATACGTTGCCATTTAATTTACGAGAAATGGAGGAGTATACGCATTTTGAGATAGCGCCGAGGACAAAGTTGTGTGAAATAAAATGGGTAACGTTTAGCACAGTGATAGGTCACGGTGTAAAAACAATAAAGTTCGGATTAGCCTGAAGGCCAGTAAAGAGATACCTATGCTTGAGAGGAGGAATGAATGAGAAAGAGTAACCAGCTTGAAGCGCCGGGGAAAACGAGCAAATGAATATGTGTGTTAAGAGCTTTTATTGGGAGTCGTCGTCAGAAGTGACGTTTAGGATATTTAGCTAAGAGTAGAGTTTCATACTAAATCTTATCTGAAAGTAAATGGAGCACCACATTATATACTGGAGAAATGTAGATGAAATTCAGTAATTTTGATGGGAGGGCCCCTGCTGGAATTGCAACCAGATCCCCATGCAACCTTAATCCAGATCTGGGTAGAAAGATATAATCAGAGATAAATAGATGAAGTGGATCAGAGATTGATTGAGATAGATAACGAAAAACAAAGATATATATATATATATATATATATAGAGAGAGAGAGAGAGACATAGAGACAGAGAGAGAGAGAGAGAGAGAGAGAGAGAGAGGGAGATGGATAGATTGATAGATATGCAAAAACATAGCAAGAGAGATATATGAACAATGCAGTCCGTCTCTCATCTTTCTCTATCCTCTACCCCCGAACACTAGAGCAAGACACAAAGGGCTGATAAATCCTACCTTCTCTTAGCATTAGGGGGCTATAAGACCAAGTCATTTAGGGTCCTCGAGGGTCATTTCTGTCATTTTGTTTGATGAGACAAGAGGTGTGATAGATTGATACAAGAGAAGTTCAATAATTGGCAACAAAGAGACAAAGTGGTCCAGTAATCAAACACACGGAATGAGTGAAACAGTTCCGTCTTACACCAGAGGCACAACATTATAGGGGGGAGAGAGATAGAGACTGTTCATAACTTATTAGACACAATGAACACAGTTTGGCCTTTACCACAAATAAGTAGTTCCGTGATACACATGTTTACTGAGAATATGCCAGCTATTTCTTAGGAATCCACTGATATTAACGTCCTGTTCCGTTCTCCGACGCCAAAAATTGCAGACCGCAGAAACTAGCAGTTTCGTTTTTCCTCAAATGTGTGTGTGTGTGTGTGTGTGTGTACACTGCTCCGTATTTCCTCCCACAGTGCTCTGAGGAAACAATTCGATTACCTTTTCAAACTTTCTCTCTAAATTCAACAAACATTGGAGGAGATCACAACTCCCCACTCCAAAAACTTTTCACGAATCCGACAGTCTTGACTTCTGCTGTCAACCAAACAGCACAAAACTCAACTACAATATCCCTATCTGTTCTTTTTCCGGGACCGAGAAAAGCAAACACTCTCCCGTGTCCCTGCTTCCAGTGGTGTCTCCTGTCCGTTAAGGCGGTTAGAATTATCCACTCTCGACGTCAGTCGACGGGGGTCAACGTGACAAGATAGGTAGATATGCAAAAAAGAGATGGATGTTAAAAATCAAAGATAAGACAAAAACATACGCGGGTAAACTCCTCTACCAAGATTGATAGGTATGAACATAGAGTAGTGCTCCCTATTATTTAAGTAAGAAATTGAATGCAAAACTCATCTTTTAGTTAGATATAAAAAATGTCACTTCCTCCTCCGACCCCTATAAAACCCCTGGACGCACATGGTGCAATGCTCGCTAGCATCCGCATTCCTAGCTGCTTACGCTTCTGGCCCCAGCACTTGTTGCCAGCCACTCTCTCTCTCTCTCTCTCTCTCTTTCGTTCTCCCTAAGATTGTTATCGTTTCGCCGACCCCCCAGCCGATCTGATCTTGACCATTTTCCGTGACCAATCGCTGTATTAACTTTGCCCATTTCACTTCACCGATGTACAGGCATCATACATATGCACAGCTACGCAGCTACGCTATTGTGTCTTTACCACGTGCTTCAAATGCGTATATACCTCTCACTCTCGTGACTGGATTGGCAAAGCTTTGTACTATTAGATAGTCACGATGATCGTTCCTAAATTTCCTTACTTCGGAAAAACACGCATGGATAAAACTCCATGTTCTCTGTCTTTCATGGTCTGTCCGTCGAGAGTCTATCAACGTCAGAGAATAGTCCCCAAGTACACGCACACTTGGCAGTATGACTCGCACACTGAACTCAGATTCCACGTATTATCTTGGAGTGATCCGAGCCATATAGAAATCGAAGCAGTTCAGACAACTCCGCTTCGACACCAACGCCAATACTATCAAGACAAGAAAGTTCCCACCTTTTGCTATCTCTCCTCTTCCCTATCTCTCCTCACGATTGATTGTATTTATGTTATCCTTATATCTACTTGATTTTCATTTGTCATTCATGTCCTTGTATTAAACGTACATATCATTTGTCAATCCAAAATACTTTTATGTATTCGTTTCACTTTATTTCATCTGCGCATCCAAGTTCACGGCGCGCATTCTCTTCGTACATCGCCCTTTCACCTACGACTTCCACAGCTGCACACGCGCTACACACCAAACCACAAGGAAACCGAAATCCTCGTCTCTCAACTATCCAGCACAATTGATTTTTCGACCATCAGAGTCTCCACGAAAATAGATGAGCGATAGATAGTAACTGCTTTTCAAATATTAGGTTGCCATTCATTAAAGAATTAAAAAAAAAGCACGAAAAAAGATTTTAACCGAAAGTTCATTATTACCTTTTCTAAAAAAATACCTACTATAAGAATTATTGTTCTTATATTGTTATAGGGGGTCATCAGTTATCAGTATGGTGGTTGGTATATGCAGTTTTCGTTGAAAAATGTGTGTCTGCTATGTTTGTGGGCCCACGTGGACGTCAGTGGAAATGCTGAATGAGGAAGGGAGATATATGGAGAACATACGCACCAAGCACAAATGTGGATGCTGATATCAAAAAGTAAAAAGGATTCATACAAGTATGTAGATGATCAGATGAAAAGGTACATCTAATTTATAATATTTATGTCAAATGAAGAATGAAAGTGAAATACATATAGTCAAAACCTTAATACAATCGATTGTGAGAAGAGAAAAGGAGAGGTCTGTTTGGATTATAGGATTATTCCTATACTTAAAAATGAGATATCAGAAAGAATAGGTATTTAGGGGACACGTGGTATAACAGGTCCAATGTCGTTTGGTTTATCTATCGAATGGATCCTGATTTGTCGTGCCAATTATAATGAGTGGTATAGTTGACCAGGTTAGATTATGAAAAGGCAGTTAGTTCAGGAAAGGTGCAAGATGGAGCTAAAAGGGGCGAAATAGTAAGCGCAACCTTTACGTTGTCACCAAAAATTCTTGCGAATTCTCACATCTAGGAAGATGAGTGACAAGAGACAATATATATATATATATATGTGTGTGTGTGTGTATGTGTGTGTGTGTGTGTGTGGTCACGGCAAAAGAATAGACACCACGTCGGTCGCGAGTTTGGAGAGATGGAATAGTAGAAGGTAACCAGCCAGAAGACCGGAGCGAATAAGCATAACCGGCTAAAAGTCCAGGGCCGATGAGCGTTTGACCACGTGTGTTCAGGATTTTTAATGGGGTAATCGTAGGAAGTGATGTTTCAGATAACTAGCCAAAAGAAAGGTTCCATGTCAAATTCCTAACTAAAATATAGGGGGGGGGGGCGCCACATAACATTTAATTGAAACAAGTATTACAATACCTCTAACACAAACTCAGTAGTAAAAGGTACTGTTACAGGATTATCATGCATTGGAGTCCTGTAGGAGTGAAAATACTAGTTGTGGTTCAGTGTAGTGAGAAGGTTGTTGTAGTTACAGAGGAGAACAGTGTTTTCTCCGGGTCTGAGTTTACCGTCACGTACTGTTGTCATAAAGAAAGTTTGAGAAAATGGAAGTCGGTACTCGCCATGACACTTTCAAATTGTAAACGCGAGGGCAGTCATTTGTTTAGTCAGTTCGTTTGTTTAGAAGCATGAGTCCTACGCACCATGCTTGAATATAGATACAGATTAAACATAGCCTTTATAAAAGTGAAGACAACAAATGCAAACGTTTAGACGAAGAAATAGAACGGATATTCAATGTTTCGACGAACGAGACATGTATAAACAATACAATGAACGCTGAAAAGGGAAGGTATGTAAACTTTAACGTGATCATTGATTGAGCAGACCTGATTGCTAGATAAATAAGGAAGGGAATTGGATCTTTGATTGATTTGACATGTACTGTACGTTAGTATTTTGGTAAAGAGAAAAAAATCGCTCTGTGCAATATAGAGCGACAGCCGCTAATTAATGAAGCGGAGATAGATGAAATGCATTGAATTCATAAGGCCTGGCATTTCGCAGACCAAAAGATAATTATGGAGCCATGGTTATCAGTGTTACGCCTACTGCCAAGTTAAGAGGCGATGTGCCACACCTGAATTTATGATGGCCAAAAGCAAAATTCAGTGCCATTCTCAGACGCTGAAAAACACTCAACCAAAAGACCATTTAAATCACAGAATTATGGTTTTAACTCACGTGTGCTTTCTGAAAAGGGAGGAATATGACATAGAAGAGAGGGATAGGGGAGGTAACTGGCTTGAAATGCCAGGACTGAATGAGTCGTGTTTGCTGTAAGGTAGTGTCTTCATAGAAAGTCACTAAAAGAAATGATGTAAGGTTTCGTATCTTTAGTTAATACTTAGTTATTTTCGTATTTATTTCAACTGGAAATAAACGAGCCACAACAGGGTCATGACAACTACGATTTTACTTGAATTTTGTCATCCTTTCAATTTATCTGCAGTAAATGAAACTAGAATAAAAAAAAACAGAATAAACCACAGTTTTTGTCAAAATTTACCCTCAAGTTTAGAGTAAATCAAAAAAACTTCCGGTACGATCTACGTACGATTTACCCAAAAAACAAAAATGATTTTACCTTCACTTCATATTAAAATTCAATGGGTTACTTTGAACCCATCCTGTCTGATAAAGGGTGTGTGCGAACCGTTTAAGGAGTTACGCGTGCCTGCCTGGGCGCGAAAATATTTAAAATTCAACCACTAGAGAACTAAAATATGTCAACTCCGACGTTCAAACCTGAGAAGATGCTAGAGGGAGCTAAATCCTAACGTCCAAAGCCTACAATATGTAAATTTTGGACATCCAGGCAGAAAACCTCTCTCTATAAAACTAAAAGTTTCAATACACTGGACAAACTAAACCCTTTTTTTCATTCTTGGCATATTTAGTGTTAGAGAGATAATTTACGTAGTGCAATGAAAAGCAAAAATATGGGTTTGTAGAAGTAATTGTTTGGAAATTTATGGATGAATATATCCCTGTGTTATTTTAGTAATATATTAGAAAGAAGAAGGAAAACTTAAACTATTACTATAAGTATGATTTTTGCATTATGATATTTAAACTCACTGGAAAGAAATTTTACTGGGATGGCGCATACATAATGAAGATAAATTCCCCTCAGATTTTATGTAAGAAAGAAATTTAGAGGATATTTTGAAGTACGTATATCTGGAGTCCAGAAGGATAGCCAAAAGATATCCCAGGAATGGAGCAAGTTCTAGAGGAGGGAGTGACACCCTGAGTTATCACCCAGCTGAGACCAACCCTAGGAATGTCACTGCATGTGGTTGTCGCTCAAAGAATTCCATAAATTCTGATGGATTTTTTTCAACTGAGATTTCAATGTGTGCATAATTACTATCAATGGTAAACAAGTTCGTTAGACGTATCATGCAGATTTCACCACCCCCATCATCTGTTCTTTGGGTCATCGCTGCTTCTATACCATAAGGAGAGGCGTCAATATGCACTAGAATTGAATTGGCTTTGGGTCAAAGTGCGTTTATAAAGGTGCAGATCACATTTTCTTCTTCTCTTCGAAGGGTCCTCTTCTGTTCTGCACCCCATAATCAAGCCTTTTCCTTCTTCAACAAACAATGAAGCGGTTCAATCGAAAAGTTCCATTCCATCCGTTGGTAGGTAGAGTGGAGATTGAGATAGGAGTACTAGTTGGAGGAGAGTAGCCTGTTTTTCTGTTTAGCTTTCATTTCCTATTTTAAACTTTCAATGCACAGATCTTTATGCGCACTCAATTATTTTACCCGTATTAACTAGGAATCTGCACATATATTAAACCAAATGTTTCCACATTCCATATACATATTTTTTTCGTAACTCGATGACGTAATGACGTCAAATATTACTACTCTGACGTGAATCGTTGCCCGGAAACAACAATTTAAGAATGCAAACAACAATATTCTTGTATGTCCAAGTAACACTTTTCAATAAGCGCACATATACTGCACTCTGATCCTAGGTAGAGAGCATGGATACTCTGAGTCAACAGTGTCGATCCATACATGAAAATAAGCTCGTCATTCTTGGCGGTTATTCAAGTTCGTTAATTCATTTATTAAGAAATGTATCAATGACAGGTGCAGTGCAGTAATCATGAGGTAAAGACTGAAGCCCCCAGATTCTTAGGCGATCTAGGTTGAATTTTGGAGAACCGAGTCAGCCATGGTCTGGAAAATATTTCTGATCCTTTTTTGGCTACGGTGGGAGTCTAACTTTAGGATCAACATTTTGAGACAGATTCTCAGCTTCTACACCGTCAACCAAAGTTTACGATAAATATAGTAACAATCAATTTATTATTATTTTTGTTTTTGTTCAGTTATTTTGGAATGAATTGTTGTTTTTAATGGAGTATCACAAAAACGACCGACTGAAGATAGTGTTGGCATTTAATTACATAAAAATTAAATAAAGTTCTTAATGATAAAGAGGTGTGGCGACCCCCATACTTTTAGTTAAGTATTAGATACGAAACCCTTCTTTTATCTACATATCTAAAGCGTCACTTCCTAAGACGACTCTCTATAAATACCCTGAACACACGTGATCATTTGCTTGTTGGCTTGGTCAACTATATCACTCATTATAACAGGTACGATTCATCAGGCTCCCATCGATAGATTGACTAAACGACATTAAATCCGTTATGCCACATGTCCTCTAAATTCTTATTCTTCTCTATGTTTCGTCCTTACGTCTAGGATTAACCTAAACGTAACAGGCCTCAACACTTTTCTTCTTTACATGATCGACTGTATTAAAGTTTCCATTCCATTTATCTCATTTACATTTTTTATTCGTGCATTAAATTTATCTCTCATTTTTCACATCAAAATACTTGCATGTGTATTTTTTACTCTGTTTAATATCTGCGTCCACACTTGTACTTGGTGCGCATGTTCTTCATACATGTCTCTTCCTTCATTCAACTTTTCCACTGACGTCTACGTGGGCCTACAATTCGAACGGGCGCCCATTCTTCGACAAGAACTTCTAGAACTCTATTGAATGCTAATTATATAAACTGTTGACCTTCCGACATGTATAATTCTACAGAGGATTTGAATTGATTTTTTCTGTTAATATCTGAAGAATATGTAGTTTGATTACATCTTATAATTGAAAAAAAACCAACAACATTTTTTTAGTACCTATGTATGACGCAAAATGAAATTAAAGACTTTTATTTTTAAATGGATAGATATTTAGTTTCAATCTTGCAGAAAGTGAAAATGAATCATAACGAAAAAGAAGATAAACTGATTTTCGATCCTGGAATAAAATTATTCACACTTGATTCGAAGATTGATAACTAACAAAAAGACGTTGAAACGATTTATTTGTCCAAAATTTGAATATTAGAGGTTCTTAATTCAGACGACGAAAAAATTGTAGAAACCCATTACATCCCGCTGCTTTCACATTTTGCTAATGAAAAGACGCTGTTTATAAAAAAGAGATCGAAGCTTTTGAGAAAACTTTTAAGAAGCGGAAGAATTAATCATCAGTTTGCCTAATTTGGTAAGTACAAACTCGGGAATCTTCACATTTAAATTCAAATAAATTATAATTCACATATACGTACCTAAACATGCAGTTGGCAGCATTGTGCAGAATATGAGGAAACTCCTTTCACAGAATCATTCATGATTTGCTTAAATTTTGAATAGACACTATTTACACTATCAGATGGCAAAGAATATTATCCCAATATAAATTCCCTGAATAGATCTATGCGGCTCTTATTGTGTATGAAGGGTGAATAGTATTTGCTGTTGAGAATGTGTAGTTGCGGAAGACAAAGGATTTTGCCTCTATGTGGTTTGGTTTTTAGCACCACACACCGACGTCAGTGGAAATGGAATTGAAGGAAGGGAGACCGATAGTCGCCAAGACAGCATGGAAAATATGCACGCCAAGTATGAGTGTGGACGCATAGATTAGACTAAGTACGGGTGATTGCAATGAAGACACATACAAGTATTTTGACAAATAAATAAAATGTACATTTGATAAAGATATCTATAACAATACAAGACTGGAAAGAGAACACATGCGAGGCAACATTAATGCAACCATGAAGAGAAAAAGATATGAGATAGCTTCTAAACGAAAGGTAGGATCTCCGTGCCGATTAGTAGCAGTCGTGTGTTAGTGAGGCGGAGATGACTAAAATGCTTTGAATCCATAAAACGTGGAGAGGATCAAAGAATGGTTATGGAGACCGGGTATCAGTGTATACGCCAGACTGCCAAGTTGTGGGCAATGTATTTGTGATTGCGTATGATCAACTTGGGGGCCATTCTCAGACGTTGAAAACACACTATTGACAGACTATGAAATCATCGGAAATACATGAAGTTTTGCCCATGACTGAAGTAAGGAGAATTAGAAGACAGATAATCGTAACTATTGTGTAGTAAAGCCATTGTCTTTTCATTCACAAGAGATGGGGGCGAATAAATGTTTTCAGTAGAGAAGAGGACACGATTGACTAACTGAGCGTATGAGAGATGCCTCGACATCTGTGAAACAAAATGGGCAATGCTTAGGACAGTGATTGGTCATGATGGAAAAAAACGGTGAATTTCTGATCGACAGGAGGCCAGCAAAATAATACCGATCCTGGGAGAAGGAAGAGAGACAAATAGTAACCTGCTAGTAAAGCCGGGTAGATGAGCAAGTGAATTCGTGCGTTTAGCGCCTTTATAGGGAGTCGTCGTTGGAAGTGGCGATTTGAATATTTAGCTAAAAGTAAGGTTTTGTACGTCATTTTAACAGAAAATAAAGGGGCTGCCACAACACCTTAACATAAATGTCCTTCCAAATTTGTATTTGTGTTGTCTCCATTGAAAGTTGTACTATGAGTTTCTCTGCAAAGGTTTGCTATTGTTTTGGAAGCAATTTTATTCACAATAAATTTATCAGTAAACCTTTTTCTTGGGTAAATAATCCGCAGATATGTGGTAAAAATAAGGCATTCAGGTCTTTGAAAATCTCTGAAAGGGTAACTACTACATTTTTTATTATTGCCGTAAATTTTGTCCCAGCACCCGAAAATTTAGATAGTTTTAGAATCAGAAAATACTGCTGTTGTAGTGACTCGTTTATTTCCAGTTAAAAATAAAATACAAAAATGAATAAGTATCAGCCCTAGATAAAAAAAAACTCCAAATCTAGTCACATATGCAATACGCCATTTCCTGTGGTCTATAAATGCCCTAACTTTATCTTCTTGTCTTGCTTTTTACCTCGACGCTCATTCAATCAATTCTGTCCTCTCCATGTCTTATTTCTCCGTACTTCAGTAAGCGCGCGTGGGTTAAACCCTTATGTGTTTTCTGTGATTTATAGACTCTTTCTGTTGTGCATTTTTTCGAGTCGAGAAAGGCCCGAGTTTACTTTTGGTAATCATAAATTTGGGTGTCTTATATATCACCACATAAGTTTGGTCTTTGGCGTTAGAGTGAATATCCCGTTTTCAATGATGACTCTGATCTTGGAAGCAACCAACTACTAGAAACAACTCCGTTCAGTGCCCCCGCTCTTTAGCCACAGTGACGACTAGATTGAAGCACTTCCTTCCTCTCCGTTAGAGCACCTATCTTCCCGTCTTCTTTGCTATTCCTGCTAGTAAGACTTATAAGGAAATAACTATCCCCCGTCCTTAAAATAGCTACGTATTAATCTATTCTAAATGTGCCTGCCCTATCTTGATCGAACTTTCTTAGTGTTTATGTTTCGTTTTCAGCTTTGAATGTAATGCTAATGTATGTCTTATTTTGGTCGACTCATTAAAGGTACTTCTTAATTCGTTTGTATAAACATCTATATTTCATCTGTCTACATCTTTCTACATTTCAATCATAAAGTTTCTGTGTGATTCCTGTGTTCATATTCAGAGATACAACGCAGAATTCTCTCTTCTGAACAAAGGACTGTCATGGTCACCATCATGTTTACTGTTTGAAAGTGTACTGAGGTACTTTTAAAAAGTTTTTTTGTTATCATTGGTTGGAAGTTTTGTATGGAAGACCACACATATCGAAGCACCATAATTGTTACTCACATTGCTGGTGTTGCGCGTCTACAACAAACGTTTACTTACTATCTCAAGCACCTCAATGGAAGGCAAAGAATAGTCAGTGAGTCAGAGAGGCTAATATGAGAAGTTGGAGCGACTGTATGAGGCTAGGGTTTTATTTTCTTTCTTAGTAAAATTTGAGCCAGAACTATAGAAGTACAAAGGAAATTTTATAATTTGTTTTGAAAGATCCGGATACGGGATATTAGGGTGTCCCGGTAGCATAATGATGGGACAGAAGAAAATCATAAAATAGGATACATGTCCCGTATATACGAGACGTATGACAACCCAAACATCTAATTGAAAAGAAAATGAATAAATGCCTAAAAAGAGGAAGATTATAATAAACAGTTATCTACTAAGTCCTTAAGTAGGGAAAGAACCAGTTTACTAGACGTTTAAAAGTTGAACGTAAATCAAACTCATCATATTCATTTTGTGGTCATGAAAAGGCTCCAAAAAGGTATGAGATGTTAAGTATTTGAGTTCTATATTATCGGGAGGATAGTAATAATATCGGCAGTCCTGTGTAGCGAGAATGTTCAAGCAGCCACAGAGGATAAAAGGGTCTGTCCACGTGTTTGAGTTTACAGCCGAAGGCATGTGGCGTCACAAAGAAGTAGTTACACAAAAAAAAGGAGTGGCTATGACACTTTCGAATATTTTATCATGATGGCTGCTATAATGCCTTTGTTAGGAGCAAGAGTTCTACGCACTATGTTTGAATATGGGCACAAATATTAAATAGACTGTTCGCAATTGAAAAGAATGCAAATGAAACATAATTTAATGATTTGACGAAAGAGACATTTAAAAAAAGCCATACGATCAGCACCGGAAAGGAAACATACAGCATTAATACGATCGTGTTAGAGCAGACTTGCTTGCTAAGTAATTAAGGAAGCAGATTGGATCTTGGATAGAATAAATATATAGTGTAAATTAGTAGCTGGGTAGAAGAGAAAGATATCTATCAAGTCACGAATATTTACGAGGCGGGGATACTGAAATACTTGAATACACGATGTTTGCTTATTTCGAAGTCCGAAGTAATTATGGAAATGGTGTTCTGAGTTTTGCTGCATGAGGGTTTCTGAGACGATAAGACCACATATTTGATCTCTGTGGGCCGCTCTTTGATGCCGATAAATACAGATGGCACAAAGACACACTAGTTTTCAAGAGCTCTATGGGACAGAAGATATTAGTTACTGTCGTATAGGATATACACTGCTAGGTCATTCACGTGGGATGGAGACGTAGACAGTGAGAGAGAGAAAGAGTAAGCAGTCTGCAGAAAGACCGCAGCAAAAGGGGCAAAAATAAACGGACATTTAGAGCTTTTATGGAAAGGGGGTAGGGAAGACATATTTAATACGTATCTAGATTTACGGCATTGTATTGTGGCGACCTCTGCATTTCAGTTGAGCTGGTTACATTCTTTTTTTTCTCTCTAAAATCGCGACCGGCGTAGTTTCTTTTCTTTGGCCGCGACTATATATATTGTCTTATCATTTATCTTCCTCGAACTTAGTATTCACAAGAACTTTATAGCTACTAAATGCAAATACTGGACCCATCATTTTTGGCGATCCTGCAAACGCTGCACTCATTATTTCGTTCCTTATAGCTCCTTGCACCTTAACTGAACTAACCGTCTTTTTCATTATCTGGCTCGGTCAACTATACCACTAATTGTAATAGGTACGAATCAAAGGCCCCATTCAATAGATAGACCAAACAACATTAGACATGTTATGCCACGTGTCCCCTGAATTCTCATTCTTACCTATTTCATAAGAATAACCTAAACCTAACAGGCCAGTAGCTTAAATACCGTAAAGATAACAATCGCCTATCTTATCGGCAGTTCTATGTGACGTCAAAGAGGAAGCAAAAAGAATTTACAATTTCTCAAAAGTTTTTCAACTGTGTCAGGATATAGCAGTTAAATCCCTGCCAAAGGTAGATAACTCCAAATATGTCCATTTTTTGTGATAAAATATGGGCACTACAAAGTACCCCTCTCTCAGAGAGAAAGTCTGAAATCTCTAAAATGAAAAATTAGTACATATGTGTGGTGCAGAACTGTTTAGGCCATTGCACCCGGCGTCCGACGCGTGTCATGGCTTTTATTGGCTGTGTCTGGAGTATTTGTTGTGGGTGTTGTTTTTGTGCTGTCTCTTCTGATGTAGATGGTTCTGAAGTCATGCTATCTGTTTATGTCTCAAGAAAGGCTGGTTTCAATTTGTTCACACCTGTTCTGATTTATGCTTTTAATGAGTAATGTGTAGTATTTGGGGTGTCTGTATATGACTTTATATCAGCCTCTATAGGCTGGTTGTAGTGGGTGCTTGTGTTTGTGGTCTTGTACCAAGGCATGTGTACATATATGTAATGCATCATATATGTATGTGTTTTTGCTTATCTTCTTTATTTGGGAATATGACATTTGCACCATGTAAGGTCTCAGTCTGTCGATGGAAGGATCTATGTCCGTTGGCTTGAAATGTGTTTTAAAGACTAGTTGTCCTGTTAAGCGTAATGCTGTTCCATAGACTAGTTCTGCTGATGAGTTTTTCAAGTCTATCTTCACAGCAGAACGTAGTCAAGGAGAACAAGTGGTAGGTGGCCTTCTCTGGGTATGTGGTCTAAATGTACTTTCAGTGGGGTTTCTGGGGATCGGTGGAAGTATTCGACCAAGCTGTTTGCATCAGGATGATAGGCAATTGTGCGAACTCTCTTGCAACCGAGAGGGTTTGTCAATAGTTAGTATAAGCTCGACTCAAATTACCGTCTCCCGTCGGTTGTGATTATTGATGGGACACCGAATCGAGCTATGGAAGGACAATTTTTCGATGGCCTGGAGGAAGCTTTTTGTCTTAAGACTTGTTACAGGGTCTATCAGCCGTCCTTTGGTTAGGTCTATTAGTAGTCTGAAGCACCCTATGAAATCTGCCCTAAGGATATGTGTAGCAACCTTGGCGATGGTGAAGACCCATTCAAAATTTCTACGAAAGCCAATATTGATGTTTACACATCTCTGACCGAATGTACTAATCAGAGAGCCATTGCCAGTTTGTAGTATTAATTTCTCCGATATGATCACGGTCAATGAATAGAGACTGTGCCAACTACAAGTTTAGAGAGGGGTAAAGGGAGGTAACTGGCTCGAGATGCCGGGGCCAAAAAGGTGGAAGTTAATTGGTTCGAAGACCGTTACACCACATGTGTTCAGGGCGTTCAAAGAAGGTCGTCGAAGGAAGGAACGTTTTACACACCTAGCTAAAAGGGTTTCGTATCTAATTCTTGACTAAAAATATTGGGGTTGCCACAGTATATTTCTAAAAATTGAAATGTAGGTATAATCAAACAACATATTCACCAGATATTAACGTGAAGCTAAGACTAACAGATATTACTTATTTTAGTTTTGAAAAATTGTCTCTTACTTACATGATTCAAAAGTATTAATTAATTTATTACTTATGGTTAGGAATAAAATACAAAACCCTTCTTTTAGCGAGATGTCAAAAACATCACTTCTTTCGACGGCCCCGTATAAAAGTCCTGGACGCACATGGTCAAACGCTCATTGGTGCCGGCACTCCTAGTTGGTTACGCCCTTTTGGTCCCGGCACTTGTTGCCAGCTACTCTTCCTCTCTCTTCCCCCCTCTCTAAAATCGGTATCATTTCGCCAACCCCCGGGCGATCCGATTTTGACCTTTTTTTCCATTGTGACCCGTCTCTGTACTAACTTTGCCCATTTCACTTCAACGATGTTGAGGAATCTCAAATACGCACAGCTACACAGCTACTCACCGCGTGCTCAAAACGCGTATACATCTCTCATGAATGAAATGGCAATTTCGACTATTTGATGGTCACGATTATCTCTCTTAATTCTCCATACTTTGCGAAGCATACATGGATTAAACTCTATGTGTTCTTTGTCTTTCGTGGTTTGTCCACCGCGTGACTACCTGCGTCGGAGAATAGCTCCCAAGTCGCACACACAACTTGGCAGTTAGGCACACACACTGAATCCGATCTCCATAACAATTCCTTGGTATACTCCAAGCCTTATGGATTCAAAAGCAGTTCAGACAACTTCACCTCAGCTCCGATGCTTATAGTATCAATGACTACAAAGCTCCCACCTTTCGCTATCTCTTCTCTCCTCTTTACGCCGTCGATCGTAATAGTGTTACCATTATATGTATTTCATTTTCATTCATTATTTGCCAACAATGTTCCTGTTTTAAATGTACGTTTTATTTGTCCATTCACCTACATGTATGTGTCTTTTATACTCCATTTAATATCTGCGTCCACATTTGTACTTGACGCACATGTTCTTAATACATCTCTTTTCCTTTATCAACTTTTCCACTGACGTTCACTCGGGCCCACCAATTCCAGTAGGCACCCATCTTCAACCCGAACCACCCAGAACCATAATTTCTACAAACCGTTTAACCTCCATTATGAATATATCATAATTCAAAAAAAAAAAAAAAATTATCCAACGATATAAGATATGAAATGAAAAAAATGAAATCGCAATCAAAAGTTCATTCATTCAAATTTACAAAAAAAACCTAAACAAACAAAACAAAAACAAAAACAAACAAACAAATAGAATTACTGAATTAGAACAAGTTCAGTTGAAATATCCGTATAACAATGTTGACATTCTGGCCGGATGCCTTTCGACCGAACACGGTTGTAACTCGCTGTAATCCGTACTGCACTTGCCCTTCTGATTGACGCCTTTTGTCCTGAATTCAATTCAGCTCCTTTTTTTTTCAAGTCTGCAAAGGAAAAAAATATAGAATTTGACAATTGTAAATTTTAAGTTTCAACAAATTACGATTTTTTGCATTTATTAAACAAAATGATTAAAAATTAAATATTAATGTAAAATTTACGGATTTCGTAAAGTTGATCTTGATTCTGCTGAATAATAAGGAAAAGGAAAAATTTTAGATCCCTCTGGTCACTAATAATTACCTCCCTTGACTGCTATAGTTCCCATGATTTATGTCCCTTGACTCCCGCTCTCTAAAAACTACTTTGCATCGATTGCAAATGTCGGCTATTTTAAAATTTAATTCAACCAGTAAACATTTCAAGTTTATCTAGAATTCCATTATGTGTCCTTTTTTCTCAAATGTTGCATTTTCCTGAAGAAGGCAGATCAGACGAAAGAAGACAGATTGTAGTGAGTACAACGAAGTCTCGATAATTTGTTGGTTTACAAATAAGAATTTGTAAAAATTTCTTCTTTTTTTTTCATTTTTTTTTTACTAACGAAAGAACAACTTTGCAAAAATATTTTGTATTTGAAATATTTTTTTGTAAATTTATTCCAAGAATATCTGATAGCAATCTTTCGTTGACGGTCACCGGGAGAGTGACTATCAACCCCATTTGAAACAAGTATGGAGGGCCGGAATTGACTAAAACGTCTACATTTGATACGCCAAAATTTAAAAGGATTGAATTAGTTTTAATTAGCTATATATATTTTCTTTTACAAAAAATATCAAATTATTGCATTAGATTGACTATTAGGGATGGGATTAAATTAAATAAATATTAGAGACGGGAACAACATCAGATGCATTTATTAATTAATATACATTTATTCATAATTAAATCTACATGAGAAATCTTCTTACTTTCCTCCCTTAAATCCTTCAATTTCTTCATTTTCTTTCTTATTGAATACACCAGGCTAAGTAAAATAGGAATTCGGTATAATCATTTAATATGGATGACCAACCATTAAGAAAAACTTCAGAGTTGATAAGTTGATTTGGATGGAAAGTACAAAATACAGATAATATAAACGTGACACCATTTAATGCAACTGGTGCGACATCAAAATACTTAGTGTAATTCAATAAATCCATCTCCAATATTTCATTCAATCCTTATAAATTCTGGCATATCAAGACATAAACGTTTTAGTCAATTCCTACCTCCCAAACTCCCATAATGTGTAGTGTAGATGATCAAGCTAGATTAAAGGCAATTGGTTCAGTGAGTTGCTAGAAGCTAAAAGAGGTAAAATGTGATAAATGAGAGGCAGCGCTTTCATTCAGTCGCCCAAAATGCTTTTACCGATTCTCACATCGAGAATGATTATTGATGAGAGATAATATAGTCACATTCAAAGAATTGAAACTATGCTGGCTGGGAGGTTAGAGAGAAGGTAACTGACTAAAAAAGCCTGGGGCAAATGAGCAAGGGTACATGTGTGTTCAGGGCTTAAAAGAAGTGATGTACTGTATATGTAGCTAGATTTGAGGTTTCATATCTAAAGCTAATACTTATTTAGTTATTTGAATTTAACTAAAAACAACGATTTGCTATACTGATGACAATGTTAAACACTAATCCAAACTGTTATTCAGCAGCTGAAATTGTGGCCATTTTAAGATGGGAAAGACAGCAATTGCATTAATTTTGGTCTTGTATTATTTTGATTTGGCAAAAGGCTGCCTGGGTGTTATTTCTACTTGCAATCATTGAAATTTAGCTTTTTTTAATGTTTTAATTTAAGGTTTCCATTTGTTGGACTGCCTTTGACAGCTTTTAATGTTGAAATAAAACTTTTTTGGTGACCTGTTGAAATTTAACATATCTGTGTGGTTGATTGATGAAATCTAGCCACTTTTATTGCCCAAGCGTTGGAGTTGGAATTCAGCACCCTTTTGTGCCCTGATATTTTTGCATTCATTGGTGATCAGGCATTAGAATTCAGCATCTTTCTTAACCAAAACATTGTAATTTAGTATCCTACTGTGCTTGAGAATTGGAATTTTGCATCCATTAGTGCCCAGGTATTGGAAATTACCCTTTTCCAGTATACAAGGATTGGAATCTAACATTCATATGCCAGGATGTTGGAATTTACTATCTTCCTATGTCATGGCATTGAAACTGGACATCTTTCTGTGCCAAGGCATTGGAATACAATATCTTGCTCTGCCAAGGCATCGTGATTATACATCCTTCTGTGCTAAGGTATTGGAATTGAACATCCTTCTGTGCCCTGGCATTGAAACTGAACATCTTTCTGTACCAAGGCAATGGAATACAATATCTTGCTGTGCCAATGCATTGGAATTGTACAGCTTTCTGTTCCATGGCATTGAAACTGAACACCTATCTGTGCCAAGGCATTGTAATGGAACATCCTTCTGTACCCTGGCATTAGATTTTAGCATCTTCCTGTGACAAGGCATTGGAATTTAGCATTCTTCTATGATAAGGTTTTGGAATTGAACATCTTTCTGTGCCCTAGCTTCAGAACTGAACTTCTTTCTGTACTCTAGCATTGGAGCTTATGTCCATGTAATAACATATATAAATTAGGTACTAATATAAGAGTGTGGTCCAAACAACTAAGAAAAAAAATCACTCCCTTTGTATTTTTTTCAAAAAATTTCTAAGGCCAGGCAACTTTATCACCACAAAGTTTTAGTTAACACTGAAGAGCATTCATTTTTCTTTGTGCTTTGAAGAATGTCTACTAATTTCAGATATTGAGGCATCCATTTCTCTGCTTTTCAATTCTTACAACATACCCAGAATTTTCCCTAAAATAGCTGCAGCTCCATCATGCAAACACTTGAACAAAGTTTCAAAGTTTCATTTTTTTGAAAACTATAACTTCTCCTATTGTATGACTCTCGAAAGGTTTGCTGATTGACAAGTCTCATTCAGTGCTACCTTCGTAAATATAGTGCAAAAACCTAAGCAAAACGTTTAAACCAGCAATATCTGTTGAGGAAATAACTGATCTCTAAGGCTTTTTGAAGAGAGAATGTTAGGCTCATTTTAACTGATCTTTTTGCTCAGTTTCACAAAAATTCAAACTGCATTGAATATGTCTTGAAACTGTTTGATTGAAATTATTCATGGTATCAAGATTTTTTGTGTATCTTTCATCTACCATGCACTTTGGTATATCTTCTGCACTAGGTTCAATTAGGTGTTCTACAATTGCATGGGCCTCATCTACTTTTTGCAACTGTTACAATATGAAGCAAGAAAAGCTTGTTCTATTTTCTGACACATATGAGCAAAATGTAGCTTTCTTTTGATCTAATTTCAAACACTTTTAAAACATTCTTCACTTACATTGTTTTCATTCAAAAGTGTTGTATCTATATGTCACTTGGTCTTAGCAGGATTTGAGCTGCTATTGCTCAAAACTTTTCCACACTCAATACACAGTTCATTTGGTTCATTCTTATTACCTGTTCAAGTGAAACCATAAGCAATTAAATATTTATCATTTCTTTTTTGATTTTGATCATCTTGCTGCTTTTGAAGAAGCGCTTGTTGCAATTTCAAGCTGAGTAACATCTGTTACATTCTTGTTGTTTGGATTCTGCCAATTACTAGATTTTTAGCAAGGTTAAAAGTTATTGCTTTTCATCCATTTATCCATTAAGGATGTAGTTATTAAAGTGTGCTTATCTATAGTAATTATAATTATAGAAGTCAATGAATTTCACTATAAAGTTGTTTGATAAACCATTCAGATATAAACCACTTATTTAGTGTACAATCTTTGACAATGATTGTTGCAGAACTTGTCAAAAGTCTACCAAAAACTCCTGAAAAGGATTACAAGACATTAGCATGAGTTGCTAAATTTCACCAGTTCAAAAAATATATTCAGCTAGCAGAACTAATGCTGTTACATTGAGGAAATAATTGATCTCTAAGGCTTTTCTCCTGGTATATAAAAATGAATGCCATCCAGCAAGTTTGCTACTAATCATTCTTCTTTTGTTTATAAGTAGACAGACACCATGCTTGTTTCCTCTTTTCGTACAAACAAACATGGCGTATATTCTCTCTTTTTTTAACACCTTAAGTTCCTTGGTTAATTCCATATAACTTCACTCAAACACCTAACATTGTAAAAAGCATGTGCTCTTCTATCCAGAAATTTGAAAGATAATTCTCCTTGGACTATTTTTATTCTTATTTATCTTTCAATTGCAAATAATTATCTTGAAAAAACATGTAATGTCTTACTCCTTACCCATAGCAAAAACAAGAAGTGCTGGGACAGCCACAAATACTGTGAAAAAAATGAATACCAATTATGTATTTAAAAAAAATATTTTTCTCTTTGAATGTATAATCTTACGCGTAAATTGTTGTAATTTGAAACCTGTTTGGTGTTTCGATGTTAAGCCTAGCCTTCTTGAAAACCAACAATTGAACTCTGGTACAATGGCTGCATTTTGATTTTTCGCATCAATACCATGTAATATTTCATTCTAAATAGAACAGTTTATTTTTAAAAATCAGCCACTGAAGCAATACTATATGATCCAGTTTTAGAAATCTTATAGAAAACAATGAAATAAAAACAATTTCTGAATTCAGATGAACTATCATTGAATAATTACCCTTTTGATGAAGTTATCTCTGCATTTCATTTGCTATTTTTTTTTCTTTATAAATATCTGAAAGGATTCCGTAGGATGTTTTATATTTTTTTTTTAGTAAACATTTTTTCTCTTTTTTTCACAGAATTCAAATACTTGAAAAAAAACATGCAAACCTATATTGGAACAAAACCTTATTCCCGTGAGGTGGGTGGATCATTATTTGAACAGGATGCACATTTAAAAGTACATATTCGAAAACATACTGCAGAGAAACCATTTACTTGTAAATTGTGCAGATCATCATTTACTCATAGTTCACATTTAAAATTACATGTGCGATCACATACTGGAGAGAAACCCTATTCATGTGAAATATGTGGATCAGCATTTTCAGGTAGTTCGAATTTGAAAATACACTTGCGCACACACACTGGAGAAAAACCCTATTGTTGTAAAATATGTGATTCAGCATTTTCACAAAGTTCAACTTTGAAAAGACACATGGAAACACACACTCCAGAGAAACTATTTACTTGTGAAGTATGTGGATCTTCATTTTCAGCAAAAGGAAGTTTGAAAATACACATGCGAACACACACTGGAGAAAAACCATATTCTTGTGAAATGTGCTCATCAGAATTTTCTTACAGTTCACATTTGAAATTACACATGCAGTCACATACTGGAGAGAAACCATATTCTTGTGAAGTGTGTGGATCTGCTTTTGCAAGGATATCAGGTTTGAAGAGACATATGCGAACTCACACTGGAGAGAAACCATACTCTTGTAAAATTTGTGGATCAGCATTTTCAGATATTTCACACTCAAAAAAACACATGAGAACTCACACTGGGGAAAAACCATATTCTTGTGAAGTATGTAAGTCAGCATTTTCAAGTAGTTCTAATTTAAAAAGACACATGAAAATACACACTGGAGAGAAACCTTTTACTTGTGAAGTATGTGGATCAGCATTTTCAATAAAATCAAATTTGAAAAAACACATGCGAACACACACTGGAGAGAAACCATATTCTTGTGAGGTTTGTGGATCAGCATTTACAGAAAGTTCTCATTTAAGAGTACACATACGAATTCACACTGGAGAAAAACCATTTTCTTGTGAATTGTGTGCATCTGCATTTTCACAGAAAACAAATTTAAAAGAACACATGCGTACACATACTGCAGAGGAATCATATTCTAGTTAAAAGTGTACATCAACATTTCCCAATATTTTACATTAAAAGAAAAACCACTTGCAAACACACTGAGGGAAAACTGTTTACTTTAAATGTGTGTTGATCAGCATTTTGAATGGAATTGAATTTGAAAAAATTCATGCAAACTCACACTTGAGTAAAATGTGCTGATTATCATTTTCTAATAATTAGAAACCAACTGTCAAAAAAGTTGTTTTCAGTCTTCAAGTGAGTTAGGTATGTGTTATACATACATGTCACAGCAATCAAACTTCAGGATTAAGAATTTTTACTTTTATACCTTTATGTTTACAAAAATATTTTTTGATTTAACCCCCACCCCAGTAGATTTTTAGGGAAGAGTCTGATTTACAATGTAAGTTTATGCTAAATTGATCCCTTACTTTTTTCCAGCTGCATTCACTCTTATTCTTTTGAAATTTCAACCTCTTTTAGTGATCACAGTCTAACAGAGGGTGAGATGAGTAATTTATCCATTGATCACACCTTTTTCAAATTTTTTAATTGTCTGTGTAATTTTGAAATGATCCATCACACTGAAGAGAAACCATACTCTTGTGAAGTATGTAGTTTTATATCAGATTGAAACAGACGTTTGCTAACATACACTGCAGACAAGCTCTGTAATTGTAAAATATGTATTAGCTTGTAATGTATAGAATGCTATTTCTTTAATGATATAATGAAAGATATAAACTGTAAAAACAATAGTTACTTAATCAAAATATGACATATTTAAAGCAATAACCTAATGATCCTTAATCGTCAACTGAAACTAAAATTCAGTATATATTTTCAATTTATATTCTATTTCTTTGTTACCTGAAAACCTTATCCTGAACCCTCAATTATTTCATAGTATACTGATATCTGTGGCATTAATCTGTAGGAATAGCTATCTGACTCATTATTTCATGATATTGTTCCTGTGCATGACATCACAAAATATTGCAATTAGGTGGCTTTTTTCAAGAGTGATTCTGGCAAAAAAGTTGATGGTTGAAATTTATGTATGAACCAATTGCTTGGAAAGGCACTGAGCTAGATGGGAAAAATTCAGAAGTTACCATGTCTTGAAAATAAGTTATCAAAATTCAGTCCTCTGATTTTTACTCCGTCATCAGTATGTCCCAACTCTTTTAAAGTGGAAAACTAATATACAAATGATGGTAACTTAACTTAACCACTATTGCTATGCAAATTAATCATCAGTGCCATCAACTTTGATAAACTCCAAACAGTCAATCATGAAAGGAGACGTAACTCATCAATATTTACTATCTTAAAAATTAGTTAGCATTCTTTCAGACTTGTCTTGCGATAGTAATGAATTTCCAGAAGCCCAATTTGTGCCCTCCCTACCAATGTATCTATTGATATGTTATTATTTATTGATGAAATAAAAATTCATTCTATTTTATTCTATTCTACATGGACATCGCTGAAAAATTTACCCAAAGATACCTTTCAGAAAAAAAAAAGTCAAAATTGTAAAAAAAATTATGGAGGTAGTGAGAAGAAAGGTGGGGAAAAAAGATCAGAGACAAAAATTATTTGTGTACAGCTGGAAGAAATAAAGATATTTCGAGATGAAATAGTGCAAAAACCTGTAGCAATGTAAAACAAAATATTAGTACAATGATTTGCAATTCACAATTTTATTAAAAAATTGAATAAAATTGAATAAAAAAATTCACTGGATTTTAATGAAATTTCCAGTATGTATACACAGAAGGACAAAATACTTTTTGAAGAAATTTCCATTCAAAATTTCAGCAAAAAACATTACAAAGTGGGCATCACCTTACGTGTGTAATTGTTGAAGGCTTGTTTATATTGTAAATATGATTGCCTCTATTGTCAGTCATGACATCATATAGGGGTCAAAGGGTAATATGTCTTGTATACTTATGCTTTTTTCATTACAGCTGATCACTTTGAATAATTTTCCTACCATATGTGGAGATATATTAAGAGAAAAAAATTGAATATGATTTATAACACCATTGGGTCATGATTTTTTCATTTCAGTTGACCTTTAAAATCAGGGTTGTCAAACATGTGGCCTACCACCATTTTACAAATGGCCCATGACACATTTGCTGATTCAGTCATATTTTGTTTCAGAGAATGCATGGTTTGAAAATAGAAAAAATCTATTGATTGAAAAAAATGGAAAAAATAATTTTTTTTTTTAAATAAAAAAAATTGAAAATTTTATATGAATTAAATGAAATCTCTGGCTCTGTCAGAGGACATTGGTGATAGCTGAAAAAAATTTCTGTGAAATTCATTTACTCCGACATTGAATTCCCTTCAATCCCAAACTATACCACAAATATTGCATTTTATCTTTTTTCCTCCTGTCAGGGTTGACAGTTTTGTCCTATTTGGAACTTTTAGCCTTTAATGTTGGATTAAAATTTAAATCAATCAGATATCCAAAATTGTCTGAATTATGTCCAATTTAAGGCCCCAAATAAATTCAGATTGATATATATAGAGAGCTATTGGTTTTGTAAATAATATTTATCAAGCCAAAAGCTCTGTATTCAAACCATTCTCTAGAAAACTATAATTTGGATTCATTGATTATATCTACTTATCAACTTTAGTTTTATTTTATAGTAGAAAGATGAAGGTTGATACATTTTTATCAAGAAAGTTAGAAAATTTCCATTTAATAAACTTCTTTGTTCTTCTAATTTTAAACCTATTTAGAGTCTTCTCGTTAGTAACATAGGGAAGATGGTCCCAACTGTAAAGTTCCAAATTCATGCTCACTTGATGTCAAAAATAGTGCACAAATGAAAAGAAATGAAAATTAATGAAAGAAAAAAAAAGAAAGTACATAAATTATGTTGTTATTGCTTCGAATTAAAGAAATTGGTAAATTGTTTTTATTGATGTGCCATTTCCAAAATCGAGGGTGTGAAACATCACAATTGGGATGATTGTAACAGTGATATTGGGGGAGGATAAATATGAGAGATTAATAATTTTGCGGAGAATGGTATCGCTACAAACACACAGATGAGTTGGCAAAGTGAATTTAGACTTTAGGGAGCCAAGAATCTGGGTCATGAAATCTGGCTACATGTGTGGCTTGGATATTGAGATGGGAAGGGTGGATGAAATTTCAGAATCGTTGAATAAAAGAAAGTGAAAGGAGGGAATAGGAATAGGAATAGATAGCTAAGCTGTGTGCAGATTGCCCGAGAGGAGGCTAGAGGTTTGAATATTAAGTTAGTGACTAACTGCATGGGTTTGAAGGCTAAGAGTGGGACGTGATTGCTATGAGGATGAGCAGTTGCCGAAAGACAGGTTGGATGAAGGAAGACCACAGGAGACAGGCTGCCTTTGTGTTTTGATCGAGTGATTTAAAAAAAAAACTGCAAATGGATCAAATTTTCTATGTCCCCCATTTTTTGTATTTCTCACTACATTACTGGGTCTTTAACAAAAGCATTTCAAAGGTACACTCTATTGGTGCATCATTTACACACTTCCTTGCACTGTGCCTTCAATTTATCTAAAAGAAACTTTTTTCAATTTACAAAGAAATAAATTAAATTGTATTCATTATCGGGCTCTATCAGAATATCGGATCTTATTATTGTTGCTAAATTATTTTATATAAAAATAAATTGTTTCTTTCGTAAAACTACTTTATGTCTCACAATCAAATTATTGCCATGCAAAAGCTGAAAAAGTATATAATTGAGGAAGAAAACAATCAGAATACAACCATGAAATGACTCCAATTTTAAAAGAAAATGGCAGCTAATGAACCTGATAGTGCCAAAACTTAAATAATCAAATTATACATTAATATTCTAATGATTTGAATAAGATTATCTATTTTTTTAATTAAAAAAAAATACATATCAATTTTATCTTCATGACTTCTGCCAAGATCAACATCCATAATCTGAAATTCTACATACCAATTTCAATACAAATTGTGCCCAAAAGAAAACCATGCATTCTCCCAACAGTAAATGATTCAAACCCTGAAAAGATCAGTTTCAAGATTACAACCATGTGTGGACGTAGTTGGGGATGGAGTCAGGTAGTGGATAAGTAAAATTATTATTCAATCAAAGAGCAGGAATCCCACTTCGAGATTCCTATCTCCAGGAGCCTAAAATTTCTGTTTGACTGTATATAAGCAGTCAGCTGGTCAAATCTGGCTGGTATATCTGAGTTCTGCTGCCACCTCTACCCCCCCCCCCCCAACACAAACAGGAGTTGACACCAGCAACTCAAGTATACATCCAAACACCGGATTAATAATGATTTCGAAGAGAATAGCAGTTTATCAAGTGCACAAATGTAGTACAGGAACAGAGGAAAATCTTGTACTCATTTGCTGAAGTGAATGGAAAGCCAACAAGTTTTATATGGATGTAGCTGTGGGGGAAAGAATACAACGTCTAAAGGAATTATTCAATCACTCATGCTTTGAAATATAATGAATACTGTAAGAAATTATGTGAAGATAGAAATTCAGGGAGCTGGAGTAGTCACTTAGAAACTAGCAGTCAGTTTTTAAACATGTTTATCAAGTCAGCTATACTGCAGTCAAGGCAAGTTATAGGATGAAATCCCCGTGTCATTGTAGCCATTTTCAAAAAGGAACTTTTCCAAGAAATGTATATTGATGGCTGTTGGAGATATTTGCCCACAAAACTATAAGGCCTTTGCAGATATTAGCCTCTCAGAAAATACAGTTGCAGAGACAACTGATGAATTGTTTGAGAATCTTTAAAGTTAACTCAAAGTCAAAGTTTAGTCGTTTACCGCTTTTTCTATTGCAATTGATGAAAGAACAGGTGTAAGTGATGTAATCCAACTTGCAGTTTATATATGTGGTGGAGATCATAACATATGCACGTTTTAGAAGAATTTGTAGAACAGCAAAAGGTGATGACATCTTTGTGAGTTTGGTAGCAACACTGGATAAAATAGTTGTCAACTGGACGCAAACTGAGTCTAGCAGATGGAGCACCGTAAATGATTGGCAGCAAAATTAAAGGAAAAGCTACTGTTACCATATGAGGGCTGATGGGAGCTGTTTAATTGAATATTTCATCTTTATTCTCAAATATTTTATTTTGTATCTAAATAAGACTTTTGTTGAAAATACTTTTTGTGTTAATATGCAGATGTAACAGACTTATCACTTTTCAGCTGCCAAAAGGATAATAGAAACATCTTAAGTATATTTATTGATGAGATGAAACGTGGTCGCTCAAACCAATTTTATAATTTTCATTGTATTATGCTCAGGGAAGTGTTGTGTAGTAAAATATCAAAAATCGATGATGTCATGAATTTTCATGCACGTGCAAGGTCTGAACCACAGACAGTTCAACTGTTTACTGGTGGAAAATCTGAACAAACATTGACTGCCATATCACACCGATATTCGCTGGTTAAATTTTTGAATTGTACTGAAGTGATCTTATGAATTGTGAAATGAAGTGCAAATATTTATGCAGGAAAGGGAAGATAGTGAATGGGTTCAAAATCTAGCTTTCATGATAGATATCATGGAACACTTAAATTACTTGAATACAAAGCTGCAAAGATGCTGGTGACAGACTTATGACTCTAATCATGCTTTTCAGATGAAATTTGACTGTTTTGGAATGTCAACTATCAGGTGGTGATATTACACTCTTCCTCTGAAAGACGTGTTTCATGCTGATAGCAAAAGTACTGCATCATCATTTCCAAGTTAATGAATAAGTTCCAAGAAAGAATCAAAACCTTGAGAATGATTTTTCTATTTTCCAGGGCCCATTTTCTGTTGGTCTTTATAAGGTACCAGAATATTTCCACTTAAAATTAATTGAACTCCCCTGTAATTTTGTGTTGAAGAGCAAGTTTCGACACATTGATGTTGGCACATTTTATCAATTTCTTAAGCCAAATTATCCAAGGATTAAATGTTTGACCTCAAGGATGTCAATTTTCAAAAGCACATGCATGTGAATAACTTTTTCTTTGTAGTGAACTCAAATAAGTTTCAACTTTGGTCTCAGCTTACTGATATGCATTTCAATTCAATACCAAAAATAGCTACAGCTCAGTCTTTGGTGCCAAAGTTTGATGTACTGGTTTATACCAAGAGATGCCAAGTATCAAGGAGCAGCAGTACAGGATTAATTAAGGTAAATAAACACTTGATTTTTTTTGCTTGTTTGTTTTCAAGAGCATCACCTGAGCTCAATAAATCAACATTTTCTTGTATGTTACTCCAATTTCATGAATAAAACCAAGTATTTGCTTATTTTTTGTGAAAAAAGTTCGATTTATCTTTGATTACATAAACTTTTGCCTGTAAAAAAAGTTGTTTTCATTCTAGGTTTGAGAAAATAAACTTTTGATCAAATTGAAACTTTGTTTTTTGTGAAAAAAAATCTGTTGAAACCATGTATTTATATTTCCAGATTTTTGGATCAATTTTGTTCATTTAAACACATGTTAATCATTTGATATTTATCAAGATATCATAAAATCAAATCAAGAAAATATTCCCACTCTTTTTCTTACAAACTACCTTTTGCATAATTAGATGAATAAATCAATGTATAAAATACTAAGAGTTTCATCAAATTTCATTTATTAGCTGATTTTCAGTAGGTTTTCCAAGTGCAAATATATTTCCCCCCCAAAAAATTTCAAATGTCTTTCCTATAATTTTTTTCCAAATATAAACAAAAATATTAGAAAAAAACAAATAAGTCTACTTCTATGTAATGGAAAGAATTGATTTTTATTGAGAGACAAGTTGCTCTATTTTCTAACAGAAACCAGAGCATGTTTAAAAATATATGGGACTAGTTCTTTGTGGTGGGGGCTTCATTCATGTTCTAATCAGTGATTAAGATGGTTGGGGGTCCACAGAGGTACAGCGGTACAGAGGTACTTCTCAATTTCCAGGTTTTTTACATGTTACAGTCTACTAATGGAGACTTGACCCTATACCTATTGTATATATCTGTACAATAAAACCAAGTCTTATTGTATACCTACTTACCAAAACCTATTTCCATCACTGATTCTAATGGAGCCTTGAAATTTTGTATAATGATGCCACAAATTTGGAATTTCATTTATTTGCTATACTGCATGGTCTGTAGTGGTTTATGAGCCCAAAGGAAGCGCATGGGATTACCTTATTTTTTGTGTTTTCAGAAGAGATACTAGCTGAGAGAGAAGCACATGATTCAGCAAGGATATACAGCTGCTTGGAGTCAGCAAAAATCATTATTTTGTTCCCATAAATGGAGAACAGATTCAAGTTTGAATTTCATTTGATGTTCTTTTGTAGCAAATGTTAGGAGACATTGGTAGAAGTGAGTTGAATGTGCAACCATACCAATATGTGGCATGTGTTTTTTGAGAGTTTTTGGTAGATTGGAAATGATCACCATGACCCAGTAAAATGTGTGCCTCTAGTTTGGTAGGTCATGAGTTAAATCTGTAGCCAAATCATACAAAAGACTTTCAAAATGTTAATTCCTTCCTGCTAAGCATTCAAAATATTAGGTTGAGTGATAATAATGGTGGAATCAACAATGCCTTGGATGGAACAGAACTTCTTGTGGTAAGAATCTGGGGACCAAGTATCAGAAATAGAGGTCTCTTAATAAGAATAAAACCTTTATGACTTCCATGGATTTATGTGAACTACTTCAATACTGGTTTGTCATTTTTCTTTGCTACTTTTCGAATAAAGATTATATCTACAAATTTTGTATTTATATTCAGAAACTGTTTAATAAAAAATATAGAGCCGACTTGTGAGTTTGTTTTTGTCTCGTTTTTTTTCTCATCAAGGTGAAGTCATCGCATGCCTTGATTATAGGTTTCAGCTCAACTCATATTCCAGTTGTCTTATTTACTTGACCTTGTCTTATACTCACGGACAACTTATATAAAAAAAAATACGATAATATTTTTATTTAAGTTGAATTTATAAAATAAGAGTTAAGAACAAATGAGTACAATTCACAAGTGCTTGTTTATTCAAAAGCATGCTACCCAGTGTGTCAAAAATCACAATAGATTTTATCTGGGTGCAAAAAATAATGTAACCAGAGATGTTGAATTACGTTTTGCACTGGAACAAAGAAATTTTCAGTTACTGGAATTGTTGAGAATACGAGAAATAATAATAGCAGGTAAAGTATACTTTTGAATTGAGTGTTATGTTGTAATTCAAATAAGTTCTGTAGTTCTGCTCTCTAAAAGAAATTGTGTAAGCGAACTAACCAATGAAATCAAAGGGTAGCAAAGTGGGGGTTGGTAAAAGTGATGTCCTGCCAAATTTTGGAAATGCATTTGGTCAGCAAATGAGATTAAGTAAGTTAATGTCAAGATAGTGAGGACCAACAAACTCCTCAGTTCCCCTTTGACTTAACAAATTTTTTTTTGGTGGGGGGAATAAATATTTATCATAAGCAGGGAGGAGAGACTACTACCATTGTGTTTTCTTTGTTAAATTTGCCTCTTTACTGGTATTGAGTGGACTGGGAACTTTTCATCGCCTATCCACCAAAACCATTGTCCACCTTATTAAAGGACAACAATTGTTATCTTTTTTACCACGAGCTCGAGTTTCTTGCTCTTCTTCCTGGATGTTACCAATGCTGCCAAGCTATTTACTGGTCGCTTGAAATTTCGAACATAACAGCAGTTGTCACTTTCCTTTTCAGAATTTCGATCTCAATGAATTTATTAAATTGGTGACCCACCCAAAAAGCTGAAGTTCTGCCGGCTTTCTCATTTCATGGGAAGGAACTTCTTTTATAGGTAACCCAAACTGCAACTGGTAACAGGTTTTTAATAGCCATGATAAAGGATCACTTTTATTGCAACACCCTTACTCTTTTTTTTCACTTGCGGAAACAGTAAATTTTGTGTCAAAATGTAACATTTGAGTGAGCATCATTGTGTTCCCTTGAACATAAAAACGGAATTCACTCCTATTTCAGAAAGCTGAGGTAGTTTTTCTATCTCACTCTCCATCACCAATCAAACTTTACAGCTTTTTTTTTTTCATTTTACAGATGTTGAGATATCTCTCATACTCTCAGCTACAAATTACAGGTCCCCTAACCCAAACGTATATTCACCTCTCCAATCTTCCGTGAATCAAATGACAATGCATTTGCTACATAACAGTATTCTGCTTTCTAATTCTCCTTACTTTAGGAAGGGCACGTGGGCTAAACCCCGTGTGTTTTCTCTGATTTAAATCGTCTTTCCATCACATATTTTTCAATGTCTGAGAATGGCCCTTATGTTGCTCTTCATTGATTAAAAATTCAGTTGTTGTACATTGCCCCTAACTTGGCAGTTAGGCATACCACTTATAACCTGATCTCTATAATTATCCTTTGGTCTTCAAAATATCAATCCTTATGGATACAAAGCATTTCAGTTACCTCCGCTTCATTAACTGATGGCTACTATGACTACTTTGCACAGAGCTCCTACCTTTCAATTAAGCATTATCTTCTATCTTGCTCTTCTACCTAGCTACAAGCTTACATCATATACTCATTCTATCACAGGTCTAATATCCTTCCTTGATTACTTAGTAATCCATTCTAAACAGGCCTCTTCTATCATGATTGATTTTACTGATATTTACATTTATTTTCCTTTCAGCTTTATATGTATTGTTATGTCTCATCATTGAATGTATGTCCTATTTTTTTTGTCTAAACACTTGTATGTGTCTTTTTATTATGATTACAAACTCTGTTTAATATCCGTTTTATGTTCATAAGCAGTGAGGAAATTCTCCCTTCTGTCATTGCAATTATCAACTTCCTTCATGAACACCTATTGTGACATCAGCACATGGTGGTAAACACAAAGAACGTGGAGACAAATTCCTTTTTCTCCTAAAACTACACCATCCAGTCGTTACATAGAACCAACTACAATCATGACTGTCCCTCACGCAGTATAGGAATCATCAAATCCATAATGTGAATGTTATGAGGTTTCTTTGGGCAATCTTTAATCGAGTCGTATTTAGAATTACATAATCTACATCTTGTTATAACTCTATCAAAAGATGAGTTTGATCTCCCTGAAGATCTGTTTTAGTTTGTTTTATCAGTGCGAGCTTGATTGAAACATCTCCGTTAGTAATAGCAGCAACTGTGATTCATGAAAGCAGACTCTTCTTTAGAATCGAATGATATTCCATCCTTTATAAATGACGCTTTTGTCCCAAGAATTCAATTTAGGGACAATTTCATAGAGTTAAGTCTTAAATCAGTGCATGCTGTCAGAACCAGTTGGCGATCATTTTGAGTTTAACCAGCATTATCTAGGAGTCTAATACTGTATCTGGATGTACCATCTCATTTTTGCATTGATTGTATTTTTGTTCAAATACAATCACATAATCAGGAATATTCCTATTATCTCTGTGGAATTTATAAATTTCTTAGTGGGCAGATTAGAACCTATTTTATTCTTCTTATAAAGTTTGTCCACTTCTTCCATCGAATAGTCAACTCCATCGTCAGTATTCAGATCATCAGGGTTTATTTCCATGGCTACTACCGATGTTAATATCTATTGGCTTGGCTTGGCTTGGCTTCACTCCCTGTTAATCAATTAAGGAGCTATCTCCTCCGTTAGGAGAGTTCTATTTATAGTAACGACTACTTCCGGTCTTTAACCAGATCAGAATGGTTAATTGCTAAATTAAAGCAGTTTTGAGTGAAAACTAGGGAGGTGCAAAGATAGAATGAAGGAAACATATTCATCACATTCTAATGGTTTAGACTTTTCATATTTGATAATATTTTGCAACATAAAAATTTTCAAAATCTTTTTCATGCTTTAAGTAAATTCCCAAAAGCTTTATTCAGCACAAACATGACAATATGAAAATATAAATTACTTACAAAATAGTCAGAAAAATCAAAATATGACTTTTAAAATCCACTTATCTTTATCTAATTTGAATTGAAATTTTGAAAAGTCACTGCTGATTTTGTTGTTTTGATGAATGCAACATAATGATTGATACAAAAGAATATAGAAAGTCTCTTATGTTGGTACAAGAGAAGTAGCGTGTTCCCCAAAGCAATACTACTATTAGCTCTGTAGCAGAGCTTCACTTATTTTTGGGACCACACTACGAAACCTCGACTGGGAAAATAGAGGAATCAAAATAGACGGCGAATATCTAAGCAACCTCAGATTTGCAGACGACATTGTCCTTTTTACAGAGAACCCACACAACCTCTAACTAATGCTAGATGAATGAACAAAGAAAGCAAAAAAGTCAGCCTGCACATGAACTTTAGTAAAACGAAAATCATGTGCAACAATCACATTGAGAATAAGAACATAACTGTCAAGATTGAAGATGCAAAACTGGGGAGGGTAGAACACTGCATCTACATCGGACAACAAATCTCCATGAGATCCTCAAAAGAAGAGGATGGCAAGCCTTTGGCAGAGCAAGCTCAACTTTCAATAACCAGACAATCCCAATTATCTTAAAAATAAGAGTATACAAACAGTCCATTCTCCCGATAGTCACTTACGAAGCTGAAACATAGAACCTAACCAAGAGACATCCACAAACTGAGAAGCATGCAACATGTGCATGAGAGAATCATGCTCAACCTTACATGGAGAGACCACAAGACAACACAGTATATCAGGAAGAAGAATGGAGTCCAAGACATCATAGAAACTATTAAAAAACTTGAATGGCAATGGGCAGGCCATGTTGCAAGAATGACAGACAACCAATGGACATCATGACTCACAACATGGATCTCCAGAGATCACAGGTGAAACCGAAGCCTACAAAATACAAAATGGAGATGAACTAGATGAATTCAGAAAATACTGGCTCCGTGATGCCCATATTAGGGAATTGTGGCAAATCCTGGGGAAGGTCTATGTCCAACGACGGACGTTAAAAGACTGATGATGATGATGACTTTTCTCCTCACTGAAACTTATTATGGGTCTCGCCTACAGGGCTTGAAGACTAGGACATTAATTTGATCATACAGTTGATAAGGTCTGAAAAATGTATCAACTTAATTTGTTCGAGGAGTTATTATGTTACATAGAAATAGATTATTAATTGATCCATAAAAGACTGTATGTTGAATCACAGATCAAAATTATATGTATATTTCATTTTTGTTTTTATTTGTTTGGAAATGGTAGCTAAATACAAAAATGGAAGTGCCCCAAGAAATATCTTACACTGAGCCCCATCAATGTTAAATTTGGTCCTGTTAGTAGCACAGAAGAATTGAAACTAGAGGAACCAATCAGGTTACCAACCTACTGATGTGGGTCTCAAACTTTATTGTGTGCGGTACACTGAGTAACATATTTGATTTATTCAGCACACCAGCCTTAAAAAATGAAATGTATTAGACAAACACATTCAGCAGTCTACTAAAATCTACCCACTTGATTGGCAACTATGTGGTGAAAGGAGGGCAGACATAACACAGATATGTGACACGTTAAAGGCTCGAAATATGTTTGCGTATTTTGAAAAATATATGCAGCACTCTATTGTGCCATGGCACACAGTTTGAAAACAACTGGTCTATTGACTAGGTGGAAGACAGCACTAGCACACCAGGATTTTGCCCAGCAGCCCAAACCCTACTTGCTCATACTTCTTATAGTAATAAAAAGAATTTGCTTCCCTTAACATTGCGTTTCCGACTGAATACTAGCTGGAGAGATGAACTACACAAATTCTTTGATCGTCCGTCATTGGACACAGACCTTCCCTAGGATTTGCCACATTTCTCTATCGTTGGCGTTGCGGAGCAAATACTTTCTGGTAAAAAATACTATTTATAATAGCAGATGAAAAGTATGGAAGCATGTCAGTGATAGAAGGCTCACTCGATGCCTTCCGTAAAGGTGAAAACGCTGATTTAGGATACAGAGGAAGTTAATGAGGTACATGCAAGATAGACACAATTTACGATGCTGGAAAGCTTACAATTTAGAATATAAGAATAAGAGAACTCTACACTGGTAGATGCAATTGACAAAGAATGATATTCATATCACAGTAAAAGGCATTACCCACCAGTTGCCAAAGTGAGCACTGAGAAAATAGGATTTGTTTTTATAGCAAGGGGCTACATGAAGTGAAGTCACTAGATTTAGATAGATTATAGTAATTTTTTTACTAAACTGTTCTTAAATCAAAATAAGGTACCACAGGAAACAACAATGGTTGGAATAATAATTATAGGGTGACTGAAAAGTTTAAAACTTGAAGTCAATTGTGCATTTCGTGATAGAAGCATATGATTTGGCAGACTTATCGTAATAGGCATTCCAAAAGAATTCAAATATTGAGCCATCATAAATTTTCAATATGTCGCCCATGGCAGCCATTTCAAAACGGCTACCAGCAACATCTGTTCTGGCCAATTCTTTTTATCAGAGATGGATTTTATATGATGTTGTTCTTTATCAGATGCCGCACCATTAATTGTGCAAAGTACAATGGAAACAGTACATCAAATATGCCATACCAACATCTTAATGAGGGTAGACTAAATAAGAACATCAAGTATTTTGGCTGGCTGAGTTTATTGGAACAGCTGTAGTTGTAGTGATGATATATTGGTAATTTACAGTGTGCTGTGTGCTTTGACATGTAGATCTATGAGCAAAGATTAAGTAAAAATACAAAGTATTTTGACAGGCAGGGTCTATTGGAACAGCTGTAGTTGTAATTGCTGATTCATTGTGTGCCTTATACTCTGACATGTACACCCATGAGGGTACACTAAGTGGAAAATATTTTGGCTGGCTGTGCCTTTTGGAACAGCTGTATTGCTAGTGGTGATTTACTGCAAGCTTTGTCCTCTGTTATGTAGACTCATGTAGATAGACTAAGTAAAAATAAAAAGTATTTTATTTGGCTTCATGATTGCTAGACCCATGAGGGAAGACTTAGTAAAAAATATTTGGTTGGCTGGGGCTATTCAAACAGCTATAATTGTAGTGATGATATACTGTGAGCCCAGTGTTCTGATAGTTTACACTAACGGGTCAACTTGAGTAAAAATATTAAGTATTTTGCCTGATGGAGTTTATTTGAACAGCTGTATTTTCTTTACTCCCAACCATATCAAATTTTTATGACTGATAAAAATTGATACGTCCAGTTTATTTAGTTAGTCCTCTACAGGGTTCAGGTTTTTTGTGCTGGGGATTAAAAAGACCCAGCATGTAAATAAATTGTCAGACACTCCATAAATATTGGGCTGAAAAATGAAACAAGATAGAAAATATTGAACATTTTTATAGCTTTTTATGTTCAACAATAGTTTAATGAAATCAGTAAAACATCAATTATTCATTTGTATTCTTTAGAATGATGGAAAACATTGATTTTCCTTCCACTTTGATAATTTTATATTGAAATTGATAGTAGGACAGCCTTTAGACATGAAGAATAACTCCCTTGGTCATAATGGATGCAAAGGTCACTAAGTATAAAACTGTACTCAATGACGTTTCCTTACCAAGGTCTTTTCACATTTGCAAGGTAAGTTTCTCTCTGATTAGTTACCTAGCTACATCGAGGCTGTGCTATTGATACTCGGGATATTCAGAATGGCTTAATCCTTTCCAGACTTGCATGTGTTATGAAATTAGAATCCAAAGAAAATACTAACACACATTACAAGAATATATTAAGTAGTTATACTTGATACATCACTTTCTTTCATTGCAGATAATAATAGTGAAAGGGATTTAATTGAGTGTAATTGCATTTTTTGTAGATTCAATTTAGAGATATAATTTGTTATCATTGGAGGTTTTTAAAATCTTTAGCAATGGTGTCTACCCAAGAAGTAATAGGATTCAAATTTGGACATAATGCTGCTCAAGCATCTGATAATATCAACAAAGCATGTGGAGTGAATAACTACTACAATGCAAACTGTTCAGCAATGGTTCAACAGGTTTAGGTCCTGGAATATGGAAACCTATACTAAACCAGTTTTTAATGAAAAAAGGATTATCAACACAAGTGGACAACTACCAACAAACATCATTTCAAGCACTTTCGAGAGACTTTGGAATTTTAAAAGAGACCATATCCCTTCATTTCAGTGCAATATGAAATGTTAAAATAGTGTAAAAATGAATTTAACATGAACTGAATGGAATCCTCCATGACATTACCAGATCACACAGCTTTCGAAGTTTAGAAAATCGGGATATGAAGTCTTGTAGTATCCTCCATATTCACCTGACATTTCTCTTACTGAATATCATCTGTTTAAGCATTTTTGAACTTCATATTTAAAATAAAAGGTTCAACAATAAGGAAGCCATAATTCACCCTATTACTGAGTTTATGACGATTAAACCTAGAGAAATTTAAATAGACATTATCATAAGAGGAGCTTTTGAAAAAGCTTTAGCTTCCAATGGGTCATATTTTGATTAAACATTTATTATTTTTGTTGTTTATATCATTCTTCATCATATCATTTTGAAGAGAGTACATTTTATAAGTTACAAACTCATACATATTTTACAAGAATGGAACTCCTTTCCACTGCATGTTTGCATATGTCTTTTTTAATCTGATATCCTTACAAATGCAAACCATATTTTTCACAAGACCATTGTTTATCTGCAGTATGAGATTGCCTGCATGATCATTAATGAGAATTATAAGGAAATGATGATCTTCACATTTCACTCCAGCGTGAGTTTCAATACTTATTTTTAGTTTTGATTTCATTCAAAATTCTGATCCACACACTCTAAAAGTGATGAGTTACCTCTTCAGTGTGTATGCATGTGTTTTTTCAGATGTAAACAATTGGAAAATACTGATCAATGTATTTTTCAAGAATATGGTTACTCTCCAGTGTGTGTTTGCATATGTTTTTTTTATAATTGTAGAAAATGTTGATGAACATATTTCACAAGAATAGAGTTTCTCTCCTGTGAGTGGTCACATGTGTTTCTAAATATTTCCTATCATTGAAAATGCAGATTCACACACTTCACAAGAGTATGTTTTTTCACCAGGTTACTCTCGAGGGTGAGTTAAGGTTATATACTTCTTCAAATTTCCTTCCTCTGAAAATGCATATCCACACACTTTACAAGTAAATGGTCTTTCTCCAATGTCTGTCTGCAAATGTTTGTTTTTGAATTTCCTTCTATTGAAAATGCAGATCCATATACTTCACAAGAATATAGTTTTTCACCAGTGTGTTTTTGCATGTGCAGTTTTAATTGTAAACTTCGCAATTCAAAAGAATATGGTTTTTCTCCTATGTGTGTTTGCATGTCATTTTTCAAAATTGATTCCATTGAAAATGTAGATCCACATAATTCACAAATAAATGGTTTCTCTCTTGTGTGCATTTGCATATGGTGAATTAAATGTCCTTTCTGTGGAAATGCAGAGCCACATTTTTCACAAGTGAATGGTTTATCTCTAGTGTGTGTGTGCGCATGTGATTAGTTGAAGATGATTTCATTGAAAATGCAGATCCACACACTTCACAAGAATATAGTTCCTTCCCAGTGTGTGTGTTCACTTATGTATTTTCAAAGCTGACTTTATTGAAAATGTAGATCCACACATTTCACAAGAATATGGCTTCTTCCCAGTGTGTGTTCGCATATTTTCAAAGTTGATTTATGTGGAAATGCAGATCTACACATTTCACAAGAATATGATTTCTCTCCAGAGTGAGTTCGCATGTGTAATTTTAAATTTATCCAAATAGAAAATTCTGATCTTCCAACTTCACAAGAGTATGTTTTCTCTGCTCTGTGTGTTGGCATTTGTTTTAGATTTGATTTCTCAGAAGATTCAAATTCACACACATTGCAAATGATTGTTTTTTTTTTCAGGTGTCTTTTAAATATGAATTTTTAATTCTGTCTTCTATGAGAATGACCCTATATATGTTTGTATTTTGTTTATGGATTTGAATTCTGTTAAAAGAGAGAAGAATTGTTCACAATTATACACTCAACAAAAAAAGTGATAAAACATCCCACCAAATCTTTTCATTTCTTTAAAATAGAAGGAAATAACAAATGGGACATACCTGGAAATTAGTAGCTTTGAGCTTAACCCCCCCCCCCCCACCTTCAACATTCAGTGCAGTGCTTCCCAACATGGGCTTCATGCAGAGGCAGATTGGGATCCAAAAACGACTTGGACAAACACCAAAAATCATTGTACAAACATATTTTTCTGATGCAGAATTGACTTTCATTTTTGAGAAAAAGTAACTTTTCACAGGAAGCAAATGAATTGACTCTTGAGAGGGTGATTGATGTACAATGTACGCATCATTCAAAACTGGACACTGGCATTCTGAACGCAATTTAAAAGTTTTCAACAGTGAGTTCGGGCACAATTCCATGTCTACAGCTCTGTTTCACACATATCTCTTGGAATTGCATTGAGGAAGGAAATTTTACACTTTAGTCACACAACTGACGTGCATTTTTAAAAGTTGGATTTTTTGAGGGCTCACTCAAATGTTAGTATGTATCCGAAAAAACGGAAAAAGGTTTCCAAGAAAGTAAAGTCTTATTCAGTTAGATCATTTTATTCTGCATTGGGAAATGTTTTCATAACAATTTCGTCAATAACAACTTAACAAATTTTGATCTTTTTTTATCAAGTGGGAAAAATGGTGTCCTATTTTCTCACCAAGGCTTTGGTTAGCAACTATTTCAATCATTTCACTAATGAAATATCCAGTTAGAAAGGCAAAGTACCAATATGACCCCGTTTAAAAGTTTTCAGGAATCCACAAAACCTTAAATTCAAGGATTGTGGACAAAACAAATCATTGCATATCACTTCAGATTTAACAAGGCCAAGTCAATTTTAATCCATTAAATTAAAAAATATATCAATTACCTTCCCTAGGACTCACCAGATCTATTATGGGTGTCATAGAGCCAATACTTTCTGAACTTGTTTAGTTTGTGATGTCATCTTGTATTTTGCCAGCCATAGTTTCACGTATGATCTCAGGGAATCCACGTTGTGGGTTATGATGTTCATCCATTGTCTGACATTTTTGCAACTTGACCAGCCCATTGCCATTTGAGTGTTCTAATGGATTGTATGATATCCCTGACTCGTGTTCTTTCTCTAATATATAGTGCTGTTTTGTGAGCTGTCCATGTGATATGGATCATGGTTCTCAGTAACCTCTGATTATAAATCCCAATAGATCTAGTCCCCAGCATATGTCCAGAAGTCTTTTCAATCTCAAATGGACTGCGGATACAGATCCACAATTATTATTGCAATCTTTTCTTTCCAGTGTGTCTTTTCAAATGACGAACCAAATTTGACTTTTGTGAAAAAGATGACTTACACATTTCACATGCGTATGGTTTTTCACCTGTGTGTGTCTAGAGATGTTGAGCTAAAACCGATGTCCTTGAAAAAGATGATCCACACACTTCACAAGAATGTGGTTTCTCGCCTGTGTGCGTTTGCATATGTTAAACCAAATGGGACTTATTTAAAAAGGAAGATTCACACTCTTCATAAGAATATGGTTTTTCCCCAGGGTGTGTTCTCATATGCTGAACAAAATGGGACTTCCTTGAAAAGAAAGATCCACACACCTCACAAGAATATGGTTTCTCTTCAGTATGTGATTGCACATGTTGAACCAAGCATGACCTTCGAGCAAAAGAAGATCTGCACATTTCACAAGAATGTGGTTTCTTACCCATGTGTATATGTGTATGTTGAACCAAATTTGACTTCTGTGAAAAAGATGATCTACACAGTTCACAGAGATAAGGTTTCTCTCCCATGTGTGTCCACATATGTTTGACCAAATATGACTCCTGCGATAAGGAAGAACCACACACTTTGCAATAATAGGGTTTATCACCTGTGTGTGTTTGCATATGCCGAAACAAATGTAATTTCCTTGAAAAGGAAGATCTACACACTTCACAAAAATATGGTTTCTCTCCAGCGCATAGTCTCAACTTTTTTTTAAATTCAAATTTTCTATACAATGAAGGTTGACATACTTCATTACAGTAATTCTTTTGCATTAATTTTTACATGTTTTCTGGTCTCAGGTCAACATTAAATCTTTCATCCATTCAAATTCAGAATGTAAGAAATGATTTTCAAATAAGTAACAAGTATTTTGTTCAGGCAAGAACATCTGTAAAGAAAAAAAAAATACAATTAAAAAAAATTGAATTCACAAAAAAATATCAATACAGTTTACATTTTTTAATAGGCTCATACAAACCTGTTTTTTTTTTTACACAGAGAAGTCAATGAATCAGTACCTTAATGATGAAAAAAGCACATATTTAACAAATATCTTTCATCATAATTTCATTGGTGGGCTTAATCCATTAATCACATTGATAAAATATCTTAGAGTTGAAATTTCAATCACAATTCAGAAAGATGTCTATTGCTGAATTTCTATCCAAAATCTTATGTATAATACCCCTCCACCAAAGCAAGGTTTTAGTGGGGTTCAGTTTGCAAAGTAAATTTATACTAAATTGATACCTTAGTTTGTATCTGGCAATGTTCATGCCTGTTTTTGGAAAATCCAGATTTTTTTGTGATTGCTGCCAACAAAAGGCAAGTGAAATAACTTATTCATCCCTTTTTCAGAATTTTTTATATGATCATCTCCAATATAGTATGCTGCCAAAAAATGTTGGTCACATGAAATTTTCTATTGAGTGACTAACCAGATTGATTTGATGATCCTTCAACTTATGAAATCAGGCCACCACTGAATTTTTATCAGGTGGGAACAAAATGAGCGGCCATCTTGAACCACAAGTTCCAAATGTTTTAATTTGGCCCAAACACAACTTCATTCGACAATGTAAGCACCAATAGAAAAGGTCTGGTTAATAAGTAGAAACCATCATGTGAATGTCTTTTGGCAGCACATTATGAGGGTGGGCAATTTAGCATAAGCATTACCACAGCATTTACATGTATTTGATTTAATGTATTGCTGTCTTGATATTGCTTGAATCTTATTATGGCATCAATCCTATCATTTGTCTGTTATGTACTGGTGGTTTGTAAAATTAGTGCCATTTGTTCCCTTGTAGCTTCAAATGCCCTGGCAGCGTCCACTGATTCAGTTGGTTTGAAAGTATCTTTGCCAGTGAGTGATTTTTGCACATCAGAATGTGCACAACCCGATCCATTTTTTTTCAATGTCATTGAATTGGCATTTTCTTGCTATATTCTTCAGTCTACTCATAGAATTATTAATGGATTCTGCTCGTTTTTGAAATTCATACCTTTTTTCATCCTGTTCTTTCAAAGAAACTTCTGAATTCTGAGTTGCATTTTTGTTTGAATCTCCTAAATGCTTTGATGATATTGTCAGGGCCCAATTCATAACAGGATATAGGTGACTAGCCATATTAGCAGTTGCCATCTGTTCATTTTTTCTTTTGTGTATATGAACCAAAAATGTAAAATTTGTATCATTTTTTTTTTCTTCCAGATTTCACAGTAGTTCTTTTCTGCTATCATTCAATTGGTATCACTTGCTGCCTTATCATGTTTTATGCTGAATTCAAGAAATAATAATTTGATCAATTGAATATACATGAATTTCCTTCACCTTTTTTTCCATTCATTGAGAAGCCATTGAAATCCTCAAATATTGATCTTATCTTTTGATTATACAAGAGAATTAATTTCCTTTACCTTTTTCCTATATTCATTGTGAATCTATAGGAATAACCTAAGATTGATTTGATCAGTTAATGTACAGTAAAATTGCCACTAACAACTAATTGAATGTTGATTAGGCATTATTTCAAAAGATAATGAATCGCACAATTACTCAATGGTTTTCATTAAGCTATCAGCTCTTAAATTGAACTTCAGTTTTTTTAAGCATGCACTGACAATAAAGATGAATACTTCATTCAAAAAATTCAATAAACCTCACTGCTGAATAGCCACCAACAAAACAAGAAAAATTCCAAAAGTTTCTGACCATTTAAAACCAGGGATAGGCAAGGTGTTGATTACTCATTTATCATAAAAATAAATATAAATAAAAACATCAAAAATTTTCAAACCCTCACCTTAGGAATTTAAAAAAAAAAAGCATGTCAGTACATTTTAAACTAAAAATCTTATTTAAAAAAGAATTTAAGTACTCCTTAACTATACAAATCTACCATTACTTAAAGGTCAACTGAAACAAATTTCAGTATGTATTTTTTACTCTACATTCTATTTCTTTGTTACCTAAAAACCTTATTTTGAATCTACTGATCTCTGAGGTATACAGCGACCTTCTCCCCAAATGATTCAGATGACAACATTCTTGAAGTTGATTTTTCCTTGATTCAAGATTAACTTCTTTCAAAACTGACAAATTCCCAGAGGAGAGGAAGGTCTTACAGATTGAAAGGACAAAAAATTAGTCATGAAAATTGAAAAAAAAAAGGGGACCAGAATTAGTCACAAGCGCCTACATGTATTTATTTTGTTATGTCTGGGAACCAATCGTGAAAAGTAAACATGTTACTGAAGATAAACAATCAATTCAAAACAATATAGAATAATTTTACACAAAATTTTGATACATAATAATTTGTTATAATGTAAATACAAATATTTTCAAATAATAATTCCTATTGCAGATGGTATGTGATGACTAGTATAAATATTTATTTACACTCTCAGGATTGTCAACAACTGGAAATGATTTCAGTTTGTGGATTAGTACTTTTTGAGAATACTATAATACCACTCACTATATGTATATGCTTAATTAAAAGGTTTCATGACCATAAATATACTGTTTAATTCATTTGTTTGTAAAAATGATTATGAAATGAAAATTCTTCACAATGAATAAAAATTTTTTCTCAGATAATTGTGATGCAAAATTTTTAAACTGTTCGATCTCTACTTCTTATGTTATCTAGTTTAGCTTCACAGCATTAGAAACATGTGATGACGTCATCAACAAATAATTGATGATGAAATTTGTCAACTGATTTAGTTATCAATTTTTGTCAGCTACGTTAATTGATGCAGCCCTAATATACAACAAAATTAATTTTCTTTGATTTTTTCTTTAGATCATTGAGAATCTATTGAAATACTAGATTAATTTCATCCCCTCAATATACAAAATGAATTTCTCTTAGAAGCAAAGAACATTAAAATCAAAAAAGAAAAATCTGATTTTTCTTTATCTTGTAACTGAGGATAAACAAATAGCTGGTTGGATTCTCCAGAAATTCATTGCATAAAAAGCTATGGAGAAAGCAATTATTAATGTTTTTCTGTCATAGTTATTGATGCAATAATAAAATATCAAACATGCTATCAATAAAATGTCTTTAGCAGCTGAAGAATAATAACTGTAAGCTTTCATGAAGTGCAGATTTGAATCTCATTCATAGCTGATTCCTTTCATTCCATTATTGTGCTCTTAAAATAATTGGTCAAAGACAACAATGATAATAATAAGCCTGGTTGATGCAAAGCCTAACTGTACTTATACTTCAATTCCAACTCAAGATGATTACTGCAATTTTTGTATTACATATAACATAAAACATAGAAATATATTTTTTTTTAGTATAAAATAAGCCCTTGCAAACCCGAAAAAATTTTTTTGAGATATGTGAGACTTGCCAATTTGGCTCAGTCGGTAAGAGAGCTAGTTACCACTATCTTGCTTATGAATTTAAATAACAGTATGAAATTTTTTTTTTTTATAGATGTATTTAATAGATATGCAAGTCAATTTTGCTCTGGAGAAACATGACTACCAGTCAGTTGATTGTGATTTTAAATCACAATTGGGGAATGTTAATTTTTACTCCCCAAAATTTGATGAGGATTTTTCTTGACTGACTCAACTCCAGACTTTAGACTAGAGTTAAACAATGGAAAAAGATACTCTAGGATTGATGCCCTAAAGAATAAGTGAAATCTCACATGAAATGATGTGCCCCATGTGATTTTATTTCATGCAATAACTGGCTTAAATATATATCTCTGCATGAAAATTTCAAATTGATGATTTGCATCTATTTCTCACATGAAGGAAATCTCTCCAATGATTAAAAAATGTTTAACTTTCAAGTTACTAATCTGCTACATGACTTTTTTTGTTTTAGGGATGGCAATTATTTTCGAAATGCATTGCTATGCGCTTTTTCAAGTTGTTCACTCAAGGATCTCTGATACTTCTTCCGGAATTGTCTCTTTAGCATGAATTGGCATATGAACTTCATGCTTATACCTTCTCTTCAGTGTATTTGCATGACCTCTAAGTAAAGTCTCTACCACACACTTCACATTCAAAAAGCTTCTCTCCAGTGTTCCCATGTGATAATCCAAGTCATGCACTTGAGAAAAAAACTCTTTCAACACACTTTGCACTTAACGCATCACCCCAATATGTGTTCTTAGGTGCCATTTGAAAGAAGATCCTTTGCTACAAATCTGATATATAAAGAGGCCCCTTTCCATGTTCTTAGCACTTCACTAAAGTAGAATTGTAAATTCTGAATGAATCTGCAGACTATTTGCTTTGGTTAAGATGTTCGTATCAGAGCAGATTTCTAAAATTCTGATCTGATGCTTCTCATGTTCTGTAATGAAATGCTTTAATCCTCAGATTTCCTCTTCTCAATCAATTCCACGCCAGCTCAGACTCAAGGCAGGCATTCCAGAATCTGTTCTTGATTTTCTTGAAATAAATAAGTGATTTTCTGTTAATTTACCCACATTAATAGAATCATTACACACTTGATGACAGTGATTATCTACAAAATAACAATACTTATTTAAAATATCTTTCAGTATTAAATTTTGAAATTGTATTTTGGTCTTTTTCCACTAACAGATGTTGTTTGCATCTATTGACCATATAGATGTAAAAACAAAACAAAAAACAATGAAATTTCACAAAAATAGTTTTATTTTACATCTTAGACTACATTTGAAGAACAACATGATAATGTAAAATAAATATTACAAAGAATAAGAAATATTCAGCAATAGTTTGTTTACTATTACTATCAACAAAGTATTGTTTAATGTAAAATTGAAAAATCCAAGACGTGCTTCATGATCAATTTCAATTATTCTATGCTTATATAACTTATTTAGCCTGTGTTATAAGCATAGATTAAATTTAATCGTAAAGCAAGTTTTAGATGTTTTAAATTTTATATCATTTGTCAACAAATTCGTTGCTTTGGTTAACTGAATGACAATTCAGTTCAATTTAAAACATCTACAACATACTCTACAATTTGGTTTGATTCCTGCTTATATGATATATAGACTATAAATTATATAGGGATATATTAATCTAACTTAATTGTAAAACAGGTTTTTGATGTTTTAAATTTAACATTTGTCAGAACATTTCAGTTAGATTACTTCCAAAAGAATATGAATTTTATTGGAGTTTCGAACTTCATTTAAGTATCTCAAATCAGAATTGGTCGCAAATGAAGATTCAGAAACTTGAAATTTGGTTACTAGTGAGTTTTTACAAAAAGGAAGATCTATATATTACAGATGAATGTCATTTATGATCTATCCAATATAGGTTTGCATACAAGCAACTGAATGTAGCTTCCATGAAAAAGCAAATCACATGCTTGACATGAACAGAACTTCTGTGTGCAATCACATGAGAGTTCAAGCTTGATTTAATAGAAAATGAAAAATCACGCACATTGAGTTTGACAGCTGAAAATGAAAAGCCACACACTAACATGAATATGGGTTCTTTCCAGTGTGCCTTCGCATATGTTTGTTCAAAGTTGACCTCTGTGAAAAGGTACAGTCACAAACTTCACAGGAGAATGGTTTTTCTCCAGTATGTGTTCGCTTATGCTGCCTCAAAGTAGACTTATGAGAAAAAGAAGAGCCACAAACTTCACAAAAATATGGTTTCTCTCCAGTGTGAGTTCGCATGTGCTCATTAAAAGCTGACTTTATTGAAAAGGAAGAGTCACACACTTCACAAGAATATGGTTTTTCACCAGTATGTGTTCGAATATGCTGCCTCAAGGTTGACACCTGTGAAAAGGAAGAGCCACACACCTCACAAGAATATGGTTTCTCTCTAGTGTGTGTTCGCTTATGCTGCCTCAAGGTTGACTTAAGGGAAAAGGAAGAGCCACAGTCTTCACAAGAATATGGTCTATCTCCAGTATGTGTTCGCATGTGTCGGTTCAAGGTAGAGTTCCATGAAAAGGAAGAGGCACACACTTTACAAGAATATGGTTTCTCTCCAGTGTGTGTATGCACATGTTGTTCCAAAGATGACTTCTGTGAGAAGGAAGAACCACACACCTCACAAGAATATAACTTCTCTTGAGTGTGCTTTCGCTTATACTGCCACAAAGTTGACATCTGCAAAAAGGATGAGCAACACACTTCTGAAGGATAAAGTTTCTCTCCAATGTGTTTACATGTGTTTGATTTTCACAAGAATATGGTTTCCATCCAGTTAAGATTTTTTAAGTGTCTCTTTAAAATTGAAATATTATACTATTTTCATCAAAATATTTTCTGTTTCAGGTCACCAAGAGAATGATCCATTCAAATATGCCAAATTATTTTCAAGCTGAAATATAAATAATTCAATATATGATATAGTAATTCAAGCAAGTAGATTATATGACACTATGAGTGTCACATATTTTACAAGCATAAAGAATTTATGTTGGCATACAATGTTAAAAAAAAAAATTCACACCAAAATTTAATTTTCAGATTTTAAAATCTCCAGATGCAGTCATCTCAACATTAAATTATGAATAGTGTTCATGTAAAAAGTCAATCAAAATGTGCATGTCATCTGAGTGCTGAATAATGAGTGTGAATGAATTTGGTGATTCTACCCATTCCCATAATTAGGTAAATTTTTCCATTCTTATCTAAAGGAAAGTAATTCCATATAGCAATGTTTGATATCATAGTCAACTTGACCAATTCTGCTTAATTGTTGTAAAACTCATAACTATATATGTTGCAAGTTTTGGGTAGACAGAGATTATCACCTGCTGATGGAAGGATGACTTGACTCCTTGATCTGGAGCTTGTTTGACAGCCATTATATTACTTTGTTAAAACTTTTAACCAAACGTTCTTTTCATCATTTAGGTTGCCAATAACATTTGAAACCGAACAACTTAAACTTGACAGGTTCCAATCACCTCCACCAATATTTCTTCTGCAGATATCAAATACAGTGTAGATGTAGGTTTTGGTAGATTGAGATTTACCTGAGTGAGCTTGGGATTTTGTCATATAAAAACTCTATTTAAATAGGCTTTTTATATTTTGTACATAAATCTGATATAAAGACAATTTCTTGCATTATATGTAAATGGATTGATTGAAACTTTCCCAATCAATTCATTGATTACTGAATTTATAAAAAGACTACTTAGCAAAAAACTTTATAAGTTTATTTGCTTTCATGACCTTTCAATAAAATGTCCCAGTAGAATTTAAATCAATTTAGATTTAAATTTGAGATAATTCCAATGTGGAATAATCCATGCCCTGACCAAAATATTGCTTCAGATACTTATACAAGAGGGTAGTCAAACGATTAAGACAAAGTTATTTTCCTTCAATGATTAAAAAAAAAAATCTCAGGCTGGATATACACAAAAATGATCCCTTATGATAGGGTTATACTTTTTATTCCTCTCAGCACACTTCTGTCCTCCTGTGTCTGAGCAACATAACTGGGTGACAAATAAAGATATTTTTCATTCAATTCTATCTGATTGAGTATTATAAATCATTATTATTAACTCTTATGACCACTTTTTAACTTCAACTTAATTTTCAATTGCTTTTTTCTTTTTTCAACCAGCCCAAATATTTCCAATGGAAATTTGTATTTTTACTGTACTTTGCCAAGTTTGACTTTGGAATGTATCTTAATATACAGTTCTTATGGTAAAATGTGGTTAAAATCTCTTATCTAATACCATACTTCTTGCTGACATTTATATTTGACTGGATGTGTCCTGGTCCATTGTTTTTTCTGAAAAAAAAAAAACCAACAAAAAACCCTTTCATTGTTGATTCTTTTCTATATCAAAACTTGAAATTGCATGCTTCATCCATCATTGATATAATTTATCTCAGTCTCTACCTTTTATAATTCCACCACTCTATAATTCCACCAACATCAACACACCACCACCTTACATTTCTCTAGTTTTATTATCAGTGGCCATTTTGCCTTCCATGTACCAAGTACTGCCATAAATACTGTGACAATTTTGAATATGAACATTTTGAAAAACAGATAATTGATTGTTTTTTGTCAATAGAAAGTTTGCCAACTCTCTTATTATTTTCTGATTTATGATTTAGTAAGTATAAGGTTAAACTATGGAATGGGGTGACAAAAAAATTACAGTGATTGGTCTTCAAAAGGCAGGTCATGAACCTACTGCTGTTTTCAAACTGCCAAAATTACTTGAGATCAGTAGGATGTGTGTGTATCATACCATAAAGAGATTCACTGAATATTATAGTGTTAATAATATACCACACTTAGACAGAGAGGACCTCCAGTGTCATCAAAGCTAGAGAGATAAATATTTTATCCAGATCAATGTCTTGGCTAATCAAAAGTGATCTCAGACTATGTGCATATCATTGTAGAACTGGACATAAACTAACTCCAGCTCTGATGAAAATTAGAGAGCTAAGATCAAAATCATTGTTTCACTGGTATGCAAGCAATGGTCGCAGAAGAATCAATTTCACTGATAAGATTTTTGAAGTTGAAAAATGTTTCAATTGCCAAAATGATGCTTATAGTTCCAAGGAATCTTCTGAGGTCACTCACTAAGTGTAGCAAGGCTACTATCTATTTTCAGTCATGGTATGGTGGGGAGTGAGTTACAAAAGTTACCTAACTTCATTTTTGTAAGAAAAAGAATCAAAATAACTGCTCATGTGAATCTCATTGATATTCTTGAGAGCCAAGTTAAACATCTTAATGAAACTATGTCCCATGAAGAAAATTGGATGGTTCAACAGGACTCTGCTCCAGCTCACTGGGCAAGAGTGACTCATCAGTCTCAGCGACAACATTCCAGATATCATTAAGTCTGATGATTAGCTATCTGGAAGTCCAGATCCCAATCCTTTGGATTACAAATCATGGTCTGAGTTGGAAAGAATGGCTTGTAGCAAGAGACACAAATTTAGGACGTCTTTAATATTCACTGGTAAAAGCAACCACCAATTTTCCAATAAAAATTGTGCATACTGCTATAGATAAATGACCAACTTGTTTGAAATTGCGTGTTAAATACAAAGGAGAGCATTTTGAATAACTTTTGTTATACTTAAAGCATAGTTGATAAGCATACTAAATCTCACTCTGCTATATTATTTACTTTTCCTTTAATCAATGGATACAATTGTCACATATGGCAGTACTAGGTATATATCCAAGAGGTTTCCTAATAAAAAAAAATTGAATTTCTCACCATTAAAAAACAATCAATTGATGTTTTAGTTATCTTAAGAGACTGAAATATAGGCATTTCCTATGTTGGATGTCATCTTGGATATTTGCAAAATGCCCAAAAGTGAGTTTTATGCCCACCCTAGAATGTAAATTTGGACCTCGGAGAATAACATTCCAGAGAGAAAAAAAAATTCAGAGACTTTTAGGTTATCTCCTACAGCAGATTAAGTAAAAAATTATCTTTTTTCAAAACAATGCCATACAGTTGGATCTTCCTATTATTGCAAAGAATTGTAAAACACATGAAAAGAAAAAATGGATCAGGATACATGTATAGCAATGATCAGCAAGCTAACCTTACTGGCTACTGTTATTGGGCTCAATACTTATTGGATCTCTTACTATTGTCTGATACCAAGCTATGCTAAATTGATAAATGTGAAGAAAAAAAATAAAGGAATCAGGACGCGCGTTGCAAAATTAATCTTGCTAGCTTTTGTTAGTGGGTTTGATCCCAATTGGATTGCTCAGAATCGATGGTCAATTACCAACTTATGCAAAGGTAATCTACTTATATAATGATCAATGTGATATCTTAATTTTTCTATCATCAATAATGGATTCTTCCATCCAAAGGTAGCAGTTTTGCTGATAAGAATATCTCCCACCAACCATTTGAAATGATGGACCCTTCCACTGGAATGAATTCACTATTTTTTCTTGGAAAATCATCACATAGAAATTCAAATAAATCTGTTAATTTTCCACAGGGATCAACCAGTATTTTGTTCAAATATCAAATTAAAGTTTAAAAACTTTCACTTGAAGAAAGCATAACTGTGATAAACCTTTGAAGGACTTCATAAAGGCTGTGGTTTTGTTTTAATGAAAAGATGAACAGAATTTATTTCTCCAGGGACTTATACATTGTTACAACTTTTGCACTATCAATTTTATACAGATTCTTCCAGGCACTTCTTAAAAATCTTTAACAAATGTATTGCAACAATTAAACATCTTTGAAGGTTTGATTTAATTGCAAAAAAATAGCATGAAGTTATACATAAAAAAGAATACGTAAAGCAGGTTTTAGACAGTTTGTGAATCTTTTTAACATTTCTGACAAAAAATTACTATGAATATGCTATGATTGATGAGTTTGTCATTAGAAAAATTAAAATCTGTTTTAAAAACCTAAAATAAAATTGGCCACAGAAATTTGATTTTCAGAAAATTACTGGATTTGATGATTGACCGGATTTTTTAGAAATATTGCTTACTTTTTACAGAAAATAATGAAAAATATATTTGTTTATCTATCAACACAGTTCAAAGGCCAAGTAATAATCTTATTATTACCCTTCACCAAAGCTAATTGCGGTCCTTGAATTTTCAAGGAGCAACCCATGTTGAGGTTGAATTATGGATAGCCAAACATGACGAAGTTCAATGAAACCTCTGGTACTTATTGATTTATGAAGAAATTTATTTATCTCTCAGCCAATGTTAACTTTACTAATGCACCTACCTGACTTGGACTCTTCAAATAGTGATACAATGTTAACAAGTAATACGTGGCTTGGTGAGAGCAAAGAATCTACCAAGAAATGGCATGCATTCCATTGCTGATTGAGTATTTCCTTTCCTCTTGTCTTTCTCTCTGAGTCTTAATATTCCCTATTTCAACTAGATCACCAGATTTTGAAGTAACACCAGAATGGCAACAACTTATCTGAATTTTAAAACCAAATATTTTGTAGAGAAAACAATTTTTGTTTGTACAAGGGATTTCTAAAAAATGAAAATAAAGAACAAATATGCAACAGGCTGATGATAACGCAACATTTCTATCAATTCACAAGAAAGCTATCAATTTCTTTTCATTGTTAAATGTGTCAGTCTCAGATTTTAAAAAAATATTCCAGAGGGGACTGCTCCATCAAACATGCCATTAAAGCAACGGTAGTTAGTAGAGAAATCCATTTTAAATATCATATAGACTTCAAGCAAATTCACACAGTCAAAATACTTTTAAAAAATTTGATACAAAATTTCCATGCATTCTTGCATGGTATCAAAATATAGCACAGAAAGTGCTCTTTCTAATAACAACTGTTTTACTACGGTATTATGACATAGGTGATTCTCTCTGGCCTTTATAATCCTACAGTATTTCCAGCTTTGCATTTTTGTTTATCATGGTGGAAAAGATGTGCGGTGACCACACATGAAGTGCTGAACAAGTTTGAATAAGCCAGTAGTGAGAGGCTTTGAAAGTATAATGGAAGTAAAAACTGGAAAATGTGTAACAAAAGGGGAAGTTTATCTAATTTCAATATAGCTAAAATACTCCTGTAAATACTACGTCTTCCTGACAGGTCTTAAAAAACCCTGATCAACGTTTCAAACCTAGCACTCATAATTGATGATTAGATTATATTTACATTATAAATCACCATCCAAAATTTTTAAATATCTTTTTTTCTAAAAACTAACAAATTTTAGGAAGGTTTTAGAATCTGATGAAAGCTCCGAAAATCAAGAGAAAACTAGAGTTCTTCTCAGGGAGCTGCATGTTGTTAATAATTCAATCTCAAACGTATTTTGTCATAATCAGTGTCGCTAATTCAGCGTTTTTTGCGTTAAATTTAGCGTGTTTCTCATTTTGGCAGCGCGAAAACTCGTGATTTTCCGCTACTTGTAGCCAATGTTTAGCGCTATCCGCCCCCAGCTATTTTGGACAACTTTCCAGACAATGTTTTACAAGTATAGCCATTTGTAGCTCTCATAAATGGCCACAAAAAGTAACAGTGTTTTCAGGCGCATTTTTTCATGGATGGTTTAGCGCGAAAAAATCTTCCGAGTTGGCAACACTGGTTATGATTGACCAACACTGATAGTTTGAGACACTAAAAACTACGAGATCACAGGTCTGCAAAAATAGTAAAAGCACATTCTTTTCAAGATCTGAGGAAAGAATTTGAGAAAAATAAATAATAGCAAACGCACCAGTCGGACTAAACCATCGCCAACATATCTTATTTAATAAGGACTATAATTTATAACGATAAACAATAAATGTGGCTGAATGAATGTTTATAATGCTATGTAACATGATAGTTGTCACATTTATAATAATACGTTTTTATGAGCAAATGTAAAAACTATTATGGGACAGGGATGGTATGAGAATTAGAATCGAATATGAAGCGTATATCGAAAAGATTGAGTTTGTAACTATTTGTTCAAGTTAATCAATAAAATAAAGATTCACATACTTACAAGATGATCGAATGTGTGAACCGCAGTAGTTTGGGCATTTGAAAAAATTGGGATGGATTAGGATTTACAACGATAATCTAATCAATGCTAGAGGCGGTGTCGTTTGTATTTCGTCTGTTTTGGTTGAATGGATTTTCGTACCTCTATGCTTGAAGAGCGCTATTAAGAAATGAATTAAAAGAACAGAAACAGAAAACAGAATAAATTCTACATCACGGAGTAAACAATAACTAATTAATTATAGATATTTTTGATCCATGCAATATTTGGTGAGGAGGTCACGAATTAGAGTTGAAGCCTTACAAGCAGTACCCAATGATATATTTTTATGTACAGTTTAATCTTTCCATTTATTAAATTTTAGAAATATTTATCGATAAAAAAAAAATAAAAATAGATTTTAAAAATTTAACAGTATAAAGTTAAATAAATAGATTACATTATTAATCCATCAATTTCGAAAAAAAAATGTAGGATCCTGTATAGAATAAATACCCAAGATTTGATCAAACTGAAAGGTTCAAATTTCGAGATTACACCGAATGACGTCACGTAGTACGTCAAAGGTCTTAAGGAAATGTAATCAAATTCTTTGTGTTATTTTACCTCAATCTAACATTTTTTTTGGTTCAACCTATTTTCCTTAAAGCCTGCTGCTAGGTCAAAAAATTCACGTCAACAATTTTCCCACCCTCATCATTGATTCCCAATGTATTCACGCTAAACTCACAAACAGTTTACATGAAATGAAAACGAAAAATTAAGCAAAGATTTCACATGTAATTCAGTAAGTGAAAAAAATTTTTTTTTTTAAATATTCAGATGAAAATGTAGGAGAAAGAGAAAAAAAACACTAATGCGTTGGATGCTTTCGCGCGTGGAGTCTTTTGTTGAATCCGAACAGCGATGGATTGTTTGAGAGACGAGAGGATTTGGTCCTCGTCGTGATTTGACTGCAGCGCGCGTGTGGCCCTGTAGATGTGGAAGGAAGGAAGCTGTACGAAGAGAATAGAATGTGCGCCAAGTATGAAGTTGGACACGCATTGATGAAACAGAGTGGAATGAAGATATACACATATTTGGGGCCAGGAGAAAGACGTACGTTTAATACAAGAATAAAGATGAGGTACATGTAAGGATACATAGATGCGATCGATCGTGAGGAGTGATGTGAAGAGAAGAAGAGATGGCGAAAGGTGGGAGCTTTCTTGTCTTGATAGTACTGGTGTCGGAGTTGGAGCAGAGTTGTGTGAACGCGTGGATTTCCATATGGCTTGGATCGTTCCAAGATAATACGTGGAATCCGGGTTCAGCGTGTGATCCATACTGCCAAGTAAGTGAGTTAACTCGGGGGTTCAGTGTGCGAGCCACACTGCGAAGTAAGTGAGTTAACTTGGGGGCTATTCTCTGACGCTGATAGACTCTCGATGAACAGACTATGAAAGACATAGAACATGGAGTTTTATCCATGCTTGTTTCCCGGAGTGAGGATGGTGGTTAAGATTGGATCGGCCAGTGGGTCGGCAAAATAATATCGATCTTAGAGAGAAAGAATGAGGTTGGCCGGTCGCAAAGGCCGGGGCCAGAGGCATGGCCAGCTAGGAATATTGGCGCCAATGAGCATTGGACCAGGGAGAGGGAAAGATAGAGAATGGCCAGCCACAGAGGCCGGGGCTAGAAGCGTAACCAGCAAGGAGTGCTGGAGCTAATGAGCATTGGACCATGTGCGTCCAGGGGTTTTATAGGGGTCGTCGGAAGAAGTGACATTTTGGATATCTAGCAAAAAGAAGAGTTTCGTACTTAATTTCAAACTAAAAGTATAGGGGGCACTACAATACCAATAACCACCTGTGAGATCAGTCCGGCATTTTCGTAAATAGTAGATACCATGCTACGCACTTATGAAAACAAGCTATCGAGTTGTTCGTAGAAAAAAAAGCACGAACCTTGTGAAATATTAGCTCAACTGCATCGACAAAGTTTCCACCTAAGTGATCACCAACAGAGTCACCAAAACATTAGATGAAAACCACTCATAGGAACAAGCTGGCTTCAGAAGAAGCTACTCAACCATCGACCACCTCTATTCGGTGAAAGAGATAGCAGCAAAAAAATAAAATGGCACTCGCTAAAGCAATTGTAGACTTCAATAGAGCCTTCGACTCAGTGGAAATCCCTAAGCTTATTGATGCAATCATTCAACAAGGCGTAGACCCAGTATATGCCAGAGTATTGCAACATATCCACCGACATAGCAGTTCCTTCATCTGGCTACATAAAGACTCGGACCCTCTCCAGTTCGAAAAAAGGATTAGACAAGGAGATATCCGCTCATCCAAACTCTTCACAGCCTGCCGCAAGATGATCTCCAGGGACCAAGACCCGGAACATAAAAGAATCAGAATAGACAGCAAATACTTGAGTAACTTCAAACTTGTGGAGGACTTCTTCCTTTTTATTGAGAAACTTCATGACCTCCAGACTGAAAGAAAAATGCAAGAAAGTTGACCTCCACATAAATTTTAGTAAAACAAATGTCATGTACCACAAATATGTTGGAGACAAAGACACAACAATCAAAGACTCAGAACTTGAGAAAGTAGACCATTTCATCTACCCAGGACAACAAATCTTCATTAAATTCGCCAAAGAAGGAAGAATCAAATTCAGAATCACACTGGGTTGGCAAGCTTTCAGAAAACTCCAAATGCTAAAAAGAAAGGTATACAACCAATGCATCGCCCCGATAGTCACCTACGGAGCTGAAACATAGAAACATGAAACTGCCAAGTTGGGGCGATGTATAACCCCAGAATTTGTGATTGCCGATGAGCAACTTGGGGAACATCCTCAGACGCTGGAAAACACACGACGAAAAGATTATTCAAGTCACAGAAAACACATAGAGTTTAATCCATGTGCGTTTCCTGGAGTGAGGAGAAATGGAAGATAGAAGATTATTGCGACTGTTGTGAAGCGAATGCTTGTCATTCATTTCACAGGAGATAGAGAAGTCAATGAGCAGTTGAGTTAATGAGAACATGCAATTGAGTAGCTGAGCGTGTGAGAGATATCTCAACATTTGTGAAAATGAAATTGGCAAGATTAAGAACAGTGATTGATCATGATGAAAAAGAATGGTAGTATTCCAATTGGCCGATAGGCCGGCAAAATAACACCTGTCCTAGAGAGAAGGAAAGGAAGATAGAAGAAAGGAAGATAGAGGAAAGGGGAGAAATAACCGACTTAGGAAGTCGGGACAATGAGCTTTTTAGGCAGTAGCTAAGCGAAGTGACGTTTTACATATGTGGCTAGATTTAAGGTTCCGTATCTAAAATGAATACTTATTCATTTCGCATTCAATTTCATCTAAAAATGAAGGAGTCACTACAACGTTATCACTGAAGAAAAACGTAGCGATAGAGAGAAGAAAGTTTTGAGGATGATTTTGATATAAAAATTATATATGCGAGCAAAACTATATAAACGGTGATATGTTCGTGTTTGAAAAAATGCCAACCATTGTACTAAAGATCTATGCATAAACGCAGTGTAAGTGGTGTAAACAAAATATCAAAACAAAATTAACACCGGATGACGTCACGTAGTATGTCAGACGTCATGATTTCCTACGTGGTATTATCCTGTGTAATTTCAAAATTTTAACTTTACAGAAAGATCAAATCTGTGGTGCTTATTCTGCACATGATCCTTTACAAGTGAATTACAATATTTTAATAATAAATAACTGCGTGTTTTGGAAATTAATCAAATAATTATTTCTGAATTCTTGATTAAGTTATTCATTGTTGATAATATTGTCGTCTCTCACATTGTTAATTGATTAGCAGCTCATGCGTGGATTTTAATGGGGCCTTCATAATTCATACAAAAAAAAAAACATCCGTAGAAAAATGCAATTTTACTGCCTGTGTGAAAGAAAAATCTACAGCTACAGGGCCGAATACGGACGGAGTACGAAGCAGTCATGTGACAAAAATCTCTTTTTTGCCAATCAAGACACTTGGAAACAGGTGTTCGGTGGAACTTGCTTGGTGAAGGGCATCAATAAAATGATGTCCCTTACCCAAATTCTCCAGTCAGACACATATAGTCTCGCTCTATCACACACATACACACACACACACACACACACACACACAAAATCCCAACTAACTTCTATCTCCTCACCTGTACACGAAACACACTGAATATACCACAATCTTTCTGAGTGCGCGGTGATATTAATCAACTCAGTGATCTACGGAACTTGTAATAAATTGTTTCACTTCAACACAAACATTCTAGAATAATTTCAAAGAACTGTTAAGTGGAATCACTTGGGCTTCATTATTGCTCCGTTTTTTACTTCTTTTAATAAAAGATCGGGAATTATCACAAAACAAAAGTCTTTACAACTTTTATTCCATTCATTCCTTTGTTTCTTGCTGCAACGTTTTTTTCACAAGCAGTTACCAACGGGCATTAATCAAAATAATACACATTTAGCGGAAATCACTAGAAATCTCTAACAATTTTAGGAAGACCGAACTAATGAGATGTTTTTTTTTCTTCCAATTTGATAATTTACTCATTACAGTAAGTATTTATAAAGTATTCGTTGAGGATTCCTTTGAAACTATTTCTATCAAAATTCATTAAATCTAATTTTGGAAAAAAAATTCTTATGGAATCATCCCAAGCTTGTATAGCAGACAATTTTTTTTCTTTTTGCTGAGTAAAAAAATTATCAAAACTGCTGGGAAGATTTTTTTTATGCATAGAATTGAATACGAAAATAAATAAGCATTGGGTTTAGGTACGAAACCTTAAATACTGCCACATATGCAATACGTAACTTCCTTTATATACTGTCTATAAAAGCCCTGAACGCACGTGTTTACATAGCACGATCAGCCCACTCTTTCTCAGTCATTTCGTCCAAACAAGGACTGCAAAACAATGAGCAAGATACGCAAGACACGGGCAAACAACTGGAGGACTTCCCAAAAGTAACCCCGTGGGAGGTGAAGGAAGCCATTAAACAGACGAAGAAAGGAACTGCCCCTGGACCAGACAACATCACCATCGACCTACTCCGAAAAGCAGGTAAAATCATCAATAGGAAACTGGCCGTCCTCTTCAACCTGTGTCTAAAACACAGTAAAGTCCCAGACGATTGGAATACTGTTATCATAATGCTTTTATATAAAAAAGGAAACCCGAAAGACCTCAACAACTATAGGCCTATAAGCCTACTCAACTGTGTATATAAACTTTTCACAAAGATCATCACCAACCGAATCACAAAAACACTCGATGAAAACCAGCCACGTGAACAGGCTGGCTTTAGAAGAAGCTACTCGACCATGGACCACCTGCACTCGATAAATCAACTGAAAGAAAAAGCAGCAGAGTATAGACTACCACTTGCCGTAGCATTTATCGACTCCAAAAAGGCGTTCGACTCAGTAGAAATCCCTAAGGTCATGGAGGCCATCAGTCGGCAAGGTGTAGATCCAGTATATGTTGAAGTGTTGAAACATATATACAATCACGGCAGCTCATTTATCAGGCTACATAAAGACTCGGACCCCTTCCAGCTCCAGAAAGGAGTAAGACAAGGTGATACCAGCTCACCTAAACTCTTCACAGCCTGCCTCGAGATGATCTTCAGAAGGCTAGACTGGGAGAGTAGAGGAATTAAAATAGACGGCGAGTATCTGAGCAACCTCAGATTCGCAGACGACATAGCCCTTTTCGCAGAGAACCTACACGACCTCCAACTAATGATAGATGAACTAAATGAAGAGAGCAAGAAAGTCGGCCTGCACATGAACTTCAGCAAGACGAAGATCATGTGCAACAACCACATTGGAGATAAGAACACTAAGATCGAATTCGAGGACACAGAACTCGAGAAAGTAGACCACTACATCTACCTAGGGCAACGAATCTCCATGAGACCCCCGAAAGAAGAAGAAATCAAGCGAAGAATCACACTAGGATGGCAAGCCTTTGGCAGAGCTAGCTCAACCTTCAAAAATAATGAGATCCCATTAATCCTAAAGAGAAGGGTGTATAACCAATGCATCCTCCCAATAGTCACTTATGGAGCTGAAACATGGAACTTAACCAAGAAACAGACCCGTAAGCTGAGAACCATGCAACGTGCACATGAAAGAATAATGCTGGGCCTCACATGGAGAGACCACAAAACAGCACAACACATCCGGGAAAAGACAAGAGTTAGCAACATCATAGAATCCATAAAAAATCTCAAATGGCGATGGGCTGGCCATGTTGCAAGAATGGCTGACAATCGATGGACATCACGACTCACAACATGGATTCCCCGAGACCATATGCGCAACCGAGGCCGGCAGAATATTAGATGGAGAGATGAGCTAGACAAGTTCAGGAAATACTGGCTCCGTGACGCCCATGATAGAGAAGTGTGGCAAATCCTGGGGAAGGTCTATGTCCAACGACGGACGCTAAAAGACTGATGATGATGATGATGATGATAAACCTCTCTCTAACCTCCCGGTCAGCATAGTTTCCATTCTCTGATCGAGATTATAATATACTGTCCTTTGTCATCAATATTCTTCGATGTGAGAATCTTTGAAAGCTTTCTGGCAACACACTGCAAACACGGCATGTATTTCACCTAACCGATTATCACCCTGTGTTTTAAACTGAACTAACCGCCTTTTGGATAATCCGAATTAGTCAATTATATCACTCAATACTGAAGGCACCACTTATTAGGGCTTCATTTGATAGATAAACCAAACGAAATAAGATCCGTTATGTCACGTGCTCCCCTAATTACATTATAATAGGAGTAAACTAATAACTAACTTTCCCCTCAACAACCCCTTCTCTACAAAGATGGTACGTAGCAATATATTCCAAACAGGCCTCTTCTATCAAGATTGTCCTTTTCTTAAGGTTTATCGTTCCTTTCAGCTTTGAACGTAATGCTCATACAGGCCTTATTTGTCAACTTATTAAATATACGTCCTTTTTATTTGTCAAAACATTTGTATTTGTCATTCTTTCGATTATGAACTATGTTTAATCTCTGCGTCCATATTGATACACGGTGCAGGCAGATTTCCCCCTCCAAACAAAGAACTCTCTTAACTCCTATCGTGACGTTAGCACTTGGCGGTAAACTCAAACACGTGGGAAGGGTTCCTTTGTCCTGTACAACAATGATAATCTTTTCGCTAAAGAGAACCAATTACCATAATTAATATTCCCCCATATATAGGAACAATCAATTATGAATCCCATACTAGTAAACAAGGTTATGATATCTGTGAATCTAACGATTTTAAGGTACTCATGGAAGGGTACCACATGAATATCAGTAAATACATAGTCATGAATATTTTGATTTGTCATTGATATTATCATTATTTTTATGTATTATCATTTTGAGCTATAATTTTTAATTTCTGAATGTTAAAGTGTTTCAATTTTCTTTGGTATACTTTGGGTGGATATACCACAAATCTGACTCCCAAACATTTTTTTGAAAAAAATCTAGCCATTTCAGATCCTTTCGAAAAGTAGTCCCAGATTGCAGGAGAACGTTATCCTATTATTATCGTTCACTTAATTGAATATCTTACTTCCTTAGATTTGAGGGAATTCCTATTTCAAATATATTTTATAGTATTTCGTGGAAGTCATGAATGAATAGTCAGCAGTAGACTGAGTATACGAGAGGACAAAGACGTAAGCTTTTTCCGCTTTTCCCTGACTCTACTACAAATATATTTTACATTATTTCTTGGCTTGCCAAATTCAATGAACATGAATATAGAATATTTTCACATTTAAATTCAAATGAACACTAATTTATATATTTGTACCTAAGCATGTTGAGATTAATATAAAATAAGTGCTTTCACAAGAATGCATGAAAAATGAATGGATTGATTAATAAAATATCATAATTTGAATAGTTTACCCTCAATTATATTTCGTCGATAATTTGGCTTTGCTTGACAGTCTTCGTTTTGTGAAACTCGATTATAAAATCCCTTGCTCTGACAGTCTAGATTCCACTTTCATTGTAACCTAGATTCTATCGTAGTCAATTCTGAGAAAAGAATATTCATTAGCGTGAAAACACGCTCAACAAGAGGGCAGAGACGTTTTACTATCAGCAAGTGGAAATATGTTTATGTGTTTTTAAAGCTGAGCTGAGTGTCATAATAATATGGTTTCTCTCCCATGTGTATTTGCTTGTAATCAATGCTAATCTATCTGAACGTCTTTATCCACAGTCTGCTCTCGACTCCAATTCCATAGGGTCGGGGAACTTTATAAGATCCGTCAGAATTAAAGGCTTGCAATGGTAAAGCCGTGACGACTATTCGTTATTTACAGATGCTAACAATTATCAAATGATGAAAGATTCTACAAACACTCACCAAATGTAAAGTAAATGAAAGTCTTTACATACAATGAAATCTCTGATAAAATATATTATCTTACAGTTTTGCTTAACTTTCAACATTTAACTGGAGTCAGATTTTCTAACCGATTTTGATGACTCAAATTTGTTGGTAAAAACTGTAAGCATTTTTTTTCATGATCTTGAGTGTATTCTTATGTAATTTTATCCACTTTCTTTCATAAGTATATTTTTTATGGCAACATTCTCGGGTTGACTAAATATAGGCCTATAGGCATATATGGGTCAAAGAGTCCCAATTCCAATAACAAAGATGTAATAAATGTTACTTAATTCCAAATAAGAAAATAAACTCCACAATAAAATTATGATGCACACAATGAGAGAGAAATAATTAGAAGTTATCTTCAACTTTCAATTGGTCTCAATTCCGATCTCAATGAAGTTATGAAAATACAATAAGGAAATTTGATTATTATTAATTTTTCACTGATGTTTCTTCCATCTTAATTCTATTGCTTTTTAATAAATTCATATGATATCAATAAACAATTTGTTTATTCTTATTCTTCTTGAATTCACGATTCATATATTAAAAATTTTACTGTACGGAAAATATTGTTTTTTTAGAAGAAATTGAACCACAAATTTAAATATACACATTACTTATTTTGTATATAGTTTTATATTTATTTAAAGAGTCATTCTGCGAGCCATATTTTTTGGATTGCAATTTTTTTCAAGTAAATAAAGAGCATCTTGGGGGTCCTACTACAAAGCGAGTCCCTCCATAAAAAATCTAATGAGTTTTGACGGCATAATAATCTCTCTAATGCATAATCCCGTCTAACAGTGACCACTCGAGAAATTTCACTTTCGCAACCTTCCGAAGAGCAACAACTAACCCATTACTCCGATCGTTTCTACAAACTTGAAACAACAAAAGAACTTTGCATAAAATACATTACAAGTTATTTGGAACGGCTCCAACCAGCTAAGTCTCGTCAAAAGTACTTCGTTTTTTGCAACCAGTGACCTTTCTTTCTTTTCTTTCTCTTTTAGTAAAGATTGTTTAAGTTTGGAATTTTTCAAAAGTTGTCTGCGTTGTTTGCGCTTTTCATCCGTTCACGTCAAGACGCTCCCCAATCGTGGTTAACCCCCACAAAAATCTCAACAATCTTTTACTAATTATATGTTCAGTTGATCACAGTCACTACACTTTTTCTTGGAAAAGGCGAAAATCTCAAATTCTCATCTTTTGTGACGAATGAAACAAGGATTCAAAATGTAAATAAGTTTTCAGTAATTTACATCCTGAAATTTGAAAGTATAAGATATCTTCATGGTTTTGGATAGTTTTGGTTGAGGAATGGGTAATACAAAGAATGTTGGAGACAAAAGGGATTTTGTCTCTCCTCGTGGTTTAATGGCAGCTGCGTCGTCACTGGAGATGTGGAAGGAGGAAAGGAGATGTACGAAGAGAAGGCACATCAAGTATGAACATAGACGCGGAGATGAAACAAAGTAAAAAGAACACATACAAATATTTAGATGGTCAAATAAGACGTACATTTAATTGGAGGACATTAATGACAAATGAAAATAAAGTACATATAAGGATAACATAAATCTGATCGATCACGTAAAGAGATGAGAGGAGATAGCGGAAGGTGAGACCTTTCTTGCCATAGATGGTACTGGCGCCGGAGTCGATGCGGATTGTCTGAACTGCTTGTGAATCCATATAGCTTGGATCGTATCAAGAAATAAATTTGGAAATCGGGTTCAGTGTGCGAGCTGAACTGTCAAGTTGTGTGTGTGTGACTAGGGGACTATTCTCTGACGCTGATTGACACTCGACGGACAGACCTTGAAAGACAGAGAACACGGAGTTTTAGCCATGTGTGTTTCCCGAAGTAAAGAGAATTAGGAGAGATCTTCGTGACTATCGTATAGTAAAAAACATTACCATTTCATTCATGAGAGTAAGAGGTGTATACATGTTTGGGGTACGTGGTGACGACGCAGCTGCGTAGCTGTGCGTATGTAAGATGCCTCGACATCGTTGAAGTGAAATGGGCAAAGTTGGTATAGAGATAGTTCACGGTAGAATAATGGTCAAGATCGGATCGGCTGGGCAGTCGGCAAAATTATAACGATCTTAGGGAGAAGGAAAGAGAGAAAGAGTAGCCGGCAACAAGTGCTGGAGCTAAAAGTGTAACCAACTAGGAGTGTCGGCGCCAATGAGCATTGGACCATGTGCGTCCAGGGCTTTTATATGGGTCGTCGTAGGAAGTGAAGTTTTTGATATCTAGCCAGAGAAAGGTTTTTGTATTTAATTCCTAACTTAAAGTATAGAGGGTGCTACAATAGGAATTCCTCAAAAGATGTGATAAAATTTCAAGTTTTATGACAAATTTTGTTGTGAAAGCTTCAGATATCAAAAAGTGAGACGTTTAGTAGATCTGAGCTGCAGATAATCTGGTATATATTTTTGGATATCAATTAAATCAATCAACTCTGACGGAGTGTTACGAGGTGAGGGGAGAGCTTTTAGGTAATTTTCCTTAATTCCTCATTTTTTTCATGAATTGAATACTAATAAAATGAAGGTGTTAGTAACATGTGAGCATGAGTATGTGGGAAATGTATATGTTTATGCGTGTGTTTATATGCATAGTTGTCGACTTATTGGAATAAGTAAAAGTCAAGTATGATTCAAAAATAAAGCGTAGTTAATGGAGAGACGGGCGTTGCGAAGTCTGAATTCTTGGTTCAAATCAACAATCCCCGCAGGGTGAAGGCCAGATGAAGATTCAATGACTAGACAGCTTTGGCTAATCGTTCTGATGAATGTTTTATTTTGTGAGAAAGAGATGTGTATTGGTCACGTGGCCAGCTCAACCAATGATATTACTGCAGCCTTTCTGGACAAGGCTGACGATTATCAAAGTTGACGCAGAAATAAAATTGGTTCTGACTGAGACAGTCGAATAATCTTCCCCCCGGCCACGACTCTTAAGGAACCTGTCCACAAAAAAATAGAATATCAAGCTGGCTGTCATTCAACTGTATTAATTAGGTTATTTCTTAACAAGTCGTAAAACGAACGAAAGAGAAAGAAGGAAGAATAATTAGATTTCATAGTTCAGTAAACATCACGCGTATGCAAGAATTTTATGTGGGTGGGTACCAAGAGTAAGGGCCTTAATAGAATGCCATGTTACTTTCAGTCTGTCCCTCTCTTTTCTCTGGCTCCCCTAGACTGTTAGATCGTTGCCGACGAAAAACATAACTGCAACAGAATCAAAACCCTGGATGATTCTAAATTTCGAAATCCGGACATTGTAAAATACTGGATTCCCACGTCTGGATTCCAGAAGAAACTAAAATTTTACGACCAAATCCTACAAGATGCTGAATTTCCTGGACTGAACCCTGAAAAATGAAATTCCAACAACTGAATCCTTGAAGATGTTTAATCTTTACGTCAGAACCCCGGAAGATACTAAATTTTTGTGTCTGAACCCAAGATGATACTACTTTCCCTCGTCGTCAACCCCAGAAGATGCTAAATTTGTTTGAGTAGCTGTGCGTATGTGAGATGCCCCAACATCGGTGAACTGAAATGAGCAACATTATAACAGCAATTAGTCATGGTGGGACAACGGTACGGTTTCGAGAGGAGGAAGAGGAGGAGGAGGAGGAGAGAGAGGGGGGGGGTAACCAGCTAGAAGTGCCGGGGAAATGAACAATTGGACATGTGCGTTCAGGGCTTTCATAGGGATTCGTCGTAGGAACATCGTCGTACATTTTTTTTATATCTAGCTAGAAGGGTTCCGTATTCAATTCTTAACTAAAAGTATAGGGGGCGTCACACTTTGAAAAAATGGCTATCGAAAACGCAATTAAACTTGATATCAAATTTGAACTTGAATTGGCGAAAGGTTAACTGTAAGAAACATTAAAAAAAAACTTGATAAAGATCAACCTGAATCATGTTGCGTAAAAACTTCGGAAATCTTCGCCATAAACCTCTCTACAGCAAATGTTTTCTTTACATTATCACAGACTACACACCATCTATTTTCAAAAGTATCCCCCGTTTCTATCTTATTTTTATCTTATATTTTTCCCAATCTTTCTTCATACTAATAAGACAAGGATTCCGATTCTGAAATTCCTTTTCGTAAGGTGTCGATTTCCTTTGAGTATGTTATCGAAGACCACGTTAATGCCTGCCATGTTGCTACTGTACTGCAATTAAGCTGTCTACGATCTGATTCCTGGATCCTCATCTCTTAGCGCCAATCTAGTCGCTTTGATCGTGTTTCTTCAATTTAACCACATAAAAACTGACAGCCTTCTCCGCTATCCTGAACCAAACAGCCACACCCTTCTTCCCGGTGGTATCTTCTGGGATCACTTACTCCCGTCCATCCAGTGTGTTACCCTTGAATGCAATATGAGTTATCCCCTCTTTGATCAGCTGACATGTTACCTCCCTTTGACACCAAGCAAATTGCACCCGGGGAGGGGGGCTTTGCAGCAATATCCTTCAGGAAATGACCTGATCTGTAGATAAATCTTTTGAAACATCCTTCTTGGAGTTTTATCATACCATAAAGTCTTAAAATTGGATCTAGCATTCACAGACGGATCTGCATTGCCCCCGAGCAGGCCAAGTCATGCCTGTGTCAGACGTTGGAAATTAATTTTTCTAGTGCCAAAACAGCCTCTGGCAGCTTCTAACGTTGAAATAAAACGCATTTTCGCGGTGAATAGTCGAAATTTAACATTCACGTGGTTGAATGTCACGTTTCAGCACATATTCAGCTCGTTTATATCCTGTTAATTGTTCATGAATATATAATTCATTCCTATCAGCATATAGAGAGTTTGTGCTTCCATCTTCATTACATCACACACAAAAACCATGAAACAATGTTTTGAACGAGATTTATCTAATTTATATTTCAATTTCAAAATTCACTTTCGGCATTGTTTATAAACAGATCCTACATATTTGCACATTCCTGATCAGTAGGACAGCCCCCACCTCCAAAAAACAAACAAACAAACAAACAAAAAACCCCCCTGAATAATCCAATTTGTTTACACTTGTCGATTTTTTCATTTCAGAACTCCAATTACTTTTTATTTTCTATTTTACAATTTTCATTAATTATTTTCTTACATACGCAGGATATTTTTTATTTAATTATTTTAAGATTACCGAATCAATTAGAAATTTATCCTATTTTAATCGCTATCAATCTATTCGTCAATTCCCTAAACCCTCCTAAGGGGTACTCTGGTACAGCTCATCAGTACTTGTTTATGCGACCGTATATGCTTGCCCTATTCTTTGATAATTTCACAGACAGTCTGACAGTGAAATACGAAGTTTCTCCATGATGCTATTGTTGCTTTAGTGGCTGACATTTTCATTAAACACACGCGGAAAGGGTACATTTTCACTCTGTTTGAGTATTTTAAATGATCCAAAGAAAAAATTGTTTTGTCCTATCTCCTGTGAAATTTCTATATTATCATTCGTTTACAACACACTGCAAAATAGTTTTAGCGGTTGCATTTTCTGCAGATCCTACCCTTAATATGGTAGAGGTTGTACTCCCGTATTCGGTCACACTTTCCACAGTTATGCAGCCCTTGCAGCGTCTGCGATCTGTTCATTTAAAAAGTATTCTACCTTCATTTTGCGATTCTCAACCTGCCGCAATTAAGCATCGGTATATGCAGCTATTGTCTTTCTGCACGCCATGCACAGTTTTGGATGTACACATTCACATATAGTAGCACCCACTTTTTTTGTATGGCATATCACATCGTCAGTAGAGTACTTCATTTTGGGTGCGGGGGACTGTTTCTACATTTGATATATTTCGTCTGTGTTTCATTTTTCTCTGGTTTAAAATTCTCATTTTTTAAAAATTGTCTGCCTTTCTGCAGTCTGTCCACAAAGCATGTCTCTGTAACAAGTTCCCGAGTAGATTAATCTCCTGCTGTTTCACCTCCTCAGACTATTTTGACGTCTTGATCGCCTTTTCCTGCATCAAGTCCTTGTCGAGCAGAATCTTCTCCAAGAGACGCAAATCTCCATGATCGACCACCAACCTATCCTCAATCAACTCGTCGTGAAAAGTTCTATATTGGCTTTGTTCACGTGATGTGTATGAAAAAGTCACAAACGAGTCCACCGTTTCGCCCATTCCTTGTTTTCGTCTATTGAATTGTGCTCTTTCGTAAATAATATATTCCTTCCCAACGAAGAATGCAAAAGACCCGTTTTCAACAGAGTCATACTCTTCTTCTTTTTCTGATGAATTAAATCCTTTTAAGATATCATCTTCTTCTTTTCCCATGCTATATACTAAGGCATTTATCTAGTTCGCTTCTGGTGTCAGTTTGTTGGCTTGCCGAAAGCGCTCAAAACTTCAAATCCAACTTTCCCATACTTTTGGAGTGAAAAAGTTGGAAGGTTCCAGTGGTTGGAAGCTAAACGTATCCCAAGCACATTTTAGTTTTCTATCCATTATCGCTCGCTCATCCCATTTATTGGGCGTGCCCAATAGCACCTATCTTTCCATAACACAATTCATAAAGTCTTCTCTTGAAAAGTCTTCTCATAAAAACTTCTCTTAATCGCTTGAATCCCACTTCTGATACCATGTCGTATTATTGTTGCTTATAAGTGGGTAAAAACAACATGCGAAAGGTTTACTTTTATATATTTATATACAGAACACAAAAACGTTCATGCATCGACTGCTATGACCAAGGGTGGAATGTCCCATCCTCAGCCAATCCCTCAGGTCACTTGATTTTCTTTGTCGATGATTCTAAAATACAAACAGAGTTACGTCCCTTGCACCCTTGCCATAGCATGAACTCATAGCCAACACCTATCTACGAAGAACATTAAAAATATCTGCAAGTCTCGTAATTGGACGCACACATTTTTTAAATAAAAACAACACGTAAGTACAGAACTCCACAATTGTTAATTTTTAAAAAATCATTTAGAATGGCGGACGAATTCAATTCTGTGGTTCGTCTTGTGCCACTTGTACCAATTAAATCACCAGGATTCAGAGACACAACAGTGATTTGCAGGTTCTCGACGATAGAGACTCAGTTTCATCTCAGAGATATCCACACTGAAGCAACAAAAAATGACTCGGTCATTGTAGCATTACCTGCTATAGTGGTTAAAAACACCCTCTATCAGTGCTGGATTTTACTGAATATGATGATTTAAAACAATCTATTCTGTCAACGTATGGAAAGACGAAGCCTGAGATGCTGGACAAACTGATCACAATAAGTATAGTTGGACAATCATCGATACATTTATAACAATAGCAACCATCATCGATTCAAACTGATGAGCTGATGCCTTTACGTAAGACATTTCGAGTCCCTTCTTGTCAATTTTTCCATGTAAAATTGAAGACAATTCTTGTCAATTCGTTCTTGTACTAATAATGACATTTCCTAAGCCAACCGTTGCGCCATAATTTCATGAAGGTGGAAATATTTCTTTTCTCCACGTATTCCCCTGTCTGCATTTTTAATGATTGGGAGCAGGCCATTAGTCTGTGCCTCTCTTCAATTTTTTCAAAATTGTAGAACAACTTTTTAGTGTCTTATCATCACGTATCTTCATGTACTGGGAGAAGATTCTTTATAAATCTTCTCACCGATGCATTTTTTTTTTGTCAGGAATTGACTCTTCGTGACTTGGTGAGATTAGTTAGATTCAAAATTTCAAGTTTTTCATTGTTTGACGCCATTAGTCCTTGGTGTCGTGTGATTCAAGTCTCTGAACAACAATCTAATATATCTGCTTATTACATAATAGTTATTTGAATATTTTCAAACAACAACCGACTAACAAGCAAATGGTTGCAATTTCCACCAAATATAAGTTAGGCAAATAAAATCTTTAAAAATAGAATGCAAATTCAATTGTTCGTGAACAAATAATTTTTATAGCTGAGCTGTCTCTTCTAGAAGTTGTTTTAAATCTAACTCTTATATCTATCTTATCTACACGCAGGAAAAAAATGAAATGTCATAAGTATGCAAATCTGGAGTTTGAAATACCTTATTTAAAAAGATCGTTTCAATTGACTTTCTTGATCGTACATATCACTAATCCTCAATTGGGATTTGATTTTTATGACAATTTCGGCTTAACCATAGATTGTAAAAACAAAATTATTCGTGACAACATTACAGAATGAAAAATTTATTTGCACGGAAGATGTCCAAGGGACATAACTTCAAAAAAGGGTGGAATTCTTGAGCTTAACATGAATTGTGTATTTAATAGTTTATGTTTCAGCTGGAGAATCCTCAGTTCCCTCCCTTAGATCAGTCGATCCCGTTATCAGGTGTGGAGGATTTACCTCCCTTAGATCTCTAATCTTGAAAACATTTTGATCGTTTATTTATTCTTATAAATTATATATTCTTTTTTTTACTGGTCCTGGTGGAAAAATTGAGATATTTTTGAATTTCTATGAAACGATATTTCAAGAATTAAAATCGCTGAATTAATTTCAGTTTATGAGTTCGTTGATATACGGCGTGCGTCCAGAACTATCTTCTGATATCATTTATTTACGGAGTAGTTTTGTGCCAGATCGTTAGTATGATCGAAGCCACCAACCTAGGTAAAAAAGTTTAAGTTGCTAGTAATGGCTATGGGACAAGCATTGTTTCATTTTCAAATCTTTTGTTGACTTAGCGTAGTTTGGCATTAGACTATGAATAGTGGGAGATTCAATGAAGGTCGATCCCTCCCGACAACAATATTACGCATGGTTTAGAATTACTAAACCCCGATGTGCTTTTTACTAGAAAAGAAGGGACTGGACTGAGAGGCCATAAATATACGATAGAAGTAGATAAAAGTAGATTACGGATCGGGAAATTCTTTTCCAGCAATAGAAAGGCTGAGGTAGATTACCGGAATATGTACTGCTAGATAATTTAAAAAAGTGTTATGAAGTTTATTACACCTACGCAAATGTTTACTGTTCTATATCTGGTGTAAATACAATTGTTATTGAGATATCTTGATCATTTGGATTATTAAATGAGACACACATGGAAATTCTGTATAAAATAAGTGTTTCTTTATACAAAAAGAGTTTACGAGTTAAAGATAAAAGTTAAGTCTTATATGGAAAGTTTTTTTTTTCATATTCAAGCCTTCTCTCAGCAATGCTTGACTTTATAGGATGCGAGTAGTTAAAAACGCATCAAAAGACAGGGATACGAAATATCAACAATTTCTTAACTCCAGTTGATTGTTAGTCCCAGAAACATTAATACGCAAGAAAAAAAATGTTAGTCAAGCTTAGGTATTGATGTCATTGGAAGAATTGAAATAGGAAAGAATAGATGCCGACAGGCTTCCATATAGAAATTCAAGTTGATATGCACACATAATTAGAAATATACGTTCGTCTCTCTTTACTCTAAGACAGTAATTGACTCGTTGAATTTAGCGTGGAAGATGCTTGTTCTGACGATTAATGAAATTAACTAATCAAAGAACTCGTTACAAAATAGATAGGTCACTAAGTTAGAAAACATGGTCAGGAAATAAACCCACTAAGCTTTTTACAAGAACTTTCATTATAGATTGAGTTTTTCAGGAACATTTATTGTCCTCGTAGATCTTCTGGAAACATTCTCTGCAACAGTAGAATGATTCTTTGATTTGCACACAGTTCCGAAAACATGGATGGGTGGTTCAGTTAGGTTGATACTTGGAACATTTGAAGGAAGAGTTAATTTCATCAAGATTAGGAGTTGCTCCTATTTGTGGAATAGACTTTGTAACGAATTGGCTTTGGTGGTGTTTCACTGTACCACCGTCAGAAAATTTACATTTGTGAGACAAGGGACCAGTCTGTTCAATAACTTGGGCTGGAATCCACTTAGGACCAGAAGAACAATTTTGCATAGTGGCAGATTCTCAAGGTTCTAAATTTAGCAACTTAGTAGAGGAAGAATCATTTCTTGAGAAATCTTGGCGATAACGAACACGACGTTTGAAAAGTAATTCAGCTGCATATACTCCAGTTGTAGCATGAGATGTGATCCTATACTTAGACACGAATTCATCCAGAATTGTTCTCTAACATTTAGAGGAAGCTTCTAAGGCATTTTGAACGTTTGAACAATTCTTCCGACCAAACCATTTCTGGAAGGTTTATGCATAGCAGAAGTGATGTGCTTAACAACATAATTTTCAAAAAAACTGTTTGGATTCCTTGCTGGTAAAACAAGGACAATTATCGGAAGCAACAGACAAGAAAACCCATTTCACAGAAACAGTGCCTCAAACCTTTCATTGTTTTTTTTCTGCATTAGAGCCATTCGTAGGAAGAAAGTTTGACCCACTTACAACGAGCGTCCGCCATGAGTAAGACGTGTTTTGCACTGGATCGGCATTTTCTACGTGTAAATGATGCCAAGGTTGGTTGGACCATTCTCATGGACGTAGTTCCGCCTTGACAGGATTTTTACAGTGTTGTAAACATTGGTGACAGTATTTGACTGAGGGGTCTAATTCTTTGTTTAAGCTTGGCTATCAGATGTCAACTCTTCTATGCCAGTTGCGCACCCCCAATCCCTCGCATAGTTCAGCAATCAAGGCTTGTCACAGAGAAAAAGGTACACTTACTATATAACCCAAGAGTAAGCAGCTGTTTTGGGTTGTCGTTTTGGGTAGAAATTTTGCTCTTCTTATTCCTGATGTGAACTAAGATCAGTCCTCAAAGTATAAATATGGACAACGAATTAAAGATTGAGAAAGACCACCAGGAGAAAGCCAAAAAGCAGCGGTGTTGTCTGAAATCCCAGGCTGGGAAGATATCGTCAATATGAGATTTCTACCAGGCGAGAGTTATCCTCTTCCTTTGCAGTTGACACACACACACACTATACTCTCTTCTAAACCAGAATAAAAACAATATATTCTACAAAGAGTCCTTGGTTTATTTTTCGTTTTTCGTTAATCGAAATTTATCCTTCAGACATCAGCAAAGTTCAATCAGCAACAAATCAACAACCAATCAGCAAATAACCAGCAACAGTCGATATCATTTGTTACATCGACAAAACCACAGCAGCACAACATTCCAACAAACGGTCAACATCCAATCCAAACTATAACATCCACTTGATGGTTGCATACACGTCATGTAACATGTCTCTTTTTAATGCCATGACAATGTCCCACAACATCTCAACAGCACTTATGCCACGTTACTCATCTCATTTTGGTGTCGTAATCACTCCACACCCATATAATCGCTCTCATGTTATGCAACTGAAATTATGATAATATTACACACCGTATTTGTTCCACCAAATATCAACCATTAGCTATAAGTGATAAAAGTGTAGTTCTAGATGTATGTGCTTCTCTTCCACGTTCAGCCAGTTAGACAATAAATCACATTCAACAGAATTTAGAACATGAGATTACTTGAAAACTTTCTATTCTCTTGATTAGATTTCCGAACACATGCATCTTCATTTGCCCCATAAAAACAATATGACGCCTGTTCAATCAGAACGTAAACAGTGGCCGTCCATTTGTAAGTCCATGAATGCTTTCTCGCTAAGAGGTATAACTCAATACTAAAAATGAGAATATTCACTTGACATAGCTCTTGCACAGATTTTGAAATACTATGTACTTTTAGGTACTAGTATCGATATCAACCACAAAAATATTAGCAGAGAGAGTTTCAACCTTTTAGAGGACGCCTCTTTAGCCAAGTATATATTTGGACAAACTTTGAGGATTGTACTCACTAGCAATACCCTACAGGTTATCTTGCTTACCGTAATTCTGTAACAAATACCCCATTAATCATAGAGGATATCCATAAAGTCCCTATCTATTTTTGTTTAAATTTGTTTGTATTAGGATTTATCTCGTTCGGCACAGAGCAAATATAGTGGGACATCAAAAGATGATCAAACTCAATAGAGCAGCAATGCTCTGAAAAAAGCTACTTCAGTTGTCCCTACTCCATGTTTAGGTGCTCAATGAGTCAGAGTATTCTGGCATGAGGCTACAATTATGGAGCACCCAATAAGGATCAAACTGATAAGCATTTGACTGCTTGATTAGTGTTCTCAGATAGGTTCTTTGATTATCGTATGGAGAGCAGATTTTTATTTGAGACTGACTACATTTATTTTTCTCACTCCAAGACGTAAATAAATGAATAAACCAATGTTACACTTTGGAGGGAGCCTGAAGCACCAGGAAACCTAGGACTAGCCATGTTTCTAACGCAAGATCAATAAACATTCGACTAATCACAGCTGTGTGAAAGGTAATCGTCAGCCAAAATCTTGAGGTTCTTTCATTGAGGCGTTAGTTATATTAGCTTGTTCGCTGAAATTTGGTTTATCTATTCATTTTTTGTCGCTCGCAGCCAGGCCAATCAAAGGGTTCAAGGAGGCAGGAGGGAAAGAAGGAAACATATAGCTCGCGTCATGTAGCGCAGTGTACTAATCGCTTGTCTCATAGGAGGATTAAGGGGATCACCACTGGGAATCTCTTGCAGCATGCTATCACAACTGTGATCAATAACGAGGAAGAAACTCTTTTAAAAAAAATATACTGATTTAAAAAAAATTCCTATCAAACTTAGCGTATAAGGTTTGGGAAATGATGTAAATAAAAAGGAAAAAATAGTGTGGGCTGAAAGGTAGCGGTGATGGGGTCCAGTGGAACTTTTTTCTTTCATCAGAAACACGAAGTAAGCTCATGAAAAAACCCGTCAGCACTGTCTTCACGATGACATAGTATACTGAGTCATTCGCTTCAGGACTGTTTAATGGATAGAAAAGATCTCTTGTTTGTTCATCAAATTTGTCTGTCCGTTCAGTTGATAATGTTCATCAGCTATCTGATTTCAGAAAAAAGAATCAACGATCATGTTCATTTCTGGTGAAAAGTGAAATGGTTGTTCTACCGTGGATTGATTGTTTCTTACGCTTTGAATCCTCCCAAAACTTCGGTGCTTCAGTTCTCACGCTCCAGTGCATAGTGTGCACTAATGGCTTAAAATGGAACATAAGATTTGTTGACAGAAAAGCTTCCACGGGAAGTAACTCCCATGTAACTGGATCACTGAATTGAAGAGAAAACCTCTTGGAAAAGTAAATTGGATTTCTTTTTCTATTATCGGGTTGGATTTAAGAAGAGTTTCTTCATAAAAATGAATCAGTGTAAAGAGTGAGAAAAACTTCCAAAGAGCGGTTGATATACTTTCCCGTCTTTATTTGTCTTCAGTATTTGTATACTCAGTTTGTAACTTGCAGAATAGAATGTATTTAGGTTATCAATACCCCTACGTGGTTATTTTTCTCCGGAAGACAGAATATTTTTTATTTGAAAGTAATGGTAATTATTCTAATAAAAAGATGGTTACAAATCAGCCCGTTTATATCATTAATTCTAGATCCGTAATTTACAGACCAAACGAAATCAGTTCTCGACATTTCCAGATACTTTTTGTTCCGATGTTTATCTATTAGAATCAATTTACTGAACATATTTCTAACCATTCTGGGTAATAAGTAGCTATTTAAGTGATTTTGGGTGACCATTGCGTGTTTTTGTGGTATTTTCTTATATTTATTGATCTGATCAGCAAGATAGGACCGCGCCACAGAAAGAATTGCCCACAAATTTACTTTACTCTATGATTTTGATAAAAAAAAACTGCTCCCGGGGTTACAAATCAACCCACACTAAATTTTGGGTTCAACTTTATGTGGTGACTTTATATTGATCAACAAAATATTGAGACAATAATTATCGCAAAGGATCGAGTAAACGGTAACGTGATACGATCAAACGAGGACAGACGCAACAGTGTTTTCACTCACGGATTGGTTATCACTTTCTGATTGACTATCAAAGTATGATTGGCGTCTGACAGAATGAAGATGAAGGTTCATATAACAATCTGAGGACTGTGGCTTTTTAATTGCAAAATAGGTACTGGAAGGTTTCTCCCAATTGTTAACCGTGGTGGAATTATAGGAACTTCCAGCATTTCCCCGATTTACCAAATCAGTGTTGATTTGGTACGTGAGTAAACCTCCACGGTTACTTTTCATTATTTTCGTTTATTTACAACTACCAACGAGTTTGGAAGAGGTATATGATCATCCGTATTTCTTCTCTGTCCATCTGTCTGTCCATTAGTCCATCGTCCTCACGATACCCCCCAAAGTTCTCGAGGAATTTCAATGAGGTTTTGTAAAAGGGTAGTCAATCAGCTACTGAAGGATTGAATATCTTTCTTGATTTTTTCGAATTTGGGAATGATTTCTACAATTGAAAAAATGGAAATAAAAATCTAAATAGGCAACCCTGAACGTGAGATTAGTCCTTACTTCTAATCTAACATTACTTCTACTTATCGCGGTGTTTGACAAGTTCGTCTAAAGAAATTGAAATGAATTCGTCTTTGAATGAATCGTCACAAAATATCGCAGTATCTCACAGTGAGAATGTGAAATAAGCGATTTCGTGAAATCCCTAGCGATTTTGAGAAATCTCTGAACGTTTCAATAACGTCATGATGTCCCCAGTTTCAAAACCAGAGCAGCGATAGTCAACAAGCTTGTAATGCAGACCAATAATATTGTAATGGGTTCAACCAATACTGGTTGCCGCACTTTCTGTGGCCTTGTGTCAAACTAAGCTGTTTACCCACAGTAAATACGAGGGCAGAATATACTTGATATTACTAAATTTTTATTAGTTTGACACAAGGCTGTGGTAATGGAGAACCAAGTGAGGACCGAACTCATTAAAGTAGTAATGTTAGGATCATTGTTAGATTTCATTGTTAAGGATGACTCTTTCATCCCTGGCTTCTATGAAGTTTCAACTTTCACCCTGCCTCGTCCTTGGTGTGGAGACCTGATCCAGGGATAGAACAAGTGCCCTATCTGACCCTTCCCGATAGGGATACAATCATCTCCCCCCTTATTTCTCTCCACACATGTATTTGAGGTTGTATATGTATGTATGTATGCATGTATCTATGAGTTTCGTATATAGTAAAAACCAAGAGGGTTATCTACTCACGGTGATTTACACCGGTAAACATAGACATAATGAGGGAAATATAGAGACATAAATTAGAGAACTGTTTTTTTACGCGTATAACCTTATGTTGGTATGCATGTAGGAGTGCTCAAGCACATATGTATAATCATAGATAGGGGTACATGCAATTCAAACCTGAAACCCTCCCCACATACATACACAAAGTGATATAAATAAGAATGAAGAAATTATTTTCACCAACACATTCTCTTTCAAGTAAGACTTAATGTTACCGAATCGGATAAAATAACCACTTCAGGACAAAACAACACCAAATCTAATGAAATGATCTCTACAGCACTTACCACAGCCAAATCTAATAAAATGTCCTCTTACAGACTTTACACTACTTATTATATCTGATAAAATTACTTTTCTTGACTTAACACAACCAAATCTAATACAATGTCATCTCAAGGACTTCACACTACTAAATATATTGAAATGACGTCTTAAGGACAAAACACTGCCAAATCGAGTAATACTATATCTTGAAGACTTAACCCTACAAAATCTGATGAGATGATGTCTTGGATTTTCTGGTTTAAACTCAATTTTTTATTCAGTTTTTTTTTCTGAAATTAGTTCAAGATGTGCTTACACCTCAGTAATAACCATTTTACTGAATTCCCAGGGTCCGAAGTACAGTTACCCCGTGCCATTCGTGAGTTTTCAATTCACGGTTTCAATAATTCACGGTTCAGTGGGTCATGAATAAATCAATGGGAATATTTCGCGAAGTTTGGCAGCATACCACGAAAAATTGCGTCATGGAAAATACACTGTGCAGTATAAACAAAACGTAAAAGGTTTAGGAAATCATGAATGCATATATATTTATAGTATAGCTACTGCAATGAGTTTCTACAAGAAAGATGTGACAATAGAAACGTCAAGAGCTTGTAATCTATTGATTTTATCGTTGTCATCTTTGTGCTGTCATTGGTAAGAAGAAAGATTGTAAAAAATTATCAACAAAATATTATTCATATAGACAATATGGTTTTATTCGATGTTGCTGACTGCATTTTTTTAATTGGCTCTAAATCGGAAAGTAAGAAATACAAAAAAAACTCCAAAACAACACACACACACACACACACACACACACACACACACACACACACACAAAAAAAAAACAAAAACAAAAACAAAAACAAAAAAAAAACACCTAGAATTTTTGTTTAGAAAGTTCTCCGTTGAGAATTTTCGGAAATATGTTCGTTTTTTTTTCCGAATTTCGTCAATGAATCGTCAATGCTTATATTTCTGACACACTTCCCAAATTTGATATTCAGAGAAATCGGTCTTTATTTATCGATAAATATCAATAAAGTTTTGATTATCTGAATGAAGCAGTTTTTTTAACCTTTATCGACAAAGTTGAAAAGAGATATATTTTTTGTCGTGTCTGTTTGTTTCAACTGTTCGACTGTCCGCACGATATCCCCGAAAGTACTGACTGAACTCCAATGAAATTTTGTGGAAGGGTGGAAGATGAAGTGAGAAAGAGGTTGCAATTTCGTGATCGATCCAAGCATCTTTTTTTCTGATTTAGAGATATTGTTCCAATTTAAAAAAATCATCTATGTATATGCCCACGACTGTCTACGCAGTATCTCAGAAAGTTTCCCCAATGAATTTCTATGAAATTCTACGGAATGGGGCAAAATAGGCTACGCTGCTAGACATTTGTCTATCTGTGCTGATTAAATTATCAGATATTAGATGATTATAGTTTTGTGTGAGGTTGCTTTAGTATTTGATTAATGAGATATGTCAAAAGAGAGGGGATTCGTTCCTATGTGTTTGTTGGTACAGGGGGTTGTGATAAATAAAATTTAAGGAGCTACAAGGACCGGATGTTCATAAGGCTTGTTTTATGAGTTAGTGGTGGGGGTAGTATGTTGATAGATCACGTGTGTGGTATACTTGATAGTGGTGTGTGTGTATGTGTGTGTGTGTGTGATGGCTCTCAGGGGATCACTTGCTGGACATTTGATCATATGTATTGTTGAAATTATCAGGTGTTGGATGTTTGTAGTTTTAGAGTGAGTTTGGTTCAGGAACTAATTAATGAAAGAATTTAGCTCGTGTCTTAGGTGACACATGTAGTGTGTGTGTGTGTGTGTGTGCGTGTGTGTGTGTGTGTGTGTGTATGTCTGCGTGTATGCGTATGAATATATCTTGAAATACATGAACCACTAAAGAATAATAAAACCATTCGCAAATTACTTGTAGATAATCCCCGAATACGGAAAGCAAGGGTTCAGTTTAGTATTGTAGTTACACTTTAAATAGAACACTTCCTTCGAATTCTTTTAATTTTTTCTCACTTTTAACAAATCTTTGGAAAAATTGAAGGTCTGATAGATTGAGAGCTCATGAAATGGATATTGATATTCTCCGTCGGAGATGGATCTCAATCTGCCGACTCCATTTCCTGTACTTTTAACTACTTGGCCAATGTTACTTCCACTGATCATTTAAAATCTTCAAGTAGAAGAGTTCTGACCTTAAATTGACCTGTTGGGAGTTCAGAGGTCAGCTTCACCTGTCCCATTCCCATGTTCATCCTTAGTCAAGTTACCCTGATAGACAAATTTTTAGCCCTCAGGGTACAGTCGTTGGGGCAGCTATAAGACTTATAAATGAACGAACAAATAATCACCGTATAGCAATGGATACATACACGTACATAGCACAGGAAAATACTTACAGGCAACTTTAAAACTAATTTAAGATAGAAGTATGGAAATAAAGACTAAAGAATACGAAACAAATAAAGCAGAACTTGGAAGGCAAAAAACACATGGATAGTAAAAAGTTTCAGAACTGGGAAGAACTTGAAACGTGGTTAAACCGCAGCTCAAACTGGCATGCAACAGATGCTTGAAGTAAAAGACAGGAAAAGCAAAATCAAAATACATAGGAACAATATATTAAGGACAATCGAAAAATGCTACGAGAACCTCTATACCTTAAATAACAGTAGCAGCGGCCGACACTTAAACTAATAAAAAAAAAAACTGATGCAAACATACACACATGCAGATATACATACAAGGAAAATCAGTGAAAAAAAAAATGAAACAAATTAATAAAAAATAGAAAAAAAATGCTTTAAGCATACATATACACAGATATACAGGATATGAACAATATTTTCTTTTTCTAGTAACGCAGACATTTAGTCGAAGCGAAATGAAACGCTGAAAGACTCTTTTTTCCCTCGTGTATTTTCATTCTTTAACATTGATTTTTAAAAATGTTTTTTTCTTTTTGCTGTAATCGTAATTTCATGTTTAAAAAAGCGGCATTTTTGATGGTTGAAATGTGTAGTATTTTTCTTTGCAATCGGCTTCGTCTGCAGTCGGATAGGCTGAATTTTTGCACAGTTTATTTTTTTGTCGGCGTTTGAATTTTTGCAAATAGAAGAGCATACTATATTTTGATTGATTGCACGACGCCCATGATAGAGAAATGTGGTGGATCTTTGGGAAGGTCTATGTCCAACGATGAACGTTAAAAGACTGATGATGATGATAGTGAAGGCAAGGATGGCCTTGTGTGGTAGCGAATAGGTCTCGTAAACGATTACATAAATTTTGTACAGGACATGAATCGCCACGGATGAAGCAGACCTTGGGAAATAAGCAAAAAAAAATTTAGGCTCTATATTTGATGACGCAGATTACACACATCTGTTCGAATTTTGGAGGAAAACGATTGAAGGAAACGGAAGTTTTGAACTATTCTGCGGAAAAATCAATTTTAATTGCGTAATCAGAAAACGATGTATGTTTAATTTTATCACAGACCCACATGGAAATTCTGTACTGCATTCACGCGAGTGAACCGAAGACCAGGTGTGCATTCAAGAAGGTATCGGAGGACGCTATTATAACTATATTTGTATCATTTTTTTCTCTCCCTGGTAACTCTATTATATGAGTCGTTTTTTTTAATGTTTGATGTAATTTTCCGTATTTTTTTACGGAAAGAGACACAGAGGACCATGTCTGATATGTTTTAGAGAGATAAAAGCTAAAAGTAGAAGTGATAAAAAACCGAACCACTCAAGTTTCCTTGATAAAAAAGAGAAAGACTGTTAAATAATAAAAAAAGAAAAAAAAACACGACAGAGGGAATTTGTGTTGATGAAAACTGTGAGAAGACTATCTTTCCTTCTTTTCCTATTTTTCAAGAGGATCCTCCTTTTCGATTCAATTGAGGGCTTAGGTTTTTCTTCTCAGTAATTCTTTACACCTTGCTACAAGCACTTGCGTACTTGTCTGTTGTATCATTAGGTGCTATAAGCTTTCCCCCCGGGTGCAATTCCTACTTTTTGTGTGGTCTGTTGCACAATCATAGGAAATGCTAACTCAGAAATATTTTTGAGAGGCGTTCGAATTAAGTTCGACGCGATGGTCATTCACGATGGGAAAATGCGTCGACGTTTAGGCAAACGTGCCTTGGAAACATCTCAGGTTTGAGGCACGAATATGACTCCGTTTGTAATCAAGACATAATTACATTACCTGGAGAAAAGTAGGAAAAGCTACAATTTTTTTAGAACGAGTTCGGTGACATAGACAAATCGGTTTAAATAGATACTGTGTACGACGATAAAAAATTGGAATAATGTTAGGGAATTCGACCGGGAGGCTAGTCGTCGTCGGTTGGAGGTGTGATGCAATTGTACCAGTGTGACCATTTCTTTTGATTTCTCTTCTTTGGGGACCAATTACTTTTCTATGTTGCAGAGAGAGAGAGAGAGAGAGAGAGAGAGAGAGAGAGAGAGAGAGAGAGAGAGAGAGAGAAAGAATAAAGTAACAGAGACAGAGAGACGGTCTTTTAAATAGATAAATTTGAAAAAGTTAAAAAACGTAACAATGTCAGTTAAATCAGGGTTCGAAAAAATATGCTAATATTTTTTGGAAGAAAAGTGACGTACGTGACATAACAGAATGATGACGGGAAAGGGGTGCATCTTAGAGTACTTAGGAATGATTAATTCAAGTTCATTAGTTTTTTTTTCGCCTCGTTTAATTATCGCTGAGCTGGATGCAGACACTGCTTTTCCACACTAAGTTATCAGCTAAGATCCGGAAAGATCAGCCGTTGACCCTGACAGAGAAATCCGATGTCCTTATCTGCGTCAGATCTCACGTTCTGGCGTTTTTCAACAGTTAGGCACCTGAACATTAATTCATGAATTTTCTCACGTGAGAAAGTGAGAATATGGATGTGCCGGAAAGAGGTACCACATGATCTCGCACAGCCAATAGTAGCGTAGCTTTTTCGAGTAATTTAACAAAGTTAAATCAATTGTGGTTACGACCCCGAGCCAGCAAGATCTCGGTTCGTGACCTCCCTAGTCTCTAAGAGTGATGCAGGCGAGATGGCACAAATTGAGATGTCCGGCTCTCTTCTTCTCCTATTGCCCGAAAAGTCAAGTAGCCGTGACTAATGAATATGTGACCTGAAACCATAGTTTCTGTCTCTCTCTCTGTCTTGCCGTTTCTTTCCGTTGCGGTTATGTTTTTCTTAACCTTTACTCTCTTTCCGCACTGACTATTACAGAGTGTTGAAAAGACTACGGGATGTATTGAGATATTTTGACTTTTTGATCAACCAAAGAATGAACAGGAATCACGCAGATTTCACCAAAGCTTTGATTCTTCATTTTTCATCTGTGCGAATCGTGCACAACTGCGCACATAGGTGAAAGCCTTGCACTACTACACACACGCTCACACACTAGAAAAAAAAATGATTAAAAACTTGAAAACTAACCGCACAGGCAGATCTCAAAAGTGGCTATTCGACAATAGATGATGATGATGATGATCATCATCATCATCATCATAATTATCATCATCATCATCATCAGTCTTTTAACGTCCATCGCTGGACATAGACCTTCCCCAGTATTCGCCACAATTCTCGATCATGGGCGTCGCAGAGCCAGTATTTCCTGAATCTGTCCAGTTCATCTCACCATCTTGTGTTCTGTCCACCTCAGTTTCTTATGTGATCTCTTGGGATCTATGTTGTGAGAAATGATGTCCATCAGTTGTCCTTTATTCTTGCAACATGGCCTGTCCATTGCCATTTAAGCTTTTTAATAGTTTTTATGTTGTCACCAACACCCGTTTTCTTCCTTATATACTGTGCTATCTTGTGATCTCTCTATGTAAGGTTGAGCATGATTCTCTCATATGCACGTTGCATACTTCTCAGTTTGTAGGTCTGTCTCTTGGTTAGGTTCCTTGTTTCAGCTCCATAAGTGACTATCGAGTGAATGCATTGGTTGTATACTCTTCTTTTTAGGATTATTGGGTTCATCTGGTTCTTGAAAGTTGAGCTTGCTCTACCGAAGGCTTGCCATCCTAGCGTGATTCTTCGCTTGATTTCCTCCTCTTTTGAGGGTCTCATGGAGATTCGTTGTCCTAGGTAGATGTAGTGGTCCACCTTAAGACAGAAGATCTTCAACTATCCCATAGAGAAGTTGCCTGTAGATCATACATTAAATTAAATCAAATACCTAATTGAGAGGACACCAAAATACAACTAACCATTTGATTTGGCCATGAAAAAGCATTCGATTCAATAGAATATGCGGCAGTCTCCAACTCAATCCAAGAACAAGATATAAAATAGAATTACATAAAAGTAATTGTAAATATTTACATAGATGGCACTGCAATAATTAGACTTCATAAAAATACTAACCAGACGAAGATTCTACGAGAGAGATTTCACTTACGATGTGCGCGCGCGCCCGAGTGTATGATAAGACATTTTCCCGAGTAACACCGGAAATACCAGCTAGTAATGAATGAATAAAAAAATCTATACAACCACAGCTTCGAAAAACAAGACTGGTGCCTCTAATATAGCCTCCATCGGATGCTGATCCTGGGGCCAGGAATAGTTTTGAGGCCGAAGTATCGCTAATCTGGAGCCCCTGAGTAGTACCAAGATATTGTTGGTTATTTGTCACTGTGCAAGAGTGACATATCTATGTGGATACAGCCACTCTCTGTAGCCTCTTGAAGCCTCTTGATATACTTCCTTTTGTGTGTGTGTGCATACAAACGCGTGCAAGTGTGTGTAATTGTTTCCAACAGTAAACGTGAAGGAAAAATGCAAACTAAGCAAGACTCTGCGAGCAATTCTATTTAAGAAAATCTCACAGAAAATCCTTTTTTTAATAGAATATAGTACAAGGTCTCCGTTTCATAATTTTTATTTTTGATAATCACGCTGTAATTAGTAACCGTCTGTTAAAATTAGTTTCCTGTTTTTGAAATGTTGCCTCCGTCGAGAACTGTGTGACATTATTCTAGCCTAATTCTTCTCATTTTTTACTTTTAAAAAAAATATTTCCTGATTTAATTTCAGTTTCTCGTGGGATGAAAAGCGACTTCATGGATTGTTTTAATAGTGTCGTTGTCAATACTGGACTAAGGTAAACAATCGTTTTTCTCCAATATCTACGAAGTTGGAAGATATATATGTATCCAATCATGTCAATTCGTCTGTCAGATTATCTGTGCGTCTGTCGGTCTGCCCGTCGGTCTGCCCGTCGGTCTGCCCGTCGGTCTGTCTGTCTGTCTGCTTGTCCTCACAATATTCTCAAAGGTTCTCAATGGATTTCAATGAAAAATTGTGGTGGGGTAGGCCATTGGCTACGAAAGGATTGATGGTATTTTGGGGTGATTGCAAAAATTTGTTTACGATCGAGAGATATTTTTCCCATTATTCAACAGGGAAAGAGATAAAAACCGATGACTTGTTAATAATAAAAAGGCTAGCGTTACATTTTAAGGAGATACTTCAGCATTTGTGCATTTAAAGGTTGTAATCATCTATAACGTGTTTTGTTTTGTGTACTCGACTCGGATGTTTCTCAAAATCATTAAAGCAGGAAACAACTTCGTAAATCACCAAGTCTCTCTTTCTCTCTCTCTCCTCCTTTCCTTCCCCACTCTCTCTCTCTGTATATATATATACTTGGTGATTCAAGAAATTATTTCTGCTCTAATTATTAAAGACCTTCCAAAAAATTATCAACGGATTTATAGAGCAGAACAAAAGTTTGTAAATCACACACACATACACACACACACACACACACACAAACACACACACACACACACACACACACACACACACACACATATATATATATATATATACACGCAGCAACACAGCTGCTTAATGAATAGAAGTCAACCTACTGAATTTCTACTAAAATTATACAACAATAAATCGCACTAAATGTTGGTGTAAGTCCCCTGTCCTGGCCCTCAAATCTCAAGCTGTGCTTTTGAAAGATCTGCTCACTCGAGAAGCTCACAGATCCCAGGCTTTTGAGAGGTCTGCCCATGGACACTCAGATAATACCATTGTTACCTCTTAGGGATCCTTTCTCCAGGTTAGGAACCAATGCATTGACTGTTGAAAAGGGTTTTTTACGGACCAAGTAACCCCAATCCCCAAATCTTCGGCTATGGCCCTGAATAAAAATGGCTTATAATAAGTTTTGAGCCACGGACATTAAACTTCTGATCACTCCAACACAAATTGAGTAAATCCAATGATTTTATTTCAATTTTTGTAGTGCCTCTTTTGGCTAATTTGTCTGCTTTGACACGATTTCACATAAATTTAACTACATTACTAATTAATGATTGATCCATGTTTTTTCTTCTAACAATGTTTTCAGATTCGTAATCAACGCAGTTTTTGTCGATCCTGAATATAACCTTCTTTCAAGATACTCCCATAAATACTTTATAGGAATGAAATCAGCGCTTTGTGCCATCAATATCATCTTGATATCATGGATTTTTCCACCTTTGCGAGACAATGCTGGTATAACACAATGTTCCATCTTTTTGGAAAAGAATGGTACTCTTGTCAATTCCTGCATTGGAATGAATTGGCATGAGACGTTTTTCTGTGAATTTCACAATATTCAATGCTATTTAAGCGATTTCCAACAAAAATTAGCCCTGATCTGCTTTTGTCCAAACTGCATCCATACGATAACTTGAGACAAGCTGGGGTCCCATGCTTCATTTTTCATTTGCCGTACTTAAATCAGTTTTGAATCAGAAAACTCACAGAACCTGCTTTCATCTGACAACATTGTTGTTGAGCAAACGTCTTCTTCCATACGAAACTCTCTGGCCCCATTGAATCTTTCGAGCTATTTTTGTGAAATCATCGGTTTCTCTTTTGAACTCTTCGATTATATTCGAGGCCTTCGAGTATTGTTCTCATACCATATTCAGACATATTCGTCAATTTGCTAACTTCTCCGACAGTCGAACGTCGATTTTTAAGCATGCGTCTTGAAAATAATGTCGACATCGATGAATAGTACGTTATTCGTAGTAAACCCAAGAAAATATTTCGATTGATTTTCTGTTGGAAAATTGTCTTCGAATAATTTTTCTCGCTTTCAAAGGGGCATAAATAGCAATGCATGCATTGTATGTGTATGGATGTGTGTTTATGTTATGCTGCGTAGATACATATTTACTTGTATGTATGTGCTTACGTGTGCGTGGAAAACATGCCTACGTGTGTGTGTGTGTACGTGCGTGTGTGCGAAAAAGATGTCTATGTGAATGTATATGCATACGTGTGTGCGAAATACATACATGTGTGGGCACACATGGATATGAAGCGCATATATATGCGTGTGTATGTGTATGTGTGAAGGTGTTTACTTGTTGATAGTTTGATATCTTGACAAACTAAGGTCAATGCACTTGACCTCAGTCTGTGTGCGTATGTGTAATTTTCTTTTTGAAGCCTGGGTCCTTATCATGGCTCGTGCTAGCTGGTCTGATTCCAAATTCAAGGACCTAGCAGGTCGGAAGTATTTAATTTATCAAATTCTATTTGCGTGGGAGCACGCATGTCTCGGACACGTAATATTGCTTGACCAATCAGAATGTAACCATGTTGACGGGTGATTTCGGTAGAATTCATTAGTCAGTTAGGAATCGGAGCCCGTGGTAGATAGACGTTCTTACGCGTATCACCCTCCATGGGGTTGTCAGGGTTTCTTCATCATCATCATCATCATCATCATCCTTTTAACGTCCGTCATTGGACATAGACCTTCCCCAGGAGCCACATTTCTCTACCATGGGCGCCGCAAGGCGAGTGTTTTCTAAATTTGTCTAGTTCATCCCTCCATCTTGGATTTTTTCGGCCTAGGTTTCGCATCTGGTCTCTGGGGATCCATATTGTGAGTCATGATGTCCATAGGTTGTCTTTCACTCTTGTGATATGACCAACCCGTTGCCATTTGAGTTTTTTTAATGGATTCTATGACTCTCTGACCCTGTTTTCTTTCTGATATTTTATGCTATCTTGTAATCTCTCCATGTGAGGTTGAGCATGATTCTCTCGTGCGCACGTTGCATGCTTCTCAGTTGAAAGGTTTGTCTCTTGGTTAGGTTGCAGTTTTGTCTCTTGATTAGGTACATGTGAACAAGGAACACTTTTTACAGAAATAGAAACATCTAAAAAAACCCCAACTTTTCATAGTATTTGGGAATTTGTCTCTTCATCGCATGCAATAAACTTGGCAGCAACACAACAGCTGGAAATACCGACCATTGCAGATCGAGGGAACGAATCACTGACATCCGATCGATTATTTAACACTAGATCATGGTTCGATCATTTTCCCATCTGAAACGGCATAAAATATACCCAATGGACTATGATTAGTTTCTAGACACCACTTTTTTTCTTATTTTCCAAAGTTAATCTTATTTTTTAATCTTTTTTTTTAGATCATTGATGAATGAAATCCTGAAATGAAATATGTATAGTACGATGTTATGTTGAATCTATAAACCATGAAGTCTTGAAGGAAGAGAAATATACATGGTTTTACTTGTGGACAAGTAATTGTTAGGCAACAGTGTGGAAAGTCTAACTGTGAAATTGCAAGATTTCCTACCTTCAATCATCAAACTTCAAATAGTATAGTCAAGAGATGGCCAGAAGAAAGATACTGACGGATGAAAAGTGATATGGGCAGCCAAAGAAAGCTTTTGAATGAGAAAAAAAACAAAAACATAAACCAAAAAAAAACGTGCAGTTGAAAGAAGTGTTACGTTGCTATCCTTCAAGAATGAAAGGTGGAGCAAAAAAAAAAAAAAATATTTGAAGAAATGTTGGGGATCTTGGAAAAGACCCGAAAAAGCAAGCAAAGACGGACAGACACACAAGTGAACGTGTGGATTGGGATAGACAGACAGACAGACAGAGAGTGTGTGTGGGGGAGATGAAGGTGAAGTAAGTATGAAGAGACGTAGTAAGCATGTGTGAGGATTGGCCAGTTTTTATCGGGTCATAATGACGCTTAGTGCAATTTCCTGTAACATTTCACGTCAGATGCAATGTGTCTTCTTTCTGTAATTATTGTTTCAGTCGATTTACACCAAGGATGAAGTCACACGTGACTTATTGGTATCAAGTGCACTTGCTTGTACAATCATATCACTGCAAGTATACATGAATTAGTTTCTCCCCTAACATCTTATTAATTTTGACTATTTCTAACCTTTGTTTTAATTTTTCGTTGTTTTCATCAAAACTCAACTCAGGTCCTCATTCTATGGCAGCGAGCAGATAGCGAGGTCGGAAATAGATCGGAGTTGTGATTGGACCTACTGAAATATAAGATGAAGCCAAAATGTATAAAACACAGGAAGTATTATATATATATATATATATATATATATATATATATATATATATATATATATATGCCAGCATTTTATATTTATGCATACATGTGCGTACATCCTACATTCCCCACTCCTATCACCAGCACGCGTAGGCATTTTTAACATAGTTATTATGCAATAAAAGTACAGACAATTCCTTAACTTGATCTAACTTGACAACCCTGTGACCTTTTGCATTACATTATTGTAATTGTTATATTAGTGTAAGCGCGAAAGCAGACTCCACAATATTATACTTTCTAAAAATTCATTCATTTTTTGGTGTACGTCATTAAAAGGAGTATGCACTCTCTGTGTGCTGTCTAGTTCCTAATTGTTTCAATATGGAATTTGATGTCGTGATAAGGCACGTCATCAACGAAGCATCCCTAGTCATTTTTTGCTATTTTCAAGTCAGAAGGAAGATGCAGTGAGTGGATAGAATTGTGGAAAGTGGGACACAATTGTTTCCTACATAGCTCTATTCAGGAAAAAAATCAACTTTTAACGATGTCAGCCATCATATTTGATTATAAAAAGCAACTCAAACTAAACTTTTTTTGCGTAAAGCAAATGAACAAAGTGATACATGTAAATTATCATACGATTTATTTCTATCATCCGATGAATTATATGTAACCGATTATATCAAATTCTGACTACTTTTCACCTCCATCTGATTTTATTAATAGAGTAGCTTGGCAAAAATCAGGTTTCCCTCTGGCAAAATAGACGTGATTCCTTATTTCTCCAGGATCCTATTCTTTCTTTCCGATCTTTGCTATATGCCTGCTGCTGTCGAGCGACGGCTCGAGTTTAAGTTGTGAAAAAGAAAAACTTTCAAATTCAAATGAAGGTAAGTAGTAGTTGAAATAGTTGCAAAACACTTTTCAATAAGTTTTATGAATAAGCAAAAGCATGCAAACTCTTCTACGTCTCTCTTTCACTTCGTTTTAACCCGACTAAAAGGCAGAGGTGTGGAGTTCGCTGTCATTCAAAGAATCAATGTCACTTCGCAAATTCCGCAGGCCCTGAATTTGTCCGGTGGCTGCAAGTATAGCAATACCTCAGCGCGGCTTCAGTTAGCGCTGATTTATTATAGCAAACATTTTTTTTGTAATAAATTTAGTAATGTTAAATTTCCGAAATAAATAATGATAAAGAACATCATGGACAGTCTATGAAATAGATTTATACTATACTCTTTAATGTATCAGAATGATCACACAAGATCATTTATCATGCAGCAATATACATCGATGCCTAGTGGTATTTCAGCAGCTTCAGAAAGTAGCTATCAGATGAGATGTACAGCACTAATCCATTCCAACTTTTTGAGGCTCAGGCAGCGACATTTAACCCGTTTCATAATTTTATTATAACATTAAACCTCGACTAATTAAACTTGTTTTCTAATTTTATCATGACTTTAGATCACAATGTGTAAGATTATATTGTATGAGGTTAACTAACGTTATTAGGTTCTCGGAGGGTGTGGCAAGGATTATCTGGATTTTTCAGTCATTTTGCGGTGTCTGTTACCATTATTTGAATTCGTCTCGATGTTCAAGATGGACTATCAAGCTGGTTTCTCTATTCATGCTAAATTATAATAACCTAGTAGAATACTGTTTCGTTTAGCGCTGCATTTTCAGGAAAGTATCTAGAGCGCGAGGCATTATTGTGATAAATATTTGTTTTCAAGATTAAGTTATGAATACTTGGGATCATTTGGGTTTTACAAAGTTTCTTTATCTTGATACCAAAAAAAAAAAAAAAAAAAGGAGAAAATGGAAAAGAAATAAAGAGATCAAATCGTGTTCTACCAGAGTAGGGAGTCTGAATCGCCTGGACTCCCTGGATCTGAGCCTGTACTCTCGTTTCTTTTGTTCTTTGTTTTATTCTGCGTCAATTCAATTTGCCATTTGTTTGCATAAGGCTACGTGTGGCCCACTCCGTAAAATAAACAATTACATTGATTAGATGTTTTTCTCTTATCTTTTGACGCCAGCATTGGCGCCACTGCTCAAACGATAACCCGATTTCTTCAGGATATTTTCAACTTAAGTTTACAAAGCACTTCAATATCTAAATACATTAACTCTCTAGTAAACCTATTAAGTGCAAATGATGGAAGTTTCAGTCATTCCAGTGATACGGCTGACTCAATAATATTTCTGTTGCATTGTGATTAATGGAAACTTAGCTCAACTTGTGAGTTAGGGTTTTTATCTTGCAATGAATTACTTGCAACTAATATCTAACAACGGACAAGGGCTTTTACCTTGCGATAGATAACTATTACTCTTCGCCACTAGGGATGCAGGGCTGATTATTAAGGTGCTGGAGCTGACAAAACACTTACCATTTCCTATATCCTCTCTGTATGTATATCGAATTTTAGAAATGACAAACTGGGAAGTTTGGAAATGTGTTTCGTTTCTTTCTGTTCTATCTTTTTAAAGCAGGAGCAGTGCTCCGGCCTGCTCCGGTAACACTACACCCCTGCACACAACCTTCCACAATTAATAGGTTAATACCATTTTGTTTAAATTGGTTATGGTTATGAGAAAAAATTCAGTTATTAGATTATTAGTCATATGTGCTTGTAGGTGCATTTTGCTTCTTAAGTAATAAAATACCCGTTTCTTTACTAACGGTATAAAATGGAAATGTGAAGTACTTTGGTATCTGAAAAAAGGTCATGGGAGTTGCCTGGAGAGTTTTCAATTTCTTTTCTATTGACAAAAACAAAAGTTGTTATGAATCTTAAAATCATGTTACAGAGCATTCCTGTTTTCACATTTAAACGTTATCATTTATTTATTTGTTTTATCATCATTTATTTTTGTCGGTCCTGATAACCATGTAACACAGCATACCCGTTTCCAATTTTCAACCTTATCATTTTTGTTTTCATTTCATTAATTCTCTTCCATTTAATTTCAATCTAGTTTAACGTGACACTCTCCCCACTCTTTCTCTCTAATTTCTGTCTAATTTTCTTAACATCGATTCAACAATGAAACAGAACGTGAATCTCCCCCGTCTCACTTTTTGAAAAAAATTTGAAAAAAACCCCTAAAATTTAATGTAAATAAATGAAAAGAAATAACAAACCCAAAACAGGAATTTCGCCTGCCGCTATAACTCAGAAAATGGAATCCAAAACATTAATTTAAAAACATCATGAAACTTATGACATTTTAGCAAGTAAATAGTGCATATATTTATACTTATATATCGCATCTACACTTATGCCATATGCTGTATCGTGGGATTGTCATCCTTGTTTTCGAAATCATTTACAGTTTTAAATTTTGCCCCCCTTTTCTCTTTCCAATTCTAAATAAAGACTCACATGGATAGCGATCGTAGCTTTCTGTCACCTATTGTTCTATTCTGAAGAAACAATCCATTTACTGATGTTCCTTCTCTTACGTCACACCACGTCACCAAGCGGATACAAAGTTTTTTAGCATGAATAAGCATGTAAATCGACACCAACCCTACACACTCGATAAAGGATCATTTGGCGCTATGGGACATATCCTGAGGATCCTCTATGGTCTTCAATCCTACCCCTCTGTTTCTCGACTACATCAACCAATTTTTTTCGTTTTCACGATTTCTTTAATATCATCAAAATATTTTGGCATCCAATCTCACGCTATGAGATTTTATCTCGCAGCAATATGAAATAGGTGGAAACGTTTCATTTAAATTTAAAACTAGTCAGTAGAATGAATTATTTGAAAAATATTTTTTGATTATTATTTAATACATACATGCATACATACATACATATATATATATATATATATATATATATATGTGTGTGTGTGTGTGTGTGTGTGCTGAATTATAGTAAGAGTATGTTATTTTTTTAGGTAAGCAGAAACGATGGGATCAGTTTAGGTTTTTATTGTGAACTGAAACGTCTGCCTGAAACATTTTTGAGGTAAATTTTCAAAAAATAACACGTTGAAAACCTGTTTCGTTGTTCCATTCATGACAACAGAAAATTTAGTGACCATAGCTCCAGTCGTTTAAAAGTTTTGCTTACACAGACAAACGGGGCAGCCATTTAGTGAATTATAGTAAGATAGTAGATTTTTTAGTTAGGGATGGGTGCTGCTGGATGTAAACTAAGGAACCAATTTAGCATGGATTTAGAATGGATGCTGAATCAAAACCTTTTTGGGATGTGTTTTCAAAAAACATCTCGCTAAAAACTTTCCCGGTGTCCCATTCATCATCATCATCATCATCAGTCTTTTAACGTCTATATTTTATATATGAAATAAACGTCGTCACTATAAGCTATTTTACCCAAATCTTGAGGGGGCACGGATTCATGCCTTGCACAAAGACATTGAAACCAGTATCAGTCAAGAGTCTGATTTTGAACTCGATTTGCTGAGTCCAATTCCTCACTGCTAACCGATCAGCCACAGGTGTTTCCTATAACGTATGGTGGATTATGGTAAGATAATATATTAATGAATGCTGTTGGACTTGAAATAAAGAATCAATTTAGTATAAACTTCCATTCCAAACTAAATCCCCTGAAAAAACCTTTTTCTGATGGTGATTTTGAAAAAGTAACTCGTTAAAAGTCTGCTTGAGGGCCACATTAGTAACCATCGAAAAATTTGGTGGTTATGACTCAGGCCGTTTTTTATTTTTGTGATCATGAGCAGACAGATGGACAGGTTTTTAGGTTTGCATGAATGCTGTTGGACACTAACTGAGGGACCAATGTACCGTAGATTTTCATTATAAATTGAGCCCCCCTTTGAGAATTATTGGGTGAAAAATTAAAAAACCCAACCGGCTAAGAGCCTGCTATGGAGTCCAATTACAAATCAACAAATATTGGTGAACCTAGCTATGGATGTTTTTGAATTTTGCCTACATAAACAGATATCTGGTGATTTTTTAGGTAAAGATAAACGGTACTGGACACAAAGTAAGGAATCAAACTAATAGGCGGATTGTATCACTGTCAAAATGTTTTGAGTGTCTGCAAGATCAGCCATCTTAGCTCGGGGCTTCACATATCAGAAGTCTCAGACAGTTCTTCGAAGTTTATGAGTTGTGAAATTGGCTAAGAGGCATTAAACATTTGAAGTGGCGTCACTCATTTTACCATAAGCTATTTTACCCATAGCCGAGTCGAGGGAGACAAATCCAAAGGAATTAATGCAAGTCTTAGTCTCAGTCAGGGTTTAAACTGGACACAAACTAAGGGACTAATTTAGCATTCCATTGTAACTTACCCCCTCTTCCCAACTGAAAACGTTTCTGAGCAGGAATTTAAAGGAAAGCACTCGCTAAGAACCTGATCGGCGTCCCATTAATAACCAGAGAAAACCTGTTGGTCATAATTGTGTCTGTCTTTAAGTTTTAAGCGATCACAGACAGACGCACATTTGCTGAATTATAGTATGATGATTCAAAGAAACAATATTTTTTTTTTACGTCGGGGATCTTTTGGATTGAATTCAGGCCTGCCTTGTGTTGTCCGATTCTCTTCAAATTGGGCATTAAAAGAGATTTATTGTCTGCGAACAAGGAACAGTTGATACTGAAAATGGATTCGGCGAAAAAACACGTGCGTCTTTTATGGAACTGCATCTGGGGAGGTCGTTGTCTCGACATGTAATTGAGAACAACAAAATTCTTGCTTCGTTTCTGTCTGGAACGTGTGTGTGTGTGTGTGGGGGGGTTCTTGTCTAGATGTTTTCGTGAGTCAGCCTCCTTACCCAGCAGAGAACCTGTTCTCGACCCAGACTAGCAGCCACATCAATCTCCGTTCTTTGTTGGCTGTGCAAACAATATCTTGTTGGGACAATTACTAGGACAATAGTCGTGGTGGTGAGCGATGGGAGGTACGAGTAGTGTAGCAGTTAGTGGTACGGAATCGGCAAGCAGTGTTCAAAGTCAAGAAAAGGCAGTTTACGTTCACTTTGCAATAAAGCCCTTAGGAGAACCATAAATTCTTTTTCCTCCAGATATTGGCAAAAAGGCAAGGTAGACTTGGCTTTCTATCTTTGGGAAGGCGACCAGTGTAGGAGACTGACAACTTTTATTCCAAACAAGGGAGTGAAGCCTCCCTACGAGGCAGAGCCACCTTGACGTATTTTCAACAGCTCCGACAGCCAAACTGATGCCGAATGTATCGCATTCAGAATTCTTTTTGCACTACACCAGCAAGGCAGGGTAGAAGATTCTCTCAACTGGGGTGGAGTCAAGTAAATTTTAGGGTCGAAATTTGACATTTGTTAAAGAAATAAAAATACATATACTACAACTCGCTATTACACATTTCATTTTTATGTATTAGTTTTTATTTTGGATTCTTTTACATAATGATAGTAATATAATTATCAGAGGTGGTTCTGTTTTGCTTAAGCTAAAGTTTTGTCTCATCAAAAAATGTACGTATAATTATATTTTTGTTTTTTCTGCTACGAAATGAGATTAGATTCATTCGATATTTTTTTTTGTAACTGAAAAAAATAATAAAACAAAATAGAACGAAACCATGTATGAAAATGCACGTCTAATGAATTATTTTTGTACAGCCCCAAGGGATTATGATCCCAAGAAGGGGTCGATGGTCTAAAAAGTTCGTTGGCCACTGATTTTCGACGAAATCTTCATGTGCCACACACTCTGAATCTGGTAATTGTCAACGGAAAACCTTCTTCAATTGATGATACACATTGATCTTATGGAGCACATCCAGCATTAACATTTTCCTATATTGATTAATAATACACATTGATCTAGTGTAATACATCGAGTATTTACATTTTCCTATATTGATTGATTAAATACATTGATTTTATGGAACACATCGAGTATTTACATTTCTCTATATTTTTTAATAATACAAAATGATCTCACGTAACACATTCAGTCCCAAAATTTTCCCATATCAACTAAAAATATACATTGATCTAATGAAACACATCAAGTATTTACATTCTCCTACTTTAATTGATAATAAAAAATTGACTTCATGGAACGCATCCAGCATTTACATTTCCCTGTATTGATTGATAGTACACATTGATCTCATGGAATACATCCAGTATTTACATTTTCAATATTAATTGGTAATACACATTGATCGCTAATGCCTATAATGTCGCTTTTGCTGTTTTTGTTTTCATTTTTTTAGATCGATTAGATGCATGTCAATTGAGAGTGTTCTGATGTTGTAGGTAACAAAGTGGAGTAGGCTTTCTCATCAACAAGTACCTCAAAAAGAACGTGGCAGGCTTCAAAACCGTCTCCGAGCGAATAGCCAGCGTCGCCATACTACTTTCGAAGAGGTACAAACTGAATATCATCCAAATCTACGCCCCTACTTCGTAATCAACCAAGAGGAAATGGATAACTTCTATGATGACTTGAAATCCCTACTCTGTGACACCAGAAAATACTTCAATGTCATCATGGAAGACTTCAAACCACAGGTCGGACGAGGGAATGAAAATTGCGTCGGCAGTTCGGATATAAAGCAAGGATCGAGAGAGGTAGAGATCTTGTAAAGTTTACAACGGCTAAAAGTTGCAAAATTATGAACACCTTCTTCAAGAAAGGATCCAATCCCAATGGGAAATGGACTTACAAAGAACCCCAAGTACGAAACCAAGAACGAAATAGATAACGTATAAAAGTGACACTAAGTCCTAAATCAAGTCAACGTAGGAAGCAACCACAGAATGGCAAAATGTAAAATGCAAGTAAATACCAACAAAGAACGCAGGAAAATGTTCCACACCAAACCACAACCACTGAACAAACCGAAAGAATACGCTCGATCCTTCAAGCTTTTTCTTATTGAACAAGAAGACACCGACATCAAAGAATTCAACGACAAAATAATGGCCTCTCTAATAGGAGTTGCCGCTTTCTTTGAACCAAAGAGCACACAAACCATTAATAAAATTTCAGATGAAATCAGGAATCTCATGAAAAAATGCAGAAACCTCAAGCCACCACCAACAACAAGAGAGGAATTTGACGAGACTGAATAGAATAAAACAATAAAAAAGAAACAAAGAGAAGACAGGGGGAAATACACGACAGCAGTCATTGAATCAACTCTTTAAAAAGGTCGGGACTTCAAAGCTATAAACAAAGGTTTCAATTCAAGATTGAAACGAATAACCAGCATACTCGAGGAAAATGGAGACCTAACAACAGAAAGAGGCAGGATTGTCGAACATGCCCAAGAATTCTACCAAAGACTCTACTCCCCAAAACAAGGACTACAAAACAACGAACAGGATACGCAAGACGCGAACAATCAGCTCGAAGATTTTTCAGAAGTAACCCAATGGAAGGTGGAGCAAGCCATTAAACAAAGAAAGGAAAGGAAAGGCCCCTGGACAACATCACCAGTGATCTACTCGAAAGAGCTAATAAAATCATCACTAGGAAACTGGTTATTCTATTCAACTTATGCCTAAAACAAAGAAAATTCCCAGATGATTGGTACTGCAATCATAATGCTTTTATATAGAAAAGGAAACCAAAAGGCCTCAGCAACTACAGATCAATAGGCCAACTCAAGTGCATATTCAAAAACCATCACCAACCAAACCGCAAAAACATTAGATGTAAACCAACCACGGGAGCAAGCTGGCTTTAGAAGAAGCTACTCGACAATGGACCACCTGCATTCGATATATCAGCTGAAATACAAGATGCCATTCGCTGCATTCATCGACTTCAAAAAAGCCTTCGACTCTGCGGAAATTCCCATGCTCGTGAAAGCCATCACCCTCGTCAGAGTACTGAAACATGTATACAGTCACAGCAGCTCCTTTATCAGGCTACATAAAGAATCTGAGCCCTTCTAGCTCCCAAAACGGGTAAGACAAAGTGATACCAGCTCACTCAAACTCTTCACAGCCTGTCTCGAGATGATCTCCAGAAACCTAGACGAGGAAAATAAAGGAATCAAAATAGACAGCGAATATCTGTGCAACTGTAGATTTACAGACGACATCGCCCTTTTTGCAGAGAACTTACACGACTTCCAACTAATGCAAGATGAACTAAATGGAGAAAGCGACACACGGTCTTCACACGAACTTCAACAAAACAAAGATCATGCGTAACAATCACGTCAGAAATAAAAACACAAAGATCAAAATCGAAGACGCAGAACTGGAGAAAGTAGATCACCACATCTACCTCGGACAATGAATCGCCATGAGACCCTCAAGAGAAGAAGAAATCAAGCGAAGAATCACTTAGGAATGTTAAGCCTTCGGCAGAGCAAGCTCAACCTTCAAGATCAACAAGATACCGGTAATCTTAAAAAGAAGGGTATACAACCAATGCATCCTCCTGATAGTCACTTATGGAGCTGAAACATGGAACCTAATCAAGAAACAGACCCCCAAACTGAGCTGAGAACCATGCAACGTGTACATGAAAGAATTATGCCCAACCTCACGAAGAGAGACCACAAGACACGACAGTATATTCGGGAGAACACATGATTCCGAGACATCATAAACACCAAAACTCAAATGGCAAGTGGCTGGCCGTGTTGCAAGAATGGCAGACAACCGACTAACAACATGGATCCCCTGAGATCACATGTGCAACCGAAGCCAGCAGAGTACTAGATGGAGAGACATACTAGACATATTCAGAAAATACTGGCTCTGCGACGCCCACGATAGAGAAGTGTGGCGAATCCTGGGGATTCCAACGACGGACGTGAAGAGATTGATGATAGTGATGATGATGATGATGATGATGATGATGATACATTGATCTTATGGAACACATCCAGTATTTACATTTTCCAATATCAACGGATGATACACTTTGTAACTTCATGAAACAGGGACAAAGATAAGCATAAGCATATCGGAGTTTTTCCTAAGACTTTTTTTAATTTTATTGTGAATTGAAAATATTTTAACCCAGTGGGTGAGGTTTATAAACTTTATAGTATTGTTTTCCGAACCATTTTAGTAGGGACCCTGAACACAGAATTGTTTGGACCTGGAATATCTGTCTTTCTCCATTTACTTGGATCCACTGAAATTGACTGAATTTTACTTTACACGTATTACACGTTTAACAGACTGGAACTCATCAGGACTTCATCATACTCTTACAGATGCTTAATTATTCACAATTAATTTCCTATTCCTGAGTCTCAACGGCACTGTATATTTCGAAATCGTAAAGTAAATGTTTTTGCACGATTAATTAACATTTTTTCTCTGTATTTTTCAACATTTAAAAAATATATTTTTATACTTATTTCTTTAAAAGCATCCCACAACCCTAAAAAGCATCATTGCAATACTCATTTCAGTCGCATATATCGGTTTGGGAATAACTACTTTATAGGCCGTAAGACGTGGTTATTGTATAGGTCTTGACATAAAAATGAGTCCGGGCCTTGAAATAATTAATGTGAAACTCGTGCTAAATTTTGCTTCGCCTAACAAGTGCCTAAAGGTAATGGGCCACTAGGCAGATTGAGGTTCCCCTGACCTAGCCCCTGCTGCCCCAGTCCTATTTGAAATAATGTTGTCACTATTGTAGTACAAGGTATAACGTGCTACATCAATAATATGAAGTCATATTAATCAGTTAGAGTTCTCTTATTTGTTTGTTTTTCAAATCTACGAAAACAAAATAATATATAAAATGATATTTGTAATATTCCAGATATAGAAAACTACTAAAATATCATCATAAAAATACACAATTAAACCATTTTTATGTTCTTGTGAACTTCATTCTTGGTCCCAAGGCTGAAACCTTCACAACTTAATCATTTGTCAGCCTCTGATTTTATACCAGTTCGATGCAAGAGTTACTGTATATTTTGGTAGATAAAGGCGCATTCAATCTGAATTTCGTGATTTTAGATCACTGGTTAGTCCGTTTATGTTACTTCAAGTGTTGTTTTATCTACCGAAATAAATGACATTCGAGGCCGCGTGTTTGACTCACTGATATTCGATCCAATTCAAGAGCGTTCAACAATCAGTTATCTCTTGTCCTTAACTTTGAGAAGATTCGTTACCATTTCAAATTTTATTTGGACAATCAAATCTTTTCTTTCCATGTTCGATGTTTTCAGCACAACGTTTCAGGCTGATCTATTCTTCAGTCCCCGTCAGATGTTTGATTCAAGAGAAGAGTCAAAACTTCTTTTCTCCACATGCAGAAACTTGACAAACCTTTTTTTTCAACGGAAAAATTGTTGCTATTAATAAGTATTTATTTATAATTTTCGCTAAAAAAGTTGGAATCAGTCATCTCCCAGTTTTACTTCAATGAAATTCACTTGCGAATCAGAGTAGATGAATCAGTAAGATTCCATTCTAAGGATACTACTGATGAAATGATTTGTTTATCAGGTTTCAATACACTAGTTTGATGCGTCATTTAAACTAGACTCCCACCCTATTTTGTAACATAGGAAAATTATTTTAGGGGCATGAAATGTGGCCCTGTATTGTTGTATTTGGCTGAACTACACTCTCACTTGGATTAAAGGCAATCAAATGTCCAAAGTCGGTTTTCAGTCCTCTCCAACGCGTGTGGAGCGTGACACAAGGTCAAGTTTAAGGTGAGGGCCCACATGCATGCATGTAGGCAATAACAAAGGATCTACCAGTCCTCGCGAACAGCATCATAAAGGCATCAGAGTGAAGCCGTACTTCCCATTTAGTGCAATGTGAGAGGTGCTACACCAGGGCAACTGACGCCCGTGACTGGGTATTGTATGATTTTTATATGACCACACATACATGGAAAGTATGCACGAAGTATTACCATCTGTTTGAAAAAATCTTTGTAACAGTCATCGGGGAGCGGGGGGATTTAAGGAACAATAAGATGACAGCTGAAGAATAAATTATAAACAACAATAAAACGAGGCCCTCCCTTCTTGTTAAAGGAAATATGAGTCACTACAAAAAGGAATCAAGTTTGCCAACGCTTCCTTTATTTTGATGAATTCGTGCATGAAAAGCCCTGACACCCGAAGACAATATTACAAAACATAACGAATTAAAACAGCCACTTTGGGATGATCAGTGCCTGTGACCGCTCAAAAACAAATGAATTACCATTGAGATTCCATCTACTTATTTCAGTGTGAAATCAGTATTATCGCATATCTGAGGTCCACTTCGGAATGCAGCTCCTCTGGCTTTTAACAAAGTGTAGCAGGTTTGCTATTTCAGAGTAAAAAAAAAGCTGATACCAACAAGAATATAATGGCACATATTATCAAATGTTATAGTACTTCGTAATTACATTATTGCATGTTCTTTTATTCAAATTATTGTTTGTTTTATATTGAAATAAATTGTTTGTTTACTCACTTTCAATGAAAAAAAGTATCTATCTTTTTAAATAGAAAGCAAAAAAAGCTAGAAGAAATATTTATTGTCAATATTCGTGTTACTGTTTTTACAAAATTTTTGCTATGAGGTGGAATGCAAATGTTATGTGTTATTATTAATGTTGAAGAACAGATATTAAAGTAAAAGCTGAAGAAGCCACATTCCAAGGTGAAGCGTAGAAATGCGATGGTATTGTGAAATCTTTTCCTTATTTTCAGTTAGTTGTAATATACACAGTGGTGTAGTGCTAAGAAAAGGAATGCAAGTCCGCTTGCTCTCGGGCGGGAAGGGAGCTTTAAGGCCCCCTCCTCTATCTCCGAGAAAATTTTTGAAATTCATACAGTATCAGAGACGTTTTGAGGCCATATAAGAAGACTATTTTGACTTATACTGGCTTATCTTTCTTGAATTTTTCGAAAAGAGAATTTTAGTAAAATGATTAGAGAACGCAACCCCTACGTGAGGGGAACACCGTTCCCACGCATTTTCCCAGCACTACACCACTGGTTATACATGTACGTACATGCACATGCATGCATTAGTATGAACAATGAAAGAATTTCATAATTCATGCACATGGAATAATAAATGCCTGTTTTAGAATAAATACATAAACGTTGGATTACCATTGGCTTTTAATACATGTTAACATTTACAAATGTTTGTACACTCAATTGAAACATTTTTTGTATTCTAGTACACACTTTTTGTATATAAACGAAGAATATATATATAAGCTTTTTTGTATTACTTATATAAGTCATAATTTTTTTTCAATATATATTAGATCTTTCTACATTTGATCATTGAACAAAAATACATACATACATACATTGCATGGAGTTCGTTTATTTTCCGATCTTCGCATCACTTTATACAGCGATCCTCCGATTATCGAGTGACTTCTTTTAAAAGGAACTAGACAACCCTGTGATCCATTGGGTCATTAATCGGTGTAAGTGCGAACGCAGACCTCACAATATTTTCTAAGTTGGGGCTTCTTGATTCAATACCTTTGACTACAACGCACCGTTTCGGCTATTTGGGGGTCACATACAGATAAACTGGAGCAGACTTTTAGTATGAGATAGATAGATAGATGGTAATCAGTCCATTATTATTATTATTATCAACGTGAGTGCAAACGCAGACCCTGCATATCACCTTTAGTTACTAATCACCAGGAATTTTTGGCTTTCTTTAATTCAGTTCATTTTAAGGGTACCTCAATCCAATAACTAGCTACAATACACCGCTTTGGTTACTTAGTCACATACAATTAAACTGAATCAGATGTTTAGTATTATATAGTTGTATAGATAGCTGAAAATCGGTGGGTAGAATCTGCAATATTATCTTTCAATTGCATATGACCCGGACTATATTTTTGCGTTTTTTAAATAATTGCATTTTAGGGGTATCCTAATTCAATATCTCCTGCTACAAAGCACTGTTACGGCTACTTAGATGTTACACATAGATAAACAGAATCAAACCTTTAATATCATACGGATAACCATTGCTTTTTGCAGCGATTCATTCTGATCTCACTCCGTCTTCTTCATCATCAAGTTCCATATTTTTCGAAAGGGCACACCAGGATGCATTAGAGCGATAACAGTGGTTACCTGCTGTGTGTGACTATGGGATGATATTTGTTAGGGACCCTATCCTCTCAAAGTTGGCTGGTCACCACCTTTTGATGCACCCAAGTGTGTCCCTACGCGTGCCACCCACGTTTTTGATGGGACGCCTTGGAAGTAAGAATCTTCCGTTTTCTCTACCACTCCAGACTTCTGTCCTTGTGAATTTCCCGTGAGTTCATCAACCAGTTAAGCAACACCGTGCCTGGTCAGTACTTAGGTGGGTAACTGTATGGGAATACGAGGGGATCATGAAGAGATCTACCACACCGTCCACACACACACACACACACACACACACCTGCTAAAACGACATGGGTGAACATTGCAGAGTAAAGCTTATTAGTACCAGCATGCCACTCCATTAAAGAAAATAGAATTTCCTAATACATTGGATTCCAGTGAGGTAAATTTGACACAATACCCGCACCCGTCAAATAAATTCGTAGCTTCAATACGTCTCACTTGAACCCCTAAAAGCATTGCAAAATGGTGTAACGATTATCGACACAAAAACAGGGATTGGTGAATCGGGCTAGTTAGTTTCGATGTTTATGTTCACTTCGCATGGATGCACTTGAGAAAGGCATGAATCCATGTCTTCTCCCATAGGATATTGATAAATAGTCATCAACTCTGATTCCATACCAGCCTGAATAGGGATGGGCTCCGTCAGACTATCTTGACCTTGGGACATCCAGGATGAAATCATATCTGGTACTCTCACGGCCCCTGCACTGAGTTACGGGATACGTACGTAGGTACGATAATCAATATCCAGCTAACCCCTGTTGCATGCTGGGAAGTAACAAAATGGTTGGAATTACTGGCCATAAACACAAAAGTATGAACATATATATATTTACAACTGAATCCTGTCCATTATATTGAATTTTGAAAGGAGCGTACGATTGACAGAATCTAGTCATCTGTATGCAAATGTTATGCAATTTTGGATTTCATATTTTAAAATTACCAATCCATGTGGTCGGAGATAAAGTAATTAGATATCTGCTATAAAGCTTGACTCGTTTGACTGGGGTCTGAGAGAGTGGGGTCGTTCCTGTGCAACGTCCCTCCCACCTTAAAAACACTCACGGATAAGTTTTTGTGCAATTCACAGCCAAATATATCACCGTAACGATGGACAACCAAATATCATTGCATGAAACCAAATGAGACATAGAAATAAGATTTATATTATTTATGTGAATTTCATCTCAGAGTATATTCTACAGTTTACAACTATTTCTTGATTTCACGAAATTTTTCCTGTACTCCTATACGGGAAAGAAATCCTACCCAGTTTGAAATGAAGTAGGCCAGAAATTGTAAAATACACGAATGCACGCCCACATCCACATAATAATGGTTGTATATCACCCCATAAATCAGGCTAAATGATAAGTTCTATTGATTTGATTTAGTTAAACGTATGTATGTTCAAGATTTGTCTCTACGTTCATTCTAGAATTTTTCTGACTATAACATTGCCAGATAATTGATTGGTTTCGCATTAGTTTAATGTCGAGCGTAGTGTTTTGCCCTATTTCATGTTAGATCTACAACAAAAAAAGTTTTGTAGAAACAAAATAGTACATGGTTGAAAATATTACATTGTTGGACGATGATGAATGAATAAAGACGCATGTGAGTCATTCTGGTTTTGTTTTTTTTTGTATTTGGGATACAAACTGATAATTGAAGAGGGCATCGTTGAGAATCTTCTTGAAGAGAGGTAACCATTTTTATTTAAAATTAGACAACCCTATGACTCATCAATGTGAGCGTGAACGCAGATCCCACATTTCAGTTGCAAATCACTCAGACTTCCTTTCATTCTTTATTCTAGGAGTAACTTATTTGCCTCTGGCTACAGTGCTCTGTTTTGGCTACTTGAAGTCACATGCAGATAAACAGAATCAGATTTGGGCGCACACAGGCAGAATCTGACTTTTAGTATTTAATAGATAGATAGATAGATAGATAGATGGATGGATAGATATCAGATAATTATTATCAATGTGAGCGCGAATGCAGACCCTGCAATATTACTTTCCAATTACAAATCACCCGGACATTTTTGGATTCTTCAAGTTGGTGCAATTTAGGGGCACCTCAATTCAATACCCTTGGATACAAGGCACCTGTTTGGCCACTTAGAGGTCTCGTATGAATAAACAGAATCACACTCACCATCATATAGATAGATATATAGATATATGGGTAGATCATTATTATCAACGTGAGTACGAATGCAGACCCTACGATATTATTTTTCCGTTGCAAATCATCCGGGCAATAACGCATCCCAACATACATTTAACACCACTTAGTAGGTTTTATAGAAAACAGTAACAATTTTGATTTTCTTCTGAATTCTTAAAAGCTCAGTAGTGCTTGTTTATGCTGTTTATATCCTGAATTCTTTCGTACTGTTCTTGAATTTTATCATACGGTAATTAATTAGAGAACAACTTAAAAATTTGTTTCCCTGAAATTTTTGAGAGCATATTTTGATTGTTTTCCATTCTACCAAAGATATATAAAGTTTATAATAAACTTTATTTATATCTCTAAGATTCTACAGACCTTGGTTGTGAGCCTGAGGCCCCGGATATAATGTTTCAAATTCGACCTGTCAAGTCCTAAGGCCGGCATTACCCGAAAATATTTACGCTTTTGATTATCTCGCAGACGGTTTGAACCTAGAGTTTCTGTTTATTTTTCTTCTATTTACTCACAATTCTTGGAATTCTCAAATGTTTATCTTTATCGAAACATCGATGTTCGCTACATTAACGGAGGTTGAGCAATAATCTACACCATCAAGAGTGATAACAATTTGAGAATTACAAATACTAGTAAAATATTGATTGCTTCACCAAAAGTATACCTGTTGGTGGAAATCTAAAGCGCATTAGTATCTAGAAGAAAAAAAAAACAAAAAAACAAACAAAAAACTCATGGGAGTTGCCTGAAGTAACCAACCATAGCACTTCACCGAATATTCCGTTCACGGACAGTCGAAAGCGATTTCAATTCCAACTCTTTATACTTTCTCGTCTTTTTTTTTTATCTCGACGGCCGAGTTCAGCCGTTCTTTTTTAGCGATAGTATTTATGCTTCGACCTTAAACCTTTTTGCATGCCCCACCCTTTCGCGTACCCCTATCCTGCTACTCTCACCATCACTTTTCATAGTCTTTGTATTGCAATCTCATCCCCAGAATCTATCCACTACACTAGTCCCTCTAAACGCAAAATTCTCATTTTTATATTGTGACAGACGGATGTGGTTGGGCATGTTGTTTATTTCAATAAAGATTGCAATAAAATAAAGACAGGTCTGGTTAGTCACTCAATAAAAAAACATAATGCAACCAATGTCTTTGTGTTGGGGGTAATCAATTAGAAATATTGGAATAGGGCTGATCAATGAACAAGTTACTTCTCTCGATTTTTGTTTGGCAGTGATCACAAAAAACGTCTGAATCTTCGAAAAGTAAGTGGACACAAACTAAAGGAACAATACGGAGTAAATGTTCAAAATTTCAACTCTCTAGCCACATACATACATGTATAGCCAGCTAGACCAACTTGAAAACAGAGAAACTTATACTGACAGTTTTAGTTGACGGTTTCAAAAAGACATAAGTGACAGTGAGTTGAGAAAGTACGAAGGAGATCGGAAATAAATAAAAGAGAAAGATTATGCCACGGGGTGTGAAAAGATACATGAAAACCTGACTATAACAGCCATATAATAATCTGAAAAATCTTGCCCAAAGTCTAGCTGGGCTTCCTTAAGACTGAACATAAAGCCGTTAAATGGAAGGTCAGCTTTTTTTAATGCTTTAATCAAGTCATCCGAAATAGAATTACTGTGATTCGATATTTGAAACGCCGAGCATCATTGATTCCACTAGAATGCAATTGTACTGACTGCAATATGCATGGGATGAGAATAGAAATAGTATGGAGATTGTACCGAAAGTTCCATCCTGTAAAGGATTTGAAGTCTTCGCTCTGAAGTCAGTATGGAAAGACTTTTGATATTCAGGAGAGATTTCTGTAGAAGAGACTGCTGAAAAAATTGATATAAGAATTAGTTATTCGACGGTAAAGTGTGGATGTCATGTAAGAAGTTAAACAGAATATTTTGTTAATGATGCGTTTCCACAATCGTGTTTGATGCAATATTTGAAAGGCTGAAAGGCACCAAGTAAATGAGGGCTTCTCAAAGTAGGGATCGTGACCCCTCCGAGGTTTCGTAAAAAATATTGGGATCGCAAATAACTTGAAAATCTTTTTACAATAATAATAATAATGATAATAATAATAATACGAAACTACCTGGCTAACACACTAAGAAATGATGCTGACCCTAAATGTGATGACTATTTGATGATAAGGTCGAAAGAAGTGACCATATAGTAATAGGATGTACAGTCTTTGCCGCAAATGATTACAAGACGAGACACGATAGAATTGAACAGTATCTACCCTGGATCATCTCCAAACATTATCACGCCCAATATGCTAAGAACAAGTACGAACACCGACCAGAACTAGTTACCGAAGCAAAAGATGTAACTATATTGTGGTTCTTCACTATACATACCGAATAATAGACGCGAACAGGCCTGCCGTTAAAGTAAAAGACTTAAAAGAAAACACGTGTATCCTACTGGATATGACTGTCTCAGCTGATAAGAACATTGCTGTCAAGGATTCCGGAAACCTCGCAAAACACAAAGACCTTGAAAATAGAAATCAGTAGAATATGGCAACTAAGGGCCAAAGTAGTACCTATAGTTATTGGAGCCTTTCGATTACTTTAAAAAAAAAGAAAAAGAAAAAAAGTGTATTTGTCATATTCGAATACTTGAAATACCGGAAATAGCTCTTGCCTCCACTGCGAACATCATAATTTTTTTTTGTCAATTTGAATGTATGTATGTACTGCATCTAGCATACATCACTTTATGTATATGTAGGAGTTGTTTATGAAAGTGTTGTATCGTCTGTATATGTAAAAGCCTGTCTACCACTTTTTTCACCTCAGACTGTCATAAATTACATAACGAGGTTGTCAGCCTTAGGTCTCTGGTTGAGAACCGGCTGGTGACTTTCTAAAACTGAGATAAAAGCAAACAAAAATTACTACTACAACGACTGCTACAATAATGATAATAATAATTATTATCATGGTTATTATTATTATTATTATTATTATTATTATTATTATTATTATTATTATTATTATTATTATTATTTCTTCAAGTGCTTACCCAAGATATGGCTTAATGCTATTCACTAATTTTTAAAAATAACTTTCTTTAGTAATTTTTTAATTTCGTAATAAACCCCGTATCATTTATATAAATTATGAATACAATTTCTCACATATTTTGGGTAGTTTCAATGTTTAGATACAGATGCATTACTGCTAAGAACTAATTATATGTAATCTTTAAGACAGAACAGGGAGTGACCCAAGTGGGCCAGTTGACATGGACCTACAATCTTTAGAGGCTTACACCCCTGGAGGAGGCAAATACGATTTTTTTTTGCACTGCTCCTCATTACAGTACTATACTCTATTGTTTTGAATACATATTCAATAAAATTGACTGCGATTGTTTTTTTTTTTAATAAATCATTCTCATTCTTTTTTCCTGTTCTATTTCTTGTAAGTACATCATGTACACGAGATGCATTGTGCACACACATACACACACGCACACACACACGCACTCACACACGCACACACACACACACACACACACACACATATATATATATATATATATATATATATATATATATATATATATATATATATATATATGCACGGGCATGATAATCTTAGTACCTTGCCTAGTACTTTAGTACATTGCTTTTATAACAATGGGTGTGAGGTCGCAAAAATATCTCTCAAAAAAAGGTTGCGAATGAAGAAAAAGGTTTGAGAAGCCCTTCAGTATATCATAATGAATGATAAAATGTTTGATTTTGTCTTTTTTTTCGCTCGAAACCATTTCTCTGTCATGACTTCTTATTTATAAAATCAACCAAAAATAAAAGCGGGGAAAGTGTGTTCAGATAAAACACAAAACGCGACAACGGCAGCTACAAGTTTAAGAAAAGAAACACACACAAACACACAAAGGGTGTGGCTCGCAATAGTCGCCTGTAGTGCGTCCATGTTATTTCGAGCTGTCCACCGAACAGTCAAGGTCACATGATCAGTCAAAGTACAGTAATACCTCGGTTAGCGCACCAGATACGTTCCTAAAGATACAGCGCTAAACGAAACAGCGCTGTACGGGTACATAGCATAGAGATTGCGCCAGCAATCATTTTAACATATATGACGTCGTGTTGAGCCTCAACAAGATAGAATGTATTTGGGCTGTATATCTCATCTGGTAGCTAATTTCATGAGCTAGTGAAATTTCACTAGATGGCAATACATATCGCTACATGATGAATTATTATGTACGTGTATGTGCTCATTCTTATACACATGACGCATTAACCAAAGTGTATAGTATACAGTTATTTTTTGAGACTGTCCATGATGTCTTCCATCGTTACTTATATCTGCAATTAAACATAACTAGATTTATCACGAAAAAATATTTGAAAAAGAGCGCTATTGCAAATCAGCGATATAGGAGGCGGCGTTAAGCGGGGTATTACTGTAGTTGTCCATCGGTAGAATTCCGTCAAGACTGGGAGTCCGTTGACTCGGTGTCAGAAGAAGTTATTGAGCTTTCCTCGGTGGACGTCAAGGTTGTTGTGTTGGCAAACACCAGTGTGGTTTCTGAAGGAGACGCGAAACTAGTGGAGGCATAAGATGGAGTAGTACTGTAAGCTGGTGTAGCAGTGGCTGTCGTGGTTGCCAGCGAAGCTCCATTGCTGTCGTCTCCCTGTTCATTGGTGGCTGCGCAAGAAGCGCAGCAAATGCGATTGTAATAGTGGTAATTGCAGAGGCGAGCTCTTACCACTAGGTGACACTGTCCAAGAAGGTCACTGCAGCCATTCACTGAAAATTAAGAGAAAAAAAAACAACAGTTATCATTAATAATAGAAATAACAAAACTTATGCAGAATTATTGTTGATCTTTTGCTCGCATTTTGAGCCAAGATCAGCACAACTGTTTCTCTTAGTGGTATTGATCTTCACTTTACTTTTGGGTGGCACTGATTTTTACTTGATTAAGTTAATCTATTTCTACATTCAAGGAGATTATGGGTTCAATCCCATGCAGACTCACGCACGCCCTTCTACTTTTTAAAGTGGTGTGGACCCTGTGATGTTTAAAAAATGAATGGAGTTTAATAGATTATGGTAAAACCTTTACTCTGATTCTTACCCGGTAGGTGCCAATCTTAACTTGGTGTCATTGAGTGGTAGTAATCTTAATTGTTCATACTGAGTGGTGCAGATCTTTACTAGTGGAGATTAGTGGTGCTGATCTTAAGCTATACTAGTCCACGTCCCATCTTCTTGCTAACGGTTATCATGTGTTCACATGAATATTCGTTATTATCGCCAAAACTGATAGATTGTTTAAGGACAAGAATCATATATATATATATATATATATATATATATATATATATATATATATATATATATATATATATATAATGAGTACTGTAGAGAGTGAGACAGACTGGGGAGTGAGGTGTTTGGAGGTGAGGTTTATTAATCCTTATAAGTAAATTGTCCATACATGTTTCGGGATTCTTCCCATCATCAGTGGTGTGTGCTGTGTGAGTGTGTATTAAAATTTCCCATGTGGAACCAGAGTCCACTGTCAGTTGTGGGTAAATTGTGTTGTCAGGGCTGCTGGAGGCCGCCTGCTGAGTGGGAGAATGTCCAGTAAGGTATCAGGTCTTCGGTTAAGCAGTAGCAGTTGGTCTTGGGGAGTGATGCGGAGTTAGATCTTTTGGTATGTTAGGGGTAGTGTAAATGGAGGGATGGTGAATTCAAGGAGCTACATAGGTATCAACCTTATAAGTTATTGAAAATGTGTTGGCTATGATTTAGACAGGGGTTATAACTGGCTAAGGTGAAATTTTTCCTATGGGTCTGGGTGACTTTGAAGCTTCCATTATTGAATGTGTCTTAGATGTGGGTGTGAGGATATTTATGGTAGGAGTTTTGTGTATTAGGGTTCTGTGTGATGAGGGTTGTCCAGTTTAGTGTTTAATCCATTAAGATATAGGGTTTTAAGTTTGTTGATCCACATATCTTAATGTTTCTCTAGAACTTTAGTTATGTCAATTGGAGTAGTTTTTTTCTATTTTTTCTATGATGGTAAAGCTAGCGTCAGTGGCAAAATTGTGGTCAGGTGTACGAAAGTGTAGTTCTACGGGAAATATATATATATATATATATATATATATATATATATATATATATATATATATATATATATATATAATATGCTATTTATTTACATGCATATTGAACAATTATTTCTTTGTTGATGACTGCTCTTGTTCGTTTCCTTCCCCACTTAATATCTCTTTATGACTCCGCCGTGTACCTTTGGTTCGGATTATTTTTGAAAAAAAAATAAATGTCTCTCAAGTCAAGAAAATTAGTGCAAACTGATGTGATCTGGATAAACCAAGATTTTTATGCATTTCAAAATGAATAAAAATGGGAGACTATTCTCCTCTGATTTAATAGTTATCTCTTTTGAAATCTCAACTTATTTTCATAGCGTGACGGATGGTGACGTTGCTTATCATGAGATTTCATTAAGTATTTCTGCAGCATAGTGCTCACGATGTATTTCATTTGGGTTATCTAGCTATATATCTGGCTGTCATCCCAAGCTGTTAACATCACAAACTATAACCTTCATGGTATAATACAAAGAGTTACTTTTGTAGCGAAATCTTTCTTCAAGATAATCTCAAAGCAAAAAGGTCTGGCGAGTGCGGTGGTCAGTTTATTTCGAATACTCGTGGTATATATACAGAATGTTATATTCCACAATTAGTTTGAAATTTATTTCTGAGGTTCAGAATTAATATATATGAAGGGATATTTTTGTTTCAAAAGTTATTCAAGTTTCAAGATAGAAAGTGGTTTACGTGCCACTATATATATATATATATATATATATATATATATATATATATATATATATATATATATATATATATATATATATATATAATACTAATCAAGAATATGATATAATATAATATAATATCCAATGTGTGATGGGTTTATTTCATGAAGTGCTAGATACTTTCAACATTAAACATTAATTTGAACTAGATTAGAGCAAAAGTATGATGAAGTCAAGGATTCGCTACACGAACACGTTTAGGTTTCCGCTCTGTCTGGGCTTCGTCGGGCGAATGATTCGATTTATTTTAGATTCCTATTTAGGACTTGGGGGGGGGGGTATTTTTCTAGGGAGTTGGATCTTCCTCTTATTCTATTTATATATATTTTCTTTTTCCTTTTCTCGGTCTAATGGTTGGTCATTGCTTGTTATGTTTTTTTTGTTTTATTTAGTGGAGATACGATGCTTGTTGGTATTTAGAAATTATAACCTCACAGAAGATAGTATAGGCATTTTCTCTCTCAGTATGTTGAAAAACCAACACTTTGTGATATGTTTCCTCTATGGGGGTATTTTATTCTCACTTAAATCTATTCCCCAGTGTTAAGGTTCCCTTTTACATGACCTCGAATCATAAAAAAACATAAGAATAACGTAATGAGGAATAATACTAGTAAAGAAGATATAAATAAACAAGACTACAATTGTACAAATAGTAACAGGTGCCCTTAGCAAAACAAACGTCTCAAATCGAATATTGTATACCAAGCTGAAATATTAACCCTAGAGAAAAACTTCGAAGCGAAATATCATAAAGGAATAAAAAAACCTCTTTGAATTAAGATTAACCAACCATACAGCATCATTTCTGAAGTGAATCCATTATTTCACGATATATATATATATATATATATATATATATATATATATATATATATATATATATATATATATGTATACACACACACACATATATATATATATATGTGTGTGTGTGTGTGTGTGTGTGTGTGTGTGTGTGTATCCCGCTCTGCATTGGAAAAAACAAGTCTCTAAATCTGACAACACTAAAAGAATTTGAAAAAAAATATACATCTTTCGACAGGCTTCTTTTCTGGGAGCACGAACGCCCAGCCCTTAATGTAAAGTTTATTCTTAAAATGCGTGATGTAGTCAAATTGCGACTCACTGATTTCGTATATGCCTAAAGAGAGGATACAGTTTAGCATTTAAACATCATTGTAGATAGGAATGATAGCTCCCTCCGGTTACTTTCATTCTAATTCATGACAATGCAAGGGAGAGAACTCTGAATTAATTCAACGGTGATTTTCGATTCTGAAGTGAAACTAGTTCATCTCCGATATATAAACAAAGTAAACCGAGACAAATCGTGTATTCGATAATCTTGGGTAGTGAAACAACGGATAGACGAAATTTCCACTTTTCATTGATATTTTGATTCTAAATAAAGAATCGAGCACTCTTGGAATTTGGGAATTACGAAAAAATAAAGGATTTATTGTATATTTTTTATTGAATTTATATGTAAGAGTTACTATATCCAAAAACTATAGTCAGAAGTTGGAATTATTGGGTCATCGCTATCGACATACAAAATATCTAAAAAGAACCCCAAAGAAATAATTCTCTATAACATTGAACTATGTGAAAAAGTAAAACTAAAAGATGATGATAGATGAAAAACACTCATATGATATTTAATGCTAAAGAATCATTTTTATAAAATGAAATTCCTGCGTCCCAATTTTGAAAAAGATGGCGGATGAGAACACAAAACTAAGTGTTGACTTCAAGATGGCCTTCGACTCAGTAGAAATCCGTTGGGTCATTGATGATATACAACAAGGCGTAGATCCCGTATATGTGAGTGTCTTGCAACAGCAGTTCCTTTATCAGGCTATATGAAGACTCCGAGTCTTTATATAGCCTGCTCACGCAAAATCTTCACAGCCTGCCTCCAGATGATCTCCTAAAACCTATACTGAGAAAATAAATGGATCAATAGACGGCGAATACCTAAGTAATATCAAATTTGCTGATGAACTCGTCCAGTTTCCTGAGAACCCTTATGATCTCCAAAGAATGCTTGACGAACTGAATGAAGAAAGCAAAATGTAGGCTTTCATATGAACTTCAGTAAAAGAAGTGTCATGTACAGCAAACACGTTGGGGGCAAAAACACAACGATCAGAAAAGAAAACACAGAACTGGAAAAAGTAGACCAATACATCTACTTAGGACAACGAATCTCCATGACCCCCCCCCCCAAAGGAGAAATCAAGCGAATAATTATCCTAGGTCGGCAAGCTTTCAGTAGGGAAAGCTCAATCTTCAAGAACAAGGAAATGCCATTAATCCTAAAAAGAAGGTTATACAACGAATGCAGCATCCCGATAATCACCTATTGAGCTGAAACATGTGACCTAACCAAAAGATTGACCTTCAAACAGAGAACCATGCAACCTGCATCAGAGAATCATGCTTCACCTCACATGGAAAAATCGGAAGGCAGCACAATATATAAGAGAAAAAATATCATAGGAACCATTTGAAAACCCAAATGGCGAGAAAGACCACAGCTGAACATCATGACTCATAACGTGGATCACTAGGTGATCATATGCAAAGCTGTGACCGGCGTATGAGATGGCGTGACGAACAAGACAAGTTCCGGAAGAATCGGGTACGCAACGCCCATGATAGACATGTTAGGCAAATCTTGGTCTATGTCCAACGACGGGCGCTAAAAGGCTACTGCTGATGATGATTTCGAGCAATTGGAGATGAGAGTCGAAATTTTTTAACAGACTAAAATGACAATAATGTCAAAAGAACATGAAGGACAAGAAAAACACTTAATTGTATTCAAAGTAATTATCTATTTACTTACTGAATAAATAATGATAAAGTGATAATGATTTTTTTCTTTTCACGCATTTAATTTACCTAGTTATTTTTGTATAAATGATATATTTTGCATATAGTACGATGATTAACGATAATGTACAGAGAGATTCTCCCTTTTTATGTATTTATTTTTTCCTTAGAAAATATATTTTGCACATCATGTAATGATTAATTGGTAATACACTGGACAAATGTCTTTTGATGTATTTACCTCATCTAGTCATTTTTCTATAGTTCATCTAGTTATTTTCGATAGTAAATGTAATTTACATGTAATGTAATACTATACTGAATAATCAAAATAAAAAAGATGTGAAAATATAAGTAATAGCGAAGGAAAGTCGTGTCTATTTAATAAGAACTTTTGTTAACATCTGTCTGAACGCATATATTTGACAATAAGTGGTTTACATAAATTGAATAAACCCCTACGATAAAATGCATGACATCAAATTAGCAAATAAACAACACGCATTATATATAAATAGTAGAATGAAATACCGATAGATGGTCCACATAAAACTAAACACACTCGTACAATTTAATCTAGGACATTTAATTCATTAATCAAATAACAATAAAATGAAATTAAGTTTAACAATCTACAAAAAGTAAAGACAAATAAAAGTTAAACAAAAGAAAATCAAACATCTTAAATTTAAAAGTAAAGTAAAATTCAGCTGGGAGGTTGTGTCCGATTAACATATCCAAGGAATGCCATGGTAAAATACATGTACGTTTTTTTTTAAATCCCTGAATCATGTCCATGGTAAAACAACTGATGGTCCCCACAATAATTTTCAACGTACAACATTGGACTCCAAATATGAGTAACGGTAATACAATTTGATACTCTGTGTATTACGCAAAATAGCTGGACATAAGCAGCTATCAGTAAGTAACTGACTTGCATGATTGGACATCATAGGATGATTCGAAGGACAGTTTTCATGGAGAACAAGAAATCTCCAAAACTAATATTCCTTTTCAGCCAAATTTGCTATATTTATGACTACACAAACACACAAAAATATATCATTTATATAGATTAATTACTTATAAGGACATAATTCTTACGAGAGTTCGTTTATAGATAGGTACTTAACAATACGAGCACACAGATACATAAATAAGTAAGAAGAATTCTCTCACGAACCTGGGGCTGCTGTCGTCATTCCACAACTTTGTAAGTTGCAACTCTCCCTCGTGCTCGGTTTCGTCCGAACGTTGCAGGCCAAACTCGGTTTTCTTTGGTTGTCCAAACATGTCACCTCTCGAGTTCGATGGCCAAGATCACAGCTTTTGGAACACTAAAAATAGAGTTGAAAAAAACAAGGAAGAGAACTTAAATGTGGAAGTACTGAATGATTCAATTCCAATGTTGCTTTTTTTATTCACTGTTCATTTTCAGCTTTTTTTTCCCTGAAGAATAACCAAAAAATATCTCCCAATCAAACCCAATTTCTGGATCTGTTCAAAAATTTAATAATTTTTTCTGTAAACCCTTGTCCCATTCTTTGGAAGAATCTCTTTTAGATTCATTGAGATCTTTTGGAAATATTGCATGAACAAACAGACAGACACACAGATGGATGGACGGGCAGATAGACATGATTGAATGAATGCACTACATCAAATCACGAACATAAAAATGTAAATCACTACATAGAAATAAAACATTTCCACTTCACGACATTTTTTAGTTTCTTATAAAAACGATGTTATATAAATTAAGTTGAGGAAGTGTGAATTAAGAAAGTTACTAACACTGAAATGCCCTTCATGCTAATCTCTAAGGAAGTGGAAGATTATTTAATTTCTTTCAATGTGACGGTGGTAATGGCATCTGTCAGTCTCACCCAGAGAGTCTTGATTTCAGTTTTTCCAGTGTGCACGTTTAGATAATACTGAATGGAAGACATGCAGTTACCCATGTAGCAACTCTTCTCCCTCTCCAGTTTCAGGAGTTGTCCTTCTCCAAGACTGATTTTTCTCTCAGTCCGAGCTGTTATTTTTGCCATAGCAGGTCAAAGAAATGATGGATTCATGCCATTCCTAAGAGTGCTTGTTTGAATTAAACATAAATCACCTCGAGCAGAGTTTGAAATCGGCTGGCCGATTCCTTTGCCAATGCCGTTATTCGTTTGCCATCCACACCACCTCGTCTTAGAAATACATAGAAGGTTTTAGTGATACTGAAAGGGATATCGAGTTTATAGCCAAACTGAAGAGTTGCAATGTAACGAAACAGCTGTCTGTGGATGGCACAATTATCAATTATAATTAACGCTCCCTTCTTTGGTGTTGAGCACTCTTAGGTAGCTAACCCATTTGCTATATATATATATATATATATATATATGTATGTATGTACCAAGTAATTTTTCTTTGCAGTATTTGTGCTTGTATTTCGCTTTCAGTTTGATGTGTTCTATCATTTGTTATTTTTATTTTCTTATTTTTTGTCGGTTGTGTAGTAGTATTCATTTAATTTTATCTTAAAGATGTTCATTGTTTTAGCTTCAATTATTCCTTGATCTTCATCCATTAATTTGTTTCAATGATCGCAACTCCTATTGAGATGAATCCCCTTCTTGAATCTTTTCGGTGAAGTCCTTTTTATATTTCTTTTCTTTTATTTATTTTAAAGAATTTTTCAGCTGGCGCGTTGTCAATGTCTTTTATTATCTTAAATATTTTTTATCATGTCTCCTCTTATCCTCCTTCCTTCTAGTGTCGTTAATTTTATCTTTCATAGGGGAGGCTTTTTATAGCTATTCTCAGGATGTTTTCCATATCTTTTATGTCTCTTTCGCAATGCAGGGACCATGCTTACAACTCATATTCTAGTTGGGGACTCATGTATGTTTTGTATAGCATTTTTAACTGGAAATAGAACCAGCTTATCATTATTCTGGTTATTTTTGCAGCTTTTTTTGCAACTTTTGATATATGGTTACAGATTTTGAGTTTTAATGTTATGATTATGCCAAGGTCTTTTTCTTGCTCTAGTTTCTTTTAAAAAAAAGATCTTTCATGTAGTAGATATTTTTGTTGTAGACCATCCTTCTAATTCTTTTATATCTTTATCTATTTTTGTTGTCTGGGTCTTTGACTGTATTTAGATTGTTTGTGTCATCTACAAATGTGCTACATTTTGAATCGTTGATGTATGATATAAAGAGGACTGGGCCTTGTGGCACACGCCTGTTTATTGCTGTACGTTCTGACTTTGTACCGTTGACTGTTATGCATCGTTTCCTTTCTGTTAAGGAGTCTTCTAACCATGTTAAGATATTTAATCTGATGAAGTAAGATTTCAGTTTGTATAGAAGCTTTCTTCTGTGAGGTACTGAGTCAAAAGCTTTACCAGGGTCGAGATAAATTGTGTCAACTAAATTAAATACCCGCCCTAACGGGCAGCATAAATTGCTGTCCAAAAAGAAATAGACAGATTGATAAATAGAAATCAAATAGTGTATAAATTGATTCGTTTTTTAAATTGATTTATTATTGCTTTTTACACTGATAGAAAAAGGGGTAATATTGAAGGAGCAGGGTGCTATTGGACAAAAGGATGTTCGGCTAATATTAAAAAAAATGGTTGGATTAATGTAAAAACGACTAATTCAAAAAAGGGGTCAAGGGTAGAGTTAAAAACGGACATTAATGCTAGAAAAAGTGGAGGTAATCTGCAAAAAGAGAGGGCTGATATATAAAAAAAGGGGATGATCTTTAAAATGGTAGAAAGTTTAAAAAGAGAGGTATAATGTTGAAAATGGGGGCGTAATGTCAAGGAAAAAGGTAGTAATGTTAGAAAAAGGTAATGTTAAAAGAGGGGGATAATGTTCAAAAATTGGTCAAATAGAAAAAAAAGAGCAGTGGGAGTTGATGTTTAAAAGGGGAATGTAGTTGAGAAAGGGGAAGAGTTCCCTCTTTATTATGAACCCATAAAATGAAAGTAAACGTTTCCTATCAACTTTTACACCAAAAATGAGAAATAACTATCCACGTGATTTTAAATTTGCATCTTGATTTTGATTTCTAAAAATGAAACTAAACGTTTTATCTCCATTATTATGACATTATAATAAAAAATTTCATCATAGGAATTCTAACGATTTCATGTTTGATCACCACTCATTGAAATAGCTTGAGACTTAGAAGAAAAAAAGAAAAAGGAAAAAAAAATGATTTGATATTTGAATTAATAAGAATAAGTTGCCTAATAAAATAGTTTTAAGCTCCTCGGTGTCAATCCATATACAAATAAACCCGTAATTTCTAACAGGTATATTCTTGTACCTATATATATAGCAATGCATTATCAATGTTCGATTTGTTAGAGATCAACCCATCAACTAAAAAACACGTACATTCTGCGGCTCGAATGTTCAGTATCCATGTCTACATTCATGACACACCAGTTTCTTGTCATCATAGAACAACATTAAGACAGCATTGTAGTCTTTTTGTTGGGTTACACTTATGATTTAGTAAGAAACATGCTTCACAGGAAATCTTTGACATTCTCGATGGCAAAGAGGTAACTGCCGTGATCAACCTTTCTCTATTATGGTATAATCAAATATTTTAAGAATTATCCATAACTAATATTTTTTTAAAAACAACATTAAAAAAATCTCACGTACCCCTTGGAGTTTAACAGAAAACCCCTGACGGTCCTCATACTACTATTTGTGAAACACTTCCATATAGTACGCTTCCTCATTGAAAGACAAAAATATTTTCTACTAAATATCATGATAGTCCTGTAATACAACAAGGCGTATCTGGGTCACACAATTCTCTTTACGTATAAAAGTGTAAATTTTTTGTCATTTCCAAAAAATAGATCAACCATAGAAACTTGATGTTTATATTTTTTTTCGGCAAGTTTTAATAAAGCAATCAAACGATTGTACTGGTAAAACCGGGTCTTCAACTTAAAAGCAAAGTAGCCACAAACATGATTATTAATTCCATTCTCATAACCACTCCTAAATTCCACATTTTTAAAAAATTTTAGAATGTGATATATGGACGGAGAGACCGAGTGACGGAAAGTGCAATAGACGGACAGACATGTTACTTATGATAACAACAATTATTCCCCCAGTAACATTTCAGGGTAGAGAATACCGATGTAGAAGGTTTTAAATGATAATCTTGGAGCATCTTGAATAAATCTGCATTGATACTACAGTATATTCAAGAGTCGGCTTCAAGCCAGTTTGACCATTTTCTCCCAATCGGACCCTGTGATTGGATAATCTACTTTAGTTTCGTCGAATATACACACACAAAAAAAAATTAAACCTCATATTTTTTAATAAATCATTTCTCAATCACTATATAATAATGCTTTTTGAAAGTATTTTACACATATTGTTTGCTGACATGTATTCACTATCAATTGGAATACTATATACGAAATCAGTGCACATTCAGCGATTTTGTAGCTATACTCTAATTTATATTTTTGATGGAAGTTTGAGGGCAGGGGATATAACAATCGAGCGATACAGAGCTGAATGAATGAACAACCGGGAAAAGACAATAGTCAGGGACATCATAGAATCCATTAAAAATCTCAAATGACAGTGGGCCGGCCATGTTGCAAGAATGGCAGACAACCGATGGACATCGCAACTCACGGCATGGATCCCCCTGAGATCACATGCGGAACTGAGGCCGGCAGAATATTAGATGGAGAAACGGGCTAGACAAATTCAGAAAGTACTGGCTCTGCGACGCCCATGATAGAGAAGTGTGGCGAATCCTGGGGAAGGCCTATGTCCAACGACGGACGTTGAAAGACTGATGGCGACGATGACGACGACGACGATGACGACGACGACGATGATGATGATGATGATGATTCACTATTAAAAGCTATGCTTAGAAATGAAATCAAGGTATGGCTTGTCTAAATAAAAAAAATTTTTTGCTAGTTTTGAAGATTAGAACTAGTTGCATAATCTCGTAGTATTTCCACTCACATGACGTTAAAAAACTATTGCGTAAATAATCTAAGCGTGTACAATGTAACGCAAACTAAAGTAGTCATTATCTTACATTGCAATATACACTGTATTACTTAAATTCTGAGGTCTCTCTGGAATGTTGATCTCGTCACAGAATCGTGGCACGACTAACGCCAATAGTAAGCACAGTTATCATAAGTTTCTTTCTTCTATGAATTCTCTTCCTTTGTGGTAAATGAATTTCTCGTTTTTTTTTTGCTGCTGACGAATGTAAAACTCTTTCAAAATCGCCATATTTCTCATTTCCTATATCTTTTACCGATACTCTTCACGTTTCTTCCGTTCATAAAAAAAAACTACGTAACATCAAATAGTAGTTTTCCGGCGTGCATATTGAGTTTAATTAACCTCTGAGGGATAAAAAAAAGTATGATCCCTCAGCAATTAGCAGTTAATTGGTTAGATACGTGCATTAATTAACGAAATGCACCCATTTTAAAGATCTCCCTCTAGATAAACTCTCGCCTCGACGCAACTATTAACGGAGTGTATAATTTTTTTTAGGTAGATATGAACAGACACAGATGAAACCATGATTTTATAGAATCATAGAAATAAAAACCCAGAAACCCAGTATGGCATTGAGAAACCTACATGTTGGTGAAAAACCCAGCTGCGACAACATGGACTATAAAGCTCGTTTGTCGGTTACGATTAGATATTGTGGAACGAGCACGTAAAAGAATCATGCTCAATAGCACACAGGGAGATCACAAGACACCACAATATATCAGGGAGAAAACTGGAGTCCGAGTCATCATAGAATCCGCCAGAAAATTCAAATGGCAATGGGCTGGTCATATCGCAAGAATGGCAGACAACCGATGAACATCACATGGATCCCCACTGATCATATGTTCAAGAATACAAGATAGAAAGACGAATTAGACAAATTCAGATAGTATTGGCTCCGTGACACCCACGATAGAGAGGTATGGTGAATCCTGGCGAAAGTCTATGTCCAATGACGGACGTTAAAGGAATGAATGAATGATGATGATGATCGGGTATTATTAATGTCTTCTTCATTCCCAGTGAAGAAAAATGTTTCATAACAGAAAAGCGTAAAAATTCCTTTTTTCAGAAAAAGTCAAAAAGACAAATATGTATATATACACGTAACAACTTTTAGATGCCCATAAACCTATATAATTTCCTTTTAACAGTATCAAAATGTGATTTTGATCGCTCTCCATTATCCCACAAGGATATAATGTCTGTAATAAACTTTCATATCACTAAGATTCTACAGACCCAGACCGTGAATTAGGGGCCGCGAAAAGAATATTCCTTATTGGATCACGCAGTTCCTTAGACTGGCCTCCAAAATCTCCATGAATTATCAAAACATTGTTTGCTTCGAAATAAAAATTGTCTGGAAAAAACTTGTATGAAACATTTGGAAAAGAGAAGAGATGAGAATAACTCTGAATTGAAATCGATTAAAAGCTATTTACTTATATGATGAACAGTGTGATATTCTTTTTCGCTTTCCCGAAAACCGGAAATACAGTTCTGCTTTTGTTTTGCAATGAGCCAATATAGAGGCAGTGCACACCAAATTCTTCTCTCTTCTACAACCTGTTCTCCTGTACCACTCACTACTGCAACCTCCGATGACTCAGCCTGACATATCATCCTGACTAATTTTTTTTTAATCTGGCGACTCTGAAAAATGTTCTTATGTATATTTATGGTAATCACCTCTTCGCCTTTCACCATTTCAGCTTACGAAAGGCTTTCATAAGAAGTGGGGAAACATTTTTCCACGCGAATTAACTAATGACTTTGTAATGTAAGATCCATCATCATCATCATCATCAGTCTTTTAACGTCCGTCGTTGGACATAGACCTTCCCCAGGATTCGCTTCAGTTCTCCATCGTGGGCGTAGCAGAGCCAGTATTTCCTAAATTTATCCAGTTCATCTCTTCATTTTGTATTCTTTCAGCCTCGGTTTCGCATGTGATCTCTTGGTATCAATGTTGTGAGTCGTGATGTCCATCGGTTGTCTATCATTCTTACAACGTGTCTTGCCCATTGCCGTTTAAGTTTTCTAATAGAATCTATGATGTCTCCGACTCCCATTTTCTTCCTTATATACTATGCATGTAAGATTACACAAGTAATTTATGAGATTCTTTATTTGCTAAACTACAAATGTTGTCAAAACTCGTCATCACAGTGAATAATTAAACAACCATAGCGTCAAAATTTGAAGTTATATAAACAATTCAATCGAAGAACAAATATGGTCAGTATAAATTCTATTTAACATCACTGGCGTTTTAAATTGGAAAAATCTAAAATAGAGTCAAAGAAATCTTGAAACTTCTCGTTTCTGGAGAATCGAAATGTTATTTACATTGGAAAATATCTAAAATAGAGAGAAAAAACATCTAAAAACATGAAGATTCTGGATAATCTATATATAATTAACTAACTATACCCGTTAAAATGAGACCCCCAAAGGCAAAAAAAAAATTTTGTGAAAAAAAAAAAAAATTGAAGGGATGTAATGGAGTACTGATGTCAATTTTTCAAGTCTGTAAACAAAACAGTATGGCCTGGAGCGCATAAACACTAACATACGCACTTGTAAAATAGGATAGAACTTTTTGCCACTTCTGGGGGCTACAATTATCCAATAGAAAGAAAATACAAAAGTAAAGATACAATACAATTGTACCGTTATAAATGTGGCACAAGGCCAGAAGGAGGGCGTTTTTTTAATGATCATTGTTATTCTATCCTACTCTCAACTAGTTTCATTTGCTTGAATTCACCAAAGAACTCGTCCATCGGCTTTCATTCTTTTCACATTCACTCAAGGCACCTACATTTACCCTGTTCAACAAATAAAGATGACTTGTGTAGAATAGTGATGATGATGATGATGAAGATGATAGGGTTTGGGGTTAAAGAAAAAGCCATAAGTGAAAAAACAAAATATAGGTTAGTATGAGACCCACCTTTCCCATTCTGAGCAGGGGGCAGCCACTGTTTTCTAGTTGGCACTCTTTTGTACTAAAAACAAATGACGGGCCCACAAACGGGACAGGAAGTTTGAGGTATAAATTAAAAATCGTGTTAGGAGGACCCTCTTCTGAGAAATATATTTACCTTACTCCAGTTCATCATATACCATTGGGGAGGGCATGGATCCCGCTGACAGGGTCGACCAGTTTCTGGCTTCTCTTCCATGGCACAGTTATTTTCCTCGACAACCATGAGAACGGCACCGCTTAATTCTCTGATACACACAACATCTCTATTTTCCATTCCTTCACCGCACGTTGTGTTACACTTAAATATCAAATCGAATATCAACAATGAGAAAATGACCTTTGACAGTAATGGAATCGAAAAAATATTAGATATCCGAAAAAGAAATGATTACTGATTATAATCAATTGCTAACATTAATGTTTGACAACAATTTTCCATAATTTTAATTTTTTTAGTTGTTTCCTATTGCAACTTAACTCAGGCCTGTTTTTTTTAAAAATTGCATACTACTAGTTTCAATAAGGCAATTCTTCTATTTTATCACTTCTTTGATGGTACTACAAGTGTATAAATAAAAAATAATCATGGCACCATAGAGATCATATTAGAGAGTGGGTTAGATTTAAGCTTCTGCAGGCGGTGGAAGTTCTCGTAGCTTAACATAACAAAGCACCTACTGCGTTTAACCAGGCTTCACTGTAACAAAAAAGGGGCATGAGTTAAAATCTGATTCTTCATTTCCGATCCGCACAATTTACTCAAAGTTTTGATTGACGGCTTGACTTGAGTTCCGATAAGAAATAAACAAAAAAAATATAAAATTAAACTGAAGGTAAATAGTGGTGAAAAAAATCATCTGTGATGATCGAAATAATGATCTGAATTGATATTAAAAAAATGATTAAACAGAAGAATAGGTATACGTAATGTTTCAGGAATATATATGTTGCCAATAAAATAGAAAATTCAAAAAATCATGATATTATTGACTTTGTAATCTCAGGATAAGCCATAAAAGTAAATGTTCAACTATATATATATATATATATATATATATATATATATATATATATATATATATATATATATATATATATATATATATTCTAGAGAGTTTTACAGCGTCAAAAACTAAACAATGAACATTAAAAACTTGAAAAAAAATTAAAAAAACTTTTCGTGCCACATCAGTGACTTATTTTCCAATATCTGTCAATGCAATTCATTTATTTTTTTTCCAGTGCTCTTTCCCTTGTTCCACAAATACTTTGTTATTATCATACAATGGATACTTTTTCTCTTGTTGGGATCATCAGTTTTTTGCTATGTAACTGCTTTTGGAATTTTGAAAACAAAACAGTTTATATGATATATATAATACATATTATTGCATATTATCATAGAGGCTTATGTAATAATTTTTGGCTGAAGTTAGATTCACAACTCGGATTGGTTCTTTAGCTTAACACGACTAAAAGAAGAGGAGTTAACGGAAAAAGGGTAGTTTTGACTTGAGAGTATTCCTGTTTTTACCTTGGACCAAGGTCCCGGAAACCATTTTCCTCCACAAGGGACGTCAGCTTTGCATTTCTTTTCCAGACGAGGACGTGGGAAATTCCTGCATCTTTCATCTGGCAGAGTTGTATTGTCGTCGGCAGCGCAATGAAGATTTCGTTTCATGATTCCTTCTCCACACTCAGCTGGACACTGTTGAAATGATACAAAAATAACTATTTATACAGTGCAGGTATAGCCTTATTCATAACGTAACCCTTTGAAATCCCACGAGTGTTGCCAACTAAGATTATCTCATGCTTCTGCACTTCTCTTAATCATAATTGTAACTTCTCATTCTCTCCTTCATCCTTTATGATTTTCGTTGCCAATCCAATATTTTATACAAATATGGATTACTTACGTAAGATCTTCCTAGTCTGTCAGTAAGCAACCTGACTTTCTTTCCTCTTTTCCTTCCTTATCAAACTATATGATTTTCGTTTCTGTCCTTTCTCTTCCCACCCTCTCTTTAAACAATCTAACCTATTTACCTTCTTTCTGCTTACACTCTTATTAGATTACATTAGTCACTTTTTGCCTTCTCTCTTTCTATCCTCTTATTGAACTACCGAGTTTTGCTTTCTGTTCCTTTTCTTTCAGTCCTCTTATTGTACAACTTGACTTTCTTTTCCCCTTTTCTCGTCCAACCCTCTTCTAAAACTACCTAACCTTTTCCTTTGCGTTACTACGGAAAGTGATTCATTCAAATACAGGTAGGAACAAGCAGAATAATATTCAGATAACTACTTGATAATAGACGAGAAGAGCTCGTTGGTGTTTTTCCGTTATGCTAGTTTGAGTACTCAAACATCACCAACCCGACTCTTTCAATAGCATTTAAAATGTAACAAAAATAAGAAATATTCGCATTAAAATATTCAGCTTTTCTGACTTCACGATGAGTGTTTTAATTTACCTCTGTAAACGAAATTGGAATTGTTTGGTTGCCTGTTTGTCTGCCAGTCTGTTTATCAGATATTTTCAAGAGTTCTCAATGAATTTCAACTACAATTCTTTAAAAGAGGCCGGCCCTGTGCCTTTTTAAAATCCAAGACGGATCTAGGTATTTATTTTCGACTGAGAGACATTTTTAATATTCTGCTGGGAAAGAGCAGATGAACAATTGATAAAAAAATAGATTTAAATTTTAAGGGAAATAACTTAGTATTTGTACATTCAAAGTTGTCTCCTTTGTTTTTTCAAGATATTTTTGACATTTAATTTTCAGTTAGTGTATGGCGTTATAAAATTGAACCTTGAAGTCAGCCATTATCGAAATAAGGGAAATATCGAACATTGTGCGATTTATTTGCCCACTTTTAGATCATGCTTTAGAAAGGGTGGAACTTCGACGAGCTTATCAAGCTGTAAGTTGGTTATGATAAATTCTCTCATGAATAACCCACTGACACCCTTGATTTCCTCCTCCTGAAATGACAAAATCAGAATAGGAAGAAGAAATAGGTGACCTACAAAGATGACTCCTATTGGGGATTGAGAGAAGACGCTCATTTTAAGTAAAACAACAGAATCTGTTGCTGCTTAAACACAGAGGAAACTACACTATGTTTACAAAAAAACATGGGCACATGAAAATAAGCAATGGTGGTATCCAAGACCAATATTCTGTGATCTTGGCAGACATCTTAAAAACATAAACAGAACTTCGAAGTAAAATAACACAATCACCTGCTGAGGGCTAATCAAGTGTTACTAACACATGTTATGAAATAGCACCCTTATACGATTGTAGACATAAGAGTTCAGTTGCTTATCAGAATGTAAAAAAGAAATGTTACATGATGATTATGAAACATTTTTTCTTCATTCAGAAAAATGAATCGCACCAACTGCTAAAAATAATCTTAATGTAGAATTAATGAAAAAAAAATAACTAAAAGACAGAGAGAAACACAAAAAGAAAGGAAAACAAAAGAAAGAAAAAAGAGAGAAAAGAAAAAGAGAGAGAAGGGCGGAATGAAAGAAAAAGAAAAAGAAAAATGAGACAAAGAAAGAACGAAATAGAATGCATAAAGGTATCTCCAAAGCTGCTTAGCGTCAAGTAAATTTTTATTGATTGTCGATTTCTCCTTACCTTATGAGGCCAATCTGTAAAGAACCAGCCTGTGGCACATGATCCCATGTCGCAGAGTTCTTCCTTAACTGGCCTTATTTCTTGACACCTGCTCTCCTTATCTGCCGGACGTCCTTCAATGTTCATACACGTCACAGTTCTTGCTCTCATTCCTTTCCCACAAGACGAAGAACACTGCAAAAGAATGAAATTAGTTCGTAGAATTTCGAAGAATTCATTAAGGAACGCACTTGAGCTTTGATACATTTCGTTAATGCGTAAACGTTTGGACCAACATCCTTTCACTTCTCATCCGATGTCATTAAATCCTTATTATAATGGAGCTAAGGTGAGTATATGTAATCGAAACTGCCACTGATACGTGATTGTATTTTCGGTTGAGCAAGCACGACTTTCAAGAAAAGTTCGAAAAGAATGGTATATAACCAATGCATCCAACCGAGAGTCCCCTATGGAGCAGAAACTTGAAACCTAACCAAAAGATTGACCCTCAAACTGAGAACCACGTGACGTGCGCATGAGAGAATCACTGTCAATCTCAAATGGAGATATCAGTAGACAACACAGCATACTAGAGAAAATTGAGTCCCGTATATCACGAAAAACAGTGAGAAAACTCAAATTGTAATGAGCTGAACACGCCGCAAGAATGTTAGACAACTGCTTGACATTACGACTAACAACGTGGATGACCAGAGATCATATGTGATATTGTGGCCGATAGAAAGTAAGATGGCGTGATGAGGTGGAAGAATTCAGAAAGTACTGGCTCTGCCATACCCTCGATAGAGGTCTCACGAATATTTTGGTCTATGTCCAATCACAGACGCTAAAAGACTGATGATGATGATACTGATATATCATAAAACCGTGTTCAGAGGTTCTTTGTTAATTTCCTCTCTCCTTCTCCTTCATAATGACGTCTGTACATTCCTCTCTTTCAGACTATATATTTCAAAATAAAGACTTCTCAAGTCAAGAAAATTAGTGCAGTCTGATGTGACCAGAATGAACCCGGATTTTTAAGACATTTGAAAATAAATAAATAAATGAAGGAGACTTCTGTTTCAGAGCATTTTATGCAGGACGGGTACGTTAATCATTATAAGACAGATTCTTTAATTCGAGGTCAGTAGATTCTTGCACTTACTTGACTCCAATTGCCCACTTTCCAGAAAAAACATGGCTGAAGACTGCAGGTTCGATTTGTTTGATTTCGAACTTGACCCCGGCATGCCTCTGCGGACACTGTCAGATTCAGGACTGGCGAAATCCGTTGCTGGCAGGTTACCTGTCTGGTCTGCGTTCCTGGTCCGCAAGTCGCACTGCACTCACTCCAAGGACCGGCGAACCATCTGAAAATGAAGACAAAAACACCAGATTAACAATACTGAAGAGGGAATTTCTTACATTATCCATCTTATGATAAGTAACCAGTCCCTTTATCATACTTTTAAAATGAAAAAAAAAAATCAAGGAAGATGTCTATTAAAAAATGAGGGGGTAGTCTCTTGTTTATTTATTTGCAAATGCGTAAAAATAGGTAAATTTTTTAATCACATCCGAATACATCAATTTTCTTGATTTCAAAGGCCTTTATGGAGAGATCATAAAGCAGCACAGTGTATTAGAGAGAGAGAGAGAGAGAGAGAGAGAGAGAGGGTCAAAGATATCATAGAATTCATTAAAAAAACTCAAATGGCAATGGACTGGTCATGAAGCAAGAATGTCAGAGATCACGACCCGTAAAGTGGATTCCAAAGATCATTTGCGAAACTATGATCGGGAAAACATAAAATGGCATGACGAACTAGACAAATTCAGAGATCGCTGGCTCCGCGATACCCAAGATAGAGATGCCTAGCGAATCTTGGGAAAGGTTTATGTCGATCGACGGACGCTAAAAAGCTGCTGCTGCTACTGCTGCTGCTGCTGCTGCTATTCTAAAATATACAACCCGAACAAAAAGAAGGCATGCACGCCATAATGCGGAAGAGGGTGAGAGAAAATTAATAGAAAACTGTCGTCTACAGAGAAATAGTTGTGTAAGGCAGCAAAAGCTCTAAATCTTCAAACAATCCAGGTCAACTTTACATTTATTCCTGTACTTACAAATGACTTTATTATCAATTAACAAACAAATATTTTCCAAACCATATGTTTTATGTTCAAGATCAGAGAAACTAAATTAACAATATCATAAGGGAAACCTTTAAAAGTTTATATGTGTCCAGCATCTGTATTATAATTCTGTTTGTTCCTACCTGAGCCCAAAAGTTACGAGTTTAGTGATGACGTAGGGGAAATGGCAGGTTTTAAAGTTCAATAGGAGTGTAAGAAGACAGAAGTCAGAATGTTACAATATGGATAGGATACAGATAGACAGGTCCGTTTAGTTACATCTGCATCTGAAGAATGCCACCAACAGTTTGCGTACGTGTGTAAAGAAAATACATTATGCGAATGTTCACTTTTACGCACGTATACTTAGTTGGTAGTATTTATATATGCGTGTATGTAATTAGACAGGACATGTGTTTGGTTGAATTGCCTACAGTCGATCGAGAAATTAAAAACGTATATATATATATATATATATATATATACGTAGTTTTGTGTGTGTGTGTGTGTGTGTGTAGGTGTGTGCAAATTGATGGTTTGGATTCTCAGGCCAGAATAAGAGACGATCAAGACACTTGGTTGATGGTGTGTGTGTGTGTGTGTGTATTTTTTTTAAATCTCAGTTTTGGATCTTCATCATGGCTGATATCAAACCTGGTTCCAAATTCTATGATTTGATAGGTCGGAAGTGTTTATTTGACACTCTTTTTTCCATGAGCGAATGGAATCTAGATTTGAAAATTACGGGCTCGTGACTATTGAAAATCGTTTTCAGCTTGGATAAAACGCTTCTGCCAAAAATTTCCAAAGGTTTTAGTTCGAAAGATCAATTATCCTTCGGAATCGATGGAAGGAAGATGCACCTTTGCGTCCTTACTCCCCTCATAAGAATCAGTGTTTTATAAAACAATATTGATGGTCGGAATTTCTTAAAAAAGACTGAAAAGTATCAAACAAAACAGACGGACAGAATACAATGGTAGATGAGAAGGAGAAAGAGAGGAATAATTCCATTGGAAGCTAACAAGTTTGCAGGGAAGAACATCCCACTCACTGTTTTAACGGCCTCTTCCCTTGAAACAAGTTAAAAAATTTTTTTTTTCGTAAAATGAATCATCTGATGATTGCAAATTATCGATACATCAACAATGACATCAGTTCGTACTCTGGTATTGTAATTAGCATGCACAGTGAGCTTATCCAGAATGTAAAATTATTTCGATACCGAGGGATTTACGTCAAGTACGACTTACACTCTAAAGTCGATGCAGAATTTGACTTTAGGATAGCCCGTAGCAGAAGTGAAATTTTACAAACTAACCAAGAAACTCCCCAAGAAGAAAAATCATCCTGCTAACACGATTCTACACCCTCAACGTGATGGTCAGAAGCCGTTTGACATACTCATGCCAAACACAGAATCTCACACAACGCTAGGAGGAGCATCTACAATTAACGTACTCTACGATGCTTCGTAAGATGGTCAGGGGAGATCATCGAGGGAAAAGTGTGAAGTACTTCGGGTGACTTCTGTTTTGTTCTCAGCTATGCTGATCTGCATTCTATCTGCAACCCAGATAATGTTAATACCCACGTTAAATGCCAGTAGACAAAGTACCTGGCACACTCCGTAGGTCAGTCAAACCTGCAATCACAAAACGCTTCCTCTTCAATGATAATAAATCAACAAAACCAAGGAAGTAGCTGCTGTTTCAGAAACTGAACAATGTACGTAAGATCAGTTTTATAGACGAGAAGTAAAACGAATGTTGATGTTGGCTGATTCTCTGGAATTGTAGCCGCTCTTTATTTAGCCACACCGGGTGGGCTTGGGATGATGATGAATATATATAAAATACAATTGGACCCCTCTTTTCAAAAGTTCGCTTTACGTCACTTTTTGCTTCCTCGGAAAAGGGCGAGAAGCAGAAGTTGAGTTTTAACTTTCGTTTTGCAGCGAACCATTATGGAAGCAGCACCCTCCCTCTTCCTCTCTCTTCTCCATCCCAGTCTCTTGTACACCCCCCACTATTTAAACCTCCGATGACTCAGCTTTGCATATCATCCTAGCCATCTGTTTTTCATATTGGGACGCTCAAAAATGTCCTCTTATAAATTAATGGTTATTGCGTCTTTGTTTTACGCCTTCCGGGTTACGAAAGGCATTTATAGGAAGACTTTACTGGCGGATAGCAGGGATACGTGCGTGCATGCACATACACATACATACACGCACATGTATATATATAATTTTCTCCATCGGAATTAACTCTATTATGAAGTTCTGATTTCTGTTTGTGGATAGGGAAATGTGTTTTCGTATCGCAGCGAAAACGGCACATCGTAGCGAGATTTTCGTTTGTGCAATACCCTTCAAGTGCACTCACTTTTGGAAAGATGGAACGATAGTCGGTCCAATAGGAGCACCGGTTTTCCAGAAATTAATTTAATTGAGAATAAATTGACCCCCCCCCCAAATGAAGTGTCAATTCGTATTCGATATATGATAACTTCTATTCACTGTTCTCTTTACTGTTTTTCTTTTTCTTTTAATTGTATGTAGGAAGTGATTTAACATTGAGTTTTACCGAATGCAGTTTTTGAGCAAGTATAGATAGAAAACCCCTCAAACCACTTACTCTGCAGGACATGGAGTCAGGTTACAGCGGACGGTTTTTGTTTCTGGTTTCCGAGTAATGTCACAGTTTTCATCAGTCACAACCACTTGAGAATTGTCCTTTACGCACACAACAATTGTTTCCTCAATGCCTGAGATAAAAAGAGAGAAAAAAAAATGAGTAATACTTTTTTAGTTTGGAAAAAAGAAATTCAATCGTGGATAAATATCAGTAAAATCTTAGACACAGATTGACTATAATTTTAGGAAAAGTCATTAACATTCGAGGAGTTTTTCTGACATCTGAATAAATATTTTTTGTTATTTCTTTTGTTTACACGACGTTTTGGCCGACACATTTTATGGCTATCCTCAGATTTACTAATCATATATTAAGAGGGGAACTCCTTTTTTTACTGGTAGCAATCATTACTTCACACTACTGTAAAATGATTCCCTGTATTTTCATACAGATAGTACACCCAAGGAAGGTTGTAGAATGTATCGTCTGAAACGTCATATGAACAACAACAATAAAAAAGAAGAATGAGTTGGATAGTCCGGAAAATACTTTTAATGTCAGACCCATTTTAACTATATATTTTTATTCAATAAAGTTAACTGTCTTTGGTCAGCACTGGCTGCTACAGGGTCAAACACAAGGCCAACCTCTATTAGAAGATAATTACTTTGTATTGTATATATGATGAAAAAAAAAACATGAAAAATGTTTTTATTTATTAGAATCAAATAAGACTGTGTGTATCTGTATGGTAAATATTCGTTAATATCTGAAGCTTATCAATTTAACTCAGTTGGTGAGACAGCCTTCTGGCAATCAGATGTTTGTGAGTTCAAATCAGGGTAAGTGGATACTAATTTTCCATACCTGTGTGCACCTACTGTTCTTGTTACGGTAGGAAAAAGTCATCTTCAGATTAGGAGTTGGACAAAGAGTAATCAATGTATCATTTATTCTTTTTAAATTATGAGTTGAAGTATTGTAAACCATTGTATAAATTTTGACTTTTGACAACTACTTGCTTTATTTTAGTCATTTTTAGCACAAACCTATTCTACGACAGTGAAGAAGCAGTGCAGATAGAATTAATTAATTAAAAAGTGACCTTCTGCTGACATTCTAATCACGTCCTTCTTACCAGGGAGAGACCTGGTTTATGCCCAGCTGCTATAACCAAAGAGCTACAAAAGCTTTCATGGTTTGCAGAAGTCCAAATAATACCTCTTGAACCCACCCTTCATTCTAAATACTTGCACGATGTTTGTTGTTTTCGTTTTAGTACCAGTAGTATTATTAAGTAAATGATTATATAATTTTTATCATTAGATGGAGTATTGTAATCCATTGTACGAATTTTGACAATTTTCAACTTTCATATCAATTATTTTTAGTCGTTTTTATCACAGCTTCACTCGGTTCGTCACTCGAAAATAGCAGTCAAAATTGATACAATAGACATGTTGCGTGTTGTGTAGGAACTCTTCCTCACGACAATTAGCAACTAAGAACATGATTGAAGATTAAAAGTTTTCTAACATCAACCACCCTCTTTTTTCTTTCTTTCTCTCCCTTTTTTTAGAGGGCGAAAGAGGGACAGAATAAAAGAGAAAGAGAATATATAAGATTGAAGAAAATGAAATAGGGAAAAGTCATATTATGTTTTCCCTGTCAATAGTGAATTGAACAAAATCAAATAAATATTTAAAGAAAAACAATACAAATATCTGGATTTTCAACGAGAGTAAAAAAAACAACGAAAACGTAATGTTGAACTTGGACCGTATATCCAGGGAAATGCTATCGGATATTTTTCGATGGGATTAGAAATTACCACCAAGTTTAAGTCTCGATGCTTGATTCAGAGATAAGTTGATACATAGACAATTGCCTTTGTATTATGAAACAAATTCTTTTCCTAGTGCTGAAGAAAGTAGACCCCTACATCTGCCGAATGTGAAAGTCTATGGTAACGTACAAACCCTTATCCAATTCATATGTTTGTTATACGTACATTGTTTTTGACTGTTACTTGAAATAACAATAACAAAGTGTCTGAAGAATTACCATGCATATAACAAAGAATCACTGGTACAGTTTGCGTTTTTTAATCATAAAAAACATTTTAAACGTATTTATGTATTTATATTTCTCATTGTGAATTGCATTAGCGGTTCACTTTATATCCGGAAGTCAATTTTTTTCCTCCCAGCTTTCTTTTCGCTATTTTCTCCCCCGGTTTAATTATCATTACCTAGATTCTGTCTTCAAGATTTCGATCTGTTTTTACACTGTTTTGATTTACGCCTACTGACAATAACATTTTTCCCACAACTATAGATTTCTTTACGTATTTTTCTCCTCCGGCTACATAGCTTCCATTTCCTAAATCCTGCCTTAAAGTTTTCGTTAACATGTTTTCCTCCTGTTATAGCTTTCGTTACATAATTTGTTCCTCCGGGTAAATGACTTTCATCGTCTAAGTTTTCGTTTTATTTTTGTGCCGGTTTGATTTACGCCTACTGACAATAACATTTTCCCCTTCAGCTATCGCTTTTTTTATCTAATTTTCCCCATCCAACTGTGTAGCTTTCATTGAGTTTTTATTCTGTATTCACGCCAGTTTGATTTACATCGACTGACAATCGTGGTCCTGAAGGCATTAACTCTAATTTTACTATCCCACGAACATTAAATCATTCGTTAATCCGGTAACCTCTTTAATTCGGCAACCCCTTTGATCCAGCAATTCCCCTAATCCGGCAACCGCTTTAAAGAACAAAGGGAAAGAAAAATTGGTTTCCACGGTTATAGTATTTTGACGATGGCCACTGCTCCTCTCTCCATTGGATTTTCATATATATTTGACTTATCATTTGACATATTTCTGCGTAACGGAATAACGATTAAAAGAAAAGGCAACAAGATATGTTCCACTCGTTTCCGAAAGTGAATCAATTAACCCACTGACTGCAGAGGTGACGAAGAATAATATGCTCTTGTCCCTTGCAAGATAATCTATGGCAAATTATTAAAAATTGAAAATTCGTTTGTGATCAATAGAAGGGAATTCACAAAGCTCACTGTCATGCATACTTCTATCACGTATGAATAAAACAATGCAATGTGTAACCATATATGCTGTAAATCCCGTCACGGGTAAACTAGAGTAAAATAACTACAAAAAACTCTATTCTTATCTAGTCAGCCATCATTTTAGAAAATTATGAAAAATAAGTTTTACTCGTATATACACGCACCCACAAATATGCACACATACATACATTTACACACATACACACATGCACATGTTTACTCACAGACACAGACACACACATACACACAGACACACGCAAGTAGTGCAAAGAGTAGCATTACTGTATAAGATCTCTTACCTCCTCCACAAATCTTGGAACATTCGGTGAATCCAGATATTCTCCATGAATAACCTGTGTTCGCACCGGCGATATTGCTGCCGGACTTACTATCCAAGACGTCTGGTACCTGAGGACCAGTATGCAGGTAAAGTCCTTGTCCCGAGGGCCTAACAGAATTAGAGCCAAGTGATAGTTGTGATGTGCCCTGGTCGGGTGGCAGGTATCGATTTCCGTTGTCTACCCTGATCGGTTGTTGCCTCTCGTGAATTCTATCAGAAGATAAACGGGAGTTGGCAATAACGATGGTTGGTGATGGGGCTCCAAGTACGACAGATGCACCTCCCTGTCTGACAGGTTGGTTTTGTTCAACCGGTGAATTTGGCCATTGGGATGAGATTCTTCGGTTTGGAATCCGGTGGGGTAGGTTGTAACGCGATGACCCGTGGTTACCATTTCTGTGGTTACCATTTCTGTGGTTACCATTCCTGTGATTACCATTTCTGCGGTTACCGTTTTCGTGGTTACCATTTCCAAAGTTACCATTTCCGTGGTGACCGTCTCTGTGGTGACTGTTTCTATGATTACCGTTTCTGTGGTTATCATTTCTGACGTGACCATTTCCGTAATAGTCTTGTCCGTCAGGTTGATTGAAGCGATTTTGGCCATTGTGCTCGAGAGACTGACCATTTCTTTGAATAGATCTGCTGGTTGGTGCAGCGTAACTCTTCCTAGTACTTCTGAATGCTTGCGTGCGCTGAGGGCTAGGGTTAGGGTCAGGGTCAGGTGAGGGGTTCGTCGGCTCGGAATCACTTTGCTCAGGCTGACTACGGTGTGGCGCCATGAAACTTTCGTTATATTGGGACCTACGTTTCGACGAATTTTGTCTCCGGTGACCATTTTGGGAATCAGGTTCTGCAGCTGTACTGGACTGATGGTGGGAACGGTGTCTCTCGTGAGTCCGGCGGTGGTGTTGGTTGTGATCGTTACTCGACTGATGATGATGATGGTGCTGAGGCTCACCTGTTATATCGTGGAGGTTATGGTGGCCACTGTTCATATCTAATGGAGTACTGAACTGATACGTGAAATGTGACGATTCTCGGTAGAATAATAACTGAAAGAGGAAAAAAAATGGAAAACATCGATTTTGTTAATAATTACAAATATTTAAAAAGTGCAGCATAGTGGAATCTGCGAACCAAGTTCAAGTTTATGCCAAGGCTACAGACTGATGTCTTTGGGGAAGGCATGAGTCAGATTCTCCCCCGAACAATGGGTAAATAAATGTGATCAGAATAAACCTCGATTTTTACTAATTTCTTTTTTAGAAAATATGGTACAAAATAAAAGGTATCTCTTCTGGGAATTTCGTTTTTTTAATTTTATCATTAAGTGTCGATTCCACTGTTGTTTTTTTCATGCATTTTACGGGGCTGTTAATTCAAGACATATAGCTACAATACATGTTTTGGTGGAATAGAGGTCACAGACAGATAAACAGAATGCAAATTTTAGTATTATATAGATAAATGAATGAAACTAGATGGAAAACTAGTAGTGAGTCTGAATAGTCTAACAGATACCTAACCCTTTACCCAGGCTCGTGAGCGGCAAGATGGCTCTTACAATTCACTGATAGCTGAGGGGGAAGTGGAATCATGCCTTTCACAAGGGCATCAGTGCGAAGTGAACGTCGAACCTGATCACCACCTAGATGAGCGTCCAACTGGTTGTACCACGTGCTGTAAGCAACTGGGGATCGTACACTGTTGATCCCGTTGGTCCTCCTAGGGGAAGACCGACCTCTACACTACGCTCAATAATGCAAGTCAACCAGGCATCGATAGTTCTATGACCACATCACACAATATCTGTAAAAGTTCTCTTTGAATTTCTATGACATTTTGTGGAAAGATGGGCTACAGAAAACTGGAGGAAGTTTTAGGACAGTTCCAGAAATTTGTTCTGCCTCGTAGCTCTACGTATTCCCATAATATTTCCAAAAATTCCAAAAAAAAAAAGTCCAAACAAAATTTTTTTGGAAAGGTAGACAGTGAGCTTAAGAAGAATAGGTTAAATTTTCAGATGGATCCAGAAATTTCTTTTTGAATGAAATGTATTTTCTTATTTGTTCATACATTCATGCAATCAATCATATTTGTCCACGTGATATCTTCGAAGGTTTTCAATGAGTTTAAATGAAATTCAGTAGAAATGTGGACCAAGGACTAAAGAATAATCCATCAATCTTTAAACCGGATAGCCGCCTCCCTTTCATCGATGTAGCTATATATTGATGTCCATTTAGTGACAACTCCATTGGCAGAGGAATGCATTCTTATATAGTCCCAGAGATTTTTTTGTAATGAAAGTAGACCACCGATTATCCGGCACACTTGGTTCCTGAACTGTACCGGTTTATCAGTTTTGACGTACCAACAGAGGTCACATATTGATAATCCAATAATACACCACGGACCCACTAATTATGCACATCTGATATCTTTAGAGAATTAAGACTTAAACAGATATTAAATATGAATTATGAGTTTACTAAGAACTTTTAACTTTTCTCGCATCAATTTGGTCTCATGTTTGTGCTCTACATCATCACTGACTCTTTACTCGGGTGTCATTGCAAGGGTTAAATGCTATACCAAATTCACAACGGAAGCTTCAATGGCTTGCAGAAGCCCAAATCCAATCTTCAAACCTATGATAATAATTATTTATCATACTTGATTTATCAAAAAAAAAAAATAATAAAAATAAAAATAATAGAATAATTACCTGGACGTGTATATCGTCATCGATTGGTCCAACAATGTAAAGACACTGCGCAGGACAGGAAGCATTCGATCGCCGCTGATAATCCATAACTGTCCCGAGAACGTACTTGTAACCGTAATGAGAGAGACGCCAATGACTATTCAATATACTGTAACCCGATTTTGTCTTCATCGCTGCCGAAATGTAAAACAGATATCCGTTAAAATTTAATGCAGAAGATTAAAATCTACATTATAATTAAGCAACGTGTCCGTCGATTTGTCTGTCACACTTTTCTGTCAGTCCGTCTATCAAAGATGAAAAATATGTTGGTATGGTTGGGGGTAGAAGAGAGGTTTTGAGAATCGAATTGCAACACAAAGACTGCAAAGAAGGAGAAATAAGTAGGGTAGGACTACGCAAAGGAGTGGAAGTGAAACAAAGATGTTGCTAAAGGTGAACGGCTGAACTAGGTCGTCCAGAAAAGAAGGGCGAAAAAGTGGGCTTGAACTCACTTTTGATTGTCTATGAGCAGAAAATTTGGTTAGAGAGACGGGGATGGTGCCTTCAGTCAACGCCCATGTTTTTTAGATAGTACAATGCTTTAGACTTCCACCTCTAGGTTTACCATTATCAAAACAACGGGTATTTAACCAGTAAACTATAATCTGAAATGGTCCATAGGAAATCATGGGCAACACATAAGAAGGGTTTCTGGATTACACACAGACAAACTCACACACACATGCACACAAACACACACACACATACACACACACACATATATATATATATGTGTGAATGTGTAAAAAGGGATGAGTTTAGAGCATATCAAGCCGTAGATCACACCGGCAAACAACAGATGCTTGCACTGAAGACAGAAATAGCAAAATTTTCAAATGTAGGGACAAGATGTCGAGAATAACCGCAGTATACTACGAACATTTGTGAGCCTCAAGAATAGAAGTACTTCAAACTGATGAACGGATAGGTACTAGCGATACCCAAGACATAACAGACTAAGTAGTGTTTGTAACTCAGAAAAGCTCCAGTCGAGGATAGCATGACGACAGACCTTGCAGAAGATGTAGGGGAGGTCTTCCACAATGAACTTGCAGAGCTATTCACACGGTGCATACCAGAAAGAAAAGTACCCCCCAAATTCTTGTCTAGGAATAGTGATCTCACTCCACAAGGACGGATATAATCGTGACCCCGTCAACAATCATCCGATTGCACTAAATTAACATTTACAAAATATTCCCGAAAATACTCATTGGCACTATGGATGAAAATCAACCATGTGAACTGGCAGACTTCAGAAGTGACTATTTAACGATAAACCACCCACATACAACCTTTTTTTTCCTTTGCAGATTATGAGAAAGCATTGACTCGATAGAACATACAACAGTTTTCAATTAAATGCGAAGATGTTTACGAGAATTGCAAACAAGTCATTCCGAACTTATAAAAAGACGCATAATTAGACTGCATGAATATATAACAAGATAAAGATGGGAGAAGGAGTGTGACATGGGGCAACAATGACGACTAAAAAATTTACAAGCCTTAAAAACGTCTTTCAGAAAACTGACAGGGAGAGAATGGTAATAAACACAGACATAGAATATTCAAACTACTTGAGATTTGCCGATGACGTCTCCATGACGTCAGAAGCATCGGAAGAATTACAAAACATGTTGGCTGATCTAATAAGGGAAAGTAAAAAAAGGAGGGGTTAAAAATTAACAGAACAGGGATAAAAGTAGAGTTCAACGATAAAGTACTCTGAAAGACCATATGAATAGAGGATAAGGCTTTAGAAGAGGTTGACGAATACGTCCACCAAGGTTAAACAATGGAGTCAAAGAAAGATGATGAAAGCGAATTAAAACGACGCATATAGATCAACTGGAAAGCATTTGGTATGAATAGAGGCATATCGAAGAACATCTTGCATATTTGCTGAAAGGGTGCAATATATAATGTATGCAAAGTACCAGCTGGTGGATACGAAAAATGAAAATTAACAAAACAAACTGAATACCAGCTTAGAATTGTACAGAGAGCTGTGAAAATAGCATCGTTTGGGATAACTCAACGTGATAGAATAAGATCGACATGGGTGAGAAGAAGAACTAAAGCAGAGGAGATTATATAAATAATTGAGCAACAAAAATGGAGATTGGGTGGATACTCAGTAAGAAAAAATGACAACAGAAGGAGCAAAAAGGCTGACCGATTGGTGCCCACGGGACACGAAAACGCAACAGAAAAAGATCAGACACGAGATTGAAGAATTAGATCGAGAGCTTCGCCGTTTATACACGTGAAAGGTTAGCACCATAGCAGTCATTATGTAGGTAGTATTTTCTATCTTCTACTTCCAGTCATGTGAGTTTTTCGATAATACTACAGAACCCAGTGGGCTGCAGAATCACCCTTTGAAGGGTTATTAGTGAAATCTGATGTGACAAGAATGCACTCGGACTCTTTAAGCATTTAGAGAATTAATTATCTTGATAAATCGGTCATTATAATTTAGAAAGCAGTAAACGTGAACACAGATCCCACACTATTAATATCGAGTTGCAAATCGCCCGAATTCTTTTTTCATTTTTCTCACAAGTTAATCTCATTTTAGGCGGTATTCTAATTCAACAGCTCTGGCTACAATAAACCTTTTTGGCTTTTTAGAGGGTACAGAAAGATAAAGAGAATCAGACTTTTAGTAATGTATGAGTCAGCTTGAGGGTTGAATAAATCTATATATCTCTGTTCATTATCTTGCATCATTTATTCGTATTTATTTATTCCTGTATAATTACCTACATGCACGTGTCTGTGCACGCACATGTAATGAACAGACTGATCTTTTCTGTTTGTTTCTTTGTCTGTAACAATGAACTCTCCCACTTAAAGGTAACAATTGTGCTGATGAAAATATCTCCTACCAAACATTTGAAACAAAATACTCATCCACTTACACGAGATAGTTGTGTAGTTTCTTTCCTGACCCCCCCCCAGAATTTCGATGAATTTTATTACATGGTTTAACTCTGGTAGTATACTAATAATCAATTATTTTTCTGTACATACGTACAAGGTTAAACAGAAAGCACTCAGAGAACGCAGACCTCTGCAAATATCATTGTTACCAAAAACTGGAAATCACTCCATCTGGTAAACTTTCCCACAAAATCTATTTGAAATTCCTTGTGAACTCTCGGAGATATTGTGTGGATAGACAGAAAAGAGCAAATACGTATACCTATTCCAACTTCTTCAGCAGAGATGAAAATAATGCTTGCTTATATCAGTGGTGGTGCCCTGTGATATTTAAAAACAGAATAATTGAACTTCAATGAATCTTTGTAAAACCTTTCTTTGCTCCACGTTCCCTTTAATTCTTATTCTGGGGACACCGACCTTAACTTGGTCCCATTTGGTGATCTTTATCTTTATTTGTTTATATTATGTGGTACTGATCCATACTAGGATATCTTAGAGGTGTTGATCTTCACCTCATACTCATCATACACCAACAGATGCTCCACACATTTTTTTAACATTAAACAAATGAAATGCAGTGTCTCCAATGCAAATCTTATAAAGGAACCTTGAAATAACAGTCTATCATCACAAACACAGATTTTGTTGTCGCACATCAGAGAATTTGGTTATTTACCTTTCCACATGTGGTGACATTTAAAAGTCCAACGCTTTTGAGTGTACTGAATCTATCAACTTCTGAATTGAAGGATTTTGAACCTATGTTGCACGCACCCCCTTGCGCGCAAGGAAATTTGTGAAGACGCAAAACGATATTCGAATAGCTTTCACTTGCTAAATGCCATGCATTTCAAAGTTAATAGAGGAAAAGCAACAGCAGGCAGCATATTAAATGGTTTTATTGATAATATCTTGACACGGACTTGATTTTGACATATAGTGAATTTTACCATTATTTATTACACACACTTTTTAATTCCAACTTCGTCAATTTTGACTTTTTAATTTAACTTCTTAGTTTTAAGATTAAAAGTTGCAAGTAAATATTTTGAAATTGCAAGGGAGTATTGAAAAGGATTGAGAATTGCCCGAAAACCGTTGAGGTACCATTATTAACAAAAATAAAACGACAGGCAGCAAAACAAGACCAGAGGGTACAACGGCCGAAATGTGATTATAAAACCAAGATAGATACACTATTCCGGGTAAATCAGTGTAAAATAATATTTTCCTCGGATCAGTTAAAAATCTATTCAAAATCGTGGAAAAAAAAGAAGCCAAAAGTTTCTGCCAAGGACGCTGGCTTTAAATGCAAAAAAATCCTGGCGCATTATTCATTATAATTATAAATTATGTAATCATAAATTATAATTTCCTGAGTCAGGGTGTTTCATAAATGACACAACCCTAAAGATAAGATGGCAGAATTTATGTGCATGAAAATTTTGGCAAACACTGTATTCAGAAACGATCGTATTAGCAGTTTCGACAACAGCATCGTTTAAAAATCTATTGTTCTATATTAGGTCAGCTATGTCGTTTCCAATGTAGTGAAATGGATACAAATCAGCGTCCAGTTTAGAGGAAATAAGTTTCAACATCTATTGTAATGTTGAAAAATGTGTGATTGGTATGTTTTTTTATAATATTTTTGTAATCTCTAACTTTGAAAGTAGTATCTAGACTTAAAACTATTTGAATACGTGTCGTCAAAAGATGGCGATTTAAAAAACACCCTGTGTATTACCAAAGTTACTGCCAAGACCAACAGTATATCAGGATTAATAAAACGACCATTTTCAGATAGTGACAAAGATGCTTTCCATGTAATATATGAAAGTTATGTACGTTCGCAAGACAACTAGGTTAGTGTCTGAATTACAAAATATGTGGATTGGCTAAAAGAATCAGAAAATAGGTGAATGTGGGGTGACTTGATAGAAATGTTTAAAAGTGTGATTTTGAATCAGTCGACCCAAGAGTGTTCTTTACGAGAAGAATGTACAATGGCCTAAGAGGCCAGGGATATACTGTTGAAGTGAACATATGTAGATTAAATATCAGGAAGTTCCTTTTTAGCAATATTAGCTGTAGGTCTGTGCAATAGTTTAGCACAGTATGCGGTTCTCCTACCAGATGTGGATACTTTTAAGAAGAATTATGATACTTCTTATAACAACCATAAATGGCAAAGGGTTTCAATTAGTTGTAAACTAAATTTATACATGATGCGTGCCTATATGTACATTTCGCATCCTTTCTCGCGCAGATAAATGCATTACTTATAATGTATTATGAATATGAAAGCCCTGATAGACAAACACAGGACGACTAAGCGCTCACAGCATGTAACCGGAAACCAATGAGTTCTTGGCTTTTAAACTATGCACGACACATTCAGTGGTTTAGTACACGAGTTATATATATATATATATATATATATATATATATATATATATATATATATATATATATATATATATATATTGTGTCATCCACAGACAGCTGTTTCGTTGTATTACAACTCTTGTGTAGCTATAGATTTCCCATAATTCCATCCAGTACCACGAGGCATGATTGAAACCTTCACTTCAGAACAAGGGCATGATATCCTACTGGACGGTCAGTAAGGCTTAATTTAAGCCATATATTTATGATAGGTTAAATTCCCTGTCCACCAGAGTGCTCTATTCCTATGGAAGAGCATTGCATAAGCTAACAATGAATAGGTAACCTCACTTAAAAAGTGCTCAACCCTGAATAGAGATATATATATGTGTGTGTGTGTGCATGTGTGTTCCTGTTAGTATGTATGCATATATATATATATATATATATATATATATATATATATATATATATATATAAAATTTTATCAGCAATGCCAGATTCACTGCTGGACAAAGGGCTTTCCCTTACTTAAGCATAACCTTTCCGGTAAGCTAATATTGAATTCTGGACTGATTGTCTCCGGCGAGACCATGGAGCACAGTCTGCCGTGCAATTCACCGATAGATGGGGCGGCGGGGATACATGTTTTTACTAGAAGCATTAGGGCTAGGGGAACAAAAACAGCTTCGATCCCATTGTGTGTGCATCGACATTGTTAGACGAATAAATTTACCATCTTCCATGAACATCGCGATTGCGCGAACCTCTGTCTTGTCCTACTGGCATACACCTCTATCTAATCTGTCCATCTTGTGTCTGGTCTTTCCCTGCTGTGTTCCCTGTCTCATGGACCCCAATAGTTCAGTCTTTGCTCCATCTGTTGTCATCCATTCTTCCAGCCTATTTCCATTTTTGTTGATTAAATTATTTGTATAATATCCTTCACTTCAGTTTTCTACCGGATCTGTGTTGATCTTCTAAGTCTTTGAATTATTTCTGGCATTGCTGTTTCCAAATATGTGAAATATGTCAGTTAGATATTAGTCAAGGCAATCTAGGGTTGAAATTGGGAATGAATAAAACATATTTTTCTCATAATGAATTTCTATGAAGTGTCCAGAACAACATATTGAAAGTCCTAAGGAATCCTGGTTGAAAAGCCAAGGCAGCGGACATTTTTTTAGGATTGTCGCTGATTTGACCTCCCTACGTTGTTTAGGATCAGGAGAATGTACAAATGACATAATGTATCGATACAAAGAGAATCTTGGTAGCTGTTCAGCTGTGACCCTTGTCAGTTTTTATCTGTTGTTGAGAAAGCAGATATAGTATGCAAAAGTATGCTATCTCCTTGCATCTATAACCAAAATCAAACTTTCAAAGAAGATATTTGATTATTGCAATACGTTTTTAAAGAGTATGAAATAGTCTGTGAAAGTGGCCACATATGGGAATAGAATAAGTTGTTGTTTTGGAGAGAATGTCGTAAAGGTGAATATAATCTTCTCTCGTAGTTGTCAATCCTGGACAAACGAAAGAGCCAAAATGACCCGAGACTAGAATTTTGGAAAAAAATTTATATATATATATATATATATATATATATATATATATATATATATATATATATATATATATGATGATGATCATCATCAGTCTTTTACGTCCATCCTTGAACATAAACCTTCCCGAGGATTTTGCCACATTTCTCTAACATGGGCGTCGCAGAGCCAGTATTTTCTGAATTTGTCAAGTTCATCTCTCCATCTTGTATTTTGTTGGCCTCGGTTTCACATGTGGTCTCTGGGGATCCAAGTTGTGAGTCGTGATGTCCATCGGTTGTCTGCCATTCTTGCTACATGACCAGCTCATTGCCATTTAAGTTTCCTAATGTATTCTATGATGTCTCTGACTCCCGTTTTCTTCCTTATATACTGTGCTTTCTTGTAATCTCTCCATATGAGGTTGCGCATGATTCTTTCATGCGCACGCTGCATGCTTCTCAGTTTGAGGGTTTGTCTCTTGGTTAGATTCCATGTTTCAGCTCCATGAGTGACTATCGGGATGATGTATTGGTTGTATACTCTTCTTTTGGGGATTATTGGGATCGACTTGTTTTTGAAGATTGAGCTTGCTTTGCCGAAGGCTTGTCATCCTATGGTGATTCTCCGCTTGATTTCTTCTTCTCTATCCCAGAAAATGATCCGCTAAAAAGGGGCCACATGACAAGCAGTGATAATAAACTCATTGTCCATGAGTTTTTGTTTCCACATAAATTCTTCTAAGTAAGACCATCAATGGATAAATCACCGCAATTGCCCTGATATTGTCTACGTCGTTATCTCCTTTCGCTGGTCGTATAAATCAGGCAATGCTGATCATCTACTCCCATCTAGAATGAGTATCAACTTTTACTGAGAACTCATTTTGCACATACTCTAACAAGCGTACACGGACTGAAATTATCGACACGGTGTTACTTTCTGTAACTTATGGATCATACATTTCAAAATATTGTAACAGTTAAGCTAGAATACCTACCTACCTTTTTAGCTATGGCTTTTTTGTTTTAAAGATTCACACTGATAAGATACACCATTGGAAAGTTAATCTTCTTTCCAACGATATCATCATTGTACAATCATTGGGTTTCCAGGCCAAAACAATTTAGAGATATCAATTTGGCAGCCTTCATGAAAAATCTCGAGAAATAGCCGACATTTTGGATTTTCAACGAGGATTTTATGGAACTTTCAGTATTTAGAAATGCGTTTTGAAGAGAAAAAATTTTGTTCCCAAATTGTGCTTTGATGCCAGGACAGTATAAGGATAACATCAGAACAATTAATATACATTACGAATAAGCACACATTCAAATTTGTTTGTCTGTACATACCAAAAAAAATGAGAAAATGAAATTTTAAATTTTTAACATGATTCCCCGTAGCGGTTGTGTGTATTACAAAAATCTCCACTTTAAATACTCTTCTACTTGAGCGAGAAGAATCCCAAATAGCGTGCACAGGCCTCCCAGCCCACATAAACAGAGTGAGTGAGAAGGATAGAGACGGACAGTCGTTAAAAAGTAGAGACAAAGTGAGTAGGGAGGGGAGATACTGATAGAGAGCGAAGAAGAGTAGAAACAGACGAAGTGTGAGTGGGAAGGAGACAGACAGACTGACAAAATCCCTTTTGAGGGGCCGACTCTAGGGTTCCTAGTGCCCTGGACCAGTTAAACTTCGGCGCCCTTAAAAGTACATCAGTACCTTATTTATTCATGTATCAATGTTTTACAGTAATATATATATATATATATATATATATATATATATATATATATATATATATATATATATATATATATATAATGAAGCTTTACACAATGGGTTTAAACAATATTTTTTCACTATAACACATTTAAGCTTTAGCACTCAGTAAATACTCGAAAATATCGTTACTACTTATGTTTATTCTGTAAGGTCAAGAAAATCTTTATCAGTTCCCAAAATACACCAGAAGTAAGATACTCCTTGCTCTCACGAATGTGAAAAAATGTCGTTTTATATACTGTGTTTAGCTACTGTCTCTTAGATCCGTATAAGCAGAGATTACTTGATTCACAAAAACCACCATGGATCCCCAACTACTATAACTGTAATCTAAAAGTAATAGGCCATCAACCAGTAAAAACCCCATGTTTCTATTTTCATTAGTATCTGAGTTAATAAGCTGTAAAAGGCCTAACGATTATCCGAGCTGAGACGGTTTGTTTTTTCAAAAATCCAAATGGATCTAGAAAACATATGTGGTCGGAAGGTGAAAACTGTATGCTTTATCTTCAATAGTTTCTGAGGTATGAGGTAACGAATACATTCGATTAAAACAACATCGCCTACGGTTTAAACACAAGGAAAATACCTATTTATCGCTTTGTTCCTTTTTATGCCAGACAAATAAATTCCTATACAAATTTTCTAGAAATAAGCGAGTTATTGATGAAAAAAACGTGAATGAGTCTCCATAGTGGCAGCCATCTTGGACTACTGACGACGTAGAGGCATTATGCTACTAATTCAGCCCCAAAACTTGGTAGTCCATGTCAGTAGACTAATTAGCAATGTATTCATGGTAGTCATTCCTTCCCTTTAATTAAAATCCAACGGTATGACATTCGCCCCTTTGATGTCTGACTATTGGTATCCATCAACAATAATCATAAAACGGATTGCTGTCCCAACGAGCTTATACCTATCGCCTATCACCAGTGTTGTTATATCCATTTTCATGTTTACATTAAAAAAAAAAAAACATCTAAAAATTTTTGATACTCCACATAAATGATGGGCCACTCTCTCGCAGAAGCATGACTGACATAAAACCCGTACTGGACACATTCAAGGCTCAAAATACGTTTGCATAATTGAAAAGATTTATGCAGCACACTTGGATGATAGAAGTGTCTACAACCAATTCATCCCTCCGATAATCAGCTACAGAGCTGAAACTTGGGACTTGATCAAATGGCTGGATTTTAAACTGAAAACCATGCAACGTTCACTGGAGAAAACCTGGATTAGGATTACTTGAATAGATCACAAGGTAGCACAGTATATTAGAAAACAAGGGTCAGAGATATCATAAAAAACATGAGAAAATTCAAATGGCAATGGGCTGGTCGTATGGCAAGAATTTCAGACAACTGCTGGACATCAAGACATGCATCGTGGATCCCCAGGGATAATATGCGAAACTGTGGCTGGCAAAAAATAAGATAGCGTGATGAACTTGATAAGTTCAGAAAGAATTGGCTTCGTGACTGGCTAATCTAGGAGAAGGTCTATGTCCAACGAAGAACGATAAAGGTTGATTATGATGGTGAGGATGATGATTGTGCTGCGACACATGGTTTGAGAAGCACTGCTACAAAGAAAATTATAATGATGATTGGTAAATGATATACTTACCAATATAGTTTCTACTGCTTTCCCGTTCGGTTATATTGATGTTAAAGGCACCTTTTGGGATGGTCATGATTCTGTTGTAGCCATATTTCATGAGGTTGGCATCCGCCGTGAAGTTGGATCGAACAACACGGCATGATTTCTCTTCACCATTGCAAACTCCACATAAATCAAGCCTGGCTGTCGATCCGATTATGCCATCGCAACCAACTTTCTGGAAACAGGAAGGTAAAGATAAAGTTAAACTGAGTCAACATACTTATATAATACGCCAGTTGAATCTATAACATACTTTTCTATTATCCACGTATTTAAAACAGAATGTGCATTTGAATATTTCATATATGACAGCATTTTGTTTGTGTGTAACACTTTCCAATATTTATACAAGAACAATAATAATAATAATAATAATAATAATAATAATAATAATAATAATAATAATAATAATAATAATAATAATAATAATAATCTCAACCAATAACGGGGGAAAGGATGCCTATTAATAGATATGACCTTTCTATCAGCAAAAAAACAGATATTTGAAAGTTTTTGAAAAATTGTATAAGTACAAAGACCAAGAAATTGAGATCACAAAAATGTGGCAGCTCAAGACTGAAACAATACCTGTTGTTATAGGAGCCTTTAGGGTCATAAAAAAGGGTGTCAATAAATATCTAGGTAGAATACCAGGAAATCCAAGCATCTATGAGATACAGAAAATTGTCCTCGTGGGCACCGCCCATGTCCTTCGCCAAGCACTGTCAATGAAATATTTTGTTTTTTCTAAACTATGTACTGTTTCTTGTATAGCCTCTTGTATTAACCCCTTTTTGTATGTATATATAAATCTTCCAGTTCCCACAGAGTCATAAAATCCTTGCCTGCCCTTTGTTTTCGAGTTGAAACTCGGTGTGCAATGAAACATCAAAAGAAAGACGTTAAAATAATAATGGTTACCATAAACAAATCTCTATGTAACAGACTCTTCTTTTTTTTTTTTTTTTTTTTTTACTTAATTGTGAATCGTGTTAGCAGTTCACTATATAATTGAAAATCATTTTTTTTCCTCCAGCTGAATAACTTCCTTCACGTAATTTCCTCCCCTAGGATTACCTAAACCTTGATTTTTTATTTTCGTTCTTTTTTTTTTTTTTTGACGCCGGTTTGATTTACATTGACTGACAATTGTGGCCCTTTAGGTATTGACTCTACTTATGTGGTCCCTAAGGCATTAGTTCTTGTAAATCTTTTAACTACTCTAATTTGGCAAATCCCTTTAAAGAACAAAGGAAAAAAATGATTACCAGGGTTAGTGGGTCTAAGAATCAGGAGACACTCAGAGAGTGCATACTCTTAGCAACACCATTATCACAAAGAACTGGATGAAAAACGGTTCGTATATATCTACGATGGAGTGCAGAAAACTGTGAAAATATTCTGAGATCCTCCTTCAAATCGAATCTATCATTTATTAGCCCACGCTCCATCCTTCTGCAAATGTTATTGAAATTAATTGAGAATTTTTCAGAGATATTGTGTCGAAAAACATGAATGAACACATGGATATATGAAAAACAAAATGGTGCATTCTCACCCCTTTGCCAACCATTCGAGAAGATTTCACCAAAAATCATTGAGAACCTTTGGAAATATTGCGTAGGGCTATGATTTTAGAGTTCTGAATAGAATTCCTGGATCTGACCGAAATTTAATCAATTATCTTAAGCCACTTTCACGAAATTTCATTGAAATTAAATGAAAACCTTTTAAAATATTTTGAGGACAGACAAACAGGGAACAAACACAAAAGCTGACATTCAAATTGTAGATGTCTGTACAGACCATTTCTGACTGGACGGATGTAGATGTGGTGCGTTAGCCGATGGGGTTTTCCAGGTCAGGCGTTGTATTGCTCTGTGTGGTCGCATTAAGGGGGCTCAGGATACGTCCTGAGACCTCAAGTCAAGAGCACTTATGTCCTTGCGACACTAGTTGGGAGGACTTGAGAGAATTTTTCGAGGGGTTCCTACGCACACTTTTGTGAGGGTGATAACCCCACATTAAACCGACCTCATGGCACATCCTGTTTTTGTGGGGCTTCAGATGAATGACAAAGATCACTGACATTGATTGGCATTTTCCGCAGAAAATAAACGAATTACAATATTCATTTCCTTATCTAGCGTCATTTTCAAAACTTATCTTGAATACTTGATCACTGTTATTGTCGACGAATTGTTGAGATGATACGAATTTGAAAAATGTTGACACAAATTTAGTAATACTTTGATCAGTGCTCTATGTATGCTTGATAGAAAGGACGACTAACTAAACACAGCACCAAGAACGTCACCAAGAACACCAACCGGATAACTAAAACACTAGATGAAAACCAACCACGGGAGCAGGCTGAATTTAGAAGAAACTATTCGACCAGGCACCATCTCCATTCAATAAATCAGCTGAAAGAGAAAGCAGCAGAATATAAAATGCCACCCGCTGTAGCATCTATAGACTTCAAGAAGGCATTTGACTCTGTAGAAATTCCCATGGTCACGAAGGCCATCACTCAACAATCACAGCAACTCCTTTCCCAGGCTTAATAAGGACTGAACTCTTCAAACCCGAAAAGGGATAAGATAAGGTGATACCAGCTCACCAAAACTCTCCACAGCCTGCCTCGAGATGATTTTCCAAAACCAGGACTGGAAGAATAGAGGAATCAAAATAGATGGCGAATATCTCGGCAACCTCAGATTTGCAAACGAAATTGTCCTTTTTGTAGAGAACCTACATGACATCCAATTAATGCTAGATGAACTGAACGAAGAAAGCAAAAATGTTGGTCTACATATGAACTTCAGTAAAACGAAAATCATGTGTAACGATCACATTGAGAATGAGAACTTATCCGTCAAAATCGAAGATGTAAACTACTACATCTACCCAGGACAACAAATCTGTATGAAACCCACGAAAGAGGAAGAGATCAAGCGAAGAATCACAGTAGGATAGTTAGCCCTCAGCAGAGTAAAAAAACAAAACAAGTTGATCCTAATAATCCTAAAAAGAAGAGTATACAACCAATGCCTCCTCCCAATAGTCACTTATGGAGCTGAAGCATCGAACCTAACCAAGAGACAGACCTTCAAACTGAGAAGCATGCAACGCACACATGAGAGAATCATGCTCAATCTCACATGGAGAGATTACAAGATAGCATAGTATATAAGGAAGTAAACGGGAGTCAGGGACATCATAAAATCTGTTAGAAAACTTGAATGGCATTGGGTAAGCCTTGTTGCAAGAATGGCAGACAACCGATGGACATCGCGACTCACAACTTGGATCTCAAGAGATCACATGCGAGACCGAGGCTGACAGAATACAAGAAGAAGAGATGAACTAGACAAATTTAGAAAATACAGGCATTGCGACGCTCACGCTAGAGATGTGTGGCGAGTTCTGGGGAAGGTCTATGTCCAATGACGGGCGTTAAAAGACTGATGATGATGATGATGATGATGATGATGATGATGATGATGATGATGATGATTGCTGGGTCAGTGACTCTAAAAGGCCCAGTCACATCATTTGCTCTGAGTGGGAGTAATGTTTCAAGAGTGACTACCCAAACAAAACCGCAAAAGCATCACCAAGAAAACAACATTTCGAAATATATGAGATGGCGTGACGAACTAGATAAGTTCAGAAAGTACTTGCTCCGTGACGCCCACGATAGAGAAGCCTGGTGAATCTTTGGGAAGATCTATGTCCAACGACAAGTGCAAAACGGCTGCTGTTGCTCCTGAATCAAAACAGCTCTATACGGTGTCATTATAACATTATATAAAAAGCATGTCTAGACTATCTGTTTTTGCGTTCGCTGCTGCTCTCTCGGTTAGGTTCATTCTTGTCATTTTAATATAAATGATTTTGTTGCTGAACCTTAACAAGATGGGCTTGATCAGTGCCGTTTATTCCATCTGATTACTACCTTCCGATTTGGTGAAATATCATAAGGTATTGAAGTATATAGCCACATTATAAATTATTGTGTATGTGCTTGTGCACATGGTACATTAACTATAATACACAATATGCAGTTATTCCTGATACCGTCCACCATACTGCCTCTTATCATTCATGATTTATTTCGGAAATTTATCATTAAAATTATTGGGAAAAATATTTGAAAAAGATTGCTGTAGCAAATCAATGGTAAACAGGGTAGCGCAGTATAGAGTATTTGCTATATGCATATACACCAGATTTTCATGATCTTCTCTACTCCATGCTCCACCTCAGCAGTCCAGCGAATGTTACACTAAAACAGTAATTTAATTATATATTATGTGACAAACGGAACCAAATCCCACTTGCCTTTTAAAGGATAAATTCAAGTGCTCATCTGAATATTGACGAACTTTTTTTGTAAACACAACCCTCTTGAGTGGCTAAATATTTGTAAATGAAAAATCTTTTGTAAAAAAAAAAAACACTTATGCACTTCAGGATACTTTCGAAAATTTTGCAATTTCTATACATATGAAATTTCATGACAACAACACAATTGCCTCATTGGTTTTATAACGCACAAAGTTAATGATTTAAGTATTAGTTACGATGAAATCTATAGTAAAACTAGTAATTGATAGTATCGTGCAAATAAGAATTTATAGTATCGTATAATTAGGAGTTAATCCGTCAAGTCCCAGCATGGCTCAGTTTTGAACCACAGAACGCCTTTTTGTTTTTCCCATCCGAATTCTAAATTGCCTCTCCCACAAAAAGATTTACATTGCCATAATGTGGGGCGTATGCCCTGCGTTCAGAATCACTGCCCCCGTGATTAGTCTTGCTTCAGATGAGTGGTTTTTGTATTTGAGCAAAAATGCTATCCTAAACCTTTCTATTTCTATCTGCCATGTCCCCCACCCCAGACGTGACCAATTGTGGCTCTCCAGGTTTTTTGTCGTTTGCAGAAACTCTTGCTATTTTACTCTTTCTGTTACTTGCTCTACCATCCATTTACTTAGCCATCTATATGCCTTATGAGCGTCAAGTTCTCAAAGGTTCCCTTCCTCAAATGCTCAGAAAGTCTCTTTCTTCTTGTTAGCAACAGTTCCCCTTGTTGTTCCTGGTTTCATCAAAACTTTCACATTAGTTATAGACTCTATCCTAAACAGGACCCCATGTCATGCGCCAAAAAAGTTTTGTGCCCATCTCGTAATGGTCACTTCCTGAAAGATCTAGCCACAAAAGGTCTTGCCACAAAAAAGCAGCGACAGAAGAGATTGGTGGCAATTGATACTACTTTTTTTGAAATCAGGAGTAGAAAAGTCTCATATGATATGGGTTAACCAAGAAAGACCTAAGAACATAAGCTATTCTGGGAAAAAGCGTGAAGTCATGCATATGTATATACATATTACATCTATGAGGGCTATATGGTATAAAAAACCCAATTAAAATAAAAATAACATTGATTGAAAAGTATATGCATATGTACACACATATTATATTAATGTAGACCATATGGAATAAACCCTAACCCTATCCCTAGCCCTAAGATTAAGCAAGATAAGCACGTGCTTTGGGCATCAAGCAAAGGAGTTGGATTGACACAGCAGTGTTACTTCTAGTGTCGGATTTACCCTGGATCTGATTGCAAATAGTGTATTTTTGCATTTGCGTTTTTCCTCATAACGATTCTCATAAGAAATGAAAATGAAAGTGTGTACGCTCTGTTTGCTAGGGTAAGTTTTGTTCACTATATATTCCGTTGATCTTTTGTAACGAGTTACTAAATGTTTGTTGGTATCCGATTCTCATGAAGTAATACTGAATCATTGTCCCCTTGTTGGATGTAGTGTCGTTTTTGTATTCACAATCTAATGTTGCATTTGTTATGCTCTATAATATCGGTGCTGCAGTGTTTACTGTAAATAAATCTTACTTGACTTTTGTTTCAATCTCAAAGATAAAATTTTATTTTACGATTTAGTATTTTTCAAAATTTTGAATTACGTATACATTGGTGGTGGAACCACTATGTTTTCAGAGCCTAAGGCATTTGAAAGTTTTAATCTGGCCCTGTATACCTCAGACCCAAACTTCAGTTAGTTAGACGAAGTGTTAGTGTCACCTAGCCCTTTGAATACTTAGCCCCAGCAAAAAGTATTATCAAGATCTTCCGGGGTCTTAGTTATTTTGTCGTAGCCTTTTTGTAGCTGTAGTAACTAGTATTTAAAGAGTGTGTTATTTCATAATATATATATTTGCCACATCAACTTGGATATTTTCATTAGCCTCTGAAAAAAAACTTACACCGGAAGTCGATTGACCACGAACAGACCAAGGCATTGTTTCCTCTAAACCGAACGCGATCACACATTTTGCAACCAGCACACTAAGTAAAATAACGTGCGCATAAAAGGTTAGTCAATATAATAATTTTACTTGTAAATAGAAGTATAAAAGGTCTTATTTATCACTCAATAGGAACCGTCATGTGAGCAACGTCTTTTGGTGGCCTGCCGTGTTGGAAGTAATCAATCGAAACATTCGAAAGGGTGATCAACGAATAAATCACTTCTCTCACCTTTTATTTGACAGTGGTCACTGAAAAGTCTGAGCAGGCACAAAGTAAGGACCAATTTAGCAAAAACTCGAATTGAAAATGAAACTCCTACTAGAAAAACCTATGGATTATAGCAGATCATAAATACTATGCAAATTTTGACAAATCATATCAATACTCACTTTCAGTCATACATTATAAAGAACTGTCGCAAATATTGAGTGACGATTTGACACATTGTATCGGAATATATAGTCATATCGCTTAAAATACTTTTTTAGTAAATACTTTTTTAGTAAATACTTTTTTAGTAAATACTTTTTGGAGATTTTTATTTGTTTTAGTGTTTACTTACCGTTAGAGTATAACTAAAATCTAATGTTATATATATATATATATATATATATATATATATATATATATATATACTTTGTATGTATTGTTTTATAACAATTAATGAGCGTTCGCGAAAAGTTTTTTCTGATCGGTCGCAAGTTGGAAAGTTTGAGAAGTCATGGAGATGATAATTCACAGAGACAAGCAAACAAAGCAAAACTACAATAGAAATAAAAATGACATAAAATAATCTCAAGTGGTTCAAGTTGATTATCTCTTGTTGAGATTCAAATGTTATGAGTAGGCGAAGACCGAAGACAGCGAACAGACAGCAAAGTGTTAAGTTACTTCAGATAAAGATAAAGTAAAAACATTCGAGGAAAAAAAAACTTTCATAAAAAACACTTCCCGTTTGCAACTCAGCAAATCTCCAGCTAAATTGTATTTGGGGGATAATGGCTGCTTTTAAACAATGGCTGAGTTATTTCTTCCTTTTTTTTCTTCAATGCAACTCCCAAGATTGTAAAAAATCAAACACAGATATAGGTTTACATGTCGGGTCAGGCTGGCACCTAGTTATTTGCTCATTCTAAAACTGCATGAAAAAAAACAAAAAAAAAAAACAAAAAAAAAACGGGAAAGAAACGAAATGCAATCGGAGAGCACACACTTCTGTCAACCCAGTTGACACTAAAAATGGATGAAAATTAGTTGAGTTGTAGTTACGATACAGGGGAGGTAAATGTGGAAGATCCAACCAATTCTTCCCTAGCCCATAACCTACCTTTTGTCAGTAGAATTCACTGAGAACTTTTAGACTGACAAGTGTGGATACATAAATATACGATAAAATGCCTCCCAATAAAATGTAAGACAGCGAGCAGACTACAGAGTGTTAAGTTACTTCAGTTAGAAACATAGTAAAAAATTTCAATGAATTTTTTGTAACGTGACTCCCAAAATTGTAAAAAAATCAGACAGAGATATAGGCTTACATGTCAGGTCGGGCTGGCACCTGCTTATTCGCCCATTTTTTTTTTTTTCAAAAAGGAAAATGATCTTGGTGCACACATGCGCAGTTAAGCAAGAGCGTTATTTTGGGCGCGCCAAATTTGACACCACCAGTGAAATATGTTTCATGCAGTGACGGATTGTCTACGACCCTTTGCCCTGAGGCCGAGCTTTCGTAAAACTCCCACATATGTTTGTTGCTTAATTTAGAAAACAAACTTCTATTTGTAATAGTCTAGATATATAAAAAAAAATATGCAAAAGTACTTAGATATCATCCAAAGTATTCATGTGTACACTAAATCAAACATTTTCCCTGCATTCGTCCCCATCCGATTCCCAAGCTTTCGGCTTGTGTCTACTCAGCCTAATGTTTAATCCGCCCCTGGTACCGAACTTGAATAGTTAAATGAGAAAATAAATGAAAAAAAAATGAATTGAAACAATGCAAACAGTTAGGATTTTCAGTCAGGACATTAGAAATGAGCGAAGAATATAGAAAAATAGGCAATTTCGGTGATGAACAAAGGTAAACGAGTAAGCAATAGAAGAAATTGAACTACACATCCTGAAAATCATTACGACGCTGAACATGAGTATCTTGGAATACTGGGAGTGGATTCAATCAAACAAAATGATATGAGGTGATATTTTAGAAACTAAACTCAACATCAGAGACACGAACAGAAGAATAAACACTTGGGCAGTATTCATAGTTATGTATTCGGGGCTCTTTCTAAGATGAAAAAGAGAAAAACTTAGAACTTTGGAGCGAAAAAGACGAAATAGATTAATCCTTTCTCTCTTTGTAGGCAAAGGTAAGCAAGTCTGAGGTAGAACTATGTGAATAACAAAGTTACAATATAACTACATACACGAGGATATATGGAGTTTAAGAATGACTAAAAGTCTTGAAATGAAGGCAAGACCAGCTCCAATCCAATAGAACCAATTGCTCCCTATCAGGTCCCACGTTTAAGGGGACCCTGCGCTACGGTAATCAACTCTAGTGTTGTCAAATACATGGAAAAATCACATAATACACCTAATATTATATTGCAGGTTTTACTGAGAAAAATAACGATTTGAATTCCTAAAACTCAGAAATTTGTTTATATTATTCATACTTGAATCTCTTTACTGTGCTTGAATTAAATGATAAATGGATCTATTATAGAACGGTTAAAAGGAAGAATCTCTGAAAAAATTGAAAAGAAAACACATGCAACAGCTGTTCGATACCAATGAATCTATTAAGTTTAGGGTTGTATGTTTGGAACCTCATATGAGGATCCATTCGGTCTATTAACTCCCATGTCCTTTTTAAGCGCACATTTTGATTGCATTCCATTCTAACAAATACACACACACACACACACACACACACACACACACACACACATATATATATATATATATATATATATATATATATATATATATGTGTATATATATATATAAAACTTTATTCATATCCATAAGAATCTGCAGACCTTGGTTATGAACCTGGGGCCTCGCAAAAAAGGAAAAAATGTTTCAAACCCTGCAGCTCCTAAGGCCTACTTTGGATGAAGGAACGCAGAACCAGCAGTATTTAATTTATCTAGCTTGAAGTTAGTGTATTGGCTGTTTCATGATGTGTACGCAATAATTTTGATAGCCTTCAAGAATTTTGATAAAATGTACATCCCAGAGCAGGCATCATATTTCCAACTGGACGAAAAGAAAAAACAAAACAACAAAACAAAAACAAAACAATAACAACATATTTCATGCAAGGTAAGCAGAAGTTTCATTTGGGAATCCCTGTGATTAAATACTCTCTAAAAAATCTCCCTCGAGTAAAATTTGTGTCTGGGAATTCGCATCGAAAAACTAACAAAGAAGGTTTGAACGTAGATCTAAAGAGATGAGTTCAAACATTGTATTCCTTAATGCTTTAGTGTCAATTTACCTCTGCCAACGGCGGAAGAGGTATATGTATTCACTCATGTCTTTCTGTCCGTCTGTCTGTCTGTCTGTCTGTCTGTTTTGTTCAAAGAATGTTTCTCAATAGTTCTCAATGAATTTCAAAGATTTTTTTTTGTCCGAGAATTTTTTTCCTGTTGATCCCATACATTAAATCACTCACTCATATTTGTCCACACAATATCCCCTGAAGTTTTCAATTGAGTTCAATGACATTTTGTGGGAGCGTAGGCCATGGGCTATGGGAGAACTGATTACATTTTGTGGTTGGTTCAGGAATTACTTTTTATCAATAAACTGATTTTCATTCAGCTTTTTGTGACAATGGTGTTGGTGGAGGTATGCCCCCTCTCTGAGTTGACATTGTTGTTTGGTTAGCTTGATTGTTTGTTCTGCACTTGTTGTCAAATGTTATTACGGGCGTTTCGTTACGTCCCACGGTCGGATAGACCAATTGATATTCATAGTCATCAAAGGGAGACATCAAATGAGAGTAACCAGTGTTATGTGACGTGGAAAAGAGCCAACATAAAGTAGCATACCTAAGTTGAATGTTCTGCTTTTGAAACAAATTGTAACAAGTAATGCAGGGGAGGTAACTGTGAACGTTTAGATTTTCTGCATTTCGGACTATTGTCTTAGTAAAGGAAAAAGATATCTCTTGATCGAAAATATATCCCCAAATCAGCTACAAGTACAGAGGTGTTTTTAGCGATGATAAATTATTTTTATTCTTTATTTCTCATATGATGCCTCTATCACCAAAGGGGAGCCAGGTTTAACACACCTGCTGTTTAACCAGCTCAGCTACAAAAGCTTTTGCTGCCAAGCTGGAGTCCAGGTCCAATTGTTTAACCGATCGCACCATGTTTGTTTTGTTTTCTGAAATCTTAGCATCAGTATCATTACTTATTTTTCTCATTAGATTGAGTATTGTATATCATTGTTAATAATTTTTTACTACTATTTACACTCATCTTCATTTATTGGTTGTTTTTTTAATCACAGATTTGGCAGCGGAGACGTGAGTTTGAGTGTCACCAAAAACTTACTCTTTATTTCCGAGCTGTTTACTTACTGCCGTAGATTGACGGACTGAGCTAAATCTTATTAAAAAGAAAAAAAAAGAAAGAAGGAAAACATTGATGAAGGTACATAGAACTAAGAATTATTAAATGAAATGCTCTTCCAAACTTGGATGAAGACTAAAACTGTCAGCATCGAGTGTGATAGGAACGTACATTGCTCATTTTTACCTTTTACTATAACGCGACATCGCTAATTGTTTGCAAAGCTGTAACGAACAAAAAAGTCATGTCGTGTCATTGAAGTGGCTAGTTAGCTCTTATTGCCTTGTGGTGGTGATGGAGTTGCAAATTTGATATATTTTTCTCTCTACTTACGGTTTTTAATCACAAAGTATCAGGGCTCTTCCTGAATGTACTTGATTATTAACTTTCCAGGGAGACTGGACCAGGTCATGAAATCAAATAAACGTATAAAAAACACACACACACAAGGGAGAAAAGACGATGATGATCAGAGAAAAAACAAAGGAAACTCAGTCGTAGACAGAAGAAACATCGTGATAAAGGCTCGAGGATGGGTGATATTGAAATTATTTAAGACTCCATGCCATAAAGCAATGTTTAGTATTCTAGTCGCTACATTATAGCTATTTTAAAAATATGTCATGTTTTGGGGTATTTTTGTTTTATGATCAATGCATACTGTAAAAACAGCAAGTTTTCATTTGAGTGTGCGCTCGTTTTTGTACGATATCATAATTACATAAAAATATGTAGATTTCACGCTCGAAACACATATGTAGAATTCGAACTGGTCTCTTTCACCGCATCCAATTACGATATACATAGTTGACTAGTCAGGAGAGACATTTTACTTACCAAGGGCAGAACTAGAATTTTGAGCAGTGGGGGTCCAAGTGGAAAATCTTTGGCACGGGATGGGGGGTGTCAGAACGGAAGAACATATTTTTACAAATAAATATGTGAAAAAGAAAACAAATTTCAAATATCTTTTAAACACTTGTTGATAAAAGAGTCAAGTAAAATCAATCAATCAAAGAAATTTACAATACAACCAATAAATGAAAAATATAAGACGTATTAGAAAAAAAAGCCAAAAATACTTTTGTTTTGAAGTTAATTTTTGATTCCTTAGGACTGATTGAGTTTTTTTATTTCATAAAAAATATTCCCTCTATATATTTAAAAGAAATTTATTTGTCCTTTGCCTGCGCAGGTGGGGGGATATCTGGATTCCCTTGAACCCAAACTTCCATTCGATCTGCACCTGCTTATGGACTGTTCAAGCAGACACTTTTGAAATTCAAATGTCTACTGAAAACCTTTATCTAAAAAAAGTTGTTTAACATTCTAACTGAAAAACTGACCCCTTTTTTTTTTCTTTGATTGCTACAAATAAGAAAGTGGCAAAACATTTGGGGAATGAAATGTTTCAAGTTTTTGCGTTATGTTTGAAGTCTTATTTCCTGCTTATTACTTCCAGTCCACTTTAAAAGTAATCTACAAATGCCCGGACATGGAAGAAAGACCACCAAAGCTCCTTTTACTGTTTATCGCGTTACTTTTCATCTCACCTCTGACCCTAGCACTAATTATTTGCAACAAATGGAGTCGATCAGCTCTCATTTATTATGCTGTAATTCACCTTTGTCGACAAAGGTATATGTATTCACTGGTGACTGTCTGTCTGTCATCAGAATATCTTCAAAGGATCTCAATGAATTTCAATGATATTTTGTCTAAGAGGGGGCCATGGGTTTAGAAAGAATTGATCGCATTCTAGAATGGACCTTAGAATGGTTCACGTTTACTTCTCTATAGTGTAGCTATATATTAATTGATTTCCACTCCATTTTTAGTGATAATGGGGTTGGCAGAAGCATGCGCTCTCTGAGTTCTTTATAGTTCATAATCTAGTCATTTAGTAAGCGTAGTTCAGTTTTGGTACCTGGCCACAGGTATGAGAGGAACTTAGTGAGGATCAAACTCACTTCTCAATCATAATCTGCGAGACTTACTTGCTGACCAATACATCACGGTGGGGTGTCCCTTTCCTTTGTTATGTAGCGTACAATCAAAGTTTAATCACCGTACGAAATCTGTTTTTATGCAAGCATATCCAATTGACTGCCATTCACACTGTGATGGATAGGTCAGGGGTAAGAACGCCCCAAAAGTAGTTGATGCTTATCTTTTAAAAATATTTTCTTTTTAATCAGGTTCTTCTAAAAATATTTGCTTTTAAATATCTGACACAAAAAATCTTCCTCCGAGTCCCTAAGTTCTGATCGCGTGTAAATAGGGAGGAAGTGAAGGGATAGAGAGAATAGCTTAGCGATGAACTTACACCAAGGTAACACATAGTGTAACAATTGTGAAGTACCATTTTCAGATGGCTATTGTTTTCAAGTCACTCACCGATTAAAAATGTAGAAAAAGAGAGCAGAATCTCCCGGCAACCCAGCACGTACCGTACCCAGACTAAGGGAATGCCCTCAAATATATATGGGGTAGCGCCTAAGGCAGCGTTCGCCATCGAGACCCCTGTAGGTATATAGGGACCAACCGAATATACCGAATAAGGTAGCAATAATCTGAATGCTTACCAGAAAATAATGGCAACGGCAAGCTAGTTTAGCCACCACCACCCGAAATCCGTTATTACAACACAACCTTATGAATATCGTGGCGTTCCTATAGGATCATCATCTATCAAAGTCCGACTAAATTGCTTCATATACCACCGGGGGCACGCAGATACTGTCCAAACAAAACGAAGTCTTGAATATTAAAAAAGCTAAACAACATTAGGTTTACACTTACAATGTCCAAGATGTTAAATGAAGATCACAGACTAGATAAACTGATAATGGAATTTGACAACATCACCAGGCACATCGTAGGTATCATTGGAACCCAAAGAAAAAAAGAAAACCTCTTACATCTAAAGGTAAGCAATCATTTATTTTATTGTAAATAATGGGTCCATGAGCAGTGGTGTAAGTTGCCTTGTCAATGATAACTTCGTTGGCAACGCTATGGGTCCAAACAGTATTTCAGAAAAAGTAGTTTAGATGATAATTTAATTCAGCTAAAGATACTCAATAACCGTAATCTAGGTTTACGCGTCAACTTCGAAAATTTCTGAGCAGGAGATCGAAGAGTTTTATGACGACGTCAGTAAAATAATGGACCGAGAGAACACAAATCGCACGATACTCATGGAACACTTCCGTGCTAAGGTAGATAAAAGGAAAAGGTAGCATCAATTCGAATGCGCACAAGAAAATAATGACACAAGAAATAAAATTAGAATAATATGAGATAGAACAGAGAAACTGAAGAGAGGACATTCTATTAAATTTCTTAGACAGTGACAGAATGAAGATAACGAACACTTTTTCTCAAAACGAGATGGCCGGGAGTGTACTTGGAAAAACCTAAATGAAATAACAAAAAAACGAAACCAACTTCATAATAGCCGATAGAATTAATAACGTCAAAGACGGTAGCGTTATCAATAAAGTAAATATAAGGTGTGACGATAGAATGGTAACAGGCAGAATCAAATTTGACTTCAAAACAGAAAAGAACAACATGAATCTTAAGAAGAAAACATGGCCCAGTAATATAGAGAGAATTACCGATATCCAGATAGCGATTGTGGATTGTTTCAAGGCTTTGTGGGATAACGAAAGTAGCATAGAGGAAAAAGAGTAAAAATCTGGAAATCATAACTTAAAGATCGGTTGAAATGATAGGTAAAACAAATGAAAACAATAACTCAGGAAAATACTCACAGACACCTTAGGAATAATTAAAAAGATGTGGGATACGGTAAAAAAGATGAAAGTGGATGAAACCAAGAGAGCAGAACTTAAACAAATAAACAAAAGATGAGACAATAGAAAAATAAGGAAAAATAGAGGGGATAGTAAAGGCTATAAAAATAGGGAAGACCTTGAAACGCGCTTGAGTCGCAGACCACACTGGCAAGCAACAGATGTTTTCATTAAAAGACAGAAAAGCCCAAATTAACAAATGTAGAGACAAGACGTTAATAATAACTGAATTTACGAGAAACTCTATGCCTCCCCCCAAGTAAAACCGACCGACAATTCGATAGAGAACGTTGGTGTTCCTAACGTAACAACAGATGAAGTAGTTTTGGGGGCTACGAAATATGGAGAGCAGAAAGATGATGCAAAAGAGGTCTACCACAGAAAACTACTACAACGATTCATACAATGTTCACGAGAAAAGAAAGTGCTGCAAAACTTCTGTCAAGGAGTAGTAAAACTACAACACAGGAAAGAGGACAAAAAAGACCTTGTCAACTACTGCCCTATTACTTTACCACCGAACATTTACAAACTAATCTCTGAAATACTTACAAATAGTCTAACAATCATCCTAGATAAATAAAAACATTCACGCAAATAGGCAGGCTTTAAAAGTGGCTATTCGACAATAAACTACCCACACACATTGGAAGAGCTACTCGAAAAGGCATCAGAGTAGAACAAACCACTTTGTCTTACGATGACTATGGAAAAGCTTTTGATTCAATAGAACACACGGCAGTCTTCAACTCAATGCAAAGATAAGGTACGTGGAAATTATATAAAAAGTAATTGAGAAGATATACAGAATAGCATTGCGATAGTTAGACTTCCCAGATATACTAACAAGATACAGATTGGTAAAGAAGCTGAGACAAGGGGATATAATATCACCAAAACTGCAAGCCCCGAGAGAATGTTTCGAAAAAAAAAAAAATAGATAAAAATAAAAACTGTGGAAACATAGTTGTAGACATAGACGGACAACGTTTGAAGAATTTAAGGTATTGTGATAGTATTGAATCAATATAGGAAACTGCAACCAAAAGCGAAAAATAGGGGTAAAGATGAACAGAACCAAGACAAAAGTAACATTTAACAATAAAATTCCCCAAAAGACCATAAAGATAGACGATGAAGCCTTAGAATATAAGTAATGAATACAAACACCTAGGCCAGGCAATAAAGCTCGAGATGTGCCACAGAGACGGAATAAGTTGGCACATTACTACATTCGAAAGCATTTGGTATAAATATACATCACTGGACATACTGAAATGCAAATTTCCAATATATGTAAAGCATAATACCTGCTACGACGTAAGGATACGAAACATGGGAGAAAAAAATGAAGATTACAGGAAAGGGGAAAGACTACAAAATACTCAGAGATCGCATGTCTCTACTAATGCCATTGTCACAGATAACTGAATAAAAATCAGTTCATATATAGCAACGATACAGAAAAAAGAACGTATTATTTAACATTACCAACGAAGTTATTTTGTGGAGGGGTCGGGCAACGGAAGGATCGATTGGCTTTAAGGGGTGCAGACCCAGAAATTTTTTTCTATTATTGTGTAAAAAAATTCTCAAATACTGTGGAGATTGCTATCACTTGATATCTAGCATGGGCTAAATTTATATTACTGGTAAGAAAAATCACCAAGTACAAATGATAATAATAATAATAACACCTCATCCAGGCGAGAAGACTGGACTTAGTAAGTGTAGACAAGAAGAGGAAGACCTGCCAAATAGTACACGTTGCTGTACCTGCAGACCATAGAGTAAGAAAGAAGGAGAGTGAAAAACGGGAAAAATACCAGGACCTAGCGAGGGAACTGAAGAAGATGTGGAACATGAAAGCCAGGGTAGTGCCAGTTATAGTAGGCGCACTGGGAACTGTCCCAAAGACACTTAGGGTGAGACTGGAGGAGATCAGGATAAGAGGAAGGATTGAGACTGTACAGACCATAGCACTATTAGGAACTGCGCAGATACTGAGGAAAGTGTTAGAAATATAAAGACTGCAAGGTTAAATGTTAATAGTGACCCAACAAAGGAAGGGAAATGAAAGCGGAGATGTGAGCTGCAGCACTGACATGATGGGCGGGGGAGGGAGGAGACTTATTGTCACTCAGCCTTCAGCAATGACCACTGGGCAACCGGTGTGAAACTGTGAACCACAGTATTACTGAGACCTATAAGCACTAGGAGAGAAGGGCTGGAGACTTTAGGAGACTTGCTGTCACTCAAACTCCAGCGGATACCACCAGGCAACTGGTGTGAGATTGCAAATAATAATAATAATAATAATAATAATAATAATAATAATAATGATAACAATAATAATAATAATAATGAGCAGCACAGCAAACAAGGGAAGAAAAATAGGAACAGAAAAAACTATACGGAGAATTAAAAAGACAGATACAGAACGTTGTAGACGAGATACCATGGACATGGCTACGCAAGGGAAACCTGAAGAGAGAAATAGAATGAAAGATGAAACCGTAAACTACATAAGTAATGAATGTAGTCAACTCGCCCATCATATGGTAGCAACTGTGATACACTGGAAACTGAGCAAACAAAAAGGATTCAACCAGGTGCAAAAGTGGTATCAGCACGAACTAGAGAAGAATGGAAGCCATAAATTACTCTGGGACTTTGACATCCGAAAAGACCACCCAATCCAAGCAAGAAAACCAGACCTTGTTTGAGGAAGAGAGGGAAACCTGCGCAATTAAGACGTGGCCATGCCTGTGGATTACAGAGTGAATAGGAAAGAGGGTGAAAAGCTGGGAAAATACAAGGCAAGGGAGCTGAAGAAACATGAAAGTCAGGGTAGTACCAGTAATAGCAGGTGCACTCGGAACCGTACCGAAGACACTGAAAGCAAGATTTGAGGAACTTAGACTGAGAGGAAGGATTGAGACTATACAGACCACAGCACTACTGGGAACTGCACGAATACTAAGGAGAGAACTAGAAATATGAGATCTACAACCCCAGCTGTTAGCAATGACCAAACAACAAAGACGGCATGTGGAAGGGGCTACCAACCCCATCGCGCTGCTGTGAGGGAGGTATGAGAAGAGGGCCGGAGACTCGAGAAGACTCGTGTCATTCCTTCTTCAGTGGTAACCACAGGGCGACTGGTGTGAAACTGTAAACCACAGCACTACTGTGGACTATGAGAGTGTAAAGAGGAGGGCTAAAGACTTGTAGCAACTTGCTGTCACCCAGTGTCCATCGGTGACAACCAGGCGACTAATGAGAAAGTGCAAATAACAATAATACAAACGAAATGGAAGTTAAAAGAAATTGAAGTACATAGAATTGTTATTTTCAACTAAAACATTACACCCCCTCCTCTACCTCCTCCTCCTGTCTTTTTAAAATCTTTTTCGGCTCACTATTGTCACTAACCACTAAAATCATCAACATTATCACTCTCTCCCTCCTACCCATTTCATGGTCATATCTGGTCTTTGATTAACACTCCTTCACCAATTTTAAAGTATCATATTAACTTACAAAACCACATATATTTAGTGCAACTTGATTCAAATATGTGGGTGTATTTATTTGTTGATGTATCTGGATGCATATTTAACCTTTAGTACTTTGAATTTTTAAAAAGATTTTGTGCACTTGGTAACTTCGAAAGCTTGTAACTTGTCTGTCTGTTCACGTATGACCGCAATTGACATAACAGCACAACCTCAAAGACACTACCGTTTGCTGATCAGTATCGCCTACAGCGTACAAAGGGTTAAAACGTGTGGAAATGAAGGAGACCAAGTGAATTAGTTGAACTTTTTGCACCCATGCTATAATATTATCAACGTAATGCAGCTTTTGTTTGGTTTGATAAAGAAAAAAGATTGCCGACGGGTGGCCAACTTGAAAAAATCCAGGTTGACATATTCGATAGGCTAAGCGGTTCTGCAAAGTCACTGGGAATGCTTTTCTATACTTACATCGGCATTTTGTGAATCTGTTTACTACATGAACCCAAGTGGGAACTATAATGCATTTTCTATTGTGATAATTACACACACGCTCGCTTGCACATGCACACGCACACATTAACACATACGCACATGTAAATGTACAAGTACAGATACGAGAATACGCACACACACACACGTCCATGAACACTCACCTGCACGCACGCAAGCACTAACACCCTCACATACTTACTGTACAAGCGCCAGCGCGTGCAAACATACATGTTTGCACACACGTGCACACACACACACAAATGCATAAGCGCCTGCATACACACAAGCACATGCACACGCACAAGAATTAACATGCATGTTGACACACGTGCATACGCACGAACACACACACACACGCACAATCACATGCACACACACGTACAAATGTACACAAATATGCACATGCACACTAGAATACACTCCCAAAAGTAAGCACATGCTTATGCACACACACACACACACACAAGCACACATGCAAACTCACACACATGCATACATACATACAACCAACAATCCAATCAAGAAATTAATTCATGCAAATTTTAATTAGCAACGAACAGCCTAAATGTGGGTTTGGTTGTACATATTGTAGCAATTTGCCCTCAATGCTGGAAACCAGTCAAGGTCAGGTTTCTAATATCACAGCAGAGTTTAAAGCTAGAATATTGTCGCTATGTATTCAACTGCTAAACCCAGTGATGCGTTATATTTGGGTGGGTCATAGACATACCTTAAATTAATTATATATATTTAAATATATGTATATATATATATGTATGTGTGTGTGTGTGTATGTTTGCATAATAATGGATAATGATATGCGACAAGATATTGGTTTAATGATAGTTTGTAAGGATTACCATTAACAGATTTCCCAAATTATCCTTAAACACATATTGAATATCCTCCCCACAAACCAACTTAATATCTAAAGTTGAATGTATCCAGCACTTTACGAAATAAACCCGCCATACATCGAATACTACTTATGCTATTTTGATTCTCTAATTTGTACTGTGAGACATATATATATATATATATATATATATATATGTATATATATATATATATATATATATATATATATATATATATATATATATATATATATATATATATATCTTTCTCTCCATATATATATATATATGGAGAGAAAGAGAGAGAGAGAGATAGATACACAGACAGATAGAGCGAGGGAGAGAGAAAGAGAGATGGTGGAGTTCGTAAAAAATTGTGTGAAAATATCTACCCTCGCTTCTGAGGAGTGCGAGCTATTTATGAAATTGTCATTTAGTAGTTTTTCTTTAAAAAGTAATAAAATGACATCCTTTTCCGTCGTATTCAATAAAACTTGCATAAATGAAGTGTTGCTGCCCGATTATACTTTCTTCAAATGACACGACTCTGCAGTCAACAAAGGAAGTATTACCACCAAACCAAAGTTCGAGAAAGTTTGATACAACGAAAGAAAGACATTAAAAAAAAAAATAAATAAAACGACATTCCATATCCGTCGTTTCCAATCAAACTTGCATATATATGAATGAATGAATAAATGAATTGGAAGAAGAAGATGGTTGGGAGAGATTGCTACAACAGTAGGACTTTAAACGGCCCGGCCCAAGTGCGTATATTCACTATAGCCCGTACAATGGATTTTTATGAGGCCAGCTTGCCTAGGGACAACACCAACCTTAAAAGCAAAACTCAACATCCTATGGTCCACTGAGGTGGCACGGATAGGAGCAGGATTCCAAGGTCGTAGGTTTAACAGGAGTATCCTTCTCTTGACGGATGTACGCTGGCTGTGGGGGTCTTTCGCCCCTGGAGTATTCTGACAGTAGGGCTTGCTTCTGATTTGACCCTCAGGTTATGAACTATCCGTAGTTGGTAGATCCTGAGCCGGCTATAGAGTCTTACCGCCCCTATGAGGAATTATTGGGACAGTACAGCTTCAAGCACAGAACTCCCTGATGATATGGCCCTCGACAATTCCTAGACGCAGATACGCCGGATAGTACAACTACCTATTGCTTGAAGGCTTAGAGCAGAGATCACAGATGCTCTGACGAAGCAGATGTGCGCTGACTTTGGTCTTTGTTTTCGATTAAGAGGTATTTTAATTATTCTGCAGTTCAAAACGTACAGTCAATGAAGAGAGTAAATTGATTTTTAGGAAAGTAACTCAGCCTTTGTCCATTCGAAATTCTCTCTATTTGTTCAAATCCAGTTTTCAGTCAGATTACGGTGTTAGCAGAGGTAAGCGACCTCTGCATGCTTTATCGTTTTCTTACTGAAACATTTGAATTAAAAAAAAACATTTCATTGAGAAAAGAAAGTTGCCACCTACATGACATTTTCCCGAGATGCAAACATCATTTCCAGTTTCATGACAAGGAGTCCCATCAGGTACTGTATGCCCAGTGGGCACATAATAGTTCCCACTCCTGGCATGGCACATTGTCTTACAGGGTCGTCGAGCTGAAATGGTAAAAAGGAAAAGCACATTCATCATTATACTTGTAAAAAGGTACCCGGAACGCCAATGATGCAAAAACAGAATTGTTGGGACTCAAGCAGCAAATAAACATTTACGTAAAGAGAACTTATAAAAGAAAACAAAGAAAAAAATTCTCACTTTGCTTTTAACCTCTTGAAGGCAGGGGATTTTAATTCACTTAAGATGATTTTTTGGAGGAAAAAAATTCTCATCGATTTTCATACCTGAAGAGGAAATTTGCCTCCCATTATTTTTAACCACTTAAAGGGGTAAAAGTTTCCCTTATCTTCTGATCTCCCAAAGAATTATATATAAACACATGAAATACGAAAATAAGTTTATGTATATTGAACGGTAAACGAACATCCATTTTAGTATTATAGTTACATTGAAAAAAGAACGCCCCTTAAAACCACTTGGGATAAAATTATTAAAACTCTCACCTTAAATCTCTTAAGTCCATAGACCATGTATAAGATGGACAGACATTTGGCATATCTCACTTATATATATATATGTGTGTGTGTGTGTGTGTGTGTGTATGTTTGTGTGTGTGTGTGTGTGAGGTTATTTTCATACACATGGCTCAATCAGAGTGTACATCGTCATTACCATCATAATCAGCCTTTAAGCATCAGTCGTTGGACTTGGACCTACCCAAACATTCGACAGACCTCTCTATCATGGCCGTATCGGAGTCAGTGCTCTCTGATTTTTTTAACCTTCATCATCGTCACATTTCGCTTTCTTTCGACCACAATTTTGCAAATGATCTCTGGGGATCCATGTTGTTCGTCATGATGTCCAGCGGTTGTCTGGCATTATTACAGCATGGCATCCTTGTACTGTATACGGTTATTACGGAGACTATCCACAATGCTTCCTTTTATCATTATTCATTTCAGAAATTTATCATTGCTATATTCATCACCAAAAATAAGAAGATCCCATTAATCCTAAAGAGAAGGGTGTATAACCAATGCATCCTCCCAATAGTCACTTATGGAGCTAAAACATGGAACCTACCCAAGAGACAGACCCGTAAATTGAGAACCATGTAACGTGCACATGAAAGAATTATGCTGGGCCTCACATGGAGAGACCACAAGACAGCACAGTACATCCGAGAAAAGACAAGAGTCAGGGACATCATAGAATCCATTAAAAATCTCAAATGGCGGTGGGCTGGCCATGTTGCAAGAATGGCAGACAACCGATGGACATCACGACTCACGACATGGATCCCCAGAGATCACATACGCAACTAAGGCTGGTAGAATATTAGATGGAAAGACAAGTTCAGGAAGTACTGGCTCCGCGACGCCCATGATAGAGAAGAGTGGCAAATCCTGGGGAAGGTCTATGTCCAACGACGGACGTTAAAAGACTGATGATGATGATGATATTCATCACCAAAAATCTTTGAAAAAGGGAGTTATAGAGAATCAGCGTTAAACAGGGCAAGACTGAACGGTATATTACTTTACTCTCTCTCTCTCTCTCTCACTTTCTGTGTGTGTGTGTGTTATATGGAAACACTCCTCAACTCGCAGATGAAAAGGGAACGGGGACACAGATATAGGTAAAACATTTGGGACAAGATCAAGTTTCAATCTAAACATCTACATTCATAGTGTGAGTGTGTGCGTATAAGCATGTAGATATGTATACGTATAACTTCTTACGGATAAATAGAAAGAAATGTGAGAAAAAGGGGAGCAAATCTGAATCACTATGAAATATCAACACAAACGTGCAATGAATACTATATCGCTGAACTCGTGCTGATATTATATCACTCAAGGAGGCCGGCCATCCCCATTGACAGGTGCTGAAACCCACTATTACCTGATCCGGTGTCACTGTCTTCCATCTCAATCTGAATTATCTTATATATATATATATATATATATATATATATATATATATATATATATATATATATATATATAATGATTATATAACGAGAAAGACAACTCAATTTCATTTTGAAGTAGGGATAGAGATACATTTTTCACAGGTGTTGAGAACATATGATAATTTAAAAAGATGAATTCTGATTTTCCAATTTAATGTTTTCTTATTAATTTATTTCCAGCACTGAAAACTCTCTTCAGTCTTTGAGAACGTCAACAATAAGAGCCAGGTCAAAGCATTCTTCGTGTCTTTCAGACAGATGTGATCAGGCAATTCCCGGTCCTCTTTGTAGACGGGTGTCATATCAGTCAGATGAAACCGAAACCATTGGAAAAGAACCCCCTCCCCACATGCAATTTATTTTATGGTCGAGTTATGGTGAAACATTCGAAAGTGTTGATTTGCTGCTGTAAGTGGTGAAAAGTAATTGTTGTCGATTGCGAGCTAAATGCTCTGACTCATGGATAGAGCTGGGCTACCATCCATTAGAATAAAACGGAAGACATAGAATCGCAATGATTGAAATTCTCGCCATCCGCAGTTAATGCGCAAATAAATAAATGAAAACTGGAAATACGAATCGAGGGCTCAGGCAAATACAGCACTCTGGTGGATGAGGAGTTTCTGCGTAAAATGAATATATCGCTTAAATTCGGCCCTACTGATCACCCAGCTCCGTAGTCCAGAGATAGGATATTGGCCCCCGGGTCCGATGTGAGGGTTTCAATTCTTCCTCGCGATATTGGATGGTATAGTGTCTATAGCAACAGTGAAGTGATGTAATACATCGAAACAGCTCTCTGTGGATGACACGACAATATATATATATATATATATATATATATATATATACACATGTATATATATATCATAATGTGTTATATTACTTTAAAACTTTATTATCTCTCACTATTAAACGTTTAATGTATCATTTGGCCTTGATAGCAGAAATCGAATGAATGATTCAAGAAAATGTGACTGCAGCTAGAATCGAACCTGTGATCAATGAAGTAGCCGCTTTAACGCAGCGTTGCTCTTACCACCGGGAACAGAAAAGATAACTGCTTCAACTCAAAATTCTCATTTTGTTCATTCACTGTCTACATCTGCTCCATTTGCTTCTAAGTGTTGTCAGTTATATTACCAGGAAATGTATATAAAATCCAACAGAAACAATTATAAATACGTTATAATATATTGAAACCATTTAAAATCTCCTGTTATTCAGCTCAATGTTCAGAGAAATGTTTCGTTGAAGTAGCTGCCTTATCGTTTGCAGGTTCAATTCCATTCCATCAGCAGGCCTTCTTTCTTTGATCGTTTTGTTCTTTTTAAACTGTCTGGGCTAAATGATACATTTACTGTGTAATAATGGGGAATCATTTCAAATAGATTCAAAGTAATATAACGCATTTACAATTATTTCGGTCGGATTGTCGATCCATTCCTTAACAATATATACGTATGTGAGAGAGAGAAAGAGAAAAATAAATCCGACAATGATGTGAAGAAAGTTGACAATTTGGAAAAGAAAAGACTTGACGCTGATTTGTACATCTCAAATTCGCTATTGGTTATGATAGCTAACGTTTCGTCAGAAATTTTGACTTCTTCAGAGTTTGAGTTCTCGAGGTAATCTGTGAAGAGATTGGATGAGCTGGTATCATCTTGTCTTACTCCTCTTTGGAGCTGGAAGGACCTCGACTCTCTATGTAACCCGATAAAGGATCAAAATCGAAGACGCAGAACTGGAGAAAGTAGAACACTACATCTACCTAGGACCATGAATCTCCATGAAGCCCTCAAAAGAAGAAGAAATCAAGCGAAGAATCACTCTAGGATGGCAAGCCTTTGACAGAGCAAGCTCAACCTTCAAAAACAAGACGATCTCATTTATCCCCAAAAGAAGGGTATAAAACCAATGCATCCTCCCGATAGTCATCTATAGAGCTGGAAAATGGAACCTAACCAAGAGATAGACCTTCAAACTGAGAAGTATGCAACGTGCACATGAAAAAAAATTATGCTCAACCTCACATGGAGAGACCACAAGACAGCACAATATATTCGGAAGGAAACAGGCGTCCGAAACATCATAGAATCTATTAAAAAACTCCAAAACTGGCCATAGGTTGGCCATGTTGCAGGAATGGCAGACAACCGATGGACATCACGACTCATAACATTGATTCCCAGAGATCACATGCACAACCGAGGCTGGCAGAGTACTAGGTGGAGAGACAAATTTGACAAATTCAGAAAGTCCTGGCTCCGCGACCCCCACAATAGAGAAGTGTGGCGAATCCTGGGGAAAGTATACATCCAACGACGGATGGTAAGAGACAGACGACGACGATGATGATGAATGACAATGAAGGTCAAGGCCGATCAGTGTATGTCTAAGAATTTTAATTCTTTTGAGTTTAATACAAAATGAATGCACGAATTCTCGTGAATGATATCTTTCGTTAATCTTTCAAATAACCGTGTGAACATTCTGACGCAGTACCAAGTTCCAGATGTGCCGTTACTTAAACAACGTTCGTCACAAACGAAGAACAAACAAAGGAGCATCATAGTTATTTTAAGGATCAAACGTAGTTCAAGTTGGAAAGTACTTCAAATTGATTACAATGTAAATAAGTATGAGTAGCCAAACGGTTAGAAGCACGGTATATGAAATCAGTGGATTGGCTGAGACAATCGACATTCACCTTATATTAATGCCTTTGGGAAAGTCATGAATCCATCTTTTCTACCCCAGGTCATGGGTAAAGAGCAGGATGGAGTAGGCTCTTCAGCCCTGGTTGGCATACCAATCTAGGAGACAGACAACTATGAATTCAAAACCTGGATAGTCGAATCCTTAGTCCAGCATCGTTAGAGGCTAGTAACAGACAGAATAGGAAACGTGTTCCAAAAAGGTACAGTTAATGAGAATCTGGTGAAGCTTCGACAGGCCAAGCAATCTGGAAGTGGATTATTATTTTTTAAAAAATGCGTAAGTGAAATACCCTCGATGGATGGATGATTGAACAAATAAATAAAGAGGTCTGGTTAATTACTCAAAAGAAACCATCATGTGACCAACATCTATTTACGGCAAACCATGTTAGGGATCATCAATCAAATAATTGGAAAAAGGGTGATCAATGAGTAGATTATTTCTTCTGGATTTGGTGGGCAGTGACCAAAAATTCAGAATTTTCAAAAAACATGACCAGATACCGTCGGACACAAACTAAGGGATCAATCTAACATAAACTTATATTACTAATGAAACACTCACTAAAAGCCATTATAGGGGAGATTTAGAAAACAAAATTTTTTTTTAGAATTACGAAGGCATACATGATTTGATTTTCAGCCCGGTAGCTCCATTGGTGCGACTTGTACACGATACATACATAACCAGCTAGCCAACCAGGCAAAATTCAAAACTTAAGAAACCAATGTTGATATTTTTGGAGACAGGTTTCTAATAAAAGAATGAATATACGTACGGTCAATAAAGGTTGTCCAGTAGTAGCGTTTCCCGCGGAAGAAACGATTCATGAGTGGCAGGCAGTATGACTGGCGACGGCCCCCCGAAGAACATTTCTGTGGGGTGATAAGATGAAAAAAAAAATGGTCAAATAAAGATTACGATTGACAAAATAGTTGAAAAGAAGAAAATACAGAAAAAAAACACTTATTGTGATCAGTTTGGGATAGGATAGTTTTCATACCAATAATTGATTGATAACATTAAATTACATACATTTTCATTCTTTTTACAAATTTACATTTATTGTTCTAAATTTATTGTTATAATCAATTCAAAATAGTAAAAAATTAATAGAGAATTTATTTTTTTGATTTGAAAAATAATTCATTTTGAATAGAATGTTTGAGAGGCACTGATTTTGATAACACTAATCATTTGACAACATCATCAGAGATTATAATGAACGGCTCCCTCTGCAACGCAAAGGAGAAAAGAAGAAGAAGAAGAAGAAGGAGAAGAAGAAGAAGAAGAAGAAGAAGAAGAAGAAGAAGAAGAAGTGAGAAAGAGAAAAAGAGAGAGAGAAAACAGCTGATATACGTCATTAGTTTGAGGATACTGAAATGTTAATTATTTGCGCTCACAACACTTGCTGTTACAATAACCATAATAAAATTATTTTGAGCGGCCATGATAAGCGATTTGGTTTCTCTCTTCAGGTTTTTTTGCGTACCCTTTCTCCTAATGTACCGTGCTGTCTAGTGATCTCTCGATGAGATGTCGAGTATGATTCTTGCATGTGTGCGTTACATGGTTCTCAGCTTAAGGGTCAAACTTTTGGTTAGGTTCCATGTTTCAGCTCCATAGGTGACTATCAAGAGGATGCATTGGTTGTGTACTCTTCTTTTTAGTACTGATGTTTTTTTTTTTATATCATTCCCATAGTTTGCATACGCGGAAATCTGTGGTAGAATACACATCTAAGTTCCTGTTTTTTTTTCTGAATACATATCTACATATCTATAATTCACCAAATTTACGTCCATCTGTCTATCGTTGCATGACTCAAAGATGCTTACTGCTATAATCACTGAATTTTCGATGCTCACTAATGGGACCATGGAGCAAGGCGACATCGGAGTAGTTTTGAACATTTCAAAACCTTTAAGTATTCAGAGAGAGATTCGATTTACAATGTAAGTATATTGCTAAACTTGACTTGCTCGTTGACTAGCCCACCATAGAGAGTTATTGGTATTGATAAACTGAAAAAAGCAATACTTTTCTCTCGCCCATTGACCATGACCCTTTTACACCTTACATTACATACTCATAAGTCACAAATTTACCTTCACAAAAATCTAAATTGGAGACAGATGTCGCTTCACCACCGTGCATAAATTGTAAGTAATCCAACTCATTGATTATGTTTATCTAGTCGTTTAAAGTAAACATCTTGCTAAAAAAAATCCGCTCGTAGCGCGGGTTTTCAGCTAGTTTCTAAAAAAAAAAACGAGAAGAAAAATACTATTATTTTCAAAAATAACTGCAATGATCACCATCTGTTTTCCATTAACGACTGGGGCCCATTAACGACTGGGGCCCACAGTCGCCGCTAAGACATTTGCAGTTGATCTACTTGTGCAATAATGGGTTCCTTGAGTAAAGCAATGGCAATCCATGCTCCTCGCCGTAATACCTAAACTTCCCAGATGCCCAAATCCTAGCTCCTACTCACAGTGATGTACTGCTGAAGAAGAAATAAGGGAATGGGGGACTGTCTTCTCCAGCGAGCGTAGCGCGTTTTAGGGGTGCCTTGATAAAATATACATAGCTACAATGCACCGTCGGCTTATTTCAGTGTTCACCCTTATTTCTCATTCCTACTGGATCGCTAAACACGCTCCTCATATATACCGAAGTGGGATAAAGGGGTCGGCTAACCATCTTACAATAGAACAGGTAGTACTGGTTTACAGGGTATCAGGAGCATGCTAACTCTAACCAAAAAACATACTAACAAGAATGAAATTTACGTTTTGAAGTATGAACATGATTATTTGAATGCGTTTCTATTTTGATTCTGTGTGTGTTTGTGTGTTTACGTATTCATTTGATCCTCTGTCGAGATGTACAAACACTCACATGCATATAAAACTGTGCTCAATGTACGTGTGTATGTGTGTACGAGAGAATGCAAGCATCCGAGTATGTGTATGTATAACTGTGTGTATGTGTATGTAGGTGTATGTATATGTGTATGCATGGGTATATATGCGTGCTCACGCGTGTGCATGTATATATGTATGCGCGTGTGAGTGCGTGCAAAGGAAGGATTCATGTCTGCATGGAATCAGTATGTGTATTCAAGAATTAATGTTTTGTACTTCACAAATCTATTCTTACGTTAAGCGACGAGACGAAATGACTTCAAATGCTTTACCACGAGCACTGAGAGAGAAGAGTAGTTGGCAAGAGAAAGAGGAGATGAGCAAAAAGAAAGAATGATGTGTCAGAATAGATCAGAAGAAAATCATTAAACAGAGTGGACGAAGCGAGATGTCTGAAAATCAGTTCATATATAACTACAATTCAGGGGAGTTAACTGGAAAGAAAATGCTAGATCTGTCCCAAATCTAATGAATTCTCCGTTAACCCCATAGTCCATCCATCCACAAAATATAATAGAAATTAATTAAGAACTCTCGGGGACAAACATGAGTGAATGCCTCCTGGTTTACCATCTCGGGTAGTTTAATGTAAATTCATTGAGAACTTGATGATATCGCATGGATACGGTATTTAATCTCTTTGCCTACACTGTCACAAAATTTCATTGTAATTCATTGAGAGCTTTCGGAGATATTGTATGGACAAAGAGAAAGACAGACATGAGTGAATATATATACCATTTCTAAGTTCATTAGTAAAGATATAAATTAGGAAATATAGTTTTGAAAAAGGAATAGAAAATTGACGTGTAGTCAGTGAAGAAAAGCACAGGTGTATTCTGTCAGGATATTTGAAGAAAGGTGAAACGTCGATCTTATCTAAAATACATTTATTAGATCCTGAAGCATCTCTAGCATTGATAGCCGTCATTGACTAGTATACCGAATTGTGAGTTACGTCCCTTGCTCAGTGTTGCTGATTCGGATATTTTGGTTGAGTCTAAATGTTAGAAATTGTTATTTAAATGTATATTTTAATGGACTACGTATTTTTAGAAAATATTTATGGTAATGAAAGAATTCATATTTCTCTTAATAAATTGTACATTATCTCAATCAAACAATGCTGATGATTAAAGTCTCATTTAATTCATTGATATTATATGATATATTTCCTAGATTTTAAGTATATATCTGGAGGATCCAGATGTTTCGAGATGTTTTAATTTTTGTTCATTCAATTTTAGATGTAAACTTGAAGACACTGCCATCGCTAGATGCTCACATAAGAAAAGGACAATTGCATCTATAATCCGACTTTCAGGCTTGTCTATTTTGAAGGAAAAAGACAAAGTTAAGAAAGACAAAGTTAACTTTCGATAGAAACACAATGGCATTTAAGACGAGAGGAGCCAACGGCCGCTGACAGCTGTTACTTAACCTCTGTCAGCACTTGTCAGGAAGGAATATTTGAAAGACAATCTTCGGTTACTCTGACCCCCGATACCAAGACCCCAAGAATCTCTTACGTACTCCACAGATCCATTTGTGAGTCACGAATACTAAAGACATTAGATATATGTAGGTATAAACAGTGCTGCTGTGCTAAAAGAAGATGTGAAGGGAATGCAAGGGTGCCTGCTCTAGTGAGCGTAGCGATCCAGTGAGCAAAGAGAGCCTTTATAGCCGGATTTTTTCACGCATCCTTTAAGATAGCACATTTTGGGGGTACCTTTTAAAATCCCATTAGTCCTTAAAAGAATACAACCAATCTGCCTCCCGATAGTCATCCTTGGAGCTAAAACAGAATCTAACAAGAAGATTGACTCTCATATTGAAGACCTTGCTACGTGCACAGGGAAGAACCATGTTCAACATCACACGGAGAGATCACAAGACAGCACAGTATATTAGAGAAACATAGGATCAAATGGTCAAGGACTGGTCATGTTGCTAGTATGTCAGACAACCGCTGGTCGTCCTGACTCATAGGATGTAGCCAGTAAAAAATAAGATGGCTTGGCAAACTAGATGAATTCAGAAAGTATAGTTAAGAAAGTATCGGGACGGTAACACTCATGATAGGGATCTGGTGAATCATGGGGATGGTCTATGTCCAACGACAGATGATAAAAGGATGATGATGATGATGGTAACGATTCAAACTCTAATGCACTGTTTAGGCCAATTTGGGCGTAGGAACTGGTAAACAGAAAAAATAATTTTTGTAGTATTTTGATAGTGAAAGAATGTCGTTCGGGAGGTTACCCACTTTCCCAGGAAATCTTTTTTGAAATTTAACCAACTTAAGAGATGTTTTAAGGCCATGTGGAATGTGTATTTGGATACATTTCACTATTTTGGGTAATGTATTCCCTCATCACTTCAGGTATGGCTCTCTATACAATGATGTTTTAAGGAGTTGCTAGTGCTGAACTTTGATACATAATTACTTTCAGATTGATACATGAGTATTTAAAGTGAGTATGAAATGTAGATTTTCTGGGTAAGAAGGGATAATCCTATAAGAGGTTTATTCTCATTGAAAATGTAAAAGAATTAGACTTTTTTTCACATCACATAAACTTTATTGAGACTCACGCTGTTATTGAATACTGAACAGTATTCAAAGTAAAATTACTTTAATCGTCTAAAATTTCATTTTTTCGAGACAGTTTTTGATTAACAAGCACAAAATCTCAATCTGTATCATAATAAGCAACGTGTCCATCCATCTGTTACAGTTTCCATCTGTCCATTAGTCTATAAGAGTTTGAAAATAAAATAAAAATTTGGAAAGAGTTGGAGATAGAGGAGAGATTCTGAAAATGGAATCGCAACACTAAGACCGCAAAAAAAGCGGTGAGAAAGAGAAAGTAGCATGTCAGGGGTACGCAAAAGCGTAGGATGTGAAACTGGAGGAGAACGACTGAACTCGACCGTATAGAAAAGGAGAAAGGCGAGAAAATAAAATGAAGTGGAATTCAGCTCTCTTGTGTCGGCGGAAAATTTTGTTAAGTGCCCGGGCTGGTCGCTTCAGGTAACTCCCATGAGTTTTTTTCTTGTTCTTATACAGCAGTGCTTTAGATTTCCACCCCAAGGTATACTGTTTGCAAAGAAAGTGGTATTTTTTTAGTCTCCCATAACTCGAATCTACAGTTTTAGCTTGTTTTTTTCTTTCTATGGGAACAGAGAAGTGACATTATTAGTCGAATGAATACACAGTGTACGATAGATATAGTCGAACAAAAACACTAGCTTTTTTTCTCAAAATCTTCTCCAAATGCGCAAAGGATTTCTTGGTTGCAGTCAAGCGAATCAGTTTTGCTCACCACACCTTGATTAATTGCAGGCGGAGTAGAGTATGTATGTCACTGGGGGAAAATTCATTCAGTTGTATATATGTCACTGAGGGAATATTCATTCATGATTTAATATTCAGTGCGTCAGTAAGAGCAGACAATTCCCTATGAGTCCTTATCGAGCAATATTTCTTAACCTTTTTTGCTCCATGTCCCATCTCGACAGCTCAAAGATTTTTATGCCCCTCTTATTGAAAAAAAAAAAGCAATTTAATCATATATCACCCGGCAAGAAGAACCATATTTTCAGAGAATGAAGCCAAACAAGTACTCCTTTGAATGCTGACAACCTTTTATTACTGTTGATACTACTCTCGTAAGTGGCTAAAATATGTAAAAAAACAAATACTTGGTATAAAAAAACCCAACTTGAACATGAACTTCAGTGCATTTACTAAAATTTTCTAATTTATCAACGAAATTTATCCGCTGAATTTTGTATCAAGAACGCAATTAAGATTAGTTATTGATAGAATTATGATGATAGAAATTAATAGTATGTATTTATTCCTTTAAAATATTCATATTCCATATTGCAAAATATTCAACTTGAATATATATTGATTTATCAAGATTAAAAAAAATGAAATTTTAATCTTATTTAAAACTAGCCGAATAATCCGTCAGTTGAACTTTGTAAAATATAGCTTGCAATGCCATTTCACAAGACAACTACTTTTTCATATTTCTAAGTTGTACTTATGCTAAAGCTATATGGTATTAAAGAAAACATCAATAAAATCATAATCAATTTCACCAGCAATATAATTATCCCTACTCCGCTATTTCAAAACTAATATCAAAATTCTCACCATAAATCTTCACGGTACGTGCGCATCTGAATCACCAAAGAAAGTTTTTCGGAGGGGATGGAGGGGTTATTACTAATATTTTTTTCCAATTATTCCACCAAAATCTATCACAGGATCATTTTAAAATAATCTTTCGGTCTCGAATGAAGCAATAATTTCGTTATTAGGTTCATTTGAGTGTATGATCTAAAGAAATTCATCTGTTGAGTGTACGCTATATTTTGGGTAAATATGGTGAGATATTCAAAAGCCTGTACAAAATATGCAAATTTACAAATTGTACGATTGGATATAAGCAAATTTCAAAATGTCCCTGTCCTGCTCATAGAATCTTAAGGGAATAATAGCCATTTAAAAAAATACTTTTTCATAAAAGCAATTAGAAAATAATACACACTACCCAGGAACAAAAATTGGTGTAATCTGTCACAGGCTATGGTATGATGCATACCTGTTTGAATGTATCTTGTTAATTTAATATAATTTTGTCCCTGATACAATTGTAGAGGTGCGACGTGGTTTATGTAAAGAATATGTAATCAGTGAACCAAGTTCAAACTCTTGCAGAGACTATATGCATTCACCTGGCACTAACGCCTTTCAGAATGACATGAATCAATATCTTCTACTCCCATCCCAGCTATTGGTTAACTAGCAAGATGAATTGGGTAATGTCGGTAGTTGTCGCCTCTATCGTAAAGCTCGAAGAATTTTGAAGTCTAACCGAGGCAAAGAAGCATGGAGAAAACTTGTAATATGTGATACCCAGGAAGGGACAACTGATGCTGTAGCCAGTATAAAGGTAATACGCGAAGAGATACAGTTGAAGATAACTCACCTGCCGGTTGCAAACACGAACTTCATTTGCATGCCCATTGCAGCTGTTCTCTTCCACATCTGTATCGGAACTGTGAGAAAAATAGTAAAAGTGTTAGCAACAACAAAATATTAGACGATCAGATTACAGGAGCTAATGTGTACACATAAAGACCATAGTCACCAAGTTTGTTTGTATGGTTGTTTGTCAGTTCACGGCGAGGTGAAGATATGAGTTTTACTCTCTTTAAAGCTGATTAAGTAAAAATAAGAGAGGAATTATGCGATTGAATATGGCCAGCAGGTACAATGTGGCTGAATGCTTTAGATGTCTCTATGTAAGTTTTCTGTAGCTGTGAATAAGTTTGCAGAAAACATATTTCACTCTCTTCCTGTCTCTGCAGTATCCGCCCTTTTCACTAAATATCCAAGTTATTTAGTACAAATTCATTTCCAACTAGTTTGGCTATTACTTCTTACTTATCTTTTACACTAACACCCCCCCATATATATATATATATATATATATATATATATATATATATATATATATATATATATATATATATGTATCAAAACAATGATCACTCGATGTAACATCATATCATTAGTATTGTTAATTTAGGTTTTAACTCTTTTTAAATTACCCCACAAATATTGTTCGGGCATTTTTTTTTCACTAAATATTACATATTTTTTTTTCATTTGTAGAACTACCAGAAAACCAACAGGCATGAACTAATACTATTCAATTTGTACAGGGTGGCGTAAAAGTTGACAAGAAGTTTAAAAAATCTATATCTTTTTAGTTTTAATATTTCTTCAAACAAATGAAATATACAAACAAGGGATATTCAATTAACCTATGTATGAAAAATTGTTTCCTGTTGCAACTTCCCAAATCCTTGCTCTTTCGAAAACATTCTGCATCGAAGTATTACTGTGATTTTTAAAGATCAGTACAAAGATTGATACTTACTCTGTTAAAGTAGCACAATAACGTGTCCTGTTAGATAATCCTCCACCACAAGATTCAGAACATCTTGACCATGATGACCAAGAGGTCCACGACGTGCTGTCTTCTTCTCCTGTTGAGCCTTCTGTCTAAAAAGAAAAAGATTGAAAAGTTGAATCAAGTGTAAGGAAAGCGAAAGCAAAAGTTAGGAATAAGATCAGGTTATCACAAACTCATCTATAATGACCTGTTCAGTTTTCTTGGAGCACGACCACTACCAATACTACTACTACGAATACAAATAATAATCTGAGAGGAGGTGGAAAGTTAGATAAGTATCTAAACTTTTTTAAGGAGCTGATGAAATGGTCGAAGAACGAGAGAGATGATGGTGCCAATTGGGGTCAAAGGCCTGGGGGTGGTTTACTAAAACCTAGCAAACTGGCTGGAGGAACTGAGACTAGCCAGACAACATCACAAATCGGACAGAATACTAAGGAGAGTAGTGAAGTTTTGAGGAGGCTTTCTGTCACTTGATCTCTTGTGAAGGTCACCAGTAACAACAAAACAAATAATAACGATAATGATAATAATAATAATAATGATAATAATAATAATAATCTCTATGATGACCGTTGTGACTTTTCTGCATGTTTCTCTGTTCGTAACAATGGACTCTTCAATTTGTCGTACGATAGAAATGAAAAGTTTACGTTGAAAGGGTGAGGCTTGAGGAGAGATTCTTAGGAGGGAATCGCAATATAGAAACGACAAACAGAGTGAGGGGGGGGGGAGAAAAAAAAAGATATTTGCTAAAAAATGACGGCTACAATTTGTCTTTGGGAAGATAAGAAAACCGAGAAAGTAAAATGAGTTCGAATTGAACCGTGGAATTCCCTCTAGAACAGTTTGCGTTGACTTCACTTTCTTTTAAATGTAAATTTAACTAGTTTTTGCCATCATCCTAATTTTTAGAAGCTTTTTTCAGTCCCTTTTTGTCATCTCTTTAGTTAGATTCGATGAAAATAATGTATTACAATACTTCATCCAATAAGAATAATAAATATTCATTTAATGAGACTAACTTGGTCCCATGCATAAATAACAACAACAACAAAAAAAAACAACAAAAAACATACCACAGAGAATCGATTATAAAGAGTTAAGTTTAAAAGAGTAAGGTGACACCAGCGCATCCAACAATCTTTATAGACCGCCTCTAAATGATCTTCAGAAATCGAGACTTGGGAAACAAAGGAATCGGAATAGACGGCGAATACCTAAGTAACCTCAGATTGGCAGACGACATCGTCCTTTTTGCAGAGAACCTCCAGAGAAGGTTGCTCTTCACATGAACTTCAGCAAAACAAAGGTCATGTCGGATATGAACGCACAACGAACTAAATCGAAAACACAAACCTGGAGAAAGTGGACCACCACATCAATCTAGGACAACAAATCCCCATGGAATCCTCAAAATGAGTAATCAAGTTAAAATTCGTTCTAGGATGGAAAGTCTTCTGCAGAGCTAGCCTAACTTTCAAGTACAAGAAAATCCCATTAATCCTAAAAAGAAGAGTATAAACCAATGTATCCTTCGCATAGTCATGTATGGAGCTGAAACATGAAATTGAGCCGCAAATTGAGAACCATGCAAACTGCACACGAGTGAATCATGCAAAACATTACAAGGAAAGACCACAGTATATTATGGATAAAAACCGGAGTTCAAGACATAAAATCTATTAGGAAATTCAAATGGCAATGGGCTGGTCATGTTGCAAGAATAGACGACACTAAATGACGTCTTGACTCACAACATGAATCCTGAGAGATCAAATGCAGAACCGAAGCGGGTAGAATATAAGATGGCAAGACAAACTGAGCAGGTTCAGAAAATATTGGTCCAGCGACGCCCACGATAGAGAGGTGGGTCGAATCCTGGTGAAGGTTTACGCATATGTCTTCACTATATTAAATCATCAAGCACACTTGATGATTATGCTGGGGAAAATTATCGCTATCAAAATACTATACAACTGTTCACCCATGGAAACAAACACTTCCCGGATTTGGCGGTTAATTATTCCAATTATATATATATATATATATATTTTTATATATATATATATATATATATATATATATATATATATATATATATATATGTGTGTGTGTGTGTGTGTGTGTGTTTGTGTGTATGTGCGTGTGTGTGTGTGTGTTACAGTAAGATTATGAAATTAATGATTTCGTGAAATCCCTTGGGATCTTGTGAAATCTCTGAACATTTCAGTAATATCATGAAATCCCTAGTTCTTCAAGTGTATTAATAGTCAACAAGCTTGTGGTGCTGACTATCACTAATGTAATGAGTTTAATCCTCACTGGGTGTCTAATTACTGTAGTCTCGTGTCAAACTAAACTAAATTCAGTAATATTAAAAATATTATCCTTCAGTATTTACAATGCATACAATGTATTTGCAGCTTAGTTTGATCCAAGGCCATAGATGTAGGGCACCAAGGGAGGGTTCCACTCATTACCTTGGTAATGGTCAGCATCACAAGCTTGTTAACCAATACCACACTTATTGTTAATATAGAGATTTCATAAAATCACTGAAAGTTCAGAGATTTTACAAAATCCCGAGGGGTCTCACGAAATTATAGCCCATATTTTGTTCTGGATTCTATCAAAACAAAACGCTTATGAAATATTAGAATACTTGACTTCTCGTGAATATATAGAGCATTAAATTCCATACTTACAAATGTAATGAGCAGACATCAAAATAAACAGTGTTCTTTAATTCTTCAAATTAGTGAAATTTATCAGGAATACTTGGAGAAAATGTTGATTTTATGCACCTTTTTTCACAAAGGTCACTGACTGTGGGGTCTTCACTAGACCATATTTTCTTTCATCATCATCTCTTATCAAAATAACAACAGGAAAAGCAAAAGAGAAACTATGAGGGGGAAATGGGGAGAAGTAGTAGGCAAGAGAGGTCATGATTTGATTTCTCTTTTCAATTCAGGCTGTTTTTCTGTTTTCACAGCAGTTTTCCAGTTCATCAAGAAGGAAAGGTTTTTCCAGTTCATGTAGAAGGAATTTTTTCTATTTACTTGAACAGGAAAGGAGGTGAGGAGGAAGAAAAGAAAAAAAAGAGGAGGAGTGAAACGCAGATATACGCTGAGAGGAAGAAAGTGAGAATGAAAAAGACGAAAGTAAAAAGAAATTAAAGAGAGAAAGAAAGGATCAGAAAGGAAAAAAACAGAAAGAAAGAAAGGAAGAAATAAAAAGGAAGACGGTAAGGAGGAAAAAGGAAAAAAAAGATAGAAAAAGTATGATTTTAATGAATAGAACAACAAATAAAGAACAGAAAGGGAGACAAGAAGAAAGAAAATTGAAAGAAAAATAGAAAGAGAGGAAGAAAGAGAGAAAGAAAGGACGAAGGAAAGAAAAGAGAGAGAGAGAGAGAGGGGGGAGAGAAAGAAAGGTGGGAAGGAAAGAAAGAAGGAATGAAAAAGGGGGGAACATAGAAAAAACCGAATGACTTAGTCACATTAAATTAACTGAAGTCACGTGAGATTTTGAGAGAAGGAAAATAGAAAAAAAAATAAAGATAAATTACGAATGCAAAACAGATGCAGAGATGAAAGAGAGAAAGAAAAATGTATTGTAACAAGAGAGAAATGTACAAGGACGAAAAATTGTGATTTTGACGAAAAGGACAACAAACGAAGAAAATAGATAAGAATTTCGAGGGAATTTATCAATCACCATCACGATGTGATTAGCTGCGAAATGGCAAAAAAAATTGTACATACAACTCTAATAACCATTTGTAGGACAGCAATATGCTTCCCTTCGATTCTGAAGTACTATCACTAAAAATGACATTTTTCTGCACTGCTAAATGTATACAGAAAGTGCCTACTTGGCAACATGGACGATATCCTCCTTTTTGGAATTCAGAAATGGTTATCTTCTCCTGGCTGATGTTTTGTGGATTCCTTAGGGTCTGCAGACTTCAGGTTGGGAACCCTGGGCTTGAGTGTCCTTTTTGGAAATTCGGATATGGCTTACCTCCCCCAATTCATGTTTCGTAGACTCCAAGCGGTCTGCAGACCCCAGATTGGAAATCTCGGGTTTGAGTATCCTCCTGTTTGGAAATTGGCTACCCTCTCTCGACTGATGTTTGTTGAACCCCCAGAGGTCTGTGGACCCCGGGTTGGGAACCCTGAGCTAAAGAGTCCCTTCCTTTTTTGTAAATTTGTATTTGACTACCTTAGCAAAGTTCTGATACACAGAGAGTAGATGATAGACAGATAAACAAGCCTGAATTCTGGTGGACACTAAGTAAAAATCAATTTAGGATAAACGTACATTGCAGGTTGAAACCCCATATAAAAGCCTATTTAAAAATCAATAAAAAAAATTCTCATCTCTGAGAGGGGCAAATGGGAGAAATTTCAAGTCTCTTCAATGATCTGTGTGTTATAGGCTAAGAACATGATACCTGCCCCAGTCATATGCCCTACTCTGACCGTTCTGCTTACCATTCGTACGATATTCGGGCCCCTGTGTCAATTATAAATAAATAGAAGATTATTGGGCGCTAGTTACTTGGAGAGTTTTAATTTTCAATAAACAAGTGTGAATTCTGTTGTTCACAAATTAAGGATTCAATTCAAGATAAACTTATTCGTATATTGAATCTCCCTATAGAGAAGAGCTATTCGGGAGAGGGTAATAAAAACCCCACAAATCACATTCTCTGTCGTTTCCGAAACGGGTATGTGCGAACAAGTGTCTGCAAAGAACAGTGTTGTCTGTACCAAGGACTGATACAATATGACTCGAAAATATAAGAAACCCCTAAACTCGTCAACATCTTTGGAACTTGTTGTCTTTGGGTTGGCGTGGATTTAACACAGAAAGAGGAAGAAAGAGAGAAAGAATGAAAGAAAGAATGAAAGAAAGAGAGAAAGAAGTGAAAATATTATTTTCTATTGAGACAACGAAAAAAAAAAAATTAAAAAAAACAGAAAAGAAAGAAGGAGAGAAAGAAAAACGAAGAGGGAGAATTGAAAGAAGAAAGAAAGGGAGGAAGAAAGAAATGAAGGAAATAAGATTTTGATTAAAAGCACAACAAACAAAGAAAGAAGGAAAAACTGAAAAGAAAGAAACAAACAAATAAAGGGAGGAAGACGGAGAAAATATGATTTTAAGAAAAAGGACGACGAATAGAGAAAAAAAAAGAGAAAGAGAAGAGAAAAAGAGAAAGAAATACTGATTGAAAGAAAGAAAAGAGTAAGAATTTATAGAAGGGGCCACGGAAAAAGAAAGGAAGAAATATGAAGGAATGTAGTGTTTTTGATAAAAAAAGGGTGAAGGTTGGGAAAAGACCGGAACTAATTTGTGAGTGAGTTTATATTTACTCTGTATGTAAACCATATGTTGTAAAATAGAGCGAAACGGGAAAGCATTGCCGTAAAACGAGAGAGCAAAAAAGAGACTGAGAGGGGAGGTAGAGAAAGCGAAAGAGTGGACAGAGGGAAACGATTTAATGACAGAGAGAGGGGGAGAGAGGGGAAGAAAGAAAGAAAGAAAGCTGAAAGAGAAGGGAGATAGAGTAACGGTTTATATTTAGTCTGTATGTATGTAACACACGTGTAGTAAAATAGAGCGAAACGGGCACGCGTTGTGAAAAATGAGAACAAAAGGTCCCTATTTTTAAACTTCAATAACCTTTTTCATTCTCATATCGTCAATTCTTAGTAAAAGTACAAATAAGTTCACCCACTCCCCCTCGGCATTGTCAATTCTTAATTTACATCCGCGTTTAATTAATGCCGCTCGACGCCATTATAGTTGCCATCAGCTATTTTTTGGAAAAATCAAGATGTTGTGATCAAACAAGAAAACCAAGATAACTTATAACTTAAAATGGCAGTTTCCAAATATTTTCCTCATAGTTACGACTTGACTACTATGCAGTTCTACAAAAAAATGTCACTTACCATTAATTTTATTACTACTAATCGAAATCTCAAAAAAATGAGGCCATTTTGTTATCACTCTTTAATTTGACGAAGCTCGTATTGTGATCTAGATAAATTTTATGTGCGTTTAGCAAACAGTTTTCTGAAGTTTGTATAGTGAAATGAAATACCGCGCGTTTAAGTATCGTTTCCGGTTGCTGCTCTACAGGTTCAAGTGTAAAAAAAAGTTTGATTTAAATGGAAAAAACAACAAAAAACAAAAACGCAAACACCTATAGACCCCCCCTCCCCGACCAGAGTTTAAGAGAAAAACATTGACAATCTTTCCCCTGGGACGTTTCTTTAACCCTCTCCATCATCTCGACCGCTTACTTGGGGATCAACTTGCACCAAAAAGATGAAGATTCCCGGTTCCCTACAAAATCATCATTATGGACGATTTCGTACGTGCCTTGAACTGAGCTGGCCTTAGGTACCGGCAACATGGGCAGTCGCCCAAAGTACCTGGTACTTAAGGCGCTTATCATGTGTCTGGGACAGTAGGACTTTCTAAAAACAAACGGAATATTCGGAAGAGGATTAAATCAAATAAAATAAAAACTGTCAAAGTAAAAAAATCCTTTATATCAAATTACATTTTTTCATGAATATCCGACGGTCGAATACTTCCTATTGTGATGATATCAAAATAAACTTGAAATATATTCTCATGATCGATGACAATCTCAGTCAGACTTGGCCAATTTGATGAGATAGAATATTCACAATAACTTCGGGCTGGGAGGAGTACTATGAAAGATGAGGGGATACTGCAAAGCAATATTTTTTTATCCCTGCAAATAAAATATATATAAATAAGATAATACTATGTAGTGGATTACGGTGATTATAGCCGAAAGTGTACTCAATGCTACCGTGCGAAACTATTACTCTGACACTAAGTATCCATAAAAAGTAAACATACCAAGTCCAGGCAATTTCCAAATGTAGTACGGATTGCAAATGATATGAATGTTCACGTATAAATAAATTGTCTGAATTTCAGATATTATATCAACTGAATAAATTGGAAAAAAAAAATGATTATTTTTTCCTAATTTTTCCATAACTTCATTACCTACTAACTATATTACCTTCATCACAATTTCTCTGAGTGATTTTTGTCGCAACTTTTTGCTCAGACTGATTTAGCTGACTTTACAGTAATGTTTACCGGGAAAAATATAAAAAAAAACAAGCAGATATAATAACATATAACAATGGTTTGAATAGTTATTGTTGATATCTCAAGATATCCTGCATCGGATGGTGTTAAAGTATCTACTTATATCACCCCTCACAATTTGTTTAAAAACAGAAAATGTAAATACGACAGAGACACCACTCCAGGATTATTTCTACATTTAAAACAAATGATGGCTTCGTTTTGAGCAGAATGCACTTCGATCGCGTTGGTTTATTCTTGTTCTGGTATCTATTGTTATCTTAGACAGTTAAACATCCTGAGTTGATCTCGAAGAAAATTAGAGTGTAAAAGGAGGAAAAGAGATGCGTAAATCGAATGCTTTCAGCTATTAATTCAAACGAGAGGGAAGAACAAGTTGACAAGTTCTTGTGCATACTGTTTCCTCTGAACTTGTTTGTAAAGAAAGATAAACAATTTTACTGCGCAAATACAAGAAAGGAAAGCTATATATATATGTTTGATACTAAGTCTAATGCTGTTGTCGACAAACGTATAACAAATTTGTTCCTGGAAATTTCAAGAATCATCAAAGGTGAAATTGACTGATTAGGGGAATGAAATACCAGCTAAATTTAATGTTCTTAAAAATTATTGAAGTTTTTATGAATTAATGGTACTCTAAGATCCTTGTTATCAGTTAGCCCTGCATTGTTGTATTCAAGAAACGAACAGTGAATTAAAAAGAGTTTTAATGAGTTCATTATAACATCGTTATACAGCTTCAGAAGAGAGAGAGAGAGAGAGAGAGAGAGAGAGAGAGAGAGAGAGAGAGAGAGAGAGAGTTATAAGAGAAGGAGACAAACAGAGGAAGAGAGAGCAAGAAAGAGAAAGAGAACGTGAGAGAGAGAGAGAGAAAGAGAGAGAGAGAGAAAAAAAAGAAAAGAAAAGAGAAAAAGAAAGAGCGAGAGAAAAAAGATATATAGAGAGATTTCGGAGCTCTCTTTTCTTATACTTAAGGCAACGGAGCAGGGTGCTGAATGGCCGAATCGTTCACGGCACAGAATGGTATCAGTGAGCCAAGTACAAACTCCGGCTGAGACACTCTGGTCATCTCACCCATGAAACAACCACAATGAAAATCAAGTACTGCACCAACGACCCTGCACTGAGTTATGCGCATTTTTTTCTTTTTCAAACAACATGGAACCAACAATAAACAGAATTTTTTTAACGGATATGGAATCTGATTCTCTGATTTTTTGGTTTGAGAAGGTAAATTATCCGCCTCTCCACTAGGATAGAGCGTGATACAACGTCGAACTCAGTGTGGGGACCCATGTCCGTATGTGTGGTTGGTCCCATACACTGTCCAGTTCCCTCAGCATTTCCCTCTTTAAGACGCTTGAGGAATCAAGCAATGGACCCTTAAGTTTAATGAGGAGGTGCAGCCCAGGGACGCCTAAACCTTGAACTAGACATGATTATTATACCACCCTGACGACGAATGACCGGTAATGGAGGCGGTAGAACCGGAAACAGCACTCAAAAGGAGTTACTCAGCTTGAGTAATTGCCTCCCTCTTAATTAAACTTTCAAGGGTTCATAATTTTGTTGTATTTAATATCGAGCGTCCATTTTTATTAAAATTACAAAAAAAAAAAAAATCCTTTACATACAATAATTTTTTTGCGGGTGTCAGCTTTGCTTCGTAAACGTAAATATAAACATATACCAGCAGACTAAATCCCGTGCTTTGGATAGTTCTAGGTCACCTTTGGGCAATGTGTGACATCTGTTTGCCTCCTTTTGGCATCCCAGCAGCTTACGACACAAAAATGATCGAACATGGCTAGAACAACCGCATACATTCGCTCAGTTGGCCACGCCAGGAGATGAAACTAGGACAGCCAAGAAAAAGTGAACGTGGAAAAAAAAAAAAAATGAATATTTTTTTTATGATCAGAAAATCATCATCATTATCATCATCATCATCATCATCATGGCTTAGCTTCGTGAACATAGATTTAGGTGGCTTTACCACGTCTGTTGCTGGTCTACAGGTGAGCCTGCAAGGAAAGTCAGGGAATAGCCCCCCGGCCTGCACTAATGAAGTCTTAAGGCCAAGTCTGGCGTAAATTAAGTACTACTTACCTCATCGATAGGGCTGACTGAAAGGCATTCGGTCACTCCGATCATGGAAAAAAGACAGGCACAGATCGCCACGCTGCAATGAAAAAAAAAAGTTTTTAAAGAATCTCGTTATGTAATTTCTTTGTATATCAACATCTGAGGTTCACGTATTCACTCATGCTTGTTTCTCTGTATCTTTGTCCATATAGTTTCTCCAAAAGTTGGCAATCAGTTTCGATGATGGGTGAGTCATTGGCTAAGGAAGAAGTGATTTGGTTTTGGCATTGACCCAGGGCCTTTTTTTCTACTACTTTCTCTGCATCGTAGCTATACATGAACCGACTATGGCGTTGGTAGAGGTTATTGTAATCGTTTTTCCGCTTAAGATTGAAAATTTCATCAACGAAAGGCTGATGATTCAATTTTACTCCATTAAGACATAAACCAGAGATTTAGTAAGATTGGGTTTCACCAGCGAAGGAAACGCTTTTTATGTCAATACTATATTTCACTCAGTATTGACTGCAAGGACACTCGGCTGTCTGTACTGTTGATATACTATTCACAATTTCCGTCAATTAGACTGATTTGTCTATTCATCAAAACCGACCAACAGCGAGAAAATTAAGGAACGCAAAATCTCGAAGTCGTTTGTTTGTTCGTTACGTTTTGGAATTACAAGTTTATAGAAAATGGTTTAAGACTCGGTTTAACAAACCAGAGTGAACCTTTTCATTGAAATATATTACTTATTTCTGATACTATAAAGAAAATGAATAAAAATAATACTTATTCACTTAGAAATATTATTTTGGTTACTATGAATTAAGAAGATTAAAATATTACTTATTTAATCTAGAATATAACTTATTTCGTTACTATAAATTGAATGGATTGAAATAATATTTATCCTATTTAGAATATTCCCTATTTCATATAGATGATAGAAAAATTGGTCAAGTACTTTAAGAAGGTGGTTAGTCGAGAGAGGGGGATAAGGGGTGAGTTTAATAAGAAGGTGGGAACAGAGGGGGAGAAAGAAAGTTAGGTAGTTCATTGATGGTGTTGAAAGAGAGAGAAAGTGGAGAAATGAAATTACGGTAGTTTATCAAGAAGGGCAGGAAATAAAGTTAGATAGTTACTCCAGAAGTAGGACAATTTCGGCATATGAAACTAATCCATGTTTGCATAACATTAAGATAAAATCATGAACGGGCAATAAAGATTGAGAGGGATAAATAAGAAATTTAGAAGATTAAGGTATTTGGGGATAGAAGAGCAGAATCTGAGTTGCCAATACCCATAGAATTCCCATGGCTCCGGCAAGTTAATATCATTACAATTGTTATGAAATATTTACTAATCCCGCCATTTGAAATTAATGAGTCATAGATTATGATAAATAATTTTAGCTGTCCAACTTCTGGAGTAAAATTGGAAACCTCTCGAACAGCTAACTACTGCTCTATCATAATGACCTGCCTTAGAACCAGTGGCAAGCTGAACATCGGCGCCCTTCAGGGAATGATATATTATATTCCTATAAAATCGAACCACATCAAGAAATTCTCTTATTTTTACTGTTTTTAATTTGTCTAATCCATTCATTTTCTCATTTTTGCATTTTTTCCGGACAGTTTCATTGCTTCATATACATGACAAACACCCCGTAGTACTTGGTGCCTCGGGCTACTCCCCATGTTACCGGTATCTAGAGCCGACCCTAATGCTTTACTAATACGTGTCACTGTTGAATGAGTGAATTCGTTTTGGAGTATTTGTGCCACCCGTTTATTAGTTTGAGTAGGAGAGAGATTCAAGTAGAGGATCTTAAACGCAAATAAACCCAAATTGCAGTTTAATTGTGACGTATTTAAACGCAAATCTTCTTAACATTACACACAAATGCCCACTAAAAGTCATTAAGCATAAGGGACGCAGATGTGTATTTTGGTGCATTTTAGAATGGAAATGTCAACATGATTTGGAAAAATAAAAAACAACCTTGACGAGGAGCGTTTCCTATGTGATGAATAGGCTCTATTTAAATCTAGATCAGAAGGAGATGATTAATTTTAGATGTCCATTCATCAACCAAATTAAAACAGACATATTTGTGTCCATATTGTTTATGGCTGTTTGATATTGCCTTTCTCAAATAAAACGGAGAATCCACGAAGTGGTAATACGAGAACAGCAAATATATTTGAGTAAAAAAAAAATATATATCTAATAACGTGTTATAGAGTAGTCAATGTTAGAATACAAGTGCATGTTGAATACAGAACAAAACATATTTTATGCAAATAGTAAACTAATAAATGCTGGAAGAGGATTAAACGAGAAAATAGTTTCGAAGCTGGTGAAAAAAGATGCTGCAGAGGGGCTACACTGTGATCTAGCGAAATAATTGTCCGGTTTATGATTTAAATGATTATCGCACCGGCGTTAATATTTTGGTAGTTTTAAAAAACTTTGCAAATAGATTCTACATTTATATTCAGGTTATCTAGATATAACTCGGAGAGAAAGCATCTCTATGCTTGCTCTGAATTCGGCGTTCAAGGTGTTAAAATCTACAATCTTTGTGCCACAAATTCATTATTAGATACAGATGAATTTGTAGCATAAATGTTATAGATTTCATCACTTTAATGAACACACTTTGTTCCTCCATGCCAAACACTGTCATACATAAGCTCATAGGTGAAAAGATCAAACTTGCACCTAAAATCACGTGCTCAACCATTGGACATATCCAAACAGACTGAATGACACCAATCATATCAGATGGAATGCATGGAAATTTAAAAGAAAAAAAAAACACATTCTCAATGGGCACATTCTAATTTTTACCTATCTCATCGCACTTTGAACTATTTGCTTAAAATACGCAACTAAAACTATGAATAAGATCTATATCTAACATATATGTAGATTGATGCATTAACTTCTTTATTAGAAAACCGTCTATCAAAACTGTCTCCAAAATGTCAGCATGATAGATAATAGTCTCCAGTTTTTAAGTATGTCTGGCTGACTGGCTGGCTATGAATGATGTACAAAGACCATGCCAAAGAGTTTGGGGTCGGAAATTTCAATATTTACTCATTATGTCAATGAAAAGGTATGTATGGATATATGTATCACACATACAGACCGCTCCAATGGGGCTAAAGGACCGAAAATTCAAACATTTACTCTTTATTATGTCTAGAAAGGAAGATTTAATAAAAATGACCCTTAACAGGTTTCTAGTGGGGGAGAGGTTGATTTTAATCTAAATTGGTCCCCTAGTTTGTATTCAGTAGCATTCACACTTGTTTTTTTGAAAATTTGGACTTTTTTGTGATTGCTGTCCAACAAAAGACGAGAGAAGAAACTTGTTCATTGATCACCCTTCTTTCAATTTTTTGATTGATAACTCCCAACACAACATAATGACCAGCATACAATGACCATGTGATGGATTCTATTTTGAGAGAGTAACCAGAGCCGTCTCTTATTTCCACCTTAATATATCTTCCCTTCCTGTATTTGATCTTTATATATTCTCTTTTATACTCGACGAAAGCAGTAGTCACGGTTCGGGGAAACAAACTGCCATAAACAATATGCACACTGAAAGTGTTGCTAATGTAGCGCTATTCACGCTAGATCCCGTCCTTTTCTTGTTTTAAAAGTGCAAAAAGACGCTAAATTACCGCAGCCATGTTTAAACACTGGTTATTTATGGCGTGTTTTTTCTACTATTTCTGCATCTTTTTGGTTTGTTTCGGTAACGTTTGATGATAGTTTTGGCTTTAGTCTTTAGTTTGGCGCTTTTTAGCTCTTTTGGCTGCCAAACCAGTGCAAAATATGTTTAAATAGTCAACACTGACGCTAACATTCGAAGAACACAGGTATCTCTGCATTAATTTTTGTATATATGTATGTATACATACAATATTGATTTTCTTTAAAAACCAAACAACAAACATTATTCAAATAACTGTTTAAAACAACATTCCATAATGCGTCTTTAGTTGGTTGCTCGGGCATTTTCACCCATGTTTGAAAATTGTTCTGTTGCAAATACAGTATGCTGTTCAGGGGGCTTAGACCACTACTCCCTGCTCAAAATCCTGGATCAGCTCCAGATGTTATGCTTCATTATCTGTCGATTTGCGATACTAGTCAATTATAAATCAGCTGAACAAATGATTTGTATTTTTTGTTCTGTGGTTTATAATATGACTACACTAACCGGAAGAAGAAAACATTCGACCTATGTATAATTTGTTTCTCATGTCCTACGATACATAACTCCTCTTTTTATTGTGGATTATTGAGATCAGTAAAATAACAACATAGTAATTTGGACTGTCGCAAAAAAATCAAGGCTAGCACCCCCCACTCACACCCATCCACACACACACACACACACACATATATATACATAAAGATAGGAACAGTCAGTATATATATATATATATATATATACATATATATATATATATATATATATATATATATATATATATGTGGGTGTGTATATATATATATATATATATATATATATATATATATATATATAAACAGACTGAGAAGATTGATAAGTGATTACTTGGAAAATATTTAACCGTTTTATATATTCTTGCCTAAATGTTTGTAAATTAGGTTAATTAGAAAAAAATACTATAGACAGCGAAATTAGTGGCGTTGAGCAGCCACTAGTTTCTGTTTATAACACCGATTCTTTTGTGGGTGGATAAAACGTTCTGAGTCTTTTTAATTATTGTGAAGGATATGTTCACGCAGCTGCCATAATTGATCTCCCCGTCTTTATTTTAGTACATCAGAGAACAGGCCAGGAATGTTGTCAACAGAAATTTCGGTTTAAGCCTTTTTCAATGGTGTTAACATGACTTTAGTCGGGTGCATTCCATGTAATTTGATAGTCTTCGCTTTTGTTAACATTCAGTACATAGTTACCAGAGGTTACTGAGCTAGTCAAGTTGATACACAAAAAGAGACTCACAGGTCAGGTCAGGGATTTCTCCTTACAGCTGGTACTATGCAACTCAGTGCAACCTGTTAAATGATTTTTAGAGGGGTGATGGACATCGCCAAGTAACTATCCGTTTGCCCTGAGGAATGCACTGGAAGGAAATACGATCTGTCAGGTCATGGGTTGATCTTTTGTAGGCAATATAACCAGTTCGAGTCTTTCTGTTGCTATGACACCATTAAAACATTTCTATCATTTCAGAAGAAGATATATGAACTGTCAAAGACGCAGATGCAAAGAAGAAAAATAATCGTCTTTACCATCAGTTTTTCATCTTTCGTTTGAAATATTTAATATTCTATTTCAGAAGGTCCAACTTATTTCATAGTAATAATATTTTTCCACAGTTAGAAACAGAATCTCACGCAAGATCTCTATAAATCAGCTGCTATGCTTGAAAGTGAGACTGACGGTGGCTTGACATTTTAGCTAAGATGTAAGGAAATGTATGCTGAAATATTAAAAGATACTAAATATAGATCAATGGACTTACGTGTCAAGTGATATCATATTCAAACATACCACTTCCCTTGTAAGTGTACAGATATACACATGAGAAAATAAATATAATTATAATAAAGACGTTCGTTTCGAGATGCATATAGAAACTAGAAATGACTCATACACCTGCCAACTCAATTGTCACTGGAATCTGTATGAAAATCAGTTTATGAATTGGGAAGCAACTGTAAAAACACTGGATCCGCTCACAAATTTAATCAATTTTTCTTAGCCAATGGCTCACTCTTTCACAAAATATGATTGAAATTCACCGTGAACTTTTAGGGATATTGCGTGGACAGATAGACAAACGAACTGGCGGACGGATAGACGGACACAGGTGAATTATAAAGAATAAAAAGGAGGACATTTGACTTATATCAGATGAAATACAAAATAGAATTTGATTGCGGCGATAGAAGATCAAAACGTCGTTTGATCAGTACGTTAGCCATAGCGTTATGGCTAATATGCATACTGGAAATTTTAATTGGTGGAGGACTTTGGTTTAATTCTTATTTTACTTCTTCCAACGAAGTTTCAAAACGTATATGTATTCCCATATGCCTGGCTGTCTGTCCGTCCACTTCTTTGTCCACAAAATACTTCCAAAAGTTTTCAATGAATATCAATGAAATTTTGTGGATCAGGAATTAGTTTTCGATTGAGAGATATTCTTATCATTCTAGAGGAAATGAGATTAAAAGCCCTCAATTGATAAAAATACTGGATTTATACAATGATGGAAATAACTTAATACTTGTACACTTTGAGTGATTTCTAATTTTAATATTAGCTGCTATGGAATATTTAATAGTGAATAATGAAACAAACGTTTTGTTTCTTTGTCACCATTCAGATGACAGAGTAATCAGCCTCCTCGTTGAAACATACTTTATACGATATCTTTTTATGAAGAATTGTTTCAGGGCTTCAAATGAGAGAAAATCATGTGTCTGAAGCTATGAATATTCGTATTTTAAAAGAATCAACTTCTCAATAATCAATTTGTCATGACATTTTTGACATTACTATTGTCTGCTTGTACCAAACATAGTTGGATAAGTGTGCGCTGAGCGACTTTCACTTCCCCTGAGATCCCTTACCAAATTATCAGAAGTGGACAAATAGCTGTCATATAAGCAGCATTTCGATTATTTAATTTTAAATACATTGAGTATTGAAAATTATTATTGTTGTCATAATGATTTGCAATACTTCATCTGATGAAAAACATATGTAGATATCAAAACGATTTCTTTACTGATACTGATAATGCCAGTTCAGAAACCAGAACAAACATATTTCAGATATCAAGGCACAGAGTCGGTTTAAAGGTTAGATTTGGACTTTTGTGAGCCAACAAAAGCTCTTGTGAATAAATTGGTAAAGCAGCAGGTATGTTCAACCAACCCCACGAAGGCAACAGGAACGTGATTTCGAGTCTCACCTATAACTTTTTCGCTACTCCTGATCTGCACTGTCTACTCATTACTGTAGTTGACCCTTTATGTACTGGCGGTATGTTCAAGTGCCACATGTTTTGTCGTTTAATTCGAGACTTGTGTGTCCTGGCGGTACTTGTTACCATTTTTTTTCATTCAGTGTTAGCTGCTTTTAAATAAACTTGAAATATCAATTTAAAATAATACGAAAAGTTTCAAAATTGTTTCATTTCGGACGTAAATAGTCAAGTTGTAATAAAAAATACTGAAAATGAAGATGTAGGTAAATAGTTTTCAAAAGTATGAGCACTGTCACATATTCATGTCATTAAAGTATGTAAGATGCAGTCGAAAAGTGTACATACAATAGCGAATAGAGCTTCACACATCTGATACGAAACAAATTTGTCTGGGACATAATACGTAACGGTGCAAATACATTATATATATATATATATATATATATATATATATATATATATATATATATATATATATATATATATATGTATTTGCACAACCCAGTGACCAGTTGGGTCATCCTTTGAGAGAAAATGAGTGCAATCTGATTTGATCAGGATGTGCCAGGTTTTTTTCCCCAACCCCTATGGAAAATCAGTCATTATAATATAAATGAGAGTGACCTTACACGATCATTATCAAATCACAAATTTTCTGTAATTTTTTTTTCTTGACGTGTTCGTGCATTTTACGCGTTTGTCAATTTAATAGCTCTGGCTACCATGTACTGTTTCGGCAACTTCGAGGTCATATATAGATAAATATAATCAGACTGAGTGTGTGACGAGTGGAATATTATGTAAATGTTCAGCTGTGAATAAAAAGGGAGAGAAACTGAGGCTTGTTGTGAGCAACGTAGGATATACAGACCGGAATAAAATTGTGATCATGCTTATGGAGGGAAAAATGTGCGTGTATCTGTGTGTGTGTATGAAGGTGAAAGGAATATAATATTTTTGGCGCCGAATAGCAAATGTCTTCCAGCTGCGAACGTAGAAAAAAAACTCCTTTTTCTCCCGCTAAGTCTGTTCCGTTTGAGGCAAAAAGAAAAAAAAGAACTACTAGCCTAAAAATAAATACCATTGTACGTCTGTATCTGCGCTTGGATACAGTAATACCCTGCTTAAGGCTACCCTGTTTAGCACTTATTCTGGTTACATAGAGACTTGGCCCTTTCAATTCGAAAAAGGGATATGTGAAAATGATACCAGCCCACCCAAACTTTTCACAGTCTGATTCTCGATGATCTTCCGAAACCTAGACTGGGAAAATAAAGGAATAAGAATAGACAGCAATTAACTAAGTAACCTCAGATTTGCTGACGACATCGTCCTTTTTGCTAAGAACCTTCATGATCTCCAGATAATGCTAGACGAACAATGAAGAAAGCAAGAAAGTTGATCTCCACATAAACTTCAGTAAGACAAATGTCATTTACACAAAACATATAGAGAACAAAGACACAATGATCAAAATCGAAAACACTGAGACGAAAAAAGTACATCTACCTAGGACAACAAATCTGCACGAAATCCTCAAAAGAAGAAGAAATCAAGTGAAGAATCATTCTATGTTGTAGAACAAACTTATCCTTCAAGAACAAGAAAGTCACATAAGCCCTAAAAATAAGGATATACAACCAATGCATCCACCCGACAGTCACCTATCGAGCTGAAACATGGAACCTAACAAAAAGATTCATCCTCAAACTGAGATGCATACAACGTGCACACGAGAGAACTGTGTTCCACATCATACGAAGAGGTCACAAGACAGCATATTATTTTAGAGAAAATAACTGTATACTGTTTACTTTTGTTAATATACCAGGTATGATAATAAACACTTACACAATAATTCATCATGTGGCCATATACCTCGACACCTTGTGAGATCTTACCAACTCAGGAAAGTAGCTAAAAGATGAGAGACACAACAATAATCCTATCCATCTAGTTGAGACGTATAGATTGGTAGATAGACAGACAGACAGACAGACGGACGGATTAAAGTGAACTCATATAGCTCTTCAAACTTTGTTGGCAGAGTCAAATGTACTACAGCCATGTGTCGACATGCGCCTTGGTTAGGTTTCGGTAATAAGGACACGATTTGATGTGAAAGTAAGTCGAAAATTATTGGGTTTGGAGAGTGATGCCCAGTGAGAGGAATATGAGACAATTATGAAGCATATCTTCTAGGTCTGTGGCTGTTTTTTGCCCCCTTTTTTACGTATACACAGTCGGGTGTTAATCGGTCTGGAATGAGTCGACATATAGCTGTATTACCCTAAACGAAACAGCCATTGTTTATCCGCATCTGCTCTCGGATGTCTTTGTATACGTGTGCTAATTGAGATAAAACAAGAATAAAACCAGCACCGTTACTTTGAATTTGATTTTAAATGGACTTTTTCAAACACTTGATGACGAGATTTGAAATTTAAGATGAAAAAATAATGCTATCGTCAGCTTAAAAAACCCCACATAGAACACAGACCTTTAGACAATTAGCACAAGTAGGTTATGATTGGAAGTAACAGGTGTTGACTTTTTCAATAAAATAACGCAAAAGCATCCCTGCAAAGAACAAATCAGAACTGACTTCAACAATGTCACGTCAAAAAATTTGAATAATTGCGAATAATAGAAAAACAATAATATTATTACTTCTACAAATGTGCGTGTATGCACACGCGTATAGATAGCGTATAAAACCAATACAAAGCCTTAGATATAACAAAAAAATAATTCTAAAAATTCATTCTAATCGGTTCAGCGATTCAAGTTTATTTTTCTTTCATGTTGATAATATAAACAAACAAACATTTTCGAATGCCGAGGATAGAGTTAACATTACAGCCAAATTTCAGCAAAATCGCCCGAGATTTGAGATAATTTGGCCATTGTAAACAAAATAACTTTTCTGCTTATGAAATAAAAAAAATGAAATAAATCAGTCACAATTCACCCCCCCCACCGCATAAGATCTCGCCACAAGCCTACATACAAAATTTCAATCAAGTATATTAAGGAGTAACGAAATTATCCTATGGAAAAAAAGGACATGACGACGACGACGATGACAGCGACAACGATGACAGACAACCATAGCGAATGATTGCCCCTGGCTTTTTCCCGCCGGGAACACAAATTGATTATTTTACTAAGCAAGTGAAAAATATGTATTCGTTTTAATATCTATGTGTGTTTTTTTTTCTTAAACTGCCCCCCCCCAAGATATGCTGCTGACTCCGCACTAACTCGATTCGGCACTGACTACCATAAGCTAAGTTCAGTCAGGTCCCCGTGTGTAAATTTGCATTTGCACAATTTGTATGCATTCCTTGCGTTAGCATCGATGAGCGATTTGTAAATTGATACCGGGCAAAAAGGGGCAAGCAGTGAAATTTGGGCGGTGGAATCTCGTGAGAATCGAGAGAGTCGAAAGAAAAAAAATAAGGAGGTCAACATTTTAGGAGTAGACAGCAACACAAAATGACGTCGCCATTTCTCATGATACGAAGCACATAAATCTTTTATGAGATGCGACTTGAACATCACACAACTACGATACGTATGTGTGTGTGTGTGTGTGTGTGTGTGTGTGTGTGTGTATGTGTGTGTGTGAACATTCATTTACCTCTGCCAACGAAGCTTGAGGAGGTTTATGTAATCACTTGTGTCTATTTGTCAGCATATCTGTTCCCAACGAATGTCAATGAAATTTCCTGGAAGGGTAAGCCATCGGGCAATGAAGTATTTATTCAATTTGGGGGCGGATCCAAGAATTTTTCTTCTTTTTCATTAAAAGATACTTGTCTGCATAGTATCTCCAAGAATTCACATTGGATTTTGATAGCTTTTGGGGTAAAAGAGGGCTCTGGGCTGAGGAGGGATTGATTGAATGTTGGAGCTTAACAAGTTCTTTAAAGTCACATCTTCTGCAAAATAGTATCGTATGAATTGATTTCTATTCATTTTTGGTGATAGTAGCGTTGGCTGAGGTATTGGTTCTCTGAGTACTTTCTTCTCAGATGTTCCCCTCCATCTCTCCGATTATTTTAGCAATGTCTGAAAACCATGCCGATAGGAACCGTAACTAGAACTGGCCTTAAACCAATTGGACCAATTGTTCCAAATTGAGCCCAGTGCATGAGAGGGCCTTTCGCTACGGTGATTTACTGTAGACTTGTCAACTATACACAACATCGCATTGCAAATTAAACCTGACACCACATTCCAGGTTTTTCAGAAAATATCAATAATTTTAATCTCCTTCTAAATTCTTAAAACGTCAGTAGTGTTTTTTTATATTTTGATTTTTCTTACTGTACTTGAATTAGTATAGAAATGTATTTCGTAAAAAAATTTAATTGCTTTCCATCCTAGCATAGAGATATAAAGTCTATAATAAACTTTATTCATCCTTCTAAGATTCTACCGACTTTGGTTACGAACCTCAACCCTGTAAAATATTTCACATTTGGCCCTACATCTCCTAAGGCCTGTTCGCAATAGTTATTTCTCTTTTTCTCTGTCCTTAACGGTCATCCATCAATGTCTCCAACTTCTATAATCATCTGACATGCGCAGATTTGGCATTTCCGTTTCTCTGGAGACTGCACCGGAAATGATCCCATCTGATTAACATTTTTCTCCAAATTTTCACTCTAAAAATGTGTCTTTTAAGGACAGCATTTCATAATCTTTAATTATTTTCAAGCTGTGATGAAGTATCTTCAATCCAAGGCTCTAGGCTCCAGTAAGGCTTCCCAGTCTTTGCACCATCTCTCAGAATTGAATAGAATAAAGTGGCAAGTCACGTTGAATAACTAATGTCGCTGTACAATGTGTACTGTACCATGTGTTATGTATATGATATCATCGACTTATTTAAATCGATTACATTACTTTACACTTTTATTTCTTTATTTCAGATAATAAAGTAGTATTTGCAATATCCGAGATATGAAAGAATATGCAAAATACTGACCTGTCATCCAAAATACTCGTGAACATTCAATTAAACGACTGGTTTGTACACTCAAAGCATTTTTGGCTTACAGGTCCTCTTATCTTCTGAACCCTTAAGTCTAAACCTATTCAGCCCAATGGTTGATCAGCCCTTGAATTAGGGTCGAAGGAACAGGGAAGTCTTGACAAGCAATGAATGAAACCTGGGGAGGAATTTAAGCTTAGATTACATTTATACGGGTCAAAGACTTGAAAGTCTGGTTGAAAAAATAGTTTTGACATTCCCTTTGAATATTTCTTTAAGCCCTTTTTTAAAAACATTTTAAGCCCTTTGTAGGGTTCTTTCCAACTCATTGTAACATATTTTTAGCAATTTATAACTTTCCTTCCAGTCTCAAGTAACATTCCGTTAGTTCAAATGTCCCATTTCTTTCAGTACTTTTACCGTCTGCGGAATCTTTTTCTCGTTGCCATAAATCTATCTTCTGCTGCATCTAAATCACCATCTCTAGAAGTCGCAGCAACCGCAGCCTTTTAATGCCCGTTGTTGGACATACACCTTCCCAAAGATTCGCCAAACCTCTCTATCATAGGCGTCCAGGAGCCAATGCTTTCAGAACTTGTGTAGTTTGTCACGCCATTTTATTTTTTGCCAGTCACAGTTTCGCATATTATCCCTGGGGACTCACGTTGTCAGTCGTAATATCCAGCAGTTGTCTGACATTCTTTCGACATGACCAACGCACTGCCATTTGGATTTTTTTAATGGTTTCTATGACATCTCTGACTCCTGGATATAACAATTTTGCTAATGTAAAATAACTTCTAACCACCTTTCAAAACGTTGGGCCCTCCCAATGAAACAAGTTCAAAAGTTCATTCTTTCAAAAGATCATCTAATGGAAATTAAAATATGTACATGAAACTAGCATGGGGATATGCTAGTTATATTTATATACAGAGGAAGTTGTTTCTTATGATAATTTTGGGACAGGACCTTTCCCTCTTTCCTTTTTTTCCTTCCCCCTTTCCATTCATTCATCCTTCTTTTCTTCCATCTTCTCTTCCTTCCTTCCATTCTCCCTTCCTTCCTTTCTCTGTCCCTTCCCACATCCTCACTTCCTTTATCCCTTCCTTCCTTCTCCTAACCTGTCTTCCTCTTCTTTCCCTTCCTTTCTTCTTCTCTTCCTTCATTTCTTTTTCCTTCCATTCTGTCCTTCTTTCTTATTTCTTCCCATCTTTTCTGCCACTTTTCATTCCCCTTTCCATACTTTTCTCCTTCTTCCTTTTACTTTTCCCCCTCCCATCCTCTTACCTTCATTCCGTACTCTTTCCTTTCATTCCTTTCTTCCTGCTTCCCTCCTTCCTTTTCTTGAATAGTTTACGTTCACTTTGGGAAAGGCATGAATTCACTCTCCCCTCCACGATCTAAGGGTAAATAGTTGGGCAGTTGAAGCCCCTTTTCTCTGTGAGACAGTCTATCTAGTGTGTTGGGTTAGCCCCACGATCCCATAAAAATATAATTGCAACACACAATGATTGGATCTATATGAATCATACAAGAAATAAAGACAAAATCATTGTCTCATGCGTTATGCAACCCGGGCAGATTTTTTCTTTGCATTGCGTCATAGTCCTGAATATTTACAACATCGTGCTCAAACCTTCCAAACAAAATTACAGCTTATATAGAAATGAAAAAATATAGAAGTCAAAATTGTCACCGAGAAGAATACGCACAGAGATATTCTGGTTCATGCATTTCATGCAACACTAGCACGACATGCCTTTGCAAGACTTGACTTTACCCAAGCTCACACCTCTCTCTCTCTTTCTATATATATATATATATATATATATATATATATATATATATATATATAGTGGTACAAACATATGGATATAATAAGCAAAGTACACTTCCCTTAAAAAAAAATAGCCCGAATACATATCTACACATATTGAAGAATCTAACAAGAAATAACTCAGCAGTGTGTCTGTTGTTGCTGACGAATGTGCTACTGTTTTCGCTCCTGTGGTATTTTTGCTCTTAATCTAAACATGCCCCGGGGGACCTGGCCTCCCCCACTCCGTTGCCAGTCTATACGTCGGCCATGTACACACTCACTGTAATTACTTTAGTCCGTTCACCTCAATGAAAATAGACACAATATCGAAAAAAATAAATAGATAAACATATTTGCAGTCATTGTTAAACACTAACACATGATATCTTTTTTTACAATCCTGCAGAGGTCGATCCAGTGCTTCAAGTGCAAGTTTGTGAGTCGTTCTGAATTAATTCCACAGAAACAATTTACAGCTCATTTTAGAAAATTCCCGTTTAAATTTGTCTTAATAAAATAAGTGAGAATTCGAAGAAGAGCATTTTCAGTCACTCACATAAATAGTCAGAAAAAGTCACATTGCTCATGACCTTTTACTTGAAAAGATGTATCCCTATGCCAAATTTCAGCTTCGTAGGTGCAAAACTCTGGCTTACAGCTTGGAACATACAAACAAACATACAGACACTCATACGAACATACGGAGATAATGAGCAAAATACATTAAACGTAAAAAAACAGTATAAATACATATCTGTACGTATTGGAAAATCTAAGAAGAAACAACCCAGCAGTGCATTAGATTTTGCTGACGAATGCTCGACTGTTTTCGTTCCCGTAGCTTTGCCTCTTAATCTAAACATGTCACGGGGGATCTGGCCTTCCCTACCTCCTTGCCTGTCTAAACGTCTGCCATGAAGACACTCGTTGCAATCACTTTAGTGCACACACCTTCATGAAATTAGACACAATATCGAGAAAAAAATAGATAAACATATTTGCTGACATTGTTAAAACAAATATTGTGGCAAAGGTGTTTTTTTCTTCTCTAGACGGAGGGTGTTGCACAGACATAATTCTTTAAGAAAATATTTATCTGATGAGGTTATTTTCTTTAGTCTTTTAGAGTTAGCATTACAAGAATATTCTAGTAAGTCACTCTCGATACGAGTCATGAGAGTTTAATCACAATTTGCAGAACAAATACTGAATTCCAATGGCATAAGGACCAAATCTCTATTATAATTTGCAACGTGTCAATCCATCTGTGACATAACAAACAGAAAAGGAGGAAGTGGTTAATATGAACACACGGACACAGAATCAGTTGTTGATAACCGAGTCCTGTTGGATGAGTACTAGTGTTTGCTGGCTGCTGGTCTAATCTGATTTACGCTGTTGCTACACCGAAAGAAGAAAGGCAAGAAAGTAAAATAAGATTGAATTGAACTCACGATTCAGTGTGAGGGAGAGAGAAGTAGGGTAGAAGAAGGCGGAAGGTTTGGGAATGAAACAAAGATATCCGCTAAAAGAAAAGTACCAAGTTTGTGTGCGATCGCCGATTTCTGCAACTACCACTATTGTTGTTGCTACTGTTTCATGATCGTAGAACAAATGCTAAATTTCGATGAGATCAGGACTAAACCCTCCAGACTCTGGAATGAATACAGGAAGGGGGGTAATCGAGATGAGGTGGAAATCTTAATAAACGGTGGTCTGGAATAAAGTGGGATGTGGTAAGAGAGAGAGAGAGAGGGAGAGAGAGAGAGAGAGAAGGGGGGGTCAGAAAGTGACTTAATATTGAAAGAGATGATAAGGACCCAAATATATTGCCATAGATACAATAGTCCGATCGAAGGTTGTTAGAAACAACAAAAATTAAGATGGAGATAAGAACTTTACAAGAAATATGGAATTTATCGAATAAATCGTTTTTTAAACCTGTCTTACAGAACGAGACTCATCGATTTTCTACTTGTTTTCGATGTGTCTTTCCACACTGTCTTGCTTCGTAATCCACATTTTATACCCTTTTTTTAAAATAAGGAATGAATAACATGCGTGTTTCGAGACGATTGAACACCAAAACTATCCAAAAACCCTGAGTGTTAATTCATCTCGTCATCTCTGCATCAATTAGTCAGAGACGTAGTGTTGCTGATTACAGATTAGTATCATAGCTTCAATTTCGAAAATCTCTAGTGTTGCGTCATCTTTACTGCAGCTGACACCCCTGATCTTCGTTGTTATTGATCTCTACTTCCATTCCGTCGTTACTGATCTCAACTCCGATTTCATCGTCCATGAGATCATAGAGATTTAAATCGTCATCTAGGCAACCCATCAATTAGACCCCTTAAAAATTATTTCTGAGGATACCTCTCAGTGGAATCAGGTTTTGCACGTCTTGCAGATACTTTGACACACCTGATTCTATCCGTCCCTAGCGAAACAGAAACATATCTCGTCCAGTAAGATGGAAAAGTTGATCAAATACCAGCTGGTCCTCTGCAGCATCCAATGCACCTGTTATGAAACGTGATTTGAAAGCTGTTTATGTATCAACCTCCAACTTAGCCCGAACAAAAATTAATACACATCATTTCTTCTTGCAATGGTGTAGATGTTTTGGATTTATTGGCTTGAAGCTTCGAGAGCATTACAGCTAATCCTTAATCACGATACACATGTTTTGCTGAATAAATCCTGTTACACCAACTCCAATGATAACCAAAGCATATACTCTTTTCCACAGTGCTTCCCTCAGCTCAGGCATGAGGACAGCATAACTGTCTAATGCATAGACTGCATAATCTTTCCGAGTAAATGCATTGCTCCGATTGAGAAGATTACGCACTATTTTAAGCATGTGGTCTAAGTGACAAGATCCACTCTCAGACCACAGGAATTTAGCACCTGGTGGGGTGTTCAACGTTGTTTTAGTACTTTTACCTTTGAATAAAAAACGTTGGTACGAGCTTTACACTAGGATCAAATAAAACTTACGTATCGCGAGATAACATATAGTTTTCCTTCACAAATACGACTGTCCCATTTAAGCTCAACGGAACAGTCATTGCGATGAAATATTTGATCTCCATTGATTATTGGGGATCAACACCATGTGTCTCAAAAAAAATCATCGAAATGGTCCAAACCCGATAACGAAATCCTCCTTTTCAATTGCATACCTCTTACTCGATTTGTGTGAACTCAATTCTGCCGCGCCCATTCCTTAATTCATTGGTCTCCAAACTATGAATGGTCTTCAGGTGTCTTCATTATTGGGTACCATCCATTCAGAGTAAAATGCATATGCTTTCATCTTAAACATACAATTTCGCAACCGACTATGCAATATCTTTCCTTATTAAGCAAACAAAATATAGAGTTTCTCTTACTTCAAGAGATTTGGCCTTATGAACTCCTACGGAACTATGAAATTTCTTTGCAAGATGCGCGGTGATGTCACAGAGACTATCATTATCAATGGGTACACGAATAGCTATCTGGATTGCCTTGTTCAATACAGGATCGTCATTCTTCAAGTCGGATAAATCTGTGTTGGACTCGCTCACGGCTTACGCTAAATATCCAGCTTTATGCATAATGGTAACATGTCTCTTAATCTTTGATGTATACTTCGTATTTCCTTCGTTCATCTTTACTTCAGCATCATATTTTTGTTTGTATTGTTTGTATATAGGTACAGCCAATCCTAATTCCTCAACATTTGAATACTTTTTAATTTCGCCCCATTCAAATAACATCTTGTCTTCCTACGTAAACCTTACAACAAGGCAACCATCACAAAATGAAATCCCGTTCGTTTGTTTACAGCAGCCACGTGACACAAAGTGTTGAGTTACGGCGTTGACTGATCTTTGTAGTATTGTTTTTTTTTTCTTAAAATTATGTTTATTCGACGAATTTAACATCTTGTTTACTCACCGAATATAACGAGTCTCGTCTCCAAAATAGATTTAAATAAAAGGAAATTTGCAATCAGCTATATGAACAAAGTCTATCACTGGCACAGTTGAGTTTCAGCCGAAATTCTATATCTTAGCTTGGTGGTAGTCATTGGTAGCATTGAAATTACAGCACTGTATGTATGGGCATATTGACGTACTTTACACCCGTACCTCAATAAAAAGTAGAATATTAAAATTCCAAGATTTACTCCCAATTACAAAATTTTGTTTTGTATAACTTTGTATTGATCTGCGCTTTGAGCAACTTTGTTTTATAAGAATCAAACACACATACACAAATAAATTATATGAAATTCAAAAATTGTATTCTAAAGTCACAAGACATATAGTTTATAGGTGGAGGGACTGGAATAAGATTGTAAGAAATGGATTTTTTCTTCAGAAAATTAATAAGTGGGGATGTGGCCAATTATTCTGGAGTCGAAAGTGCTTAAATGAAAGTTCATTGCTTCGGAAAGAGTGACGCTGTGTTCGATACAAACTTTCCTGGGAATGTATTCATTTTAAAGGAAGTTAATTTTCTGCAAATGCTGAATCAGTGTGGAAAGTAAATTCCAACAGCTAATGAAATATATAAAGTTCGAACTATTCACTGCACTCTCTCAATCAACATCATAATCTTTATTCTTTCATTATGTAAAAAGAAGCGAACTTTTCATTCAGATGACTATTGACCTCACATAAAGATTGTGAACGATTTATCGTAACTAGCTGAAAATCTGCCCTACAATGATACAGTATCTCTGGCTACAGCTCATCCTTTCGTCTTCTTAAAGGACACATTTAGTATTATATAAATCGATATATTGAGATCAAAACAATAACATCGGGATGAGCGCGAATGCAGACCAAACACCGCATTGATTCATAAACGATTAATACGTTGAAAACATGCTCAGACGTCCCATTAGTAACCACATCAAATTTGGTAAGCATAGCTATAGTCGACAGACAAACGGACAGACATTTGGTGAATTATAGTAAGATTAACGATTCTTCTGAGTTTCCCCTCAATGTTTCCATTCATTCGAGACACATGATTAAGGCTCTTTATGTCATGCTGCTATATATATATATATATATATATATATATATATATATATATATATATATATATATATATAGATAGATAGATAGATAGATAGATAGATAGATAGAGAGAGAGAGAAAGAGAGAGAGAGAGAGAGAGAGAGAGAGAGAGAGAGAAATGAATGCATATACACACATATACGTGTATTTACATATGTGCATGTTTGTATCCCTGTGAGTTTATACAGTATTGACCATAAATAGATACACCCCTACCTTTTTTTTTAATAAAAAGTTATTTTTTCTCTAAAGCAAACATACCAGGATTTTATTCTTTCTATTGAAGCATTATACAATCAAATTAGATACTATTAGGTATTATTTATTACCAAATTTTAGAGCACTGAAACACTGTTTCCCAAAAATATAAATATAGTACACCGACCAAGTTTGCTGATTCTAAAGTCTCTTCGCTTAATCAGGAGATTGGTTGATAAATACCCGATAATATCGGCTGCGGTTGCTAATGGACTAAAAAGGTGTGTGCCGTGAATGTTTCGATTACAACAATCAAACGTGCCCAGAACAAGATAGGCTTACGTGGCCGTCAACAGCGTAGGAAACTGCTACTTATATCGAGACACGAACAGATTCCTTTATAGTTTGCACATAATAAAGTATACTGTTGTCAGATGAAACAAAATTCAGCCTATTTAAGTCTGATGGCATCCAATGAGTTAGGCGTCTTGTCGAGGGGTATGAGGAAAGGAGTTTGGTCTCAACAGTTAAACATGAGGGTGGGAACGTCATGGTCTGGGGTTGTATGAGCAGTAATGGCAATGGTTAGCTGTATTTCATCGACGGAGCCATAAATGCTGAAAATATTGGAAGAAAACATGTTGCCATCATTCAAACACTTGAAAATGACCCTAAACATTCTGCTAAGAAAGCAAGAAGAATCAGAAAAGAAAGTGCACGATTGGCCAAGCACATGTGAGAATGTTCTTAAGCGGAAAGCCGAAAAATGTCGATGATCCAACAAAATGCATTTTGCTGGGGTGGAAAAACATTCCAATGGTTGCTTGTGCAAATTCAGTGAGGTCAATGTCATTAAGATTACAAACAGTAGGAGAAAATAAAGGCGGTCACACCAAATATTGATTTCGAAAAACATGCAGCATATTAATTTCAGTGCAATAGAATTTGGTTAAAAATAATACCGAATAATATCTGTTTGATACTAGATACAATAATAAAATCCTTGTATGTTTCATTTATAAAAAATTGGTAGAGCTGTAATTATCTACGGGTGATACATACATGGATGCATTTGCATAGATATGAATATGCAATTGAATGTAAAAGAATGGTTGAGTTTTGGCAAAGATGTTTCCTCTCAAATAATGTGGTTCATATATATATATATATATATATATATATATATATATATATATATATATGATATAATTGTCAAGAAAAGATGATTTTTCAGTCAAGTCCATGTAGAAAATGTCTCCCTGGGAAAAGACTGGAGGAAATTAGAAACAATTAACTTATCCTGACATACTGCCTTGAACGTCGTCTAGTTCCTTTCTTTCTTCCTTTCCTCTACCCACTTCCTGTACCCCCTCTTTTTTCTTTCCTTCCTTTCGTCGTCAATTTCTCCCTTCGTTCTTTCCTTCATCCGCTTTTGAAGGTCTTCCTACCCGGTCTGAGCATATTTAACCAACACCAATGAATTTGAATTGAAGACGAGTAACATGCAACAAATCCATGTAATAATTTGTGACCAAACAGTTTGTTACAAGAGAAAAAATGAGACTACTACTATTGCTACTGTTGCCTGATGTGTCAATTTCGTTTTTTACTCAATTCACTTTGAAATTAAACACTAGAGCTTCTGAAGATGAGGGGGTTTGGGTTAGGATAACGAGGGTAAGAGAGACATACCCAAATGGAAACATTCTTGGCTGGTAATACGAACTGGGAAAATAAGGATATTTACATTCTATTAAATATGGCTTTGATCTCCTTTGGTCTTCATCGCCTCAGCTGTGGCGTTCTTTAGTTTCTTCAGAACGGCCTAGACCTCGACAGGAGTCATGGGAGTTGTACAGAAGTCTGGGTTAAGATCTGTAGTTGAATTAGCTGCCTGGATAAGAGTGGGGTCATCGGGTACAGGCGAATGGTTGAGGAGTTGATGCAGTCTGATTCCGTGGAGAGGATGCCGTCGGTGCTCTCTTTGACAAGGAAGCTCCGTTGTATTTAGTAAGCCTTTGAGCGGCCAAGGAAACTGAAAATGTTCATCGTTCTGATAGGTTGCTGTCCCTATTTGGGTGGCTTGTTCATTCCAAAACTCTCCCTGGTCACGTTGAATGGCTGCGTTGGACACGCCACTTAAGCAAGCTTCTCAGTGACGGTCAATGATCTCACAGGTCTCTTGAGAGATTCAAGGCTGCTTGGGGCAGGTATAGATCGCCCGATGATCACGTCCGCCATCCTAAAAACCTTCGAACTGAAGTGTTAACAGTCAGCAGAGACCTCATTGGCCTGTGCACTGTACCGGGAGTTTCCACAAGCTCTACAGCAAAGCAGAAAATTCTCTGTGTAAATGGCAAGAAGTAAAAGTGGCTGCCCATTAACAGCAGGGTACGACAGGTCTGCTAAATCTTTTCGACTACCCGATGGCAAGAGTGTCTAAGCATATTTCGGGGGTGTTTCTCAGCTGACTTGGAGTACATGGACGACACTACCGTGCATTGCAACGCGTCCGAGCTATGAAGTTCTGGCTGAGTCTGACAGGGAGGTAAAGAGGAAGTAAAATAAACGCACATATAGTTAAAATAGTTGTTGGAGTACTTAGCATTAATTTACTTTTAGTTTGTTTTACACTTATTCATTATTAGATATCATATCTCTTTTTTGTTATAACTGACGATCGAGTTTCCTTGTTATAATAACCGTTGTAATTTGAATGCTTACTGCTCTGATGTCCTTTTCAAGAAATGACATAAATTGTAATTATGGTGAAGTAGCTGTATATCCATCTGATAGAGCGAATTTTCAGCTAGCATGTTTCATGTCAGTCGGGTGCACCACGCAAGTTTGATAATAAAGTTACACGCGCCAATAAAAACAACTGAAACTTTTAACTCATCAATTTTATCATAATAATGTTGGTGTCTATCACCTCTATTTTTATTGATACAAAAAGCGAATAATTCTCTTATAAGGATTATTTGTGTAAACAATATAAACTCATAGATGATTATGTTTTAGAATGTGTTACACCTAGCGATGAATAGATCGGGATGAAAAGCGCTGATTAATCTGATTATCTCTACATACCATAACACGCATGGGGATTAGTGGAAGAAACAGTGAATATGGCTTCGTTGTCTATTACACTCCCATAAGTACGTTTCCAGATACTACAGTGCTCTAGATTTTTACTGCTTAAGTGTGCCGTAACTAGTAAATAATTAGACGAACGAGCGACTGGATTTTCGTAAATTTCATTTTCTATCGATTCAGTTCGGATTTAGGAATTTTGTTCTCAATTCTTGTTCCCCGAATGAGATGTTAGAAAGAAAATATCACAAAAGCGTAGTATTGAAATGTAGTCGTCCAATGATGGGATCATTAGCGTGAGTCGATGATGTCCCTTATCACAGTCTCTCTCTTATCTATCTATATCCATATCTACCCTGCAAACGAAAAGGAATCCGATACATTTCAAAAGGTTCATTGAACATCCGTGTATAACTTTGAAATTAACAGAATTCGAACAAAAGATATTTTCTATTTTTGTTCATAACTTTCAATGCTCAATATTTCTATTTTTTCATTTTTCAATATTTGTTCCTAATGCAACCAATTTTGAAGGAGTAAAAGAATATTGAGATTAACTTTTCGAAAGGTATCAGAAACACTTTGCACTCACTGTATATCTCTATCTATTGAGCTATGCGAATCATCTATCACGTGTGCTCATATCCCTACAACTATTCAAATTAGAAAAATTGGAAGGAGGGAAAACATTACTCTCTAACACAGCTAAGAATTTTCCTCTTTACCTATCAGTCTAATGCTTGTATAAACATAAGCACACGAGTAGAAAAAAAAAGATAAAACTTGATTGAAACTACGTTAAAATTGATGGAAAACGTTCTGATATATCTATAATTATCATTTATTGAAATAGACAATCAAGTATATATAGCATCATTCTCACGCACACTCTTTCTCCACTTGAATGTCCAAGACCAGACAAAATCAAGGAATGGAAGTAGGACAATGAATAATCCTGATAAGAAAAACCAGCTTCCGACAATCTACAATCTCTTGCACAAAACTAAGAATGCACAGAACAAGTAATTAAAACACAATGGATCTGAATATGAGACTAGGCGTGGTATCGGTGGACTTATACAAAAGCTTTTATTGCCGTGACCTGTTTTACTGACAGAAACTATTTCAAAGATCATGATTCCCAAATGAGACTTATTTTCACAAAAATTGTTGGCAAAGCATCTTGAGATAATTGTTTTTTCTTTACCACTTCTCACACAACTAACCGAACGGGATATCTGAATACATTCAAACAACTCGATCCATTTCACCCAATTCGTCACTGACTCATTTTATTCACTTATCTCACTCACCTATTTTATCAACGTGTCTCACTGAACCTTTCCACCCACCTGTCTCACTGAACCATTTTACCCAACCGTCTATGTGTCTCATTTAACCCATGTCTTGGTGACGCCTTTCCTCTACCTGCCCTTGACCCATTTTACCCCACTTGTATTACTGACCCATTTTACCCACCTCTCCGACTGTTCCATTTAATCCATATGCCCAATTTTATCCATTAGTTTCATTTAAATCATTTGTCCCAGTGACCCATTTAGCCCACCTGTCCCCTAACCAATTCAACCCATCTGTCAGGCTGACCCAGTTGATCCACTTGTCTTATGGATCCATGTAATCTGTTAGAGGTCTTATGGTTAGAATGTGGACCAGTGGTTCGAAAACTTTGGGGAACATTTAAAGCATTTTTCAGACCCTGATCAACGCAAAACATGTCTGGTAGGGAAAATACCTGCATAAAGAGGTATGAGACAGCAATGGTCCATCAATGTTCGATTAATTAAAAATCAAACCTGCCACATTTAAATCGTCAAGAATCCGTAGTTAAATCCACTGCAAACCTTCTTGTCATCATGCAATAAAACTATGACGGCTTTATTGTTGCATTGGACTGAGTATTTTTAATAAGATGCAGTCACAATTTAATGAAAAACCTGGGCTTGTGCTCCCCTAGGGTACTTTGACATTCTTGGTTGCAAAGAAGCAACTGCAGTGATCAAACTTTTTCATTATTATTAAGCATATTATGGTATAGGTTGACTATCCCTTATCATACAACCAGAGAGGTTTGCATGTACATAATGGAATTCTCGAATAGCTTGATCTCTGTGCAAAAGTTTCACGTAAATGTTTCCTCCTTTTTTCATCACTTACAGTATCTACAGCCATCTTTTGATATTTTCATCAATGTCTTTGAGCACTTGAAAGAATACACAAGAAATACAGTGATTAATGCATGCAGGTCTGGTGGTTACAATAATTTGTTCCAGTCAGAACTTGTTTCGTCTTTCACTTTCCGTGATGCAAACACAGTTTTACGTTTCTAAAGAGTTAAACAGAGATAACCAAGCTTTTACTGTAGTAAGAATGACTCAAGCCCTTTGAAAATTGGCATCCTCTCTTGTCACTTAATCATACTGCAGTGAGGTCGGGTGATGTCATGTTGTCTTTTAAACGTTTCTGATGTTGATAATGGTAATTGTTTTTGTATCATCGGTCGTCCCTATGATGGCTATCTTTGCATCAGCTCTGGTCTGATGAATATTATCTTTTTGTTATCCGTTGTCCCTATGATGATTGTCTTTGAACTGTCTGTTGTCTCAATAATTATAGTCTTTGTACCGTTTGTTGTCCATATGATGATGTACTTTATATCTGTGGTCATTACAACGATTGTCTTCGTATCGTCTGTTGCCCAAATGGTGATTTTTTGTACAGTCATTGCCCCTATAATCATTACTTTTTTATCATCTGTACCCTGAAAGATAATTGTCTTTATTCTTACTGTCCCTGTGATTATGGTTTTCGTATCATCTGCTATCGCTAGGTCGATTACTTCGCTCCATTGATGGTCCCTACAATGATTGACTATGTACCGTCTGTTGTCCTGATGATTACAGACTTTATCACTCATCATTTTCATTCTTAATGGAAGACCGCAGAAAATCGAATAAGAAAATATGTATCATCAAGAAGGGGCTGCTTGCATGGGAAATCAGCATTCTAAATCTTAACTTCAATATTGGCTCAAAAGCTGACTTTTGGAACAAGTGAGAGATATATCCGTCTCATTCACAAGGGCTATATTGTGTGCTGTTTTTCCACCGAGAGGTCCACCGACAATCATCTCGTAAGAGATAACCCATTATCATTACGAGCTGAAGACATAGAAGTTTCATGGATTAGGATTAAGGTTATTCATTATCTTCGCCATTTATTCGTGTCTTCTGACTCTCTCTCTCCCTCTCTCTCTCTCTCTCTCTCTCTCATCCCTTTAAATCTTCCTGTTTTCATTCAAACATGGATTAGTTTTACAAGCAGAAATCCCCCATTACTAACTTTCTCTCCAACCCTCTCACCTTCTACAGTCTTACTAAACAACATAAATTTTTCCCTATCTACCTTCCTGACACATTTAACTACCTAACCTCCTCTGCTCACTCTTCCGACTAAACATCTACCTTTTTTAGCTGCCCCCCTTCCCATCCTCCGATTAAACTACCAAACCTGTCCTGCCTATAACTACTGAAAGTATTACATTCGAACGCAATCTCCTTTCCTACCTTCTTATAAAAAAAGAAATAAGTTTTTTCCCACACTCTTCCTACCCTTTTATTAAACTACTGAGCGTTCTTTCCTTCGCTCTCTCTTCTTATCCTCTTATCAAACTACCACCACTAAAAGCGCAACATTTGTACACAGATAAGAACAAGCAGATACTATAACGAACGCAGTCTCTCTTCCCACCCTCTTATTAAGCTACCTTTTCGTCTTTCCTCACTCTTACTATACTCTTTTTAAACTACCTAGCCCTTCTGTGGACTGCAGACACGGCCACTTCTCTTATTAGGCAGTTTCTCCTCTTCTTGTACAGGATAACTAGGCCTGATCCTCTCGCTTGGATGGGCTGGTCAGTTTGGATGTCAAAATCCCTAAGTAATACGTGGTTTCCATTCACAAGGACTGTCTCCATTTTCTGCTGGTGCCACTTTTCTGCATGGTTAAATCCTATTCGTTTACTCAGTTCCCAGGGTATTAATTTTGCTCCTCTATCTGTGTTTATACTCCTACTGGGCTGGTTGACTACACTCACCAGTTATGTGGTTTACGGTCTCATTCCTTTCTCCACATAGGCGGCATTTGTTGTTTGTCTGTGTTCTGTCTGTTTTTTATATAGTTTGTTTTGATGCATTTGTTTTTGGGTGGCAATGATTAGCGATTCTGTTCCTCTCTTCAGGTTTCCTTTTCGTTGCAATGATCTCTCGTCTGCAACGTCTTGTATCTGTCTTCCAAATTCTCTATATACTTACCTATGTTCCCATGTTCTGTCATTGTTTGTTGTTCTGCTCCACTGTTTCCAACATTTTGTCGTTCATTGAGCTGCTTTGGGCACTGTTCATGATATCATCACTGTTAGCTTTCACATACTTTTCTAGACCTGCTTTGGTCCTCTGGATACAATCCTCTATGCTGATGAGTCCTCTGTCGCCTTCTTTTATCTTCACGTACAGTCTATCGTTGTCATCTCTGAGGTGCAAGGCTTTGAGCATCGTCATAAGCTTTCTTGTTCACCGGTCCATTGACTGGAGTTCTTCCTTTGTCCACCCAAGGAATTGTCCTGTGTATCTTACTACCGATACAGCCCATATATTCATACCTTTTATCGAGTTCCTGCAGAGTAGTTTGGTCTCTAATATTTTCCTCTATCTCATAAGGTATTCTCTTCTTATTTTCTTCTTCAATTCTTTCCCGTTTTGTCGCGAAACATTCGAGAACTCCCAAGTATTTGTATGTCCAGGTGTTCGATTTCTTCTGCCACTGCGATCTTTCCTTTGTGCATTACCATTATTGCACATTTTCCTATTCCAAACTCCATCCTAAGGTCGACACTATATTCTTACACTTTGTTGAGCAGCGTTTCGAGTTCACTCCCATTCTTCGCAAATAGTTTTATGTCGTCAATGTACATTGGCTGATTGACTTTTCCCTCTGCTTTGGAGAATTGGTATCCTTTGCTTTTTTTCAGGATTATGTTGAGTGGTGTCCATAAGAACAAATAGTAACGGAGAGTCCCCTTTTAATACTTACCTATGCTAGGTTTTCTCCTGTGGCTGTCAAGTCTACTTTCCAGTTTTTCACAGAGTTCGCTATGAATCTCACCATTGGTTCACTGATCATGAACATTTTGAGGCATTTGAGTATCCAGCTATGTAGAGTCATGTCGCATGCTCTTTATAGTCTATCTATCCCATTGCAATGTTCTTCTTTTTTCTTACTTCTTTTAAAATCATCTGGTTGATATAAAGCAACTCATTTGCCCCTTTGGTTCCTTTCTTGCATCATTCCTGTTCTTCTGGTAATAGTCTTCTTCTTTCCACGGATATATATTTATATATTCTTTCCGATATTTGTCCGACCAGGATTTTCCAAGAGTGGTAAGCACGTAATTGGTTTATAATTGCTTTCCTGGTTTTCTTTTTCGTGGTCCTTTTGGATGAGGGTGGTCATGTCTCTGGACATCCATTCAGAGACTTCACCATCGTTTAGGCAACTTCGGAGTTGGTGGATGAGTCTGTCGTGTAGTGTGGTAAATTTCTTAAACCAATATCCGTGGATCCCATCAGGTCCTGGTGCTTTCCAGTTGTCTATTTTTTTAGGGCGTGTTTCAATGTGGTTTCATTCGATACTATCTATTTTTCATTGTCCATGTCATTGTCATGCTCTCCAAACCATTCCAGGGCTCCGCTGTGTCTTTTCGGGTGTCCCTATGTGCTGTTCCAGTAGTTATTTGTCTCTGTGGCATCTGGCTTTATGTTCCGTATTATTATTATTATTTATCATTATTATTATTATTATTATTATTATTATTATTATTATTATTATTATTATTTGATTTACTGTTCATTTAATGTAGAAGATTTCCCCATTGACAACGGTTGATTACTTGATGCCACATTTTTGCTTTCTGATCTACTTGTTATGTTCCTGATTTGAATAATTGCCAAATGATCCACAATTTCTCTACTTGTTTATTTCTCAGCCCGAATAAATCAACGATGCAACTTCGTCTGAACATTCCGTCTTATAAATACGATAAATCTCCAACTTGTGAGACCTTTCAGTTGCAAATCTATGCGCGTGTCTCACCTGAATATACAGAGTATCTCAAAAGTCACAATACACTTAATTTTTTCATTTCAAATTTCTAAAACCAGACAAAATACTTTTGGAAATCGATACACTCACATTAAACATTTTTAAAAACTGTTGTTTAAATTTTGCCAAGTTCAAATAAGAATTCGTTCACTGGTAAACCTTGACATGTGAGTCCACTTCATAGCACTTCAAGCGAGCCAGTTATTGACACCGACATTCCCGACATACGCCAGCATTTGGAGTGGGCTGCTAGCACTACACTCTATGATTCTTGCCTGACGTTCATAAAGGTCTCTTAGTCTTGTTGTACACATGTTGCTCTCAAAGTAAACCCTCAAAAGAAACGCTAAGCTGAAACTCCTGTCAGTCTGCAATTTTGCACCTCAAATATGTTAGTTTCCTTGCCATAATAGTCAGATAAATGTATAGCTTAATTGTTAAAGACTTTACAGATATTCAACTATTGACTGATATGAATTCCACTGAGATTGGACGGAAACCTGGAGAGAAAAATAAAACAGAAATGGATAGTCACTTTTTAAACTCAATATATATATATATATATATATATATATATATATATATATATATATATATATATATATATATATATATATATATATATATATATATATATATATATATATATGTGCGTGTGTGTGTGTGTGTGCATGTATATATCTGTATTTTATATATTTATATATATGCATGTATATGTTTGCATATACATATATATATGTGTGTACAAGTATTTACATATGCATGTATAAGTACATATGTATTTTCGATTTGAATAATTGCCAAATGATACGCAATTTCTCAGCTTGTTTATTCTCTGACGGTTAGTGAATCTATTGGTGAGTGAGTCTGAGCTTAATGCACTTCCTTCGATAATTAAATGTGAGGCACTGAAAACTTGAATGGAGTCCGACCTATTTCTTGCAAGAAGCCACACGCCCAGAAAAGAACATAAAAATACATCCCAGATCCTTTCAAATTTGAAGATTAAAGGAAAAATAAAATGATGATCATCATTTTCTGAGCGATGTGGACATCCTGAGCGGCAGACGTTAAAAGTCTTTCGGTTCTTTTGACTCAGAGTAACCGCAGAGCACGGGATTATTACATGCAATATGGTTCAAAGAGAAAAATAAATTATCTTCTTTTCTTCATTCACTGAAGAATTTGAATTATTCTATTGTATGA